>CM060394.1:159052510-159706802 GCA_030545235.1 Helianthus tuberosus
CTTTACAATCTTCTTTTAGTTCCCATTTTTGCGTAACATGCTGCTTCATTTTTTGCTTCTAAGATTATTTTGGCGATAATTATATTCATTAACTAATTGGCGTTTTATTTTTTTCTTAGATCTGTCACGTTGAATTAATTGTTTTTGTGTCACATAGATAATTTTTTTGGCGTTATAGCGTTTCCTTGGTCAATTTTTTTTTGGCGTTTGTGGCGTTGTATAATAATTCACTATGAGTCATTAATATTTTCATAAGATTACAATAAGACCAAATGTTTTTATGGCGTTTAGTCAAATTTTTTGGCGTTTAATTCATTGACAAGGTGCTTTGCCAGCACCCGTTCTCACAGTTTTCATACTATTAGCGTTTTTGTGTTTGTAGTTTTTGGCATTTTGTATAATAATATATTTTATTAGTAGAGAATTAGATAACAAACAACAGATAATTAAATAACAAAACAATAGAAAATGAAAATGAAAAAAATAAATAAATAAAAAATAGTAATATAATTTCTCATCCAAATCTTCACTGTCATCAGCCTCTTCTTCTGGAATTTTTTTGGCATTTTGAACCTTTGAATACCTTAGCTAGATGCCAACTTTACTACATAAACCTCGTCTTTTTTAGATGAAGCTTGTTAGTAGCATCCTGTTATTTGGTGTGATATTCTTGTTTGGTGGCATGTCATTAAAGATCAACTCTTGCTTGATGCTATTTATAATAATGGAGTCTAAAATGGTGTGATATTCTTGTTTGGTGGCATGTTATTAAAGATCAACTCTTGCTTGAGGTTATTTATAATAATGGAGTCTAAAATAGCATTTTACACTTGTATTGATCCTTTCATGCCATGCATATATTTATCAAGAACAAAGCTCACATGATGACATATCAATGTCATCAGTCTCTTTTTCTTGAATATTTGTCCATCTCATTTAGCAAAAGCTTATAGAGATACACATCTCAGAGAAAGAATCCATTCAGTGAAAGCTTTGCCATCTGTGGTTTTTTTAACTATTTTTTTAGCGTTTTAAAGTGAGTGGTTTATAGGGAACATGGCGTTTGTTTTCTGAGTTTGATCAATTCATTGTGTAGAGACCTCTCTCTAATAGGAGTTTTTAGACGCATAGTTTAGGCGGAATTTTTATTATAATAAATGATAGTAATAAAGTAACCGTCTTTTTTAGTTACTGTGTGTATTTACTGTTTTGTTCACCTTTATCAGTTCTAAGGTGATAGACGTCCCATCTTCCAAGTTTAGCGTTTTTTTTAAATTGCGTTATGTAGACCAAGATGACAAAATACAATAACAGAGAAAATATTAAGCAGGAAAAATATTTTTTTATTATTTTTGGCGTTTTGTAAGCAATAACTTTTTGTAGTATTTTTTTGGCGTTTTGCAACTAAATAGAGAAATATAGCATTTAATTATCTTTAAAAAAATATTACACAGAAGAAAACCAACCAACAAAAAAAATTAAATTAAAACTCCTCGTCAGAAGTTACTTTATCCGAGAAGTATCCATCACTTCCGTCGTCTTCTTCCTCGGAGTCTTCATCTAGACTTTCACCCATGTCATCACCTTCACTTTTATTGACTTCTTGTCCCTGAAGATTTTGAAGCCTCCATTTGAACATGTACTCCATCAACGCCATTTTGAGTCCATGTCTGTGTTCAAATAAGTGGCGTTGTGTAATTCTTCCATGAACCCAAGCCCCTGCTTTGTCATGATGTTTTCAATCAGGTAGTCTTCCTTCTCTCCGCTGTCGTATATAACGGTCACCATGTCTGTTTCATCATCAAAATGCCATGATGTCATAACAGGGTCCGATTTTCCATCTACCTTGATTGGTTCAAATTTCCTTGTTAATTTTTTTTGTCAACAAGTCATTAACTTTTTTTAATTTATATATATTCCAAATACATAGAAAATGACTGAACCGAAATGTTTACTTTTGTCCTCTAAAATTATTAAAAAACAATACATAAATAACTTTTGTTTATTTTTAGAACCTACACATATGTAGCTATCTTTGTTTACATAACCTATACGTATATAGATAGGTAAAGGCTTAAAAAACGAAAAAAAAAAAACATATGAACACATTAGTTTAATATTTTATTTTTATTTTTATAACATAGCCATTTGTTTACAAGAAATAAACATTTTCAAATATATAAATTTAACTTTGTTTCTTTTTTTTTTTTTCTCAAAATAATTTAGTTTTTGTAATGTTCTCTGCTTTGTGTTCTTATTGTACCTAACTAATCATGTATTGTGAGTTATTTCTCTCTAATGTATTGTCATGTTATTAATTTCTATAAATGTCCCATTCTAAGCAAAGGCTGCGGCGCCACTCATAACAATTTATTTATAAATAAATGTTGTATTAATTATCACAAATACAATCTCCCACTCCACCACCTAATTTTTAGTACTACGGATTACACATCTCCGATTATTTTACATGACAGCTATAGATGCATGAAATTGTCGTCTTCAGCCCATTACAAAAGCAACAAGTGATGGAGATAGAGCGCATTACCAATATTTTTTTCTTTTTTGCGACCGTTAACAAGTATTCGTGACAGATGGCCTTTGCTTCAATATCTTGATATGATGGTGGAAGACGTAACCAACTCAATAAAGGAGAGGCTTTTCAACCAATTGATTCAAACACATAATATGGTGGAAGACGTAATGTATTTCATTCAATTATTAGTTGTGTACGGTTTAGTTGTTTTATTTTTTATTAAAATAATGTACCCTAATGAGATTTTTTTTAACATACGCAATTAAAACTCAGCAGCTCACTCACATACTGAGGTTCAACGGCCATTTATCAATGTTTTAGTTGTGAGGAAATTAATTTGAGGGTAGGATATTAAAATTCGGGTGTATCATATAGGAAGGACGGTGAAATTATTTATGAGGAACGTACGAATTAATTTGAATTGTTGATCTTCCTAATTCAGTGTTTAAGATTAATTAAGCTCGTGATATTCTTGTAAAAAAATAAGTTAAAAATGACTCAAAGGGCAAAAATTCTTTATTATAAATCAAATTCTGTCATTTTTTAAGTCAAATAACTTTATAATACTTAAATTTTTCTCAAAAGAATTACTATATATCGAGAATGGTATAATTCTTAATATGAATAAAATTATGTTGTTCAAAAAGGGTAGCGGTATAGTTGTAGGAATCGTTCGTGTATAAAATAACTGAAACAATTTTATTACTGAATTACAATATAGAAAATTAAAGAAAACAGTAAATTACAAAACTATTACAACTGAAATAATGAAATACAAGAATGAAGATGAAGCAGAATTGACTGAGCGTTGTGTTTAACACAGAGTCCTTAAAACAAATTCTGAGTCTCTCAAGATAACTCGTTTTGTTTTCCAGGTTGCTACACCCGGAGTAGTGTGTACTGCTGGAGTTGGCTCGAGGACCCGAAGAATACCTTCAGACGTGAAGCAAGGCGATTAGAAATTTGTTTAGGGAATTTTTCATAAGTTGTTTGTGTTTCTGTGTATCTACTGCAGCAGAGATGATGTTGTATTTATACAACATCTGAGATGAAACAACAAAAACAAATTAAATGAGAGAATTAAACTGCATTAAACTTTTTCAATGCACTTTAATACTTCATTTAATTCTTAGTTGAAGTTCGTTGACTCGTTTGTGTCAACTGCAAATTCCAAACTACTCTTTTACTGAAGGCTAGGAAGCTTCTGCGACTCACGCACGTGCTTGAACTGGCACCGCTAGTGCGTGCACGCCGTTTCTACTCACTTGCACGCACTAGCCTACATGCCTGCACCACCCAAGCGCACACGCCACGTCACCAGTAAACCTATACAACACGCCACACAGTCTCGCCGTATTGGCTCACTTTCGTATGCCACGTGCGCCCCACCTAGGTGCCCCTTTTTGGAGTCCGCCACTTAAATGCTACATTAAGTTCCATCTCTCCTCTCCTATGTGGGACAATGTGTCACTTTCCCATTCCACTTTAATACTTCAACATTCAATGTTTCAAACACCAAACTTTGAGCATCGATATTTCATACTTCTTAGCTTCATTTTAGATGCGTTTTGGCTCGTTGCGAAGCTCTTCCAACATAGAACACAATCCCACAAAGATATTTATATATATATATATACACACACACACACCCCTCAGTTTCTTATATATATTTTTTAGTCTAAAAAAAGCATTTCCTATATTTGTGAAAATGTCATTTTCACAAAATTTTCAATTGTCCATTTATCTTCTATCTCGATATAAATTTCATTTGGAAACTTCGTATTTGTAGGTATTATATTGACTTGGTCTATTTAATTAGAGTAAACTGTCATTTTGGTCCCTGATGTTTGGTAACTTTTGTCATTTTAGTCACAACTCAAACCTTTTAAATCTGGGTCCATGTGGTTTCCCTTTTATTGTCGTTTTGATCCAAAAATCAAATCACCTGATATTTAACTAATAAAATCTGGTTATTTTGTCTTTTTACTCATGGACAAAATAGTCAATATGAATTTATTATATCATAATATTAATTAAATTATATGACAAGTTCCTACAACATCTTCAAACAGGAAATTTCACCTCTTCCAAAGTAAAATCTCAACCGCTAAAAACACCAAGGGATTTAGTTTCGACAATTTATTCGTTTTGAGTTTTGCGAATACGTAACAAATTCGCCTCAATGTATTAAAACTGTCGGTACAAATTCAAATAACAAAAATAAACACAAAATCAATTAAAATAATATGTTATAATAGAAGTATATATAATTTAATTAATAATATATTATAATAAATTTATATTGACCATTTTTCCCCTAAGGCTATGGGGTACGGGGCTTGGGTTGGGGCGTGGGTTGGCTGAAAACGCCCAAGCCACCACCCCGGGGGCTTGGGTTGGGGCGTGGGTTTGAAGCCGGGCGTGGGGCGGGCTAGTAAGGTGACATGGCGGGCTCTCAATGGCCAAACCAAACTCATGCCCCCAACCCAAGCCCCACCATACCCCATGGGCGTGGGTTTGGGTGGTGGGGGGGCTCTCATTCCACGTGTCAACAAATGCCCCAATCCAGCCCCCAACCCAAGCCCCACCATACCCCATGGGCGTGGGTTTGGGTGGTGGGGGGGCTCCCATTCCACGTGTCAACAAATGCCCCAATCCAAGCTAAACCCAAGCCCCACTATACCCCACGGTCTAAGGAAAAAAACAAAATAATCATATTTTATTAGCCAAATATCAGGTGATTTGATTTAAACTGTTTACAACAATGTGTTAAGTCAATTAGAGTGGCATGTCGTGTCCAAGTTACTAGGAATTGACAAATAATAAATAAACATGTGTGAATATAATGGTGTGTCTAAACTATTACAAACTACGTGTGTTTTAAACCATTTGACATAAACGTCCTAAGCTACATGTGCCATAACATGGATCTTTCGTACTTTGCGTATGCAAAAAATCACTTTTGACTAGTTATAACTAACTTAGACATGTCGTTTCAAGAAAAAAAAACAAAACGACACATCTTGTAAGTTGTTAAAAAGGTACCTTGTAAATGATTTAGATGAGCCGTTATAATTAATGGTGTATCAACATTCAGAAAAATGTCATTTTAAATTAAGTGTTGGTCGGGTCGGTGTACAAAATCTTAACGAAAGTTTTGGCCAATCGCCTTAAACCGGTTATCGACTCCTTAGTTTCTCCCTGTCAAACAGCCTTCGTGGGAAGACGTAACATTCTCGATAATGTCTTAATTGTCAGTGAGTTGGTTTCTTGGGCCAGGAAGAAAAAATCCCAGCTATTAATTTTCAAAGTCGACTTTCATAAAGCGTACGATTCCCTTAACTGGAAGTTCCTTCTTAAAGCTTTGGAGTATATGGGGTTTCCAGATTTGTGGGTTAAGTGGATTAGAGGCTGTCTCGAATCTGGAAAAGGTTCGGTTCTGGTCAATGGCTCTCCGACGAAGGAGTTCGCTTTCAAAAGAGGCCTGCGACAAGGGGATCCCATGTCTCCTTTCCTGTTTGTTATAGCTATGGAGGTATTGTCCATGTTCGTTAATGAAGCTGTAGCAAATGGATCCTTCAAAGGCGTAAAGCTCCCGAACGACGGACCCTGTATCTCTCACCTTTGTTATGCCGATGATGTTCTTTTTATCGGTGAATGGTCGGAAGAGAATGTAATCGCCCTTAGCAGGTTAATGCGATGTATAAGTTTGGTTACGGGTCTTAACATTAATGCCAAAAAATGTAATCTCCTAGGAATAGGAGTTAGTGAATCTGACGTCGCAAGTAAGGCTAAGTTTCTGAATTGTAAGGAAGGTTCCCTCCCCTTTGAGTACCTTGGAATCCCGATCGGAAGTAATATGAAAAGGGCTCGTAATTGGAACCCGGTGATTGAAAGATTTGCGAAAAAATTGGCTACGTGGAAGGCAAAATCCTTATCGTTTGCTGGGAGAGTTACCTTAGCCAAATCGGTATTGGGTAGCCTTCCGTCATACTACCTTTCGTTGTTCAAAGCACCCGTCGGAGTCCTAAAAAAGCTAGAAAAAATTCGAAGGGATTTTGTTTGGGGAAAAAACGGAGAGAGTCATAAGATGAGGTGGGTTAGGCGGGACAAACTCACGAGAGCCAAAGATAGAGGGGGCTTGGGTATAGGCAGGATTCGTGATTTCAACGTGGCGATGATCGTCAAGTGGTGGTGGCGGATGAGAGAGGATTCTGATCATCTATGGGCAAAGGTCGTATCTTCTATCCATGGTTCTCGGCTGAATAAAAAACTTATCCCCGTTAATAATTCCATCCCAGGAGTGTGGAAGGACATTGGCTCGGTGGACGAGATTCTGAGGAAGACGGGTATCGGGATCGCCGATAAGCTAAAGGTCACCGTGGGTAACGGAGCAAAAACAAGATTCTGGAAGGATGTGTGGCTCGGTCAGATTGCCTTATGCGATGAGTTCCCCGACATTTTTCGCCTGGCAAAAAATAAAGAGGCTTCGGTAGCGGAGTGCTTTGCGGGTCAGAATAGTAATCGTCGGTGGGCTTGGGAGTGGGTGAGAGATCCAGAGTCTGAGGCTGAATGGCTGCATACCGGTTCCCTCATGATTCGGTTGCAACTGGCTTGTTTAAGTGAGGCTCGGGATCGATGGAAATTTGAGAATAGCGAAGGCACTAATTTTTCAGTTAAGGACCTGAGAAAGCTCTTAGCGGAAAGGGAAACTGATCAAGATAACGACCGACCCTTTACGTGGAACAATTGGGCAACCTTGAAAGCTAATTTCTTGGCCTGGCGAGCAACGTTAAATAGAGTGGCTTCGAAGATCGGGCTTGCTGAGAGAGGTATCAACATTCAAAATCTTTTATGCGAAAGATGCGGTTACGGGATGGAGGATGTTGACCATATCTTCGCTACTTGCCTGTTTGTTAAAAGTGTGTGGTGGAATGTGTTTAGGTGGATGAGAATTCCCTTCCCGTTAACAGCGACATCCCTGGCCGAGATTTTCGACACTATAGCAGCCAGTCCCGGTTCGAGAAAATGGAAAAAGACCGCTCACATGGTTACTTTAGCTACCACCTGGTGGATTTGGTTAGCCCGAAATAAGAAGACGTTCGATAAGATCTTTGTGCTGGTCAAGAGTATCGTCGATGGCATTAAGGAAGATTCGTACCTGTGGATGTGCCACAGGAGGAAGGCCTCTTCGTTAACTTGGGCCAACTGGATCGATTTTGACATTAGTAATCTGGTGTAATTTTGTTTGTTGTCTTCCTTTTCTTTTGTTCGCTTGTTGTTTCGTTTCAGCCTCTGGCTGGGTTCTATATATATATATATATATATATATATAGAAGTTTTTCGCCGTTCAAAAAAAAATTTTAAATTAAGTGCTGAGCTATTCTACAAAGAACTACAAAAATAAGAAGTGTAAGAAGCCATTACAGAATGACAAGTGTCCGAAAAGAAATCAAGTGGGAAGGGTAGTTTTGTCAAAGAGAATAAAAAAATTATGTATATCCAAGTCACATGCTATTTCTCCCATATTTTTTAAACGTCTATAACTTTTTTATACGTCATTTTTAAAAAAAAAAATTATACCATAAAATCAAGCGTGTTTTTATCTTTAATACCACAATAGACATAACATAAAACACAATGAGTATCAAACTAAAAACACAATGGAAAGTAGACCAAAAATACAATCGATGACAACAGATAAAATACACAATGAACATAATGTAAAACACAATGAGTATCAAACTAAAAATAAAATGGAAAGTAGATCAAAAACACAATAATTGACAACTGATAAAAGACCCAATGAGTATCAAACTAAAAACATAATGGAAAGTAGACTAAAAACACAATTGATGACGATAGATAAAAAACACAATTAGTGAGAGCAAATAAAAGACACAATGGATAACAGACTAATCACAATTAACAACAGATTAAAACACAATGGAAAGCAGAATAAACACAATGACCAGAACCTATACACAATGTATAGAGTACCCAAATATAATATCATCTTCATTGTGTCATACATTCTGTTATAGCTTCTGATAAAATGCAATGAACAGAAACCAAATTAACACTGTGCTATAAGTTTTGATAATAACACAATGTATAGAAACCTTAGTAAAAAATGTAAGGACCAAAACCCAATGGAAAGAAACAATGGTCACAACCTTTAACCGAATACAAAAAAAACCCAGTAAAAGTGAAATGCCCGGATAGTCCCTGTGGTTTCACCTTTTTTCACCTATAGTCCCTATCTTTCTAAAACTACTTGAATAGTCCCAAGTTTTCCATTTTTGTTCTCGGATAGTCCCTGGGTCTAACTTCAGTTACTTTTCTCTGTTAAAACTTTTCTCTGTTAAAATGATGTGAAATGACAAAAATACCCTTTCCTTAAAAGGCCAAACCACAGGGACTATCCGGGCATCTTCTTCATTTTTATTTATAAAACCCCACCACCACACTTCATCTTCAACCTCCACCTACCATCACCCTCCTCCACCCTCCACCATCGCCGGCTGCCGTTCATCCAGTGCCTCCGGCCGGCTGCCGGTCATCCTTTTACAGAGCCGACAGCCGTGCAAACCACCAACACCCAACACCACTTCATCTTCAACCTCCACCCACCATCACCCTCCTCCACCCTCCACCATCACCGCCACAATTACCTGGGTTTTTCCTCACGACGTCGTATCACAATCACCATACATACTCATTCACGTCAACATTCCTTTAACAGTCCCCCCCCCAATTCCACCGTGCACACCACACCGGCAATCGTTAAAACCGGTTCTACAATAACAATTCTCCTAAAAAACCCGGTTCACAGATCATTCAACTATGGGCTGTACAAAATCAAAGATCGAAAACGAAGAAATCGTAAACCGGGTTCACAGATCAATCAACTATGGGCTATACACCGGCAATCGTTAAAACCGGTTCTACACAATCAAAGATCGAAAACGAAGAAATCGTAAACCCGGTTCACAGATCAATCAACTATGGGCTGTACACCGACAAATGTTAAAACCGGTTCTACAATAACAATCGCCACCGCAACCACCGCCGCCGCTGTACGAAACTCCGCCACCTCCTCCGCTCCAACTCCGCCACACTCTCACACACAGCGTTCATCCTTTGGAGCTCCCAACCCTACCACCGTAGCCGGCAGAGATGATTCTGTGGCTGGCACGTTGTTGTTGCCATCACGTCACCTGAGCAAAACCACAAGAGAATTCCACGCATCGGAGCCGTCACAGCGCTGCTACTGTTCGACGAAGATTTGGGATTTGGGGGTTTTGTATTGATTTGGGGTTAAAGGATTTGGTTTGGCGGTGATGGTGGAGGGTTTGGGGGTTTTGTATTTGATTTGGGGGTTTTGTTCGACGAAGAGTGACTGTGGCGGTGATGGTGAAGGGTGGAGGAAGGTGATGGTGGGTGGAGGTTGAAGATGAAGTGTGGTGGTGGGGTTTTATAAATAAAAATGAAGAAGATGCCCGGATAGTCCCTGTGGTTTGGCCTTTTAAGGAAAGGGTATTTTTGTCATTTCACACCATTTTAACAGAGAAAAGTAACTGAAGTTAGACCCAGGGACTATCCGAGAACAAAAATGAAAAACTTGGGGAATATTCAAGTAGTTTTAGAAAGATAGGGACTATAGGTGAAAAAAGGTGAAACCACAGGGACTATCCGGGCATTTTTCTCTTGTTTTTATATAATAATATCATACTCATATTAAAGACAAAAAACGCTCATTATTATGGTGATTTTTTAAAAACAAATGTCGTATGAAAAAGTTATGGAAATTTTAAATTTGTTGGGGAATTGACATGTGTTTTGCATGTGGAGAGAGAAAGTCAATATATGTAGGATTCCTTTTATGCCCTTCTATTATTTTCTTTTCCCTAAAACTAATCTCAACACTCTAAATCTAAGAGCAATAGACTACAATCATTCTTACTCTTCTTATTTATGTTATCCTTTGTATTTAATCTTAATCTTTTTAAAATAAAAAAATTAGTAAAAATGTCATTTTCAATTAAAACAACATCAGTACTAAACTCAGATTAATAATGGGAAAATTTACGCTTTTATTGTAAAAGCTGTTAAGACACAAAATTTATTGTAAAAGCTGTTAAGACAAATAATGATGTATTTAAAGTATATTTGAATTAAAAGAAAAATAATAGAAGTATATTCACAAACAAATAGTTAATGAAGGCTTTAGATCATGTGTAGTGGTAAAGGAAGATCTTTAGGCATTATCTGTTATGTGACAGTTTAGTCGGTAGTGGAGTATTATTGGGGGGGTTTTTCTAAAATGGGTGTGGTGAAGATGTGAGCATTATGTTATAAGGGGTGTAAAGAATTAAATAAAACAATACTACCAAAAAAGGTTTTGGCCAAACAAAAAGAAGGATACCTGTGATTGGCCAACAAAATCTTCATCTGGCGTTTAATTTAGCACGTCTCAACCCAATTTTTGAAGAAAAACGCCCCGGGATGGTACGCGGCCGTTTTTCGGGCGTTTTTTAAGGCAAAGCACGGCCAAATACTGCCCCACTACGAGTGTTCTTATAGTTTTTTTTCTTGCATTTACAACCATTTTAAAATTCATAGTATTACACTCTTTTGTCATAACTTCAAATTATTACCATTTTGTTGATAATTTTTTAATTATTGGTTACCATTTTGTTGATAACTTTTTAATTATTGAAACTAGTGATATTTCCCCCGCGCTTCGTTGCGGGATTTCGATCGGTATCTGTTCGGTTAGTTACGGTATCGGCACTCGCTATAGTAGTCGAAAGAAAAAAACCTTACATTGATAGAAAACAATAAAAACGAATATCGATACTGATGTTTTTCAGTTGTAATCGATTTAGTTGGTTTGGGTTCTATGCTTATTTTTTCAACACTGTCATATAAACTTTATTGAAAACGGCTATTGTGACACTATCGTACCAAACCAAATCGACACCAACTGAGTTGTTCGGTACCATTGTTTATTTTTATTTTTGATTTTGCCTTCGATAAACTAAGATCGTATCGCCACCATACCGAACCAAACAACAGCGGTACATATACGTATTATCTTTTATGGTTTTTTGTTTGATAACATATATCATGCTGCTACCCTAGGGAACCGAACCAAAAGCGAACGAACAACATCGGTTAGGTACCAATATTTATTTTTACTTTCTTTTCTTTCAAAAACTGACATCGCATCTCTTGCGTACCATACCAAACAACATCTATACTGATACCTGTATTCATTTTATGGTTTTCAGTTTCAATTTTTTCATTTATACAACTCTGTTTATGACGATAACTAAATATTGTACTGGTACCGTGACAATTTGAACTGACCGATATCGTTTGAACAACATCGGTGTCGGTACCTGTGTTTGTTTTTATCATACCGGTACTGTAATGAACCAAACTGATATCAAATTGATAGTTAAATAAAATACTACTAACTAAAAAAACAAAAACCTAAGAATTAATATTTACTATTTATTACTAAAAAATCAAACAACAATTAGTTACTATTTATTATTAAAAAATCAAATTCATCATCATCATCATCATCATCGTACTCAGTATATCCCACCTATAGCAAAGCTAAGGTAGGGTCTGAGGAGGGTGGGATGTAGACAGCCTTACCTCTACCCCGTAGAAATAGAGAGGCTGCTTCCAATGAGACCCCCGGCTCGATTGTGGTTTTGCATCAAGCCTTGGACATAAGGCACATAACACTCAGCAATTGAGACAAACGCCAATTGGTGCATGTACCCCCTTGTCTTTCGGCTATCAACGCCACCACATGATGCCTGATTAACGATCCCCTCTTTTTAACGTTATTTTCACGAAATTAGTAAAATAACGTTAAAAATTAGTGCACTTTTGCTTTTGCCCCCCCCCCCCCGAGCGCCCACACATATATTACATTATATGAGCAGACCGCAAGCGGGGCACTATTAATAAATCAAATTAAACAATAATAAATAAAATATTATAAAAAACAAATCAAATACTTCAATTACTATTCATCAGAACTATGTTTTAATATGTATAAATATAATAATAATAATATGTATAATAGTGATATGAACGACAGAAGTCACTTCGTACCTCCTCAGGCAAATTGCATTTTCTATATAATATATATGTATACACACCACACAACACAACACAACACCATCCCAGCAAACAACAATGCTGTAAAACACTTTCATCGTTTGAACTTAAAAAATATCATAACCGTTGGTTTTTTTTTTAATAATTTTAGGATTATATTAATCCCGTTCATTACTAACCATCAACCTTCCTTTACTTTTTTTAGCATTCTACGGTTGTGGCCTTTGCATCTAAACACGAAAGACTAGACTAACTTTCTTGTCAAATCTTTACGGAAAAGTGGTCATGACCATAATTATGTAAGCTGTAGGTACTAAAAGTGCAACTAGTTAAAATAGTGATCTTGAGAATATTTCAAATTGTGTAAAGAAAGTATATTATTTACTAAAGTATAATTCCAATATAACTTTTAGAGTGAATTTCAAATTTTGCCATTTATCTTTATACTTAATTTCAGACGGTGTCCATTATCTTTTAAATTGACGAGTTTTGTACTTAATATTTTAAAATCTTGCACATTATGTCCTTTAGCCCTAATCCAGTTAAAATTTTCTGTTAAATCTGGTCATATGACTTGCACATGAGAGTATTATTGTCATTTCACTTTTCAGGGACTAGTTATGTCAATAAATTAAATACCTAACCATTAAAAAAAAAAAAATTAGATATATCTTTCACCTCTCTCTCTCTCCTATTCACCACCAACATCCACCATCTACCATCACCACCACCATCAAAAATTAAAAATAACAATTTTAGTCATATGATTAAACTCATGCAGTTTCTTATGGGACTAGATGACACTTATCAGTGTGTTAGAACCACTTTGTTAACTAGAACCACTTTGTTAACTAAAGAGATTTTGCCCATTGTTAAAGAAGCTTTTTCTGTAATATCCAGAGAAGAGTCGCATAGAAATTCTAGTAACGATAGTTTTAAAAAGAATCAAACAGTGGGGTTTGCATCTAAATCAAATCAAGGGTCTGATTTTAATATGAGATTTAAAAAAAAGTTCTAATCAAAGTTTGAAATGTTCACACTGTAACAAAGTGGGTCATACTATTGATAAGTGCTTTGAGTTGATTGGATATTGTCACACCCCAACCGATGGCGAAATCATCGGGGCGTCGTACTGAGCGAAACAGATTGTTCATGAGAATCCATAACAACTATGAATGACAATATATTTAAGGTTCAATATCCCATATTATTAAACATATAAAGCATCCCAGTCATTACAAATATCAATCTAAAAAACAAGTACTATTCCGACAACTCAGATTTTATTTGGTGAGTTTCTAGACTTCCTACTTGATTGCAACAATACATCCAAATCAACCTATCACATACGTTAAAATAAAGTCAATACATAAACTAAAGGTGAGTACATAAGTTTGCATAATAATAGTATAAAAGCGTTTACGCATAACCAGCATGTAACACGTAACGGGCGAAGCATGTGACTATCAACCAATGATTACAACCTAACCACGAGACTGCGTTGTAGAGTATGTGGGACACATGTTCAGGGAACACGTGAAGTAAAGTAATGTGATCCCTAGAAACCCCTATCCAAGATAGGTGCTGAGTCCAAACTATAGTACTATCGTTGCTAGAGGAGTCTAGTGTAACACGGTCTAGCATAGTACAAGCATTCAACAAATCACGTATAGCATGCGGGAGCGGTTAGCGTTTAAAAGTGCTTGCGTTGTGTGTTGTGTTTTGATATAGAACGTATGTAACACCCAAAAGTGCGTTAAATGAAATTGGGTTCGAGTATACTCACAGTGTGTGTTTATCAAGTAAACACAAGCTGGATTGGATTGAAAGGAGCATGTTGAGTTAGCCTGTGTACAAAAGTACAAGTCTTTGAGCAGAGTGTTGAACCGTGCGTAAACAGAATGTCGGATGGTTAAGTGTTTGACTGGTGATCCGCACGGATGGTCATCCGGACGGATGGTCATCCGAGCGGATGGCCATTCGAACGGATGGCCATTCGAATGAGTGTATGGTGTTTATAAATTGTTAAAATTCGAAGTTTAGTCAATATGTTTAAACATTGGAAATTACAGAGGTCAGGTCATTCGGACGGATGGTCATCCGGACGGATGGCCATTCGGTCGAATGATCTGTGGTTGAAGTTTCGTAATAATTTCTAAGTAAAAAGTTCTGAAGTTAACGGAGACGGTGTGTTAACGTGTCAAACAACAGAAACTTATCAATTCCAGCTCATTCGGCCGGATGGTCTCAGCCCATTCGAACAAACTCACTGTTCTTGACAAAGATTCATGTCTGAATCGTTAATCGGTCCATCTCTCCGGTGGAAATCTGTTTTCAAGCCGGCTCTCGACTAAGGAACGAGTCGAGAGTCTGATTGAGTCCAGATTCCATCAGTTTTGCGTAGAAAATTGAAGAAAAGTCAAAAACAGATGAAAATGTGTTGAAACCTTTCATAACTTAGTTGAAAAGTGTGAAATCCCTTAGATCTGGAACCAATCTCGATTGAATGGAGCTCCATAACAGTTTGCCTAAGCAAACCGAGAGGAAAACCACCTTCAAGAGGTCCGAATTACCAATTTCAGAGAAAAAGTTAGTGTTTGTGTGTGGTTTTGATGAAGAGCATGATGTAGAAGTGATTAGAGATGAAGATTGTACAATATTTGAGATGAAGAACTTACAAAATTGCCTTGATTTGCGATTGAAAGCGTCTGAGAGCGTGTGAGCGGATGGAAGTGTCAAATCAGAGAAATGAGGGTGTACGGCGGTATTTATAGAGTGAGTTCGAGGGTTGAGTCGGTGCAAGTGGCAGCGTTCAGGCGGATGGCCATCCGGACGGATGGTCATCTGAGCGGATGGTCATCCGGTCGAATGTCCCTTTGGACGGGTGTCCATTCGGATTTCTGGGTTGTGTTTTGTTAGTTTTCCAACTTCGGTCCATTTGTTAAGCGTTGCGCTGTGTTTAATCGAGTTGCGAGTGAGCGTTTAAGCGTGTAAGCGTTGCGTTGATCACCACATAATATTTAACAAATAATCACACACATAACATAAGTAAATCCGCGTTTCGAGTCTGCGTTGCGATAGCGTTGTGATAAGCGTTTATTCTAAACATGCGATGTAATATGCGATAAAATGCGTTTAAATAGTAAGCGTTATAAACAGCGTTTAAATGTGATAACTGCGCTTTGAATAAGCGTTGCAATATGCGTTAAATAATGTGTTGAAAATATAGTTTAACGCTTTAGCGTTAACCGAATCTTGGGAGTGCAAGCGTTTACGAAGAAAAGATAGCTATAGGTAACGATCCGAAAAGTCGGGTTGTTACAGCCTCCCCTACTTTAGAAAATTTCTCCCGAAATTAAGGAGCATGCGTAACAAAGAATTGTGGATATTTAGCTTTCATATCACTTACGAGTTCCGAAGTGAACTCGGCGTCGTGTTTGCCTTCCCAGCAAACTTTCACTATAGGAATGCGAGAGCCTCGAAGTTTCTTGGTCTCTCAATCCATGATTTCTACTGGCTTTTCCACAAAGTGTAGAGTCTCGTTTACTTGCAAATCTTCAAGAAGGACATGAAGATTTTCTTCAGCTAGGCACTTTTTGAGGTTCGAGACATGGAAGGTCGGATGCACGTTGCTGAGTTCCTCCGGTAATTCGAGTCGGTAAGCCACTTTGCCAATTCTTTCCAGAATTTTAAAGGGGTCCATGTATCGTGGCGCTAGCTTTCCTTTCTTGCGGAATCGGATCACCCCCTTCCAAGGTGAAACCTTTAAGAGTACGTGATCACCAACTTCAAACTTAAGGGGCTTGCGACTTTTATTGGCGTAACTCTTTTGACGACTCCGAGCTTTCCAGAGATTATCTCGTATTTGGAGGATCTTGTCAGTCGTTTCTTGTAATAACTCAGAACCGGTGATTTGAGCATCTCCGATCTCGTGCCATACAATAGGCGATCGACATTTTCTACCATATAATGCCTCAAAGGGTGCCATCTGAATACTAGCGTGATAGCTGTTAATATACGAGAATTCGACTAAAGGTAAATGCGAATCCCAATTACCACCAAAATCTATAATGCACGAACGAAGCATGTCTTCAAGGGTGCGAATCGTGCGCTCAGTCTGACCGTCGGTCTGGGGATGGAATGCGGTACTGAGATTAAGAGTAGTACCGAGAGCGGATTGGAATGTCTCCTAGATACGTGAGGTAAATCGACCATCGTGGTCAGAGATGATGTCACGAGGTGTCCCATGTCGACAAATGACTTCGTCGGTATAGATTCGTGCTAATCGTTCAACCTTGTAGTCTTCTCGTATCGGTAAAGAGTGAGCGGATTTCGTAAGACGATCAACGATAACCCAAATGCTATCGTGACCTGATGGCATGCGAGGGAGTTTCGTAATGAAGTCCATAGCTATACTCTCCCATTTCCACATCGGGACCTCGGGTTGTTCGAGTAAGCCAGAGGGTCGTTGATGTTCGGCCTTTACTTTTGAGCAAGTTAGGCATTTCGAAACGTAGAGAGCGATATCCTTCTTCATTCCCGGCCACCAGTACCTAGAGCGAAGGTCCTGGTACATCTTGTCGGCACCTAGATGAATGGAATATCGAGATTTGTGGGCTTCAATCATCAATATCTCTTGGAGATTATTGCGACTAGGAATCCAAATACGGTCGAGATAGTGAAAAATACCATTCGGTTTATTCACTAATTAATTTTTCGGTTCCAAGTATTCTTTCTTCCTTCAAAGTGTTCTCGAGAAAACAGGCGTGCTGAGCGTCGTGAATGAGGGCTTCGAGGTCGTGTTGGGCTTGAACATTACGAACACTATGTAAATAGCTTCGTTGGCTAAGAGTATCAGCGATGACATTTTCTTTGCATGGGTGGTAGTGTATCTCACAATCGTAGTTATTGAGGAGTTCAACCCATCTGCGTTGGCGCATATTTAGCTCTTTTTGGTTCAAGATGTGTTGTAGTCTCTAATGGTCGGTGAAGACCGTACACTTGGTACCATAAAGGTACTGTCGCCACTCTTTAACGCAAAAACAACTGCACCAAGTTCGAGATCGTGGGTTGTATAGTTCTTCTCGTGGACTTTGAGTTGTCGAGACGCGCACGCGATAACCTTGTCTCGTCGCATAAGAACATAACCAAGACCTAGGTTAGAGGCATCGCAATAAACAACAAAGTCGTTGTTTCCATCAGGTAGCGCGAGTACGGGAGCTTTGCAAAGCATATGCTTAAGAGTTTGAAAGGCATCCTCTTGTTCGGTTCCCCAAACGAAAGGCTTGTCTTTATGCGTTAGAGAGGTGAGAGGAACGAAAATTTTAGAGAAATCAGCGATAAATCGACAGTAATAACCCGCCAATCCGAGAAAAGAATGAACTTCGGACGGGGTTTTCGGCGTAATCCAAGTCTTAACTGCTTCAATCTTCGCAAGGTCGACGTGAATTCCTTGACAATTGATGATGTGACCGAGGAATTGAATCTCCTCGAGCCAAAATTCACACTTGGAGAACTTGGCGTAGAGGCAATTCCCTTGGAGAAGCTCGATAACTAAACAAAGATGTTGCGCATGTTTGGCTCTCGAATTCGAATAGATAAGAATATCATCGATAAACACAATAATGAAGCGATCAAGGAAGGGTTTACACACACGGTTCATCTAATCCATGAAGACCGCGGGTGCGTTGGTGAGACCAAAAGGCATGACCATGAATTCGTAATGGCCATAACGGGTACAAAAAGCGGTTTTAGGGATGCCTTGTTCCTGATTTCATAGTTGATGGTAACCAGAACGTAGATCGATCTTAGAGAAACACGTAGTGCCTTGCAGTTGATCGAACAAGTCATCGATTCGGGGTAAAGGGTAGCGATTCTTGATAGTAAGCTTGTTGAATTCCCTATAATCGATGCACATTCGGAACGATCCATCCTTCTTTTTCACGAAAAGGACAGGTGCGCTCCAAGGTGATGTTCTAGGGCGTATGAAGCCTTTATCAAGTAACTCCTGGAGTTGGCTAGAAAGTTCACGCATTTCAAACGGTGCGAGGGGATAAGGGGCTTTAGCAACAGGGTTAGCTCCAGGAATAAGATCGATATGAAAGTCGATATCACGCGTAGGGGGTAGACCAGGTAATTCGTCAGGAAAAACATTAGAAAAATCACGAACCACAAGTACCTTTTCCATCGGCTTCTTTTCCTCCTCCGCTACTACAATGTGGGCTAAGAAAGACAAGTATTCCTTGCGGAGATACTTGCTTGCTTGAATGCACAACATAAGTTTCAATTCCTTCGAAGATACTTCACCATAAACACAGAGTTGATAACCGTTTGAAAGAGAGAAACATATCATCTTTTCGAAGCAAACGACTTCGGCATGATTTTCATGAAGAAAATCCATGCCTACTATGACATCGAAACTACCAAGTTGCATAGGAATGAGATTAATTGGGAAAACGTGATTGTTGAGTTCGAGGGTACAATCACGGAGAACGGAATTGATGGCGACGGTTCTTCCGGTGGCAATTTCTACGTCGAAGGTCGTTGGGAGGTTAGCGCGTTTATGGTTTAGGAGCTTTTCGAATTCAAACGACATAAAACAGTTATCGGATCCAGTATCAAATAAACACGAAGCATAAATACCGTTAACAAGTAACGTACCATTGACAACATTGTTGTCAGTCTGAGCCTAGAGGACATTGATGTTGAAAGTTCTTCTGCGGGTTGCTTGTTATGGTTGCTGTTGCTGCTGTTGCTGCTGCTGAGGCTGCGGCTGAGGCTGCAGCTGCTGTGGTTGCTGTTGTTGTTGCTGCTGCGGTGGTTGCTACTATGGTTCTTGTTCCATAACATGCAAAGGGCATGCGTTAGCAAAATGATTCGGGTCACCACAAGAGTAGCAAGCTCGCTCATGAACAGCGGGTGCAGGAGCTACTTGGTTACCCTGAAGAGCAAGAGGTTGAGCTGGTGGTGCGGGAGGAGCGTGAGCAGCTTGCTGGCGTGGGCCTGAACGGCAGTGAGCAGTAAAGTGCCCAAAGATGTTGCAATTTGCACAGAATTGATAATTCAGCCCTGCTGGGTGATGATAGGTGCAAGTTGGGTAGAGAGGATGAACACAAGTATATGCACACTTAGAAGGTGGTGCGTTGGTGACAGTAGCTTTGCGGTTCTGGTTGCTGGGTTGTACGGTGACGGCGTTGAGAGGAGCAGCGGTAGTAGCTTAGTTCTTGTTGTTGTTCTTTCGCTTGCGGCTCTGGCGTGAAGACTCTTAACCTTGTGATGCTGCAATGTCGGTAGTGGGAGTAGCAGTTGCTTGGTTGAGGCTCTTGGTCGAGGTTAAGAAATACCCAGCTAAGATTCGCTTGTCGTTGATCTCAGTTGCGAGTTGGTAGGTTTCCTCGATAGTAGCAGGTTTAGCTGCATGAACAAAGTCACCTACGCAGTCGGGAAGAGCGTGAATGTACTTCTTGATTGTCATATCAGGTGTGGCCACCTGACTAGGACAGATAATACTCAGCTGCTTGAAACGAACGGTGAGACTAGCATTGTCACCTCCATCCTGCTTGATGTGCCAGAATTCGTTCTCAAGCTTTTGAACTTCATGAGGAGGACATAACTCCTTCATCATAAGCTCCATGAGTTCCTCCCATGAGAGGCCATAAGCTGCATCGTTACCGCGCCTGTTGCGCTCAACAGTCCACCAATACAGAGCCCTGGACTGAAAGACTCCAGTAGCATTCACAGTGCGGAGATTTTCTAGGCATCCGCTTTGATGAAAGGTGACTTCGATAGAGTCAAACCATTGAAACATAGCATTGGGTCCATCTTCGCCAGTGAAGTTTGCAGGACTGCAGGCCTTGAATTGCTTAAAGCTGAAAGAAGTTTTAGGCGCGTCGCTTTTTGACTCGAGAGAAGATTTGTTGTTGACCTCGTTGATTTCACTGACAATCTAAGGTATGAGTTTAGCCATTTCCTTGGCTACGAGTGAAGCAATGCACTTGTCAGCATGGTTTCGGCGGGTAGCAGGATCAGTGTGGGAACCAAATGACGACATTGTCTGCAGCAGACATCGTCATATGATTTAGACGAAATTCAATTATATCGGATTCTGAAAAGTTTAGCGTTAACCAACATACTTATTATTATTATTATTTTTATTACTCGATAAAGCTCAGGAACACGTAGGCACATAACACATAAGCACATAGGCACATAGGCACATAGACACACGTAAGCACGTATACACATAAGCACATAAGAACATAGAAGCACATAATCCACGTAAGCACATATTTTGCACGTATTCACCTACACATTTTGCACGTATTCACCTATCTTTCAAAGTTGCTTAGCGCGTTCGAGAGTTGCGAGCCATAGCGGGTAGCGTAGGGAGTAGCGTTGCGAGTAGTATAGCATGTGAGAGTTATTAGTCTGTCTGCGTTTAGTTAGCGTTTGAGATTACGGAAGCTGTGCGAATTGTGCGCATTTTATAGAGCGGTAAGCGGAAAGCGATAAAGCGTAAAATCCTCAAAATCGAAACATATAAAATCGATAACTCGTAAAATCGGCGACTGCAGATTAGAAATGAAATAGAGTGCCTTGGGTGTTAGACATCGACTACCCAAAGTGATTCGATTATTCCCAAACAAGTTCGAGTGACTCGTGTCGTTGGAATAGTCGAGACTTTGGTGAGATTTGTAAAATCAAAGTAAGGAGTGGAACATGTTATTAAGATGCGGGTTTCACCCCTAACTTAACAACTTTGTTCCTAAAAGTGTGGTAAAACCATGGAATAGAGATGGAGATCTCTTTCGTGGTATGGATGTCACTCCTAACTCAACAGAGGTTCTCGTGCTGAGAGTAAAAATACGCGTAGAGTGAGCGATCTTATCAAGAGTTCTTGGCTTTCACACCTATTCTCGACACAATCACTCGTTTGTGTTATGCGAGTGTTTTCGAAAATGCGTGTATTGTGTTACCCTTAGGAAAGGCATGTAGTATTTTACCTTAGGAAAGGCTTATTCGTACGAAGCTGTATGTGTGGGTTCGTACGAAAGTGTATCTTGCAAGTCCGAGTGAAAGGGTCAAAAGTAGGTTCGTACGAATCTCCTATTGGGTTTGCACGAAGCTGGTCTGTTGGTACTTAGACTATAGACTAGGTCAATTCTAGACGACAAGACCTAATTCCCTATAGTTATGGCTCTGATTCCAATCTGTCACACCCCAACCGATGGCGGAATGATCGGGGCGTGGCACATAGCAAAACAGATTGTTCATGAGAATCCATAACAACTATTAATGACAATATATATTTAAGGTTCAATATCCCATACTATTAAACATATAAAACATCCCAGTCATTACAAATATCAGTCTAAAAAACAAGGACTATTCCGACAACTCAGATTTTATTTGGTGGGTTTCTAAACTTCCTACTTGATTGCAGCAATACATCCAAATCAACCTGTCACATATGTTAAAATAAAGTAAATACATAAAGTAAAGGTGAGTACACAAGTATGCACAATAATAGTATACAAGCGTTTACGCGTAACCAGCATGTAACACGTAACGGGCGAAGCATGTGACTATCAAACAATGATTACAACCTAACCACGAGACTGCGTTGTAGAGTATGCGCGATACATGTTCAGCGGACACGTGAAGTAAAGTAATGTGATCCCTAGCAACCCCTGTCCACGACAGGTACTGAGTCCAAACTATAGTACTATCGTTGCTAGAGGCGGTCTAGTGTAACACTGTCTAGCATAGTACAAGCATTCAACAAATCAAGTATAGCATGCAGGGGCGGTTAGGGTTTAAAAGTGCTTGCGTTGTATGTTGTGTTTTGATAGAACGTATGTAACACCCAAAAGTGCGTTAAATGAAAATGGGTTCGAGTATACTCACAGTGTGTGTTTATCAAGTAAACACAACCTAGATTGGATTGAAGGGAGCGCGTTGAGTTAGCCTGTGTACAGAAGTATAAGTATTTGAGCAGAGTGTTGAACAGTGCGTAAACAGAATGTCAGATGGTTAAATGTTCGACTGGTGATCCGAACGGATAGTCATCCGGACGGATGGTCATCAGAGCAGATTGCCATTCGAATGAGTGCGTGGTGTTTGTAAATTGTTAAAATTCGAAGTTTAGTCAATATGCTTAAACATTGGAAATTATAGAGGTCAGGTCATTCGGACGGATGGTCATCCAGATGGATGGCCATTTGGTGGAATGATCTGTGGTTGAAGTTTCGTAATAATTTCTAAGGAAAAAGTTCTGAAGTTAACGGAGACGGTGTGATGACGTGTCAAACAACGGAAACTTATCAATTCCAACTCATTCGGCTGGATAGTCTCAGCCCATTCGAACAAACTCAGTGTTCTTGATGAAGATTCATATCTGTTAATCGCTCCATCTCTCCGGATGACTATCCACTGTTCTTGACGAAGACTCGTGTCTGTTAATCAATTCCAACTTTTCAAGCCGGCTCTCGACTAAGGAATGAGTCGAGAGTCTGATTGAGTCCAGATTCCATTAGTTTTGCGTAGAAAATTGAAGAAAAGTCATAAAAAGATGAAAATGTGTTGAAATCTTTCATAACTTAGTTGAAAAGTGTGAAATACCTTAGATCTGGAAACAATCTCAATTGAATGGAGCTCCATAACAGTTTTCCTAAGCAAACCGAGAGGAAAACCACCTTCAAGAGGTCTGAATCAACGATTTCCGAGAAAAAGTTAGTGTTTGTGTGTGGTTTTGATGAAGAGCATGATGTAGAAGTGATTAGAGATGAAGATTGTACAAGATTTGAGTTGAAGAGCTTACAAAATGTCCTTGATTCGTGATTGAAAGCGTCTGAGAGTGTGTGAGCGGATGGAAGTGTCAAATCAGAGAAATGAGGGTGTACGACGGTATTTATAGAGTGAGTTCGAGGGTTAAGTCAGTGCAAGTGGCAGCGTTCAGGCGGATGGCCATCCGGACGGATGGTCATCCGGTCGGATGGTCATCCGTTCGGATGTCCATTCGGACGGGTGTCCATTCGGACTGCCGGGTTGTGTTTTGTTAGTTTTCCAACTTCGGTCCGTTTGTTAAGCGTTGCGCTGCGTTTAATCAAGTTGCTAGTGAGCGTTTGAGCGTGTAAGCATTGCGTTGATAACCACATAAAATTTAACAAATAATCACACAAATAACACACATAACATAAGAAAATCCGCGTTTCGAGTCTGCGTTGAGTTTGCGTTGTGATAGCGTTGTGATAAGCGTTTATTCTAAACATGCGATGTAATATGCGATAAAATGCGTTTAAATAGTAAACGTTATAAACAGCGTTTAAATGTGATAAGTGCGTTTTGAATAAGCGTTGCAATATGCGTTAAAAATATAGTTGACACCCTAACCGAAGAGGGTATCTCAGGAGTATGACTCTGGGAATGGCTAGGCACAATATTGCCTCTGTGGTCCTCAGTATATACTGCCGAACTGAAGTTTAAAGCCCTGGGCTGCAAGGGAGTGACAGTATCCTCAGCAGGCCTGCTTGAGCTGGATTTCAAGAGTTGTATCTCTCTTATCAGCATTTGGTTTGTCTCCTACTGTTGCTTCATCTGATCCTGTATACTACAAAACAAAGTTAGAATTTCATCATTAGAAACCATAATAGGAGTTCTCCCTGAGGCAGCAGATCCTTGAACATTCTGAGTGGGGAAAATATCCCGAGCCACATGAGTTTCAGTCCTTCTTGGAAGATCCTGAGGCTGTGAAGAGGCTTGTGTCCTTGGAGGTGGTGGAAGCACCGAACCAACTGTTGCAGAGGTTGTAGCAGACATGGTAGAAGAGCTCATGTTTGATTTTGAGGGCATTGAAAATAGTGTAGCAAAAAGTTTTGAAAACAGAAAACCAAATAATGATTTTACGAAAGCTTTTAGTAAAAATAGCACCACTTGCCCCACGGTGGGCGCCAAATTGTTTTGGTCAAAAATTACCTATGTAATTAAGTGATCAAATTAGTTAAGTGAGGTAGTGTGCTAGAAGTATTCGTGCAAAATATGCTGATCAAGTTGTTAATAAAAACAGATTTCAGGATATAGCTCAGGATATCGAGCTATATCTATAATCAAACAATGAGTAGAAAAGTAAAAGGTGACACGAGATATACGAGGAAAGCTCTTGATCAATCTAGATCGCCGGCATAAAACCTGGGGAGCTGACAATCGCAGCTGCCTTGTTCTTCTTATTACTTCAAACGTCAGGATACAGTGAAGGATATGATGCGGATCAACTAAGTGTTATAATGAGATTCGGGTACAAGTGTAAGTGTTTGTGAGTGATTGTAGCTGGTAGAAAACGAGAGTGCGTGAAAAGATTGTGTGTTCTATCTGATCCGATCATTCCTATATATAGCAAAAGAAATAAAAACTAGCCTACAAAACCGGGATACGACGAATATTCCCTTTTTTGAACGTTGTAGACCACTTCTTCTGACTTCAACGTCCCCTTTTCAACTGATTAGTCCGAGTCTTCGGGAGAACTGGTCCACTCGAACGTTATAAGCTTACCTTGTTAATCTGCACGTGAACTAATTAGTTATTATCAAGATACTGCATCAGGATGTTACCAATATCCTGATCCGGTATCCTGACCACAATAAAAATAACACAGTCAGAATATTATCCAGGATATATGAGCAGAAAATCACCCATAACATAAACATTTTTCAAAATAGGTTCTACCCTTAACTACTTTAGTTTAATAAAATAAATAAAACATTTATATTATATTAATTTATATTTAGTGTACGTCTTTTGTTAATTTCAGGATAAGTAATTTTGAAATCTAATAAATATTTCAAAATATTATATTATCTTTTTATACGAATTGTTTAAATTTATATTAAATTTAATTTTATAATTACTTTTTAATTATTATAGTAAATTTAATTTTATCATTATCTTTTAATTAATATTAATTATCTATATTTAAGTAGGACAGAGACGAGAAAACAAAAAAATAGATTGCTCCAATGAATGACATGTGTCCCTCAATTGGTTTCTTTTATTATATATTTTACATACTAAACTAGGGTGGGGATCAAATAGAAAGTTTATTTTGGCTAGAAATGATATGAAGCAATAGGATTATTACATGTGGCAAAATTTAAAATAAAGAGCAATGGTATTTTAGTCAATTTTACCCAATCTTCTCCCTTCTTCTTCTCTCTATAACTTCAAAACCCACCATCTTCAACATTTTCTTCACTTTCTATCTTAATGATCACTACATTATAGTGCGATTTTCGTCACCAATCAAACACCCAATCAACGTGTTCTTAAACTTTTTTTAAGAAACCCAGTTTAATTTCATACAATATCTCTTTTTTTCCTGTGATTTTGAAGCGAATCACTCGATTCGTTCGATTCGATCGCTAATAAGTGTTTCTAACCTTCAAATTTCGTCAATCAGTGAAGAAATCTGAAGAAATCAGCTTCGATCTATGTAAGAAATTTTTTAATTGCATTTTTACGATCTGGGTTTTTGAATTGAGTTATTGCGTTTTACAAAGTAATCTTGGCGGGGGTCCGGGGTAGTGCCCCTGGGAGCAGGGTCTAAGGGGCGGCAGCCCCAAGCGGGGTCCAAGGGGCAGAGCCTCTGGCTGGGGTTGAGCTGGTTCAGACAATTCATAGACAAAACATACCATGGTTCAATGCATTTTAGAGAGAACACTTTCTTTTGTGTTTTTAGGCCATTGAGTTTTAGAAAAAAAAAAAAGGCATTTTTATGTGTTTTTTGGTCCATTGCGTTTTAGAAAGACACATTTTGAAGTGTTTTTAGTCCATTGCGTTTTAGGTAAAACTCATTTTTATATGTTCTCAGTCCATTGCGTTTTAGAAAGAACACTTTATTTTGTGTTTTTAGGCCATTGCGTTTTAGAAATAAGACATTTTTATGTGTTTTCAGTCCATTGCGTTTTAGAAAGTACAATTTCTTTTGTGTTTTTAGGCCATTGCGTTTTAGAAAAAAAGACATTTAAGTGTTTTCTGGCCATTGCATTTTAGAAATAAGACATTTCTTTGTGTTTTTTGTGCATTGCGTTTTAGGTAAAAACAAATTTTTATGTGTTTTTTCAGTCCATTGCATTTTAGAAAGTACACTTTCTTTTGTGTTTTTAGGCCATTGCGTTTTAGAAATAAGACATTTTTTGTGTTTTCTGGCCATTGTGTTTTAGAAATAAGACATTTCTTTGTGTTGTTGGTTCATTGCGTTTCAGAAAAAAATCATTTTTTTACGTTTTTTGTCCATTCCGTTTTACGCAACTGGGTTTTCAATTTTTTTTTTTCGAAAAATATAGCAATAGTATACTCTTTTTAAAGATAAAAAACGCTCATTTTTTGGTGCAATTTTTATAAAAAAATAATGTCGTATGAAAAAGTTATTAACGTTTAAAAATGGGGGAATTGGAGGAGAAAGAAACTATTGTCCTGGATTAACTAGAATGCACTTAAACAAACACATGCGCCTCTTTTTTTCTCTTCAATTTCACTCATTTAATCTTAGCCCTTGATTAAATTAATTGATGGTCAAGATTACTTTCTAGCCTTCCTAGCAAAAAAAACTTCCTATTATATCCTAACCCTACTAAATTATGCTTGCATAGTAGTTGAATCGAGTGTAACATAGTTTTATTATGACACCTCCAACACAACACAAAGGGTATATGACGAAAATTTGCAAGCTTAAAATCCGTTATTGATATTGTGACGAACTTGCGACATAAAAGAACGGCTGATAATATTGTGGCGAACTTGCAAAATACAAATGAAAATTTGCAACATTTCAAAGAAAGAAATTAAAACGAATTTTAACATGGGGTTTCTAGGGGATGATTTGTCGCTAAATTTATCACTAATCTATTATATATAATAAATGAATGGTTTTGGGCTGATGTGGCATCACCTTAGAGCCTCCTAGATTCATTTTTGGCGGGAAAATGAGTTGGGTTTTACATCATGCGTGAGTACCCGTTTTAATGTGATCCGACCATTTTATGACCCAGGTATATAAGTCAACTAAAAAACCTAAATTCTTGTCGCTCATTCTTTTCCTTCACTGATTCACACCGAAACCTTAGCCTTCCTCTTCCTTTGGCTTGAAGCTTCTACCATACGCTTTCCAGAAACCCTAAACTATCATACGCTTCTTCTTCTTCTTCCTCTTCTTCTACCTGCATCTCATTCTCTCTGAATCGCTTATACTTGAATGGCTTAACAAAGGATTCCAAAATCAAGCTTATTCACTTCCAGGTATGTCGATTCTGTAGTCGATATTGATTTTATACTTTTTATTGTTTTCATCACCTGAACTTTGTCTAAATTTTTTAATGTTTCATCGACTACTCTCTCGATCCTTTCTATCTCTCTAGAAAACCTTCATCGGAGATTGTCGCTGCCTTCTTCTTTTTCGCTGAAGATCCGATCAAAATCTAGGTATGTTTAGTGTTATTTGATACCTGTTATTTCGTTTCCCTTTATTTTCGTGTCCATCCTTAATTTTTTTTCATAGATTCATCCTGATAAGATCCAGGTATGTTTTGCTTTTATATTTGCTATTCATTACTGTAACTTTACTTCAGTTTTATTCTTATAGTTGATATCATGTATAATAATCCTTTATCATTTTTTGTTTTGCATATTGTTCCATGTTAACGGGCTACACCCAATCTTTCTTTCGGGATTGGTCAAAAGTAGGTAATAAATTGTGATTTCCGTGTGTTGTTCTTTCCTTTGATTTTATGGTTTTTACAATCTGTGTGTTGTTTTTGGTATTTTTAATGTTCTTATGATATTTTAATAAATCGGTGAAAAGTTTTCCTTATTAATGTTTTATTTATTTTACTATTCACACGGATTGTTTGTTTTTGTCCTGTGTTTTTAGGGTTTTATGATTATATATTTCATGTTTTGATTTAGGGTTTTCCATTTTTTAATGTCCGGTTGGCTTACTAAATTGGATTCCAACTCAACTACAATATGTAATCACTAGATTGGAGTCACGTGCAGTGAAGATGGGTCACGTGGCTTCCCGGAGTTGGGTTTCATGCCCAGATTCCAGCAAACACCATTAGCGAACTTTTAGCTTTGCAGATCTTGAGCCTCAAATCCAATGGTATTTGTGGCCCTTTTACCTGTTATTTGTTATTATTGTTGCTTTGAAAATAGATTCTTTAATGGCGGTGACAACGGTCAGCGGTTGCAAAACAATCAAGGCGGATGATTTTGAACTAACTCGGTACTCATTTCATTTTCTCTCACAATGTACTTTCAGAGCTTGCTTTGTTCTTACGATAAGATTCTTCCGTTTGCACACTTTTTATGTATAGATAAATCCCCATTGACTACTCTAAGTTTTGCGATTTGATTGCTGACGCTCATGATGCTTTCGGCAGGTGTTGTTGATCAATCGTTTAATTTGTGTATAAGTTGTTTAACAAATCACATTTAACATGATAATTGCAGTTTTAGGTTAAGCTTAAGTTGAGAACATTAGGTATTGTTATAAATTTGTGTTTGTTTGGTTATTTAGTTAGTTGTCGATCTTTTACACAACTTGATTTGCAAAATTTGATGTGAATTCTTAATTGATGGTGTTACATGTTTTTCTGACCTTGCTGGTCAACACTTTTGTTCACCATCCCCCCTTCAGTTTTTTCTAGTTCAGTCAATTATGTATATCAAAGGATTCGCAGCCCAGTTACCAGCCAAGAAGTGACGCAAATTCAGCATCTGCAAGCTGCCCTCGCTTCTGTTTTTGTTACAAATAAAAGGGATGTCTGCTGTGGAATGATGGAGTCAAAGAGTCTTTCTCTGTTGCAACCCTTAGAGGTAAGATTTATGATAATTTATATGGGCTAAACAGTGCGTGGTCTTTCTGGAACAACTAGATTCCGCCAAAAGTTAACTTTTTTGGGTGGAGCACCTCAATGAATCATATTCCTTCGAAGGTTGGTCTCACGAATAGAGGAATTTTGTTGGGCGATGTCTTATGTTCGAGATGTGGTTTGAGATAAGAAGATGTGTTCCATATAATGTGGGATTGTTTATGTACTAAGTCTATTTGGTGGGCGGTTTTTGCTTTGATAAAAATCTCGTTCCCAGAAAATATTGACTCGGTTCAATAACGACTACCGGTGCATATGGAGATGAATGGATCTAAAGAGTGGAATAAATTGATTGGTGCGGTTCTTTAAGTGGCGGCTTGGGAGGTATGGAAGGCAAGGAATGAGAAGACTTTTAATGGTTGAAACGTCCATTATAACCGAACGGCGAAAAGGATTAAGGAAAACCCATTTTCTTGGTTTGCAAATAGATCGAAATATTGTAATTTAATTGGGATAGGTGGTGTGACTTTAATAATCTTATAATGTCGGGTTTTAGTTTCTTGCTGGCCCGTTTTCTATATTTTATATAGAAGTATCGCCGTTTAAAAAAATTATACTTATGGAAATCTAAATATTTAAAAAATCTTCAAGAAAATAAATAGCTTAAAGCTTATGTTGCAATGATCTATCAATAGTGTAAAGTTATTAGGTGGGGTGCATGATGAAAAGAATACGTGTATTAAAAACCAAATCATTTAACCATTAATGAAATTTAATAAGAAGATTGGATCCAAATCAACCCCACTATGAGCTAAAATAATGGCAATAATCTGCTGCAAAATTAAACTTGTTTACTTAATTAGATCAGGTGTCATCATGCCACATATAGTAAACCCTTAGTTCATTTATTCTCTTGTCTATATAAATGTCACATCCCAAATGTTTTTTATGTTGTGCCATTGAATTCCAATTAACTGAACTAGGAGAAGCCCATTTCTCTTTTGGTCCAGCTTAATTTCCGTTTTTAAACACAACAAAAACAATGTCCATTTTCACAAATATTCAACATCCTTTGACTTTTACCTTTGGAATTTTAGGTAAAATTTTTACTAAACCTTTTTTTCTTTATGTTTCAGTTTCTGTTTATATAGTTTCTTTGGCCATTCGGTATGGAGAAGCGTTTTTTGCCACATCTGCACAATGGCGGTCCAAACACTACGAATATTTTACACCACAAAAGTCTTTTTTTCAAATTATTCTATAAAACTAACTAGCGAAAAAACAGAGAGGGGTATCCCGGCCCCAATGACGCTTTGTCCATACCCACATCATATAGCCTTAAGACTGAATTCCTTTATCAATCTCGCTGGTTAGGATCTATGTGAAGTCATTAAGAGTTTGAATTTCATAGTTGGATAATTATAACCCTCCGGTCTTTTTTTATCAGTTCTTTTAAGTTCTTTAAATTTATCATTGAATAGTTTCATTTTTCTTAATGTATAGGAGAAAATAACTGAAACCCTAGACTTTGTCACGCTATTTGCAAGTGGCCGAAATTTTCAAAAATAGGTAAACTACAAATTATAGAGGACTTTCAGTAGCAACTTAACTGGTAATCACTTGGTAAGGTCTGTTGGGAAACCAGACATGTAAAGAATTCACTGACGGATCACGAGAGGACTTTCATTAGCCTGTCAACGACGAACATATATGACTATTACAAATTAGTCATTGATATGTTGGTCGAATTTGTTTGTTGATAAAAGTCGATTTCTAACAAGGTAACATGAAATAAGGAAAGTTTACTTAGTGAAGTATTTTAAATATACATATTTGCATGCAGGAAATATCATTTCCTTCATGGTGTATCTTGCGCCAGCGTAAGTTAATAAGTTATTATTCTCTTTTTGTATAGGGTTCCTGTTAAAAGGGCATGAATCGTACAAAGTGTAAGAAGTCTATGAAGGCATATAGTGTTTTAAATTTTTGGTATGATGTTTTATATTCTTTTGGCATGATATTATACAGAAAAACACTAAACATAACAATTTAAAACACAATTAAATGTATTCTAGACATGAAATCTAAAACACCATGCAAAGAAATTAATCAGTGTGTTTTAAATTAAATGCCAAGAATACATTGTGTTATAAATTGTTGTGCTTGATGTTTTTATATGTTATACCAGGTAGAGGATCCTGTAAAAAGTGCTCAAAGTGTGAGAAGTGTATTATAACACTATATATAATACTATATAACACCATATAAACACCGTATAACAATATGTAACACCATATAATACCATATAACACTATGTAACACTATATATCATTATATAACAAATATAACACTATAGGTTGTCTGATAGCATGTCTATGATAGATGTATAGTGTTATATTTGTTATATAATGATATATAGTGTTACATAGTGTTATAGGGGTAAGATCAAATAAAAAGTTAATTTTGCCTAAGTAGGATGAGAAGGAATCTTAACAATTCATTTTTCAAATAAATGGTTAAGATTAAAGTGTAGGAGAAAGAAGGAGTGCAAGGGTATCTTGGTAAAATCCTATTTATGGACTTTCTTTCTCCACATGCAAGGCACATGCATATTCCACCCCCATTTTTTAAACGTTCATAACTTTTTTATACGACGTTATTTTTTCATAAAAATTTCACTATAAAATCGAGCGTCTTTTTATCTTTAATTTGAGTACCATATTGCTATATAAAATATGAAGACTAAAAAAACCCACCAAAATGTGTTGTATTTCTATGTTGTATAACATTTTTTTGTGCTGGATTTTTTACTATATTTTTGTGCTAAATTTTTTTGTGTTGGATTTTTTGTCTTAAATTTTTTTTTCTCATTTTTTGTGCTAGATTTTTTTTGTACTATATTTTTTGTGCTATATTTTTTTGTACTACATTTTTTGTGCTATTTTTTTGTGCTAGATTTTTTTGTACTAGATTTTTTTGTTGTATTCTTAAAAAAAATAAAAGGGGTGCCACATGTCATTTTCACTCCTATTTATAAGGACCAAAATGCCCTTCCTTCCTACTAATTAGGAGTGCCACATGTCATCACCACAATCCTTCTTAGGCTACTTAGGCAAAATCAACTTTTTAGTGGATCCTTCCCCTAGTGTTATATGGTGTTACATATTGTTATACGGTGTTTATATGGTGTTATATAGTATTATATATAGTGTTATAATACACTTTTCACACTTCTCACACTTTAGGCCCTTTTTACACTATCCTTACCCTGTTATACCATAGCAAAAGAATATAAAACACCATACCTAAAATTTAAAACACCATGCCTACATAGATTTCTTACACTTTGTTGGAAAAATGTCTTTTTTACACTAACCTTACCCCTTATATATATAAGTTACCAAAAGTACATAGTTTCCATGCATGTATTCAGACCAACGTTCTACAAAATCATCACAAAGAAATCAACAGAAGGCTTTCAATCTATACCGTATGTGGTGGCTCTCTTTAGCTCGATGATTTGGATATATTACGCGACACTTAAAACGGATGCTACGCTCCTCATCACCATCAACGCCTTTGGTTGTGTCATTGAGACCCTTTACATATCGATTTATATTGCTTACGCCCCCAAGGACATTAAGGTAAATTACATCTGGATATTATTGTTTGCTTCATTATCTATTATTGATCTTTTGTGCAATAGTTATATTACTTAGTGTTACAGATTCAAACCACAAAACTTGTTGTGTCACTGAACTTTGTGGGATTTTGGATAATTGCTCTTTTGACTCATTACCTAGCTGAAGGTCCTACCCGAGCCACGATTCTTGGATGGATATGTTTGGTCGTTTCGGTTAGTGTATTTGCAGCACCTCTAAGCATCATGGTACGTAATATTAGAATGATTTTCGAGTCGAGTCGAGTTGGGTTGGGTTGGGTTGGGTTGGGTTGGGTTGGTGTGAATGTGTGATGGAAGATTAGTAGTGAAACTAATTTAAATTTATTGTATAATGCAGAAAAAGGTGATAAGAACTAAGAGTGTAGAGTTCATGCCATTTGGGTTATCATTTTTCTTGTCCATAAGTGCTGTTACGTGGTTCTTCTATGGTTTATTTCAAAAGGACATATACATTGTAGTAAGTTTATTTATGCTTTCTAAAGTTGAATGATTAAACTTCTATAATTAATATTGACGTTAATAGTATAGATATCTTCTTTCCATTTGGAATTTATATGATTACAGTTTTGTTCTAAGATTACTAATGGATTTTAAAAAATATGTCATTTCAGCTTCCAAATATAATTGGATTCGTGCTTGGAGTTGTCCAGATGATATTATATTTTGTTTACAAGAATTACAAGAAGAAAACGATCGACTTAGAGCAAAAACTACCAACTACTATTTCAACTATGGAATCATACCCCGTCTGTGACGCCCCTAAATACGACACGATAAAAGATACCAACATGTGTGATCAAATCATAACGCTTAAAAGCACCCAAGAAGAGAATATAGAAGCCGGAGCCGCCGAGGGACAAATGGTTAGCGCAATACAACCCATCAATGATCTGGTTAAAAATGTTATGAAAGAAGACGTGATCATCAAAGCGTCGATGGGTTGTAAATCTACAGCGCAACCCGGCCTTAATGGTATCGAAGATCATGAACAAATGAAAACCATGGAGGCTGCTAATCAAGTTTATCTTGTAGAAAGTGCGGCTTAATGGCTTTCTTTTTAATGATATGATGCATATGATCAAAAAGTGCTTCAGTTTTGTACACTAAATAAGGATTTTTATTCTACATGCACCATTTCCTAAGTACATGTGTTATCTTGTAACTCTTAGGTAGTGTTTCATATGCAGAAATGAGCAACAGAATGAATGGACAATTATGAGTGAATGAAGAAAATAGTGTTTCGTCGGCCAGTCAATCTGCCCCCCCCCCCCCCCAAACAGTTTTTTTCATTCCAATACCTCTTTCACCCTTCACTAATAACACCACAAACAACTACCGTTGCCACCACCCACCATTGTAGCCACCACCACCCACCGTTGTTGCCGCCACCACCCATCATTATCGCCCACCGTCACCGCCACCCACCTACCATTGCCACTGACCACTGCAGCCGCTGCCACCACCGCCACTGCCGTCACCCTCCACCATTGAAACCATCACCATCGCCACCAACCACAAACGCTACCACCGTCGCCTATCACCACCCCCCGTCACCTCCACCGACCATCTCCACTCACCATCAATTTTATTTGTTCGTCTTTTCTTCCCTGCCAAACAATATAAAGTTACGATTCACTTCATTCATACATGCTAACCAAACAAGATATGGAATACCTCGTCCATTTCACTAGCTCACACATTCCATTACCCCATATCAAATAGTGTTTTTAGTCATTATTTAAAAAAATAATATTTTCTTATATTGTTTTATTTTCTTAGCTCCCTCCTCTATGCTAATATACACCCTACAAATTCTGAAAAATCTATGACCAGCGGCGGACCTAGAAATATTTTATGAAGTCGGTTGTTCCTACAAATTCTGACAAGTCAACGGCTAATGGCAGACCTAGAAATATTTTTAAGAGGTTGGTTGTATATCGCTATATACTAACACTTTTCGGTTTGACCGGCTCGGATCGGATTACATAATAAAGACATTAATGCATGTTACAGTTACAATACGTATTGGAAAAGTTTGTTACATGCCAAAGGTCATGATATGTTGACCCACTTCATGAGCTACTCGAATCATCCTCGCTTTGCGGGAACAACAAAAACCACCACCTCGCACTTTCCTTTCTTCGGTGCTACCTTTTTCTTTCCAAGGGATGGGGTTGGGGTGTATAATTTTTTTTGAGTATGCCCGGGAACAACTCCTGCGAAAATTCAGGAAAAAATGTTAGAACCTTATGGCTAAGTATTGTGACTCATAGTTGCGTATAATAGATAAACATAAATTCTTTAATTATTACCTAATGAGAAATCGTATAACATATATTATACTATCACTGGATGTTAATATTATATACAACTAGAAATTGATACGTGGAAACAAAAAAATCCATTTCGGTTAATTTTTCTGAATTGGAGGGTAAACTGACTCAAATTCCACAACCTTAAACGTATTGAATTTTATAATCCAATGTAAGTTCCCAATACCCCTCAAGGATCGATAAAACTAACAAGAACATCACTCTTGATTGAGATGGGAGTGAGTGAGTCATTCTTACATAACCATAGACATAAACAAGATAGATGTGGTACGTAAATACATTTCTTTGGTCATCAAAGATAATCTACATACATACATAGTTTCAAACCCTAGGTGTGCCCCCTAGGGTTAGAGACTCACGTCCTACACTAACACACACTGTGGACAATCTCTCTTTAACACTCTCTCCAAAATGCTCTCTATATCTTGCTCAATTACAAATGACACAAAGATTCAAATACATTGGCGGCACGACTAATACATCGGCTAGGCTAAATGTGGCACTTATTAGCGCACTTGGCCTAACTGCACACAACACAAAGTGCGTCACCTACATGAAGTGCGCCACCTATGCACATTACAACTCTGAATTGCATTGCGATAGTTACCATCCTTAGTTTTGCACCAACAAACTTCCCTTAATTGTTGCTATCAATTCTGACCAACACTAATAATCATTAGTTACAAGTCATGTAACAACATACTTCGCATTGACAGATGATATCTGGTCTTCGCTCTGGTAAGACTTGATCTTCTGGCTTGCACTTTGATCTTTGTAACACCTCATAAATTTATGTCCAATAATATATCGACACGTGTCATGAGCTTTAAACGCGTAAAGAATTGCTTTAGAGGGACTAAATTTGACAAACAAGGAAAGTATGTGAATAAAAGGATTCAAAATGTCAACAATGGATAAATATACCTTTCAATAACCCTACACGATGTGTATACCCTTAAACGAATGAATTATGGATCATACGAAGCTAATTGTGGAAGAAAGTGAGAAATTACAAACTACAGGGGTTAAATGTGTCAACATGTTTAAAGTATACCTCTGAGTGACCTTTTAGCGAACCCGAAGCTTTGTAACGATTAATTATGCTCACGAGAATAAGTGATAAAAATTTCACAAGGTTTCGATTCCGTATGAGAAAGTTATGCTAACATTCGTATGTGAAAGGTTAAAAGCGTCAACGTTGAAATTTATGACTTTTCGGGTGATCATAAAGTTAATCAAGGACTTAACAAAGTATGGTTATGTCTTAAGGTCCTTAGAAATCAATTTGATGGGTTAAAAGTGCAAATATGGAAGTTAAAACCACTTTGAAAAGGACCAGGGACTGAATTGCAATTGTTGAAACTTGTTTGGCCTGTTCTGACCACCCACACGGGCCGCGTAAGACCTTGGGGGACTCTTACGCGGGCCGCCTGAGCACACCAGCGACAGAAAACACAGGCAGGTGCCTGTTAAAGCTGTGTAACCGACTTTGGAGCTTGTTTTTACATACCAGGGGCTGCCCCAATGGTAATACATGCACTAGGGACACTTGGGCATGATCCAACATCAGTTGTAGACCTATTTGTCATCATCTTGTTGATTTAAACTCACTATATAAGAGGACCTTTGTTGCAAACATTGAGCACATCACTTGGAAACTTGCACAACTTCATTCCTGGAGAGTTTTGGAGCTCAAGCACACTTCCTAGGGATTCTTAGTCGTGCATAGGACCTTAGTAAGTGTCTTTAACCTTCCTTAACTCAGTTTTACTTAGTTAATTAGCTTAAAGTCAAACCGTCGTAATTAAGATTTGACTTCGTGATTATTCATAATTTGTCAAGTCAAATCTTTAATTGAAAGTACCTTTGAGTTGGTAATTATGTGGGTAATAAATCCTTAAAAGGGCATCCTCTGCTTCCCGCTCTAACTAGGTCAATTGTCGGGTCAAAGTTAATCTTAAAAAGTCAACAGAAAGCTTATTTTCAAATAAACGCATAATTAACAATGTAGAACCCATGCAACCTGTTTTATCACTAATATAACTTGGTAATTAATGTAAGAACATGTCTAAACATGTTCAACCCGACAATTTTCAGTTTAGGCTCGGTTCGGAACCGAAAGTCGCATAATTTGACTTTTGCTTTGACTTTCAGTTCTGAACCAATGTAGCATGTTTTAGAAATGACTTAGAGCTTTATTTGGACCAGGTTTCATGTTAGTATAACCCTCTGTGATTATACAACTTGGTTCATTAGTTATCTGATTCATATGCATGTTTCCGTTAAATGCTTAAATGTTGACTAAGCCCATATGACCTTAAAACATGATTTTTGAAAATGTAAAAGAATAGAAACCTGAGTTACTGATTTATAAAGTTGTCCATAAAATTTGACATCAGTTTGAGGTCTAGATTAGGAGTTATGCTCATTAGCGTAATTAGAAAACTATTTATTAAATAAACGGCGTTATTAGCATAAAGCCTATCTAAACCCATTTTTTGATACCAAAATTTTTACCTACTGATATAAAATAATATTTTGGGATTTTTGAAGATTTTTATTTATTTTTAGGCTGAGCATAACATAGGGTTCTAGCTTTGATTCGGTAATTGTCGGTTTTGCCCTTTTGGCCTATAAAATGAGTTTTACAAATCATTTTGATACCAAACCTTTTTCTACTGATTTTATATGATAAATAAAATTATTTTAAGCCTTCTGGAATAATAAAAATATATGCTTTTCTTATAAAACCCGGAAAGCGCTTAAAACCGTCTTTTTACGCGTTTTTAACGCATAGTATGTATTAAAACTATTTTAAACATATAAGACTTGATACCTACTGATATTTTAAGTAAATTATTATACTCTAGAAGTAAGCAAAAGTTTTAAACTCAGATTTCCAGATTTGACCCTTAAACCTTATGTGAAATTACCAAAATGCCCATTCGGTGCATAGTTTGGTTATAATGATAAATTTCACTTATATGTAATACCCTACTGATATAACTTACTAAAATAAGTATTTTTACTGATTATATCAGACCTGAAACTTAGATTCATATTAAATCTCTTTTATAACCTTTTAAATGACCAAAATACCCCTTCGGGGCATAATTTGAGTTAAAATTCGTTTTGGGCATAATAGAAGATATCTTACTGATGTCACAACTTATTTAAGTCATACTAACTTAGAAAAACCTGTATATGACTCTTATGGTTACCCGTTATGCATTTTTCGCATTCGGTTCGGTTTATGAAACTAGTTTGCATAAATTGACCGAAGCGGGTCAAACCTTATCATTTTTGTCACAAAATCCAGAATGTGTTTAGTTTACCCATATTACACAAGTCTCCAAACTTGTCGGGTATAAATCTCATTCTATTCCAGTCTTCGCTTAATCGTGCGTTTGAACCGTATCTTCCTTTAAAACTAACCGGTCTAAGTTTAGGCTTAATTAAAGACCCGTTAGGAATCTAATAGGTTATTAAAAACCTTCGTTCCAGATTTGGAGACCCGGTAAAAGCTACGTGCACTTGCTGTTTGTGAATTATACTTGCTCAGGTAAATACTTTTAACTTATTTTCCCTTATAAGGGCTTGGGGTACGGTATATAAAATACCGCTTGGTCGGGCATTGAATTTTTAATCGTATGAAGGTTACTTTATTGAGATGACCCGTTTAAATGGTTGTGTTTGCTTAAAGCCTTTGGGGGGTTAATGACCATGTCCCGGATATCCTTGGCATCATTCATGAAATGGCCACGACCTTAGCACGGGGTGTAGGCGTACACCCGCCAGTGCATATATATAAATAAAAAGGTATAACCGCCAGTTTTGAGAATAACTCGCCGTGGGACTATATCATGTGGTGTATCTATTAATCTTTAACCTGGTATTCAAACCGGGCTACTGAACGTATAACGAACATGTAATTCTTTTACAAGTTTATATATAAATAATTATCCCAAGTTATAAAATGTTTTGTGCCTTGTGCATGCAAATCAATTTTTCTAAACCTTTTCAAAATGAGTCAGTTAATTGTATTTACCAGTGTAAACTGACGTATTTTCCCAAAAAGGCTAAGTGCGTGTAGTAATCGAAATAGGCTGGCCTCTCCTTAGCATCAATAAGAGTCTTGCAAGCTTGGATGCATTTTAAATCTGATGAACTATGTTTCCTTTTTATTTGATCCACCTGTGGATCCTTTACAGTCCGTTTGTAATACTTTGATATTACTTTTTATTCGGTTTGTAATGTGATTCATCTTTTGCTTCCGCTGTGCATTTAAATTGTGTTGTTTGACTATGATGATATCAACTACGTCACGATACTCCCCCACCGGGCCCACCGGTAATACGTGGAAATATCGGGGTGTGACAGGTTGGTATCAGAGCCAACACTGAGTGAATTAAACACTAGCCTTTTGTGTTTAATCTCAGTTACACAGTTGGATCCCGCTAAGGTCGAAGACGCCCACTGAGATTCGCAGTTTTCTAGGTCTGGCAGGATATTATAGGCGTTTTATTGAGAATTTCTCAAGGATTGCAGCACCCCTAACTTCATTAACTAGAAAGAATATTAAGTTTGATTGGGGTCCTAAGCAACAAGAATCGTTTGATATACTTAAGGAGAAACTGAGCAATGCTCCCGTGTTGACATTGCCTGATGGAATAGAAGAATTCGTAGTATACTGTGACGCATCACACACTGGTATGGGGTGTGTGCTCATGCAGAAAGGCAAGGTTATTGCCTATGCTTCCCGACAACTAAAAGTGCACGAAAAGAATTACACCACCCACGACTTGGAGTTGGGTGCCGTTGTATTTGCACTAAAGCTATGGAGGCATTATTTGTATGGTACCAAATGCGTGATCTATTCTGATCACAAAAGCCTTCAACATCTGTTCAATCAGAAGGACTTAAACATTAGACAGCGTCGGTGGATGGAAACTCTAAATGACTATGATTGTGAAATCCGATACCATCCAGGCAAGGAAAATGTGGTTGCCGATGCCTTAAGTAGAAAGGAAAGGGTGAAGCCCATAAGGATCAATGCCAAGAGCATTGAATTGAAAAACAACTTAAATGAAAGGTTGTTAGCCGCTCAGAAGGAAGCTGTGTTGGAAGCTAACTATTCAAATGAAAAATTGGGAGTCACTGCAGAACAGTTGTCATATGGAAAGGATGGAATCCTAAGATTAAATGGACGGATATGGGTTCCAATTTATGGAGGACTTAGGGATGTGATCCTCCAGGAAGCCCACAGTTCTAAGTACTCCGTTCATCCTGGAGCTGTTAAAATATACCAGGATCTGAAGGCAAATTTTTGGTGGATAGGCTTGAAGAAGTCTATAGCTACCTATGTAGCCAAATGTTTGACATGCGCACAAGTTAAAGCTGAACACCAAAAGCCGTCAGGTTTGCTACAACAGCCTGAACTTCCCACCTGTAAATGGGAAATGGTGACTATGGATTTTATCACCAAGCTACCCAAGACAAAGAAAGGAAACGATACTATTTGGGTAATAGTGGATAGACTGACTAAGTCGGCTCACTTCCTACCTATTAAGGAAACACATAGCTCGGATAAATTAGCTCAGCTGTACGTGGATGAGATTGTATCTCTCCACGGAGTGCCAGTGTCTATCATTTCTGATAGGGATACAAGGTATACATCGCACTTCTGGAAAAGCTTTCAGCAGTCACTAGGCACTCGACTGAACTTCAGCACTGCATATCATCCGCAAACGGATGGTCAAAGGGAGCGAACAATTCAAACACTGGAAGATATGTTAAGGGTTTGTGTTATTGATCTAGGTGGAAGTTGGGATGATCATCTTCCACTGATCGAGTTTTCGTACAATAATAGCTATCACTCACGTATCCAAGCTGCACCATTTGAAGCCCTATATGGAAGGAAGTGCAGAACGCCCGTTTGTTGGGCAGAAGTTGGAGATGTCCAACTAACAGGACCTGATATAGTCCTGGAGACGACCGATAAGATTGTGCAGATAAGAGATCGTCTGAAAGCTGCCAGAGATAGGCAGAAAAGCTACGCAGACTTAAGGCGTAAACCTCTAAAGTTCGAGGTTGGTGACAAAGTGTTGCTTAAAGTATCACCCTGGAAGGGAATGATGCGTTTTGGTAAGAAAGGCAAATTAAGCCCAAGGTACATAGGACCATTCGAGATCATCGAATGTGTCGGATCAGTGGCTTACAAGTTAAACTTGCCTGAAGAGCTCGGTGGCATTCATAATGTGTTTCACATCTGCAATTTGAAGAAATGTCTAGCTGATGAATCGCTAGTCATGTCACATAAAGATGTGCATATTGATGAGAGCTTGAAATTTGTTGAAAAACCTTTGTCGATAGAGGATCGACAGGTTAAGAAGCCTCGAAGGAAGCAAGTGTCGATTGTAAAGGTCAAATGGGATGCCCGTAGAGGTCCCGAGTACACGTGGGAGGTAGAGTCCACAATGAAAGAAAAGTACCCTCATTTGTTTCAGTAAATCTCTAGGTCAAGATTTCTTTTAAGGGGGTGAGGATGTAACACCTCGTAAATTTATGTCCAATAATATATCGACACGTGTCATGAGCTTTAAACGTGTAAAGAATTGCTTTAGAGGGACTAAAGTTGACAAACAAGGAAAGTATGTGAATAAAAGGATTCAAAATGTCAACAATGGATAAATATACCTTTCAATAACCCAACACAATGTTTATACCCTTAAACGAATGAATTATGGATCATACGAAGCTAATTGTGGAAGAAAGTGAGAAATTACAAACTACAGGGGTTAAATGTGTCAACATGTTTAGAGTATACCTCTGAGTGACCTTTTAGCGAACCCGAAGTTTTGTAACGATTAATTATGCTCACGAGAATAAGTGATAAAAATTTCACAAGGTTTCGATTCCGTATGAGAAAGTTATGCTAACATTCGTATATGAAGGGTTAAAAGTGTCAACGTTGAAATTTATGACTTTTCGGGTGATCATAAAGTTAACCAAGGACTTAACAAAGTTTGGTTATGTCTTAAGGTCCTTAGAAATCAATTTGATGGGTTAAAAGTGCAAATATGGAAGTTAAAACCACTTTTAAAAGGACCAGGGACTGAATTGCAATTGTTGAAACTTGTTTGGCCTGTTCTGACCACCCACACGGGACGCGTAAGACCTTAGGGGACTCTTACGCGGGCCGCCTGAGCACACCAGCGACAGAAAACACAGGCAGGTGCCTGTTAAAGCTGTGTAACCGACTTTGGAGCTTGTTTTTACATACCAGGGGCTGCCCCAATGGTAATACATGCACTAAGGACACTTGGGCATGATCCAACATCAATTGTAGACCTATTTGTCATCATCTTGTTTATTTAAACTCACTATATAAGAGGACCTTTGTTGCAAACATTGAGCACATCACTTGGAAACTTGCACAACTTCATTCCTGGAGAGTTTTGGAGCTCAAGCACACTTCCTAGGGATTCTTAGTTATGCATAGGACCTCAGTAAGTGTCTTTAACCTTCCTTAATTCAGTTTACTTAGTTAATTAGCTTAAAGTCAAACCGTCGTAATTAAGATTTGACTTCGTGATTATTCATAATTTGTCCAGTCAAATCTCTAATTGAAAGTACTTTTGAATTGGTAATTATGTGGGTAATAAACCCTTAAAAGGGCACCCTCTGATTCCCACTCTAACTAGGTCAATTGTCGGGTCAAATTTAATCTTAAAAAGTCAACAGAAAGCTTATTCTCAAATAAACGCATAATTAACAATGTAGAACCCATGCAACCTGTTTTATCACTAATATAAGTTGGTAATTAATGTAAGAACATGTCTAAACATGTTCAACCCGGCAATTTTCAGTTTAGGCACGGTTCGGAACCGAAAGTCGCATAATTTGACTTTTGCTTTGACTTTCAGTTCTGACCCAATGTAGCATGTTTTAGAAATGCCTTAGAGCTTTATTTGGACCAGGTTTCATGTTAGTATAACCCTCTGTGATTATTCAACTTGGTTCATTAGTTATCCGATTCATATGCATGTTTCCGTTAAATGCTTAAATGTTGACTATTATGCCCATATGACCTTAAAACGTGATTTTTGAAAATGTAAAAGAATAAAAACCTTAGTTACTGATTTATAAAGTTGTCCCTAAAATTTGACATCAGTTTGAGGTCTAGATTAGGAGTTATGCTCATTAGCATAATTAGAAAGCTTTTTATTAAATAAACGACATAATTAGCATAAAGCCTATCTAAACCCAATTTTTGATACCAAACTTTTTACCTAATGATATAAAACAATATTTTGGGATTTTTGAAGATTTTTATTTATTTTTAGACTGAGCATAACATAGGGTTCTAGCTTTGATTCGGTAATTGTCGGTTTTGCCCTTTTGGCCTATAAAATGAGTTTTACAAATCATTTTGATACCAAACCTTTTTTCTACTGATTTTATACGATAAATAAAATTATTTTAATCCTTCTGGAATAATAAAAATATCAGCTTTTCTTATAAAACCCGGAAATCGCTTAAAACCGTCCTTTTACGCGTTTTTAACGCATTGTATGTATTAAAACTATTTTAAACATATAAGACTTGATACCTATTGATATTTTAAGTAAATTATTATACTCTAGTAGTAAGCAAAAGTTTTAAACTCAGATTTCCAGATTTGACCCTTAAACCTTATGTGAAATTACCAAAATGCCCATTCGGTGCATAGTTTGGTTATAAATGATAAATTTCACATATATGTACCCTACTGATATAACTTATTAAAATAAGAATTTTTATTGATTATATCAGACCTAAAACTCAGATTCATATTAAATCTCTTTTATAACCTTTTAAATGACCAAAATACCCATTCGGGGCATAATTTGAGTTAAAATTCGTTTTGGGCATAATAGAAGATATCTTACTGATGTCACAACATATTTAAGGCATATTAACTTAGGAAAGCTATATATGACTCTTATGGTTACCCGTTATGCATTTTTCGCATTCTGTTCGGTTTATGTAACTAGTTTGCATAAATTGACCGAAGCGGGTCAAACCTTATCATTTTTGTCACAAAATCCAGAATGTGTTTAGTTTACCCATATTACACAAGTCTCCAAACTTGTCGGGTCTAAATCTCGTTCTATTCCAGTCTTCGCTTAATCATGCGTTTGAACCGTATCTTCCTTTAAAACTAACCGGTCTAAGTTTAGGCTTAATTAAAGACCCGTTAGGAATCTAATAGGTTATTAAAAACCTTCGTTCCAGATTTGGAGACCCGGTAAAAGCTACGTGCACTTGCTGTTTGTGAATTATACTTGCTCAGGTAAATACTTTTAACTTATTTTCCCTTATACGGGCTTGGGGTACGGTATATAAAATACCGCTTGGTCGGGCATTGAATTTTTAATCGTATGAAGGTTACTTTATTGAGATGACTCGTTTAAATTGTTGTGTTTGCTTAAAGCCTTTGGGGGTTAATGACCATGTCCCGGATATCCTTGGCATCATTCATGAAATGGCCACGACCTTAGCACGGGGTGTAGGCGTACACCCGCCAGTGCATATATATAAATAAAAAGGTATAACCGCCGTTTTTGAGAATAAATCGCCGCGGGACTATATCATGTGGTGTGTCTATTAATCTTTAACCCGGTATTCAACCCGGGCTACTGAACGTATAACGAACATGTAATTCTTTTACAAGTTTATATATAAATAATTATCCGAAGTTATAAAATGTTTTGTGCCTTGTGCATTCAAATCAATTTTCCTAAACCTTTTCAAAATGAGTCAGTTAATTGTATTTACCCGTGTAAACTGACGTATTTTCCCAAAAAGGCTAAGTGCAGGTACTAATCGAAATAGGTTGGCCTCTCCTTAGCATCAATTAGAGTCTTGCAAGCTTGGATGCATTTTAAATCTGATGAACTGTGTTTCCTTTTTATTTGATCCACCTGTGGATCCTTTACAGTCCGTTTGTAATACTTTGATATTACTTTTTATCCGGTTTGTAATGTGATTCATCTTTTGCTTCCGCTGTGCATTTAAATTGTGTTGTTTGACTATGATGATATCAACTACGTCACGATACTCCCCACCGGTAATACGTGGAAATATCGGGGTGTGACAATCTTCAACCATCAATCATAGGACTTGTGGTAGATCAAGTTTGTTTGGCCGATTTATCAAACTTGGCAAATCTAACACAAACTATTGTAGTTCTCCCTCTCAATAGTAATCACCTCTTAATATATCTGCAATCAAAGAACCTTTAGTCTGGAGTCAATTCTAACATTCCAAGACTTGAGTTTTATTAGGCATAAGACAGGGAGTTTGAATATCCAACAGTCAGCATCGAACGAGTTAACTCTTACAAAGATAGAGAGAACTTCAGTGTGCAACTTCCATAACTTGATCACCGTCTTCAACCAAAAATGTATGACTATATCTAGTATCTCCACAAATCAACCGATAACCCGGTCTTTCATTCCGGATCTCCCCCTCATGGTAAGCAAATGCTAATTAATTCAAGACACCAACTCAATCGACAACTACACCCCTCTGAGTAAGATTTATGCTTGATCAATCATCCTTACTATAATGAGCATATGATAATTAAATCTTCAACTAAGCGCCCAAGAAATAATATGTTTCATCACGAACACACTTTGACAATGTAGGATCATTTTCAGACCCGAACGAGTCGATCAAAAGAGTTTATCTCAATACGAGTGGCGGAAACAAACGTATCGAGTTCAATTCAGCTAGATTCACACTTTAAACTGTCCGTATATTGATTTTAGATCAAATACAAGTCTGTGGACACTTCGGCAACACTTCGTTACACTGACCGGAACTGTTACAAATGAAATGGCACTCAAGGTATTTATAGGTGACCTAATTTCGTTTGAGACACATTCAAACGAAATTAACCAGTCTGATTTCGTTTGAAATGGTCATGTACCTTTCAAACGAAATTACCTATATTTACACTATCTCGCTTTTCGTGTCCTTATCTATCTAGTATAACACAAGACTCGATACAAGACGAAGTCGACAGACGCATGCACCAACAGACTCCCCCTCGAATGTTGACGAGTCTTCAGTGTCGAGTCTTCGGTTGTCAAACCTTCCGTCTTTATCAGTCTGCTCGTTCTCTCCAATAATTCTCCATTGTAAGCATCCTCAATCAATCTCTTTCTCTTTCCCGTAATCTTCAGGATCTGAAACTGTCTCTACAATCTTCAGACTCTCTCTTGATGTTCTCAGACTCCCCCTTTCGCTAAGCTGGGATCGCAGTCTGGAATTCATTTTCCACAGGTTCTTAGATCGTAACCTGGCACTCATCTAACTCAGGTATCAGAACCTGGATAACCTGCACAAATCTCTACCCAAATATAAATTTCACAAATTTACAATTTTGCAAATTTAGAAACCACTTGCAGGTATAATTCAAAAATGATTTAATCTTTGATAACCACTTGAAAACACAATTTCTTCTTACATTCTTTCCCCAACCTGTTCATCAAGTTTAGCATTTGGAATTTTGAAAATCAGCTTTCCAACATCAGTTGTCGAAAATCTTTTTAAATTTTTAAAAAAATATGCTAAAACACACTAAACTCTTTTTAGATTTTTTAAAGTAATAAAATGCAGTAAAGAAATATTTACAGACACTATTTATGTGAGTTTGTGTAAGAGGATCATATCAGTTTTTGAGACAAATCACCAACACCGTTAAGCTTTAAACATTTTAAGTTCTAAACAATTCACATAGATTGACGATATTATTGTCCACTTAAACTCAATCTAAAAACTTTCAAAATGCTTACCGATACGTTAAGGTATATTAATTTTGCACTAATTTCTTATGGACCCCACGATCTCAGCATATCCCCTCATCATGCAATACACTGACTCAAGTAATGCCTTTAAACTTTTATCAACTGTGATTTGTGCAAAAACAAAGCAGAATGTTTAAACATTAACAATCAGGTCGATACTTCTGTATACGCAGAGAAAGTCCAATGTTTAAACAAAATAAGAAAATAAAAATAAGTTGAAATTGTTTAGGCTTTAACCACCAGGTCGATACTCCCGTATACGCAGAGGTGATCCAAAGCTTAAACGAAACACCAAAGAAAATAAAGCAGAACGTTTAGGCAATAACATCCAGTTCGATACTCACGTATACGCAGAGGATGTCCAATGCTTAAACAAAATAAAGAAATAAAACAAGTTTAAATATTTGCAAAATGAAATACACAATCACAGTGACTTTTAAGCAAAGTTGTGAAAGTTCACAAACTTAACCAGTTTTATGTCTTTTGACAATCGGCAATTACTGAGTAGGCACACAATCAAGAAGGACAAAACTAAGTACTATGCTTTTGATCATGTTTCCCACTAGAACTAGGCTTTTTCATTTTAGGTTTGTATCGTTATCGCAAATCTACTAGTCTAGCTGAGCCTACCGTCACATCCTTAGTGAGACCGTTTATCACATTTTATCTTTCCATTTCTTTAGTATGTCGTGACAGTCCACTGATGTACTATCATTTCCTCTTTTATACAACAAAACTCGATTTTCATTTTATCATGTTTTTTACTTTTTCAAATTTTCAAATGTTTTTGGATTTTCAGAAATTTCTTACCCCCCCTAAAATACAAACACATTTCAAGAAATTTGAAAACAAACTGTACAAACAACGTGACAACTGATATCGAATTGCTTCAATTCGCCATCCACTTGGCATAAACAATCAGAACTCCCCCTCACAACAAAACATTTTCCCATTATGATTTCAAAACACTTAAGTTTGTTTTAATCAAATGGTTTTTCCGGAAAATAAGTTTTGTTGATTGATTTTAACCATTTGTGTCACACCCCGACCACGTAAAACAACAAAACGTGTCGGAAACGTCGGGGAGTGTTGTAACAGAATCATTGTTTCACAACCATGGATTTAAACAATTTCGTTTTATTGAATTAAACGTATTACATTGCATTTGAAATTAGAAACAAAACAAGAATAAATAGACTTTCATTGTTATTAAGTCACTAAGGCCTCGTCCATTCCTATTTGAGCGTACACAAAAATCATCATCTAACATCATCAACTATGGTACCTGAAACACACGTGAAAATACGTCAGCATAAAAATGCCGGCGAGTACATAGGTTTTATATGGGTGTCAGGTTCATGGCTCGTTTTACATGTTGCAATACTTATTTAAAAACCTTATTTTGAAAAGTATAATATTGTGACATAATTAACCAACTCAAATCAAGTTGGTTATAATTTGCAAAATCTCGTAGCCATGATTCTTAACTCCAAAACATTTGTTTTATCAAATCAAATTGTAAAATATCTCATAAAAACTCGTTAATAAAACTCGTATGGTTTATATTATTCAGGAAACATCCTTGTGTGACATTGTTTCGAAATCGTTTACCCAAGTGATCTAGATAACGCAACGGTATATAATGTGTAAAAAGCACTTATATATAGGAAGTACCAGCGGCGTATCCACCATGCTTTTAACACATTACACCCGCCCCGTTACCTAATCACTTCCCTAACCTAATGGCTCAAACAGTTACAAATGGTTCACATAAATCAAATGGTTACAAACGGTTCACATTAATCCAACGATTACAAATGGTTCACATACATCAAATGGTTACAAATGGTTCACATACATCCAATGATTACAAATGGTTCACATACATCCAATGATTACAAATGGTTCACATATATCCAACGATTTCAAATGGTTCAAAACGTAAAACAATTGTGCTAGCATGTTAAGTGAACATACATAGCAAAACATAATGAAATCATGTACTAATAGCGTACTAATGAACATAGCAAGTATATGATATGAAAACATGGAAAACACGAAAGTAACAAGTAGGCACATGTGTTTCACCCCAAAATGTTTGTAAAACAGTAAAAGAGGGGTCTATGTACCCACTTGAGGATACTTAGAAGTCTTGAATAACAACCAAGCAAAGCTGGAGGGATCACGGAATCAAACGGCACCTAATATAGGTAATTATGTAAATAAACGGACCTAAATTGGAAGATTGGATAGAATGAAGTTTCGTAAACCAAATGAGTATAGGAACTCATGTAATATGGTTTAACAAAGCCTACATACTAAAATGAAACCTAACCTAAGTGCTTACGACCCATTATGACCCGTTTAGGTAGCTTACGCCACTTTAACACGTCGTTCACGTAAAACGCGTTCGGATCGCCTAACTAGTCCTATGATAAGTAAAATATTCCTCAACATGTCTAATATTGTTGCCAAATCAGTTTAGATATCAAAAATTATGTTACATATGCTTAAAATGAATTTTGGCGTAAAAAGGGCATTTTGGTCATTTACCTAAGGCATATAAACTACCTATCATACAACTACTTAAACGACGTGACCATAAGGTATAACCTCGGAAGGTTATTCCCTATGTAACTATGGTCACCTAATGTGTTTGGTAGGATCCTAAAGATCGACCAAACGGGTCGGGTTCGAAAGTATAAGCGGTTGTTTAGACCGCTTACCTTACGACCCTACATAAGCACTAAACCTAAAGTGACGAGCTAAACATGTTAAAACATGTTTAACGAGGTTTGAAAATAGGTTTGGTATCAAAACAAACGGTTTTGATACCTAAAAGTAGTTTGGTTACAAAATACGCAAGAATACGTATTTTGGCCGAAACTACGACTCGCCACTATGCCTAGATAACGTGGTAATCAGTAGGTATAGTCATAAGAGACTAAAACCATTGTGATTACGCTCATGTTATGAAGTTCAAACGAACTTCGTGTTGACCATAAACTGGTCAATGAAGAAAGTCAAACACAGTTTGACTTTCACGCGAAAAAAAACGAAAGAGGACTTACAAAAGGTCCAAGAACGGAAGTTTGACCCGATTATTCTCAGGTATGAAGTGAAAGCACTTCAACTTAGAGAGCAATCAGATCAAGGTGTGAAGAATGCAAATGAGGAAGGTGGGTATTTATAGTTTTTGCACAACCGTTAAGATCGTTCATTGTAAAACGAGCTTCGATCTCATCCGTACACATGTGCCCATGGTTTTGTGAAACCATGGGAGCCCCTAGTTTCATTAAAACCATGTGAAAATTAGGGGAACAGCTGGAAGAAGCTGGAACTTAGATTTTCCATTTTGGTCCCTTCCTAAGATAACTATGGCAGATTGTCAATTTTGGTCCCTGAATGTGCAAAACATGGTTTTTTTATGCATTTTTGACACGTTTAAGCCCCGTTAATCCCATTTCAAGGCTCTAAAATGAAGTTAAAGTATAGGGAACATGAAACATGCTCAAAAATATCTCGGATTTCGGTTCGTTTGGTCGTACGGTTGCGTTGTTCGGTTAATTACGACGAAACACGAACGAATGCGAAAAACGATCCAGATTACGCGACGAATGGAATTTTATCATGCCAATCAATAGAATAAAATATTTTAATGATAAGATAAAGTTTTAGATATCCGGATGTATTCAGAACGTAAGATATGCGCGAAAATGCAAACTTATGCACTTTTTGACGCTTTTAGTCCCTGAATGACCAAAAAGTTTATTTTAGCACACCGAACCCCTCAAAGCATATTTCTAAGCTATGTAAAGGATATTTAGGGTATGTTTAACTTATGGTCATGTTCCGGAATGTTCGTTACAGTACAAATCGGCATACTTTCGTAGTTTGTCGAAATTAGTCCCTGTAAGCGAATAAACTTGATTTCGCCACACCAAACCCTGCAAAACTTATTTCTAAGTTATGTAAAGGTTATTTAAGGTATGTTAAGCCTATTTCACTATTCTAGAGTGTTCTTTGCATTAAACTGGTTATATTTACGCATCAGTGCGTGTATAACCTTCCAGAAAGCGATTTAAAGCTTGAAATCGAACATGAATTGATATGTGCAAACAATACACGTATTTTTACAAATCCCAAGTATGAAACACAATATTTCATAAATTTGGTATTTGTTTGATGGTCGCAGAAGCACAGGTGTCACAATTTGTAGGTTAGGGGATAAACTCATCATTTTGTTTCTCAACCACTTGTAGGAAATCAGATACAACTTAATGTCCCTGATTTACCACTTGTAAGAATAGTTCAATCAAGTTCAACCTAATGACCTTGATTAACTTTCAATTAAAAACACAACCTCTTTTTCAACCACATGGCTTACCAACCAATACCATATGTAGGTTGAATTCTCAAAATGCCGATTCCTACTCCTCACTTACCAACCTGGAAGTTCCGGCAAGTCACACTAGTGATCAATTTTCAATTTTTCAACAAACAATATAAGAATGATGCCGATTCCTGCTCCACGATTAACAACTTGGGAGCTCCGGCAAGTCAGTATTTTAAGTAAAGAATACAGACACCCAAGCCTGACCAGCTTTAGGTGTAACCTTCTCAACTTCTTCAGGGGTTTGAACACTTCTTTTTGTTTCATAAAATTCTTTCACCCCTTTTGCCTTCCCATCGATCATTTTACCAAACATCTTTTTAACATTCTCATTAAACACTTTCTCAACATCAAATTCTTTCTTTTCAGAATAGAATTGATTTGAGATTTTGACTTTTCCAACTTTCTTCTTAAAATTTTCAGCCCGCAGTGGTGGAAAGTTTGCATCATCCACGGTCGGAACTGAATTCTCTTTTTTCATAACAACTTTTGGCTCCTCTGATTTTGTGGAATCAGATTCATCACCAGAACTAATCCCTGAACCTTTAACCACCCATTTTTTATTTTTTAAATTTTCTTTTCTTTTTAAAACATTCTTTGAACATTCACCAACTTCAAAAGTTGAATTTTCAAAACCTGTAAATTTTCTGGTTTTAAGTTTAGTCTTCTCAACAACTTTTTCTTTTTGTTTACCAGAGACTTCCTGTTTTGTCTGTATTGTCTTTGGACAATTTCTGGCAATATGACCAACTGTTTTACATTGAAAACAGGTTCTAGTCTCTATCTTCTTCTGAACAACACTTTTCTTCATCTCTTCTTGCTTCTTTGCAAGGAATTCTTTGTTCGTTTGCTTCCAGAATGAACTCTTATGTTCTTTCTCAGCACTTGTTCCTGAAACAAAAACAGTTTTAGGTTTATAAATTTTCTCATTTTTATAGTTTTTTGGGGGTTTAAAACCAAGTCCTTTCTTTTTGAAATTACCATTATGGTTTGGTTTCTTTTGAAAACTGTAACCATAATTGTAACCCATTTTCTTATTTAAACGTTGTAGAACTCTTGAGGTGTAAGATTTAGGTTTTTCAGAAAGATTTGCATCCTTTATTTTAGAAATATTAATTTCTGTCAATTTGAAAACCTTTTTAATCATTTCCGGTTTAACACCTCTTATTGGAAAAACATCATCAGAATATAATTTGTCAGAATCTATCAAAGTATATGCTACTTTGATCGATTCGTCATCCAAATTAGATTTTGATAACAAGAAGTCTTTATTATACACCCGTTTTCCCTGTTTGGATTTTTTACTAGACGTATCGGACTTTGACTTTGACTCTGATTTCGACTCCGACATTGACTCTGATTTCGACTCCGACATTGACTCCTCTGATTCATCCTTATCCAACACCTGATCGACCACCTTTTTTATTAACTCGGACTCATGATCAGTATCGGACGACGTGAAAGTGACATCTATACTTTCTGGCAAATTATCTAACGACTTAGACTCCCACTGTAAGTTCGTTGCCCTTTTGACTCTTTCAGAATTAGCATTTCGCGGAGAATATGCATTTTCAACAGGAGGCGGACATTTGTTATAAATCACACTTGATTTCTTACCAGATGTATTCACTTCATCATCTTCTTTTGTCACATATTTTTCTTCTTCCGAAGTCTTCTCTTCTTCAAATGTCTTCAATTTTTCCACTATGGGGTAAATCCTGTCAACAACAAAAGTAGAACATGAGTAACTTTTTAATAAATTGTTAACTCTTTCAGTTTCAATTCTTTGTGTTGCCAACTTCAATTCAAGATCAGCACACTTCTCTGTGTAGTAGTTGACATCGTCAAGCTGTCTCATGTAAGCTCCTTTGAGTGTATTCATTACTACAGCTTGTTCACTACTTGACTCGTTGTACTTATTCATCTCTCTGTTCAAAGTATCATATGATTCTTTCAGCCTTTTTATGTTGTGCAGCAATTCATTGTTCTGCATTATCAGAGAGTCACAATTCATACACTTCCCAGCAACCTTGACTATCTCATCATCTGTTTTGATTTCAAATGCAGGAACTTCTTTAACTACTCTCACTTGAACTTCTTCTAAAACTTCGTTCTTTTTCTTTTCTTCACCATTTAAACGTTTTCTGACTTTTTCTGCCCAATAATCATCTGTATAATCATTGATAACCTGAGCAACAAATCCTTTAGCCAGGAATTCTTTGTCTGGGAAATAATCGTCCCAACTGAAACCTTCTGCCAATTTTTCATCTTCTTGTTCTACCAAACATGCTTTACTATCTTTTGGAATGTATTTATCCCAACTGAAACATTTTCCATTATCTTGATTACCAAGACATGCTCTCTTTGAATCTTCAATTTCTTTCCTACCATGAGCTGTTTGTGGCTGTTGTTGTTGATGTGGCTATTGAGCAACTTGATGATATAACGCTTTTCGATAGTAATCATTGTTTCCAAAGGGATTTTGAGCTCCACTTGCTTCACGATTTGTGCACTCCCTCTTGAAATGCCCTTTTTCCCTGCATCAAAAAACAAGTAACTTTAGACTTATCAAATCCTAAAGCTGAAACATGTTCATCACGGAAATCAACTCTGCCTGTAATTTCTTTAAACTTTTCAGCTCGTCTCAGTACACTAGCCATGCACCATTTTATATCCATCAATTCCATCTCTTCAGCATCAATTTGATCGTAATCCTCTTTTGTTAGCATTGGAATTCTGATCCTTCCTGCAACTAAACCTCCATAGGATTCAAGCACAGTTACCAACAAAGACATGTGGCTTTTAGCAACTTCCTCGGTATAATTCTGATCATTTTCAAGGTTTAAAGCAATGTTGCATTGAAGTACTTTGTCACTCTTTGTTGTAGAAAAATGTGGATCAAATGATGGAAATGAAGAAAATCCCATCGTGTTACTTAATCCTTGAGATGGCTTTTCAGAAGATCCCGTTGTATTGAAAGCAATTTCAACTTTTGGCGAAAATTTGGTTTTGTCATTAACACCACTTTTGTAGTACAAACCAATGTCTTGCTCTCCATCATAATTCTTCATTCTCGCTATCTTTCGTTGCTCCATTTCTTGAGCTTCAAGCTGTTTAATAAAATCACTCAATGTTAGATCATTAAAACCCGGTTTGTTTTTCAACATCATAAGATACGTGCCCCACTCATCATGTGGCAACGCATCAGCTAACTTTTCAATCAACTCATCTTTATCCTTTCTGATACTCAATCTGTTCATGTTTTTCAATAAATTGCAGTATCTTTCAATGATCTGCTTGGTGCTTTCATTTCTTAAACCTCAGAACAAATCGATTTCCTTCTTCATCAACGACTTTTTGTTCTTAAGCATGTCATCACTACCAAGAAACTTTGCTTCTAATTCTGTCCATATCGAATGTGCAGTTCCATTATGTTGAAGTAAAATCAAGATGTCTTCTTTAATCGCCTGACTGCAACAAACTAACCATCAACTTCTCATCTTTGTATTTCTTTTTCTCCTCAGCACTCAAATCTCTAATTGGTATTTTCTCTCGATCACAACCAACTGGTCTAAAATATTGAACTTCCGTATGTTCCCATGCATCTAAATGATAAGCTTCAACCCAGTTACCAAATCCTTCAGCCCATCCACTAAAATCATCAATATCCAGAAGCTTAGGTGGTTTTTGCGTTGTTCCAGTTTCATTTTCAAGCAATGTACTTTGAGTAACAGTCATTGGGCTAGCAAACGCATTATAAAACTCGTTCTCCATAATTTCAGTTTTCATAGACTCACAAACAAACAGCTTCAAACGGAATACCAGGTTCAAACTAAAATCCCTCTCAAACGAAATCACAACCTCAAACGAGATACCTTTTCAAACAAGATGACTAATTTCGTTTGAAACAACACTTGTTCAAACGAAATTGCTAAATCTGATGTACTTTCAAACGAAATTGCAATTTCAAACGAGATAACCTAGTTCAAACGAAACCCTCAAACGGAATACAATCCTCAAACGGAATTAACCAATCAGTTCAAACGAAATACATGTTTCAAACGAAATCAACATGTATTTTCAAACGGAATCAGACATATTGTGCACTCTCAAGCGAAATCAGCAAGTAATCTCAAACGAAATCAGTGTGACATCATTATTTTGGTCTGATTTTGGTCCAATTGATCAATCAAATAGTCGAATTTGGTTCTGAAACTCTCAAGGGTTTGTTAAAACACAATTACGCACACATTGTGAAAAGATTAGCTGATTTTAACCATGAAAACTTGTTTAATTTTGAAAGAAGGTGTACAAAATCAGAATTTGCGACTGAATTGGTATGAACTCTTCCTCCTAAGCTCTGATACCACTTGTAGGATCGTTTTCAGACCCGAACGAATCGATCAGAAGAGTTTATCTCAATACGAGTGGCGGAAACAAACGTATCGAGTTCAATTCAGCTAGATTCACACTTTAAACTGTCCGTATATTGATTTTAGATCAAATACAAGTCTGTGGACACTTCGGCAGCACTTCGTTACACTGACCGGAAGTGTTACAAATGAAATGGCACTCAAGGTATTTATAGGTAACCTAATTTCGGTTGAGACACATTCAAAAGAAATTAACCAGTCTGATTTCGTTTGAAATGGTTATGTACCTTTCAAACGAAATTACCTATATTTACACTATCTCGTTTTTCGTGCCCTTATCTATCTAGTATAACACAAGACTCGATACAAAACGAAGTCGACAGACGCATGCACCAACAGACAAAATCACGAACGCAAGCTTGAAAATGATCATCACACAACCAACAATATTCAACCAGAATGATTAAGCCCGCATAATTTATCATAACCGAAAGTGAGAAACCAAATTAGATGACTAGCCTAATTAATAATCACCCACGGTGAGAAACCAAATTAGATGACAAGCCTAGTTAATCATGACCGCACTACGAACCCAAATTAGTCTGTCTGAAATGAGAAACCAAATTAGGAAACTTCTAATATATCATCACTCAGATCCCACACGAGAAATCAAACCATAACTTTAACATGATCTCGATCACTTTAGCTTTTAACAACCAATTAACAAAGAAACTTGTTTCTTCTTAAAACTTTATCTTCCCATTTTCTTTTGCAAAATTTATGAAATCCAAATATTCTCCCACTTTTCTCATGGAATCATAATCTTTAACAATGATTAGGCCTAAATTGTCACAAAACACTCAATATGTAAACCAAATTCTTCAAGTAATTCCCCCCAATATTAATGAAACACTCGTAGACTATGGAAAGTTAAGTAAAACCCAAATAGTTCTATTCGACTACCAAAAATCTAGAAACAAACATGGTCCGTCATTGTCGAACAAAAAACTTGAAAAAAAAAATCTTTAAATCTTTCTCTAACAATCTTCCCCTTATTCGGAAGATCCTTAAAAGTTTTCATTCAAGATTTTTTTTTTTTTTTTTTTTTTTGGAAATACTTTTTTTTAACCATCGATAAAGTCTAATAAGGTTGGCATATTTGGGGATATAAACTTGAAATAATTGAGGTCACACAGCCAACAACTACGCCAATAGACAACTGTGCCTAAGAGGTTACACGCAGTTCTTGAACAACTGCGTCAGATCAAAACAACTGTTCGAGTTAGACAACTGCGCTAGATCTGGCCGTTTTGATGCAACAAATGATAGACCAAGGATAGTAGCTGGGTTAGTTAGGAAAGAGGGTTGAAGGGTTCAACTTTGCCTAACGCAGGTCGTGTGGTCCCCCCACGTTTGCAAGACGTGGAAGGAGGTTCACTAGTTTGCTTTTATTGTTTGCTGAAGATCCTCCTCTGAAGTATATTCAGATTCGGATGAATGAGCAAACAGAATGTGTGTGTTGGATGTGAAAGGGAGTAACTCGCATGAAGAAAGTACTCGATGTGAATGACCAGAGTATTAAGGAAACAGGCCTGGCCAGGAATGTCCTCTGAAGTAAATGAAGTGTCAAATATATAGGAGAAGACATCTCCCAAAGAAGAATGCTTTTGACTAGTGACCTTGCTTGCAGTGAGGGGATTGCCCTTTCGGGGGTTGAAGCCTTTTGACCCCTGGATAATAGCGTGTGCTCTGCAGACCTGCATTGCTTTTGCGGCTGGTGGGTTGGTGAAGCAATCCCGGGATGTGACTGGTTACTGTTTCCGTATTGCTTTTCCCCACCTCACAGCTTTTTAATCTTCGAACCATTTAACCTTTCGAGCGTATATGTACTTAAGTCATTTTATTTGATCTTGGGCTACCCCCGTCATCAGCCCCCCAAGTCAGAGGTTTTTGTGGAATGAGCTCAAAGACTTCTGACTTTTGTACATGTATTTTGTTGCCTGAAAGTTTCAAGGGTTCAATGCTTGAAGGCTTGAAGGGTTGTAGGCAGTTAATATTTGAATTTTAAATAACTGACAACCGATTTGATTGATGTGTGGCAGTTCATAGGGTGGCGGTTTTTGCAGGAGTTACTGTTTGCAATTATCACCCCTATTTTAGGTTATTTTCTTTTATATTTACATTTTTTCATTCACTTTCCACATAGTTCCATCAAGTTCCTTCCTGCGATTTCTTTCCTCTTCTCCAAGGTTAGTTTCAGTTTCCCTTGCATTTTCCTTACATTCTTCGTATTTTCAAAAATGGGTGCTCGTAAGGATTTAGCAAAATCCTTTTCCCGATTAACACAAGAAGAGGTAGACTTATTTTGTGTGGAATATGGTATTGATAAAAAGTTTAAACCGACTGCTCCTGCTTGTGATGTTCCTGTTGATAAACCGACCCCTGGTTCGATTGCTCTTTATTGCCGCCACTTTGAGTTTTTGAATCTTCGTTATCCCTTTTCTCTCTTTGTTTTGAATCTGCTAGAGTATTATCGAATTTCCTTTGGGCAAGTTCATCCGAAGGGCATGGCTAGGGTTTTACATTTTGAGGTTTTGTGCCGTGCCCTCGGATATGATCCCTCATTGTTGCTTTTTCGCCGGTTTTTTTGTTTGGCCAAAAATGGCGATTGGTTCACCTTTGAAACATCCAAGGTTGATTCTTGCCTTATTTCGTCTATGGTTACAACACTTAGGACTTGGAAGGATCGCTTTTTCTGGGTTTCCGATTCAATTGTCCCATTCAAGATGGTGTGGAGGCACCCGGATGCCGTTCTCAATGATTTGGAGCCCTTTGAATCTGAGTTGAATGATGTTTTTCTTAAAGCCATCAGGGAATGCGCTTCGAGGGTTTGTCCCTTTCCTGAACATTTGCTAGTTCTTTTAGGGGTTAGTAAAATTTGGGGAAATGCCGATCGGGATCCGGTTCTAATGAGAAGTGGCATGGGTATGCATTTTTCTTTTTTACCCTCTTTGCATTTTACTTGACTTATGTCTTATGTGTTTTTGTTTTTTTTTATCATTTGCAGTCATGTCTGCTCTGGATTTCATTAAGAGTGACGACACTTCTGATGTTGTGTTTGGGGATGTCCCATCTGTTCCTGGTGAAAATGTTGTGGTTAGGACTGTTGAGCAAAGGTTTGAGGGCTCGGGTTATATTAGTACTTCCAATGTCAAAGGTTTCTCTAAGTCCCATGCTCCCAAGTCTTCAACCCGTCGATCTTCCCGCTGTTTGTTGAAGGCTGGTCCTCAATCCACTTCTACTGAACCAGTGGATTTGAGTGATGATATTGAAGCTTCGGAAGATCAAGGTGTTGAGGCGGGTGCTGAAAAGGAAAAGGAACTGGTTGTTCATGGCAAGAAGGTTTCAGGCAAAAAGGTTGTTGCTACCCCTGTTCAGGGTTCTTCAAGCAGGGATGTTGAAGGGTTGGATCCCGAAGAGGTTTATGTGCCTGGTTGGTCGGTGAAAAATGATGACAACTTTAAGGATGCTGCTGTTTGTGAAGATGCTTTGAGTCACATTGCTCCTCCTTCGGTTCACAATACTATTGCTGGGATGGATGATGACTTGATGTTATCCCGGATGATTTTGAGCACCTGCAACCTTACTGCTATGCTTCCTCAAGGGATTGCTCGTTTTCGTAAGAGGATGCAAGAATATGAAGAATTTTCTAAGAAGAAGGATAAAATGAAATCTTCCATGGCTGCGATGAAAAAGGAGATAGCTGGTTTTGCTGAGATGGAAGAGGCGTGGGACAAAAAGGTTAGTGAGCTTACTAGGGTGCATGAGATTGAGATGAGTAACTTGAAGAAAAGCTTTGAGGCTGATCGATTGAAGCTTAAAGCTGATAAAGAAGCCTTATTTGTTCAGCAGCGGGTTTTTTATGAGGAAAAGGAGGGGTTGAAGGCTTCGGTTGCTCGATCCACCATTGATAATCAGTGGTTAATTGAGCAGGGTTTTCATCAGGTTGTTACTTACCTTCTTCATTCCAAGGAGTTTAACTCTGCCCTTGGTGAAGTTTATACTAAGTTGCTCAACCTGGGGAAACACCAAGGCCTCATCGCTGGTTATAAGCTTCATGAATCCGGCCATCCTTTGGAGAAGTCTCCTTTGTTTCATCCCGAGGCTTTCGATGTTTTCAAAGGCTCCGTTGAGCAAATGGAGAAGCTGACCTACCCTTATATCCATCAAGTTTCTGCTTGTTTTGGTAAGCCTCTTGCTGTGTTGCAGGACTTGAAGCCGGAGGGCCTTAATGAAAAGGTCTGTGCTGAAATCTTGGGTTCCCTTTCAAGGAAGAGGTCCTACTCGGGAGATAGTGATGACACCTTTTCGGCAGAACAAGGTGCTCCAAAGGATGCAAGCTTGGAGGCTTCAGTGGTAGGCGATGTTGGGGATGCAAAGACTAAGAAGTCCAAAAAAGAAAAGAAGTTGAAGGGTGAAGGTTCCGGGGTTTCTAAGTCCTCTGCTGATGCTTAATTCGTAGCTTTCTTAGCACCCAAAAACAATTTGTGGTTTGTAATATTAACTTGAACAATATTAGGTTTCCAGGAACCCTTAAGGTTCCTGTTGGTCGTGTTTTAGACCTGCGTGGTCGTTTGAACAATATCTTAACTTACAAGTCACTAGGACTTGTTATGGCTTTCTTTGCTATGATATTATGTTTATCCATTTTCTTTGCGTTGTATTTTTTGTACTTGTGCTTATTTTGTTAAGGCAGTTTGGTTGGCTATAACCCTTCAAGCTTTTTGGTTATCCGTAAGTAGGTTGAAGCCTTCGAGGTCTCGAGTTGTCACGTAGGTGGCTTGAAGCCTTGAAGGTTTCTTAGTTTCTTGACTTGACTTGGTTTGAATTTTTGTAATTTTTTCGTTTGTATCATCCTTTAGATAATTTTTGTTTTCTTGTAACTTTGTCTTTGTCGAGTTTGTGTTGCCTTTATGTTTTTTATACCTTAAAGGGTTCAGTGCTGCAGACACTTAGCCTTGGTGTTTTTAACAAGAAGACATAGCACCTATCCTTTTTATCATTTCATTGTTTTTCATTTGACTTCATAAGCCTGTTTGTTGGTTATATTTCTAAGGCTTAAGGAACATTTGGTGTAGGTTGTTCAGACCTGTCTATGAGACAATTTTGCTTTAACTTAATAAGTCTCATGGAGTTGTATTAATTTAGGAACTCACCCCTTATATAGGTTCATTCAACCCTTGAGCCTATTGAGCGATGTGGCCTGGGAGCTCATCCCCTTACATGGCCCTTGCCATGGAGTTTTTTGCTAGGTTCTCAACCTGATCTTAGGATAGAAAGACAAGTTTGATAAAACAACTTCATTCATTCAAGCAATACTTGCTTTTTACAAAAGGTATTCATAGTGTTGTTCGAAATACATTTTGATACAAACCAAACTCTCCTGTCTAAACATGGAACCTTTTCAGGGTTTTGCCATTCCAATGCCTTGGAAGCTTCTTGCCTTCTGAATCTGCTAGCTTGTAGGATCCACCCTTGTATGCTTCGAGGATGGTATATGGGCCCTCCCATTTTGGGCCAAGCTTTCCTTGATTTTCTTTTTTGCTAGCTTCATTGTTTCTGAGGACCAGGTCCCCTGGCTTGAATCTTTCGTTCTTGACTTTCTTGTTGTAGTAGGCTTCCATTTGTTGCTTGTATTTGGCCTCTTGGATTGCAGCTTGATCTCGTGCTTCCTATAGGAGTTGTAAATTCAACATAGTCTCTTTTTGATTTGTTTCGGGATCCATGTTGACGATTCGCTGGGTTACAACTCCTATCTCAGCAGGGATCACAGCCTCGGATCCAAATACCAAGCTATAGGGTGTTTTCTTATGGCTTGTTTTTTCGGTTGTTCTGATTACCCATAGAACACTAGGCAATTCTTCAAGCCAGTTGCTTTCGTATCTTCCCAATCTTGTCTTGATACCTTCCACTATGCTTCGATTTGCCCTTTCAACCTGACCGTTTGATTGTGGGTAAGCCACTGAGCTGAAAACCTGGTTGATTCTGTATTCTTTGCACCAAACGCTGAAAGGCTTCTCAGCAAATTGCTTTCCGTTGTCGGTGACAATTACTCCCGGCAATCCATAGCGGCAAATAATGTTTTCCAAACAAAGTCGATGACCTGTTTGCCTGTGATCTTTGCAAGTGGTTTAACCTCGGGCCACTTGGTGAAATAATCTATTACCACCAGCAAGAATTTTACTCCTCCTTTGCTTGGGGGGAATGGTCCAACAATGTCCATTCCCCATTTATGGAATGGCCATGCCGAGGTTATTGGGACAAGGTCATGCTTGGGATTTTTTGGGATCGGTGCATGAATCTGGCAAGCATCACATTTCTTTAATTGTTCAGTGGTATCACGATGCATTGAGGGCCAGAAATATCCAAGGTTCATGAGTTTTTCAACCACCGACCTAGCTCCAAAATGAGCTCCGCATATGCCTTCGTGAATCTCTTTGATCAAATACTTACTTTGCTCAGGACCAATACATCTTAGCAAGGGGGCAAGGTAACCCTTTTTGTAAAGGGTTTCTCCTTGTAACACGTACTGCCTTGCCTTGATTTTAACCCTTTCAGCTTCTACTTGATCATTGGGTAGTTCACCATTTTTAAGGAACTTTTTGATGGGAGTCATCCAGTTTGGATCTTCTTCGGTGACTACAACTTGGACTTCTAATTCGTCGATTGATGGAGCCTTCAATACTTCTACCAACACCTTCTTAGTAAGGTGTGCAAAAGTGAGAGATGCAAGCTTACTTAGGGCATCAGCCTTTTTGTTTTGAGATCTGGGAATTTGTTTGATGTTGCATGCTTGGAAGGTACTCATCAGCTCCTTGGATTTTTCCTTGTATTTTTTCATGTTGGGCTCTTTAGCAATGTAGCTATCATTTACTTGGCTTGAGACCAGCAACGAATCTGTGAACACTTCAAGCTTTTCAACCTTCATTTCTTTAGCCAGCCTTAAGCCGGCGATCAGTGCCTCGTATTCAGCCTCGTTATTGGTGGTCTGAAAATCAAAATGGAGAGCATATGTGAATTCCAACCCTTCTGGGTTGATCAAAATTAGTCCAGCCCCTGACCTTTCAACGCTTGAAGCCCCATCGGTAAAAAGCTTCCAGGCTTCAGGGTTGGAGGGTTCAGTGGTGGTAGTGTTCACTTCAGTGATTGCTTGGTCTGGGACTTCTACAATGAAATCAGCCAAGACTTGGGCTTTGATAGCTTTTCGTGGGACGTAGGTGATGTTATGTTCACCTAGTTCCACTGCCCATTTGGCCAACCTTCCTGAGTTCTCTGGTTTTTCAAGCACACTCTTAATGGGTTGGTCGGTGACCACTTGTATAGGGTGTGCTTGAAAATACCTTCGAAGCCTTCTAGCTGTTTGAACCAGGGCTAGGGCAAGCTTTTCAAGAGGAGGATATTTGGTTTCAGCCAGTTTTAGAGTTTTGCTGAAGAAATAAACGGCTACCTGGGCCTTTTCTCGCTCAATGGTGAGGACCGCGCTTATGGCTTCCTTAGCGACTGAAAGGTACACCGAGATTAACTCTCCCGTTTCCGGAGCTGCAATGTCAGGTAAAGAAGCAAGATGTTGTTTCATCTGGTTGAAGGCTTCTTCAGCCTCATCAGTCCATTTGAAGTTCTTCTTATCAAAGCAATTCTTGAGCGTTTTGTAGAAGGGCAAAGATCTTTCAGCCAGCTTAGAGGTAAAACGCTTCAAGGCTGCAAGCTTCCCGTTCAGGCTTTCAACTTCCTTCTTGGTTTTTGGTGGTTTGGTTTCAAGAACAGCTTTCACCTTGTTTGGGTTAGCCTTGATGCTTTGTTTCCCAACAATGTGACCCAGGAACTTTCCTTCCTCAAACCCAAATGAACATTTCTCAGGGTTGAGCTTCATGTTAACCTTTCTGAGGTTCTTGAACGTTTCCTGAATGTCATCGAGCATTTGATACTCCGTCTTGCTTTTGATCACCAAGTCATCGACGTATGCCTCCATGTTTTTACCAATTTGGCTTGTAAAGGTTTTGTCTACTAGACGTTGGTAGGTTGCTCCAGCGTTTTTGAGTCCAAAAGGCATCTTTTTGTAACAAAAGATTCCTTTATCAGTGTGGAACGCTGTCTTCTCTTCATCTTCTTCTTTCATGAGTATTTGGTGATACCCTTTGTAAGCATCAAGAAAGCATTTGAAAGGGTAACCGGTGAGTGAGTCAACCTTGAGATCAATTTCCGGTAGTGGATAGCAATCCTTAGGACAAGCCTTGTTAAGATCTTTGAAGTCTATACACATCCTCCAAGAGTTTTCTGGTTTCTTGACCATAACTGGGTTTGCAACCCATGATTGGTACTTAACCTCTCGGAGAATGCCAGCTGATACAAGCTTTTCGACTTCTTGGCAAGCAGCCAGGCTTCTCTCCGGTGCTAAACTTCTTTTCTTTTGGACCACAGGCTTGACATCCGGTGGTATTCTTAGCTCATGCTCAGCAATGTTCCGGGGGATCCCTGTCATATCCTCTGGAGACCAAGCGAAGACATCGCTGTAATGTGTCAGCAACTTTTCTAGATATGAGAGGGTTTCTTGTGAAAGGTTTGGATTGACCCTTATTCTCTGTTCAGGGTACTTAGGATTTATGATTAGCCTTTGCTTGTCTTCTTCACTTCTGGAACTTTCACCCTCAACCAGGTAGGCTTCTTGAGAGGGTTGAAGGGTTGCTATCCCCCTCTCGGTGGGAAATTTGACTGTGCCATGGCCAACAGACACGGCCATGTAGAATGCACACTGCCCTGGTCTTCCAATGATCACATCATAGTTTGAAGGTACGTTGATAACCACAAAGGTGAGTGGTTGAATTCTTTCCTTCTGACCTTCGCTGAAACGAACATTAAGTGTCAGTTGCCCTAAAGGCTTAAGGGGTATATCGGCAATACCTTTTATGGAAGTCCCGGAGGGTTGAAGCCTTGAACGTTCTTCATTGCTTAAGCGGTTGAAGAATTTCTCAAACATGATTTCAGTGGTTGTCCCAGTGTCTACGTATGCTTTATTTGTTTGCAATGTCCCCACAGTGGCTTCTACCACAAGAGGGTTTGAAAGAGGGTCTTTTTCTGTTGGGGGAAGCAAACACACTGAAGCTCCCAAGCTTCCAACCGCTGTCTCTTGTGAGGAACCCTTCCATCAAAATCTACCATGTTGACTTCCTTGCCCTTTCCTTCGGCCATTTTGTCTCGTACCCCTTTCACCAAATGAGCGATTTCTCCGGACTTAACAGCTTCTTCAATTCTTTTCTTGAGCTGGAAGCAATCATTGGTGTGGTGACCCTTTTCTTCATGAAACTCACAATACTGTGTGGAGTTCTCATTTTTTCTGCTTTTGGGGAGAGGCCTAAGAGGCCGAAAGTTTTGCTTGACTTCTTCAGTTGCGAGGATTTCTTGAGGGGTCTTTGTGAGGGGTGTGAAACTCATGCCTTTCTCCCTGCTTGAAGGGTTCCGGCCTTCAGACCTTCGATGGTCTGAACCCTTTGGTCGCCTGTCATAAGAGTTGAAGTTTCCCCTTTTTCTAGCTGGACTATTGCTTCGCCAGCTGGATCCGCTTTTCTTTTGCTCTTTAATGTCTACCGCCTCCTCTCCCCGGATGTGGGCTCCAGCCCTCTCGAGAGCTTCTTCCAAGGTCTTGGGCAGGGATTTGGTGAAATCTCTCGTGAGATATTTGGATGTAATGGCATTCATGAAACCAGCCACTCTCATTTTGTCGTCCGCCCCTACATAAGTTAGACCTTCCTTCTTGTATCGTTCAATGAACACTCGAAGACTTTCATCATCACGTTTTTTTATCTGGAAGATTATTGTTGTGTCTTTGACATATCGCCTTTGTTGGGAGAAATTGGCCAGAAAACCCTTGCTGAGGTTGTCAAAGCTTCGAATGCTTCGAGCAGGTAAGTCGTTGAACCAGATCCTGGCTGATCCAACAAGGGTTTGCATGAACATTAGGAAACATTCAGCGTTTGACCATTTCTCTATCCTTGCTGCACCGGTAAAGATCTGAAGATGGTCCTCAGGATCTTCAGTCCCATCGTATGTTTTGATGTGAGGAGGCATCTTGATCTTTGCTTGAAAATCATAATCAGCTATTTGCTGTGAAAAGCATGAAAGGTTACTTGGCTTATATGGTTTGGCCAAGTCTTCTTCAGCCCTTGCACCCACATTATTGCCATTGTCGTTGTTTCCCTGAGTGGCCAGCACTTGATTGATAAAGTGTTGCCACGGGAAGCTGGCCATCATCTGGGACATCATTGGGGGCATGAGGTTGAAGCCTTGAAGGCTTCCGGGTGCAACTGAGCAGCTTACTCCAAGGGGGTGCTCATAACAGCACTTCGTGCCAAAGGGGGCACAGACAGAGCTTGTTCCCACGAAGTTGTTGTAGAGGCCGGAAGGCTTGTTATTGGGGACTGTAGGAGCTGGTCGAGGGTTAGCTCATGCCCCAAAGGAGCACCACTTGTAATTGGTTGGGCAGAGAAGATGGGATGCACTGTGGGATTCGTCATTGTGGATAGATATGGATGAGGGTTTGGAGGATTACTGGGACCAGCCTCATTCCTAGTTGTAAAAGGAGGGATAGGAGGTCCGGGAGATAAACGTTGGTTCTGGCTCATCATAGTCTAGATGAATCCTTACTCCCTTATCTCTTTCTCTACTCACATATTGGTTGAGGAGAGACCTCAACTCAAGGAAATTGTTGGCAACCCCCTCAGGGGTAAGTTCAACACATGCTGGGGTGTCAGAGACACCGACATTGGGAGAAAGAACTCCGGATCTGGACGGAGTTGGTGTGTTGAAGGTGAGGAACTCGGGTGTGCTTCCCGGAGTTGAGAAAGAAGTTGGTATAGCCACATGAGCTTGGCTACTACCCGGGGTTGAGGTGTTTGGAACCTGATTTACTTCACCCGGGGATCCACTTTCAGATATGGTGATTTTAAGTGAAGAGAGCTACACTACTAGGTCTTTTTAAGGAGAAATAGCGGCGTAGCCCCACGGTGGGCGCCAACTTGTTGATGCAACAAATGATAGACCAAGGATAGTAGCTGGGTTGGTTAGGCAAGAGGGTTGAAGGGTTCAACTTTGCCTAACGCAGGTCGTGGGGTCCCCCCACGTTTGCAAGACGTGGAAGGAGGTTCACTAGTTTGCTTTTATTGTTTGCTGAAGATCCTCCTCTGAAGTATATTCAGATTCGGATGAATGAGCAAACAGAATGTGTGTGTTGGATGTGAAAGGGAGTAACTCGCATGAAGCAAGTACTCGATGTGAATGACCAGAGTGTTAAGGAAACAGGCCTGGCCAGGAATGTCCTCTGAAGTAAATGAAGTGTCAAATATATAGGAGAAGACATCTCCCAAAGAAGAATGCTTTTGACTAGTAACCTTGCTTGCAGTGAGGGGCTTGCCCTTTCGGGGGGTTGAAGCCTTTTGACCCCTGGATAATAGCGTGTGCTCTGCAGACCTGCATTGCTTTTGCAGCTGGTGGGTTGGTGAAGCAATCCCGGGATGTGACTGGTTACTGTTTCCGTATTGCTTTTCCCCACCTCACAGCTTTTTAACCTTCGAACCATTTAACCTTTCGAGCGTATATGTACTTAAGTCATTTTATTTGATCTTGGGCTACCCCCGTCATCAGACCGTTTTCGAATCTGAACATGAATTTGACCTCAAAAACTCAAACAAACATTTTTAATGAACTCATCTATGATCAGGAATAAACTTTATTTTCTATTGATCTCAAAACGTGTTTACTGGTGACAGAAAGCAACTCTCTAAACACTCCCAATAGAAACTCTCCAAAAACTTAACAAAATGACTCACGCACACATATTTACAACCCACGCCTAAGTGCACCAGGCTTAGCCCAACCGCGCCAATTACGATCTAACGCAATTGTTCTAATTGCGCCTAATGCGAAGTTAGCTAGTAATTATTGTTAGGACCTGAACACGATTCACACAAACACAAGAACAATCTGCAACAAGCACACACACTCACACACTCTACATCACAAGAACAAGAACACAAGATTTATAGTGGTTCGGTCTAATCTGACCTACATCCACTCTCCACAACTAATTCTTCTTTGTATTAGGTGCTCACACAGTTTACAGTACATGAAAAGAAGTATTTATATGGGTTACAATTAGGGTTGTTGACTTTACTAAATAAACAGAGAATACTCCTGCTAGCCGCAAAAGGAGTGTAGCACAGAACACCCCTGCTAGATGCAGAAGGAGTGTAACAAGGAACACCCCTACTAGTCAAATCCTCCACAACCCAACAATCTCCCACTTGGAGGCTTTGACAACTTCAAACTGCACTCCATGCAACTTCATATTCATAAGTACCTCTGTAAACATTTCATCTTCACTAGTTGTGGGCGGCCTTCTCATCGGTTAACCTGAAGGCCCGTTGAAGCTCTTACTGAGCTTCAACTCATCAGTCACTACTAGTGACTTGTTCTCTATTCCTATCGGCTCCCACTGACACGAACTGCCCGATCCTGGAACATCCTGAGAACAAACACTCTCCGAATAAAGCAGATAATCAACTGGAGAGACTTTGTCAGCTAGAATACCGGTTCTCTTAACCCTCTGTCGTCTGGTAATTCTGACTGAAGCACAACCCGTGCTCCCACTGCCACGAATGCCCCTGACTGGTTTTACTGAACCTTTTCTAGCACGTTCAACTTGAATCTGACCTGTGACTCTGGGTTTGCCATCTGCAAAGCAAACTTTCTTCTGCCCACGAGATTCTGTGAACCGGATCTTGGTCTTCTTCTGAACCGGGAGAACCTCTCCCTTAGGCGGTACACTGACCATGTACAATGAGCCTCTCTTCTTGCCACGTGCAACTACTAAATTTCCCTTAATTACCTTCCATTGTCCACTACCGAACTTAACCTCGTGACCCTGATCATCCAGCTGCCCGACTGAAATAAGCATTTTCTTCAAGCCTGGAATAACTCTCACGTCTCTTAAAGTCCACGTAGATCCGACTGGAGTAACTAAGTCAATATCACCCATGCCTGTGACATCTAAGACTTCATCATTTGCAAGTCGTACTTGCCAAAATCCCCAATTTTAAGATTCCGTAGTGCTTCACTGCTGTGGGTAGCGTGAAATGAAGCACCCGAATCCATAACCCAGGAATCCACACTGCTCTCCACATTACAGATCAAAACTTCATCATCTGAGTGGTCTACTGCAGCATTAACTTCTTTCTTGTCGTTTGGACATTGATTCCTGAAATGTCCAACCTCTTTACAGTTCCAACAGGTCACATCATTTCGAGCCCTAGACTGACTCCTCTTTCTGTTCTTGCTGCCACTACATCTGTTATTCTTCCTTCCTCTGCCAACATGCATTAAATCACCCGATGATCCACCTGAATTTCTTCTTCGGACATCTTCGCCCAGAATAAGATCCCGCATCTTCACAAACGTAAACTTGCTCGTATCTGAAGAGCTCGTAACAGCAGTTACGGTTCCGGACCAACTATCGGGTAATGAGGACAATAACAATAGGGCTTGAACCTCATCATCAAACTTGATGTTCACAGACACCAACCGAGACAATATCGAGTTTAAGTTATTGATGTGCGCTGTAACTGAATCACCTTCCCTCATCCTGGTATTCACAAGCTCTCGAATAAGATAAACCTTGTTCGCTGCAGAAGGCTTCTCATACATATTCGATAATGCTGCCATCATTCCTATAGCTGAGGTCTCCTTCTGGATATTGAATGCAACATTCTCTGATAGAGAAAGCGTTATCACTGCCCTGGCTTTCTTATCCAACCTATCCCAATCTGCTTGTGGCATTTTTTCTGGTTTTTCATCCTCGAGCACTACATCTAAGTCTTTCTGACAAAGTAATGCTTTAATCTGCATCTTCCACCAACCAAACTTCTTCCCGTCAAACTTTTCGATTTGCACCTTCCCGTCTTCTGCCATGATAACACAAGCACGACTAAAACGAAACTGAAATCGAAACAAATAGAAAACCAACACTGAAACAAATAGAAACAGAAAACACCTGATTCAAGTTTCTTTGATCTTCAAACAGACGGTTTAGCACTTGTATCTCAGTACTTATCTCTTTGGTCAAAGTTGAGGGGCCTTTTTACAAATAAGAGAAAGCTGATTTTCTCTTAAAGAAACAAAGAAAAAAAGAACGTCCAGTTCCTTCTTCTTCCTACGACCTGCTCCCACAAACTTCACAAAATCAGGTGACCAAGGTGCAAAATCAAAGCCCCAATCTTTTATTTTTGGAACCCTAGATGCGATATTCAGCAAGGATGGTCTTCAATTTCGTAACCCTAGGCGACGGCGGCGGCTACTGGGTTATCGGAACCCTAGTCGCAATCTGCAGAAGATGTCTTCAAATCGGAGTTAGAAACTGACGGTGGTTGCGGCTGTGCTAGCGGCAGCTGGTTCAGAAACCCTAGACGCTATGTCTGCGACTGTGACTGAAACCCGAGACCACGGCTTGTTCTTCGACAGGTAAGTGTTCTTCTTCACCTCTTACCTACTTTGTGTGAATCGATCAAGAGCCTGTGCTCTGATACCAGTTGTTAGGACCTGAACACGATTCACACAAACACAAGAACAATCTGCAACAAGCACACACACTCACACACTCTAAATCACAAGAACAAGAACACAAGATTTATAGTGGTTCGGTCTAATCTGACCTACATCCACTCTCCACAACTAGTTCTTCTTTGTATTAGGTGCTCACACCAGTACATGAAAAGAAGTATTTATATGGGTTACAATTAGGGTTGTTGACTTTACTAAATAAACAGAGAATACTCCTGCTAGCCGCAAAAGGAGTGTAGCACAGAACACCTCTGCTAGATGCAAAAGGAGTGTAACAAGGAACACCCCTACTAGTCAAATCCTCCACAACCCAACAATTATGCTATTACAAAATACAACATTAAACCTACCACATCAATGTTAATTTATCTATGAAGCCTTCGTCACCCGAAATGCATCAACATCAAACAGTTCCACCTCATATCCTATCCTTTCTTTCATTCTCAAACACTCTACTCATGTTTATGCTCTACGTTTTCTAGGAATCATCAAGATCATTGTTTTCTCCAAATCCCTCATTTTATATAAAGTGTTGTATAAATTTCTTCGTATATCACTGCTAAACCTCAACATTCTTGTTGTTCGTCAACGACGAATCATCATCACCACATAATCAAGATTTAATGGGGTCTGTGTCAAATTTAATTTGCGTAGGTGTCAAAATTTCATAGGAGTCAGTCAGGATTAGATTGTATTAGCGGTGAGCAGAAAACCAAAATAACCGAGCCGTAACCAAAATAATTGAAAAAAACCGAACCGAAACAAAAACCGACGGTTCAGTTTTCGGATTTTTAATAACCAAAAATTTCGGTTCGGTTTTCGGATAACCATTTTCAATAAACCATTTTCAATAAACGAAAATAACCGAACCGAACCGCTAAGTTATAATAGTTGGCCAAATCCATATATTTTTATGTTTAAGTTTAAGTTTTCTAACCCATGCTACTAAGAATTATTAAGTTTGTTCTTGATTTTTTTTAAACGGATAATTTTATTCTTGATTGTTAAATATTTACAATAAGAACATTAACATATTTATTTATCATTAAAATGATTTATCCATTGTCAAAGTATTATAAAAGAAAATGTCTAAAACTTTAGAGAAGCATTAAAATAGTTTAGAATGTTAGGTTTACGTGAACAATATTAATTAAAAAGACTAAATATATTTACTAAAGTGTTAACAATTAAGAAAGATTCTTAAACTTTAAATTATACTTTTTTTTTAATGTTACATAATTTGTTTAAAAAACTGGAAAAAAAAAACTAAACCGAACCATTGCTAACACCGAAATAACCGAAGCCGAAAAAAACGAAAGCGAACGGTTTTAAAAAACCGAAAACCAAACTTTCGGACACAATTTCAGTTTTACCCAAAAACCAAACCGAACCGAACCGTGCACACCCCCTAGATTGTATGTATACAAAAAAATCATGAGGTGCAGACAACCTCCGTAGCCCACATCTAGGTCTGCCCATGTCGACGATAATGATAACTTTTGTTATAATCACTGCAGAGTTAACGATACTACGATCATAAAATTGGATGCACTTTAGAATATATGTTATAGTAACTCTTAACTCTTGATGGTTTACAACGATTTTTCCAATCCCTAACCAAAAAAAAAAATTTATTAAAAATTCAATTGATAATCCTCATAGATTAGCGAGATCATTGTCTATATACACTTTCAGTTGGCGATATATCCGACAAAAAAAATGTAAAGACAAGATTCTTCAGTCATTGTTGGTTGAAAAAGCTTCGATAAACTCAAACTTATCGATGATCCTTCTAAAAATTTCATTTTAGAAACCAATAATGTTGGTTCTCCGTTGATAAAAGTGGCGATACAAAAACGTGATTGAGTCGGTAATTTGTTGGTGATTGAGTTGTCAATTTTTTTTTAACAGCAAACTCACTTTATATATAAATCTAAAGAGCCAGCAAGAGGCTGAGGAACAAAAACCGAAAGAAAACTAGAAAAAACCGATTACAACATGTCTAAGATATCGAAAGTTTTCCATTTTTCCCAAAAAGGCGTCTTAAGCTTCGAACGATTGCAAATCCAAAGGAAGGCGTCCTCTTTGATTGCTCAACTGTCTTGAAGATAGGAATGAAGAGGTCTTCAAACACCTTCTCGTTTCTAGCTTTCCAAATTCTCCAAACGGTCGCCAAAATAATAGTATAAACTATCTGTTTCCAGATTCTTCCTCCCGGCCGGTTCTTTATGAAGGAAACCAAGTCCCTAAGATTGGAAATATCGGCCGGAAAAGAAATCCTCATCCAAGCTAAAATATTCCATCAAATGCATCGCGTCCAAAGGCACTTGACAAAGATGTGATATGGGTCCTCGTCGTCGCTACCACATCGAGAGCAGGAGTTGTCGGCAAGGGGGACACCTCTATTTAAAAGCCCGACTTTGGAAGCGATTTTACCGGTTAAAGCCCTCCAAAGAAGGTAGTTAGCTTTAGGCGTTGCCCAAGTATTCCACTCGTAAACCAAAACGTCACTGCCTGTCACCTCGCCAACCGATTCTAAGTCCAGCCGGACTTGTTTGACCGAAAACAACCCATTCGGGTCTGAACGCCACTTCCAGCTCGCCCCATCAGCCACAATATTATCTTTTAAATTGACACCGATTTTAGCCAATGTCGATTCCACCGAGCCAACATCCTTCCATACCCCCGTGATCGATTTCTTTAAAGGGATAAACTCAAGAGGATTATTAGATCCGTTGGTGTTATGGATCACAGCCACCACTTTAGCCCACAACTAATTAGAAAACGCTTTAAACCTCCACCACCATTTGGATAGCATCGCGAGGTTGAAACCTTGAACACCCCCGTACCCATTCCACCACTTTTTTTATTTCATTAAGGTCTCCCACCTAATCCACCTCATCTTATGGCCCGTATTCGATTTATCCCAAATAAAATCTCTTCTTATCTTCTCAATATTATTGGTCACCCATGTAGGAGCGGCAAACAAAGAGAGATAGTAGGACGGGAGCCTTCCCGAGAACCGACTTAGCCAACGTCATACGGCCCGCAAAAGAGAGGTGCCTAGCTTTCCATTTAGACAATTTAGACGTGAATTTATCAAAAACCGGTTTCCAATACTTCGCACGTTTCATATTGACTCGAATAGGGACGCCTAAATGCATAAAGGGGAGAGATCCAGCCGAACAGTTAGCTAATCTCGCAAAGTGAGCGACCTCTAAGGCGGAGAGTCCAATGCCATATAAATTGCATTTGCTTCGGTTAACTTTAAGGCCCGACACCAGACTGAGCCATCTCAACAGGCGGTTCAAAGCCATAATATTATGCTCTGGCCAAACTGCGATGAAAAGAACATCTCCTTCATCATCTTATCCCCGTTGACACCATTATGGCATACAAGAAAATCCTTAAAAGAAAAAGCAAATACGGGTGGCAGTCTAGCCCACACACTAAACCGATTCCAGACTCTTAAAGATACATAGCAAGCAGTGAAAATGTGATCCACTTATTCGGTCCCCTCCCCACAAAGCGCACACACGTCCAAATCCAGCTGAACTTTTCTTCTGATTAGAGCTTGTCTAGTTGGGATGCTGTCAAGAGCCACCCTCCAAAAAAAATAAGTTGCACTTTGAAGGAACCCAACTACACCCCTTTGCCGGAAAATTGATATCCGAGTTCAAAGAAACTGTCCCAAGCTCTTTGAAAGATTTAGTAGAGAACTGCCCCGAAACGTCCGGAGTCCAAACCCATATGTCCTTGACCGACGAACAAAAACAGCCGGTAAGCATGGCCGCACAATCTTCCAGCTCTACCAATTCAGCCAGCTCAACCAATCTTCCAGCTCAATCATGAATTATTTACCCATGCCTTTTTTCCTAATAAACCATTATTGATGGACCGCTGATCGACAAATAGTTGGTAACCCAATCATGATTCATGAATTATTCTAAAGCTACTCTGATAGTTGTGGAAACCATTTTCTCTCTCGTAGTTTAATTTCTTTTCTTTTTTTTTTTTTTGAACATTAACTTTCAAAAAGAACCGGCTAGCCCTCAAAGCAAGGACCGCCACCAATTACACATACATATACAATGGGTATTTAGCCCAATCCTTCCACACAATACAAGAAAAAATCGCTCTATTTTGCAACCAAAGAAAAGCCATTGATTTCACTTCTGCCAACACCTCCCGAGCGAGCTTATTCTTGTCTTGAAATATTTTCTCGTTCCTTGCTTTCCATATCGCCCATATAGTAATCCCAACAATACCTCTCACAATCTTTTTTCTCCATTTACCACAATGGACATTCTTATAAAGTAAAAGTAAATCCTCAAAGTCATATGTAAAAAAGGGAGATAACTTGCACCAGTTCATAATATGGTTCCATACTTCAAAAGCAAAGCTGCAGCCAATGAAAGTATGTTTGACGTCTTCATAATCTCCTCCACACAAAACACAAGAGGCGTCTGGAATAGTCATTCTCCTTCTAATAAGCGCATCCCTGGTTGGTAACCTGTCAAGCTCTGCTCTCCAAACCACCAGGTTCACTTTCAACGGAACCCACTTGTCCCATTTCAGCTTGCTGTCTCGAGAAACGCCTCTATCTTGTCGTAGTAACTTTTTAAAGTTTGCCACTGAGAAGGTCCCATCTTTCCCATCATTCCAGACCCACGAATCAGCCAACCCCGAAGCAGCGAAGGTGTTCAGCAATCTGTCCATATCTTGCATTTCAGAGATCGCCTCTACCGAAACTGGGAAACTGAATCCCATCAATTATTTACATCAATTAGGCTAGTTAATTTTTTTACATCAATTATTTAGGTTTAATAATTCTATTCTTGATAATCATATGAAAATAGAATGTATTAACTCGTGTTGCAAAGCTAATATATTATAATAGATTGAGGAAAACTAAAATCTTTATCTAATATAAATAACTAACTTTTTGTATCACGGGTCACGTTGATAATCATATGAAAATAGAATGTATTAACTCGTGTTGCAAAGCTAATATATTATAATAGATTGAGGAAAACTAAAATCTTTATCTAATATAAATAACTAACTTTTTGTATCACGGGTCACGATTTTTTAAGCCCGTAAATTTTTTTCTCACTTCTCGTGTTGCACTCCTTGGTTCTGTATTACTTAATTTAAATAATTTAATTTAAAAAAACAATGGTAATAAAACATAATATATAAAATTATTAGTTGGTAGTAACTTATTGAAAATTAAAGAATCAGATATATATAACCTATTTAAATCACTTCAATCATATTCAACTCTTATAATACACGAGTGTCTAATCTGATAGTTAATAACTTTGAATATAAACAATTTAGAACATCATTAAAAAATTTAATACTTTTTAACTTAAACAGCTTCCTATCATGTCAGATGTATTTAGTTTTATATCAACTCTTAAAATTTATCATCCATTAGAGTATTTGAAAATTTGTGTTTAAATGTGATTAAATCAACAGGTTTTGCTTTCTTTATTCATATTTATTTAAATGCTTTAAATAACATGAAATCAGAACACGTACAACATCTGGTTCTATGGTGTAGTGGTTAGCACTCTGGACTTTGAATCCAGCGACCTGGGTTCGACTCCCGGTAGGACCTTTTAAATGTTTGTTTTAATCCCGAAGTTTTTTTAGGGTAAATTACACAAATCAACCTTTATGTTATACCTAAACTGCATTTCATACCTTTCACTATGAAATCGGCAAAACCCAACCTTTATGTTCATGTTTTGTTACATTTTATAACATTTACAACTAACGCCGTCCAAAAACTCAGTTAAGTTACCTCACATGCAAAGGTTGATGTGTGCAAAAAATATTATTTATAAGATAAAGGTTGATTTGTGTAGAAATATAATTATACATATAGTAGATTTTTTTTTTTTTTCAAAAACATTATTATTGATTAATAATTGTATGTTTATAAATATAAAAATACAGTTTTGAATTTATTTTATAAAACTTCTGATTTTAATATTTTTATAAAGTAAATAACAATGACAAGATTAATTACTTTTTATATAAAGTATAAATAAAACACAAATTATTTTATATAAAGTTATTGTAATATCCGAAATACTTTTATAAATATATATAATTATAACGGACGTTTTAAAGCTACTCAAACTAAAAAGTATTTTTATGTATATGTATGTGTTTATAAGAACAGAATATTAGATAAATTTATATCGATAAAAGAAACTAATAAATAAATTTGACGTTTAAAAATCGTTAGTAAACTTTAGTAAACAAATTGTATTATTTACCTATTATATATTTAGAATTTTTTTACTGAAATTTATTAAACATTTTTTTAAACGTAAAATTAATTTATTAGTTTCTTTTGTCAATAGAAATTTGTCTAATAACTTTTTTTATAAACACATACTTACATACACTTAAAAAATACTTTTTAGTTTAAGAAGTTTTAAAACGTCCGTTATAATTATATATAATTATAAAAATATTCCGGATATTACAATAACTTTATTTAGAAGAATTTGTGTTTTATTTATACTTTATATAACAAGTAATTCTTGTCATTATTATTTTCTTTATAAAAATATTAATATCATAATTTTTATAAAATAAATTTAAAACTAATTTTCTATATGTTTATATATATAAATATATAATTATTAACAAATAATAATGTTTTTTGAAAAAAAAAATTATTCTAATATTATATATATATAATAATAATAATTTTGCACAAATCAACCTTTATGTTATAAATAATATTTTTGAAAAAATCAACCTTTATGTTATAAAAGACCATAGTATCCCTCGCATGAAAAGCATGTGAGGTAACCTAACTGAGTTTTTGGACGAGGTTAGTTGTAAAGGTTATAAAATGTAACAAAACATGAACATAAATGTTGGGTTTGGCCGATTTCATAGTGAAATGTACGAAGTGCAATTTAGGTATAACATAAAGGTTGATTTGTGTAATTTTGTCTTTTTTTAAATGTGTATACGTCGTCTTCAATTATTTATTTTTTTACTAAAATCGAACCTTTGGCTTATTATAATTGATTAGGTTAGGGGAAATCTCTCAGGTGATACTGAAAACAATCTCTTAGGGGCCGTATGGTTAAGTGCTAAAACAGTAAGAGGTCTGACTCATTAAGTGCTGAACAGTAAGAGATCTAAACCACTAAGAGCTTGTATAATGATTAACCGTTCAGAAGCAAATGTCTGATCAATTCAGATTAGAGGTCTTAACCATCCAGACTCTGTATAAGGCTTAACCATTCAGAGGCAAATGTCTGACATCTGCTCGTGAAACAAACAGTTTGAACCATTAAGTGCTGAACCATTAAAATGTCTGAATCATTAAGAGTCTCATTAAGAGGTAAACAAACACCCCTTACAAAACTTCCTTTAGGGTGAGTATATTTCTTGTTTTTTCTCTTCATCTTCCGTTATTTTCTTCTTTCTGCAAACGAACCCGTACATAGTGTTTTAGTTTTTCAAATTTTATAACATATTAAGCTTTGCTATATTACAAGTACTAGGTTAGAATTCAGTGTATTACATGGGTTAAATAAAAAATAATGTTATCTGTTAACACATACAATCGTCAAGATTAGGGCTGCAAACGAACCAAACGTTCGGCGAACAGTTCGTGAACTGTTCGGCGGGAAGTTCGTTTGTGTTCGTTCGTTTATTAAACAAACGAACACGAACAAGAAATTTCGTTCGTTTAGTTAAATGAACAAACATGAACAGAGGTCGTGTTCGTTCGTTTATGTTTGTGAACGTTCGGTAACGTGTTCGTTTGTGTTCGATACTTTATTAGTGTTTTTAGTTTTTATATTTATTTAAATACTTCAAAACTCTGACAAATTAAATATCTAATAAGAGTCGGTGTATTATATATTCTATTCATGAACGATTGTTTGTGTTCGTTTGTTTCCATTTGTGTTCATGAACATTAGTTTGTGCTCATTTGTGTTCATCAACGTTCGTTTTTGTTCGTTGCCTAAAATTAACAACCAAACACAAACGAACACGAACAAGTTCATTTCCTTAACAAACGAACACGAACATAAAATCTCGTTCGATAAGTGTTCATGAATGGTTCGCGAACACATATATTTCTTAACAAGCGAACACGAACAAGGTCTTTTTCGTGTTCGTTCAGTTCGTTTGTAGCCCTAGTCAAGATATGTCTTAAAAAATAAATACTATGTGACATAATTAAATTTTGTTTAGAAAAAGAAATTAATGTGTAATAAATTTTTATGTAACCGATAAATGTTGATTTAACTAATGTGTACTTGCTTCTTTAAATATTATTTCAACATCATCAGCTTAACTTAAATTGCGATTTTAAATATATAGATATAGTAATACATATAAAATACTAAGAGTTAATTACATAGTTTTTTTTTTGAAGGAGACTTTCTGTACAAGACCGAATGGTCTCTGGGGACATGTCTAAGACATTCCCCGTCAACCCCGCATCTCCGGACGCGATGTTCGATCGGGCCCCGGTCGGCGCGTGAGCTGACTTCCGCCCGGAAACCATGCTGCATCCACACGTGTAGCTGGGGTAACAGTTGGGTAAAACCGGGTTGCCCTCAAGACCGCCCCATGCCTCGGTAGGAAACGATCTATCATTGGGACGTCCCCCCCCCCTTTCGCCACAAGCGGGAGTCGAACCGGTGACCTCTAGGAGGACAACCGGCCCTCCAACCACTGGGCTATGAGGGAGGGGTTAATTACATAGTTAGTCTCTATGGTTTGTACAAAGTAACCTACTTAGATACTAATAATTTAAAATCACCTCTGGGGTATTACCTTTTTATTTTGTAACGTTTGGATGTATTAACGTTAATTGTTTGTTAAACTATTAGTACCTAATTACGTTATTTTGTGCAAATCACAGGGACTAACTATGTTAATACCCTAGAAGTTAATACCTCCAAACATTACAAAATGAAAAGTTAATACCCTAGAAGATGATTTTAAACTATTAGTATCTAAGTATGTTATTTTGTGTAAACCACATAGACTAACTATGTAATTAACTCAAATACCACCACCATCTTCCATAGCAATAGATGTTGATGCACCAAAAGCATCAGCAGATGTTAAGGCAACAGCTGTTTAGACACCAGTGGTTTCAACAGTTATTAGTCAATTCACTGCTCTCATTCACTTTGATTCTCCACCATCAACAAAACCACCAACACCCCTAGGATTCCTATCACAATCAACTTTTTCATCCAAACCACCTTCTCCCTCAAAAACTCCTCCTCCCCCAAAGTTTGTTTATGCTAGAAAAAGGAAGTTTGTGGTGCTTGATGATGAAAAACAAATACTAGCACCAATTCTTTTATCATCTGTTTCTGCCTCATCATTCATTCCACCTTCATCACCAAAAACTAACCCAATCAAATAACCACCCACTAGTTACATCCCAGATGACATTCCCCCGGCAACTCAATATCCTCTGGAACTGATTGCTTCAAGATGAAATGATACAGTTCTACAAAGAAGAGGATCCATCCAAATGAACCTTCTCATCTCTGTATGGCTTTAGAACACCCCAAAATATAGATGAATACCTAAAGTTGAAAGCCAACCAAGCTCATAGTATTGCAAAAGAAGAGAGTAAAGGGCAAGGTGACAAGAGATACCAAAGTCTCTATCAACATGGGCTAAGTAAAGTCAGGAAACTGGAAGACTTTGCTAGAGATTTGTGTAAATCCATGTCTGAGTTGCCACCAACTGCTGATCTTCGAAAGGAACTAAGGATTGATTATTTGGATATCATCATGAAAGAAAAGCCATACAAAGCCTACAAGTATCAATTAAAAGACTGGTCTCTAGAAGGTCTCAAAGAAGAAGTAAACAGAATTGAAATGATGAATAAAGATCCTAAAATGAAGAAATCTGCACTCAACTAGAACAAATATAAAAGGAAGAAAGCAGAGCTTGTAGCAGCTGGATATGGGCCTGCTAGATCAGTTGCAAGATGGTCTAAGCAGAGTGTTGATGAAACTTATAAAAAGTTAGAAGAGCTTAGAAAGGCAGATCCTACAGTTCCTCAGAAACCAGCATATGATGATGAAACCACTGATGGTAAGCCTCAACAGACCCATGCCTTTAAAAAGTTGTTCTCATCATCTGCTCCACCCATCATCACCTTGAATCAACTAAAAAGGCAGAAGCAGATTGATGAGGAAGATGAAAAGAGGGATGCCGAATACAGAAAGAGGCTATCAGAAATCAACTACAATTTGGATTGGATGATGCTTCTCTACAACTTCAAGCTCAATTTGCTGAAACACTCAAAAAGTTGGCAAGCAGACCTCAGTCCCCTAACTCATCACAAATAAAACTTCTCCCTAAAAAGCCATTAGATCCAAAAATAATAAAGTGGAAATCTGACAAAGATACCCACGTATTGACTCTGGTCAGGTCTGATGGTAGTGTTGAAAAGCTATCAAGGGAGGATACATTTGGTCTGGATGCATGTTGTCGCAACCCCCGCCCCCTATCTGTCCCGGGAACGGGCGGCCGCGAGACCAGTTGTGGTGGTATCATTTTTGTTTATCATTTATTTATTTGGCAGCGGAAATTTCATCAGGACCGTAGTTAGGAAATGTTTATCAGAGTAAAACCACCATATTTTATAATAGTAAACACATGGGTAAAACCCAAGTTTCTTATTACAACATGTTTATAGGGATGAACCCTATTTTATTGAATTTAAAACGTTATCTTTTAGGTAACTTTTATAGCCACATTTTTTCCAAGCCGTCAGTGCTCTCCAGCTGGCTTTCTTCTAATTGGCTTTTACATTTTGTTACCTGAAATGCGTTTTAAAAACATTTGTCAGTGGGAAATACTGGTGAGTGAATCCCAGTTTAATCAAGGAACATCTTATCTTTAACAGTATTGAGAGCAATCATATTGTTTATTTCTACACAATTAGTCATTCAGTATTGTCAATCCTGACTGGTGGGTCATATTACACATTGTCTAACTCGTCGTCTAATGGTAACGTGTTCCACATTTTATATACAAAACCCCAACATACCGGCAGTAATTGAAGAACTACAAAGACTCAATCACTGCTTAATAGCATTGTAAAACATTTAAGGTTTTGTAAAAACAATTTACAAAAAGGTGATTACTCACATTGCTGTCTTAGGTTTTCTGTAAGGGTTTCCTGGTGATAATCTATAATTTACACAATGTACACGCGTTAGTAAAATAACCCTTTTATTTACATTAGTAATACCCTCCCCGAGACGGCATTCCAACGACTACGTCGGGCAGAACCCTGACAGCCGTTACGGAACCCTGGATCGATCGGGCAGCGTATCTAATACGTAATCGGGGTTATAATACTTACATTGGGGCAGAACTTCATTAATTAGGGGTATTATACTCGAAGATTATGCCTATTACAAATTCGTAAGAAAGAAAAGATTTTGAACGAGCAGACTGAAGGCCCGATGCCCTCTTTATATAGGGCTAAAATATGGTTCTCTCGCGACCCACGTAAGGTAAGCTTAAGGCTTACGCGGCCCGCGTAGTAGAGGGTCTACGGCGTAGTTGATCCGGGTCATAAGCATAGGTTCAACACGTTGATGACACGTGTCGGCTCAGGGTTTCGCCGCGTTCATGATCTGTCGCGCCCCGCGAAGACCCTTAGGTGGTCTTACGCGGCCCGCGAGTGATATAAATTTTTTGTTTTTTTTTTATTTTTTATGCTATATCATATTTTGGGCTGGGTTTTCACATATGGGGTATATTTAGAGACATATGGGGTATTTTAAATTATATTAGGGTGTCGAAAAATATTTTGGAAGGTTGTTACATCCTCCCCACCTTATTTTAGAGCTCGTCCTCGAGGTCTACTGGAACAAGTGTGGATATTTCCTTTGCATTTCTGATTCAAGCTCCCATGTATATTCTGGTCCTCTTTTGGAGTCCTCAAAAGGTCCAACATACCTGTGGCTTAGCTTTCCCCTCTTGATGAATCTTACTACTCCTTTCCAAGGAGAGACTTTTAATAACACTTTATCTCCTACTTGAAATTCCAACGGCTTTCGTCTGTTATCAGCATAACTCTTTTGTGTATCTCGTGCTGTTTTCAGTCGTTCCTTGACTTGAATGAATTTGTCTGTTGTTTCTTGTACTATCTCAGGTCCAGATAGTTGCTTTTCCCCAATTTCTGCCCAACAGACTGGGGTTCGGCACTTTCGTCCATAAAGTGCTTCGAATGGTGCAGCATTGATACTTGTGTGATAACTGTTATTATAAGAAAATTTTATTAATGGTAAATGATCGTCCCAATTACCTCTGAAATCAATTACACAAGCTCTAAGCATATCTTCCATTGTCTGAATTGTCCTTTCGCTTTGTCCGTCCGTTTGAGGATGATAAGCGGTGCTTAGATTCAACTTGGTTCCCATTGCTTTTTGGAAACTTATCCAAAAATGAGAGGTAAAACGACTATCTCTGTCAGAAACAATTGATAGAGGAATTCCATGTAATGAAACTATTTCATTTACATATAATTTGACTAGCTGTTCCATACTGAAAGTTTCTTTCATTGGTAGGAAATGAGCTAACTTGGTTAGCCTGTCTATAATCACCCAGATTGTATCATTACATTTTCTTGTTTTGGGTAATTTAGTAACAAAATCCATTGTTATTAATTCCCATTTCTAAACAGGCATTTCAAACTGTTGCAATAAGCCTGAGGGTTTCTGATGTTCAGCTTTGACTTGTGAACAGGTTAAACACTTAGAAACATAAGCTGCTATATCCTTCTTCATTCCTATCCACCAAAATTTTTTCCTTAAATCCTGGTACATCTTATCACTTCCTGGATGCATCGTATACTTTGACTTATGGGCTTCTTCTAATATACGTTGACGTAGGTCTCCTAATTTAGGTATCCGCATTCTTTTCTTATGGAATCTCCAAATTCCATATGTTCCTTGTCCTAATTCCTTAATCATTCCTTTCAATTTTTTAGTATCATTCCTGATTACTGACTCTTGTGCTTTTCTAATCTGATCATTTAAATCTATTTGCAGATTTAACTTAAGAGAACGCACTCTTTTTAGCTTTTCATGATACTTCTAACTTAAAGCATCAGCTACCACATTTGCTTTTCCTGCATGATACTGGATATCACAATCATAATCACTAAGCATTTCCATCCAGCGTCTTTGTCTCATGTTCAGTTCCTTTTGCCCAAAAACATATCTTAAACTCTTATGGTCGGTGAATATAGTAAACTTACTACCGTAAAGGTAATGTCTCCAAATTTTAAGGGCAAAAATTATAGCTCCTAACTCTAGATCATGGGTTGAATAATTCTCTTCATGATTCTTAAGTTGTCTAGAAGCGTAAGCTATAACCTTTTGATGTTGCATTAATACACATCCATAACCTAACTTGGAAGCGTCACAATAGATTACAAAATCTTCGGTTCCTTCTGGTAACACTAGTATGGGTGCATGGGTTAATCTTTGCTTAAGAATTCTAAAGGCTTCTTCCTGTTTTGATCCCCAATCAAACTTAATGGATTTACAAGTTAACTTAGTTAAAGGAATGGCTATTCTAGAAAAATCTCGAATAAATCTTCTATAATAATGGACCAATCCTAAGAAACTTCTAACCTCAGTTGGTGACTCAGGGGTTTTCCATTTGGTAATCGCCTCGATTTTGGTGGGATCTACATGAATTCCTTCATGATTGACTAAATGTCCAAGAAATTGTACCTGCTCTAACCAAAACTCACACTTCGAAAACTTAGCATAGAGCTTTTCTTTTCTCAATAAACTTAGAAGTGCGTGCAGATGCGCTGCATGATCTTCCTTGTTTTTAGAATAAATAAGAATATCATCTATAAAGACAATTATGAATTTATCCAAATATGGCTTACACATTCGGTTCATCATGTCCATGAATGCAGCTGGGGCATTGGTTAAACCAAATGGCATGACAGTAAATTCATAATGGCCATACCTTGTTCTGAAAGCGGTCTTAGGAATATCCTCTTCCTGTACCTTTAATTGATGATATACTGACCTTAAATCAATCTTTGAGAAAAATTGTGCTCCTTGCAATTGATCAAACAGATCATCTATCCTTGATAATGGATACCGATTCTTAATCGTGACTTTGTTCAATTCATGGTAGTCAATGCACATACGCATTGATCCATCCTTCTTCTTAACGAATAAAATCGGTGCTCCCAGGGTGATGAACTTGGCTGTATGAATCCTTTCTCTAACAATTCATCTAACTGTTTCTTTAATTCCTGCATTTCTGTGGGTGCCAAACGGTAAGGTGCTTTGGCAATTGGTGCGGTTCCTGGTATCAAATGGATTCTGAATTCAACTTCTCTATCTGGAGGTTGCCCTGGTAACTCTTCTGGGAATACATCTGAAAACTGGGATACTATGGGAATATCCTTTAATTCTTTTCCTTTAGTGTTAGTGATTATAGAAATCAAATACACTAATGATCATTTCCTTATATAACTTGCAGTTTTCATTACAGAGATGAATTTTGTGGATTTAGAGAACTTATTTCCTTTAATTGTGATCTTTTCACCCCTTGGTGAATTTACTTGAATTAACTTTTGATCACATAAAATACTGGCTTTATTGGCTATTAACCAATCCATTCCTAAAACAACATCAAATCCTGCCAGATTCATGGGGTAAAGATTTGCAATAAATTTCTGATTTAAAATTTCTATTCTTGCTCCCTGCAAGATTTCAGAAATCCTAATGGTTTCCCCATTTGCTGTCTCTACTAGACATTCTTGTGGGAGTTTAGTTAATGATTGATTAAGAAGTTTGCAAAATGAAGTATTAATAAAACTTTGGTTCGCACCAGAGTAAAATAATACTTTAGCAAAAACATCATTAACTAAAAACGCACCAGTGATCACATCCGGGATCATCTTTGCTTCTTCTGCAGTTAGAACAAATGCTCTAGCATTTTTAGTATTCTTGGTATTCGCGGCTGACAGTTAGGCTTGATATGACCTTGTTCTCCGCAGTTGTAGCATATACTGTTACTTATCTTTTTCCTGCAGTCTTCCTCCTTGTGTCCAGATATTTTGCAAAAGTTACAGTATATGGAGCATCTTCCTGAATGCTTCCTTTTGCAATACTTACAGTAGGGTGCAGAGGTAGATCCTACATTTCTCCCACGGTTAGAATTTCCAGAACGGAATTCTTGAGTAAGCTTCTGGGTTAGGTTCCTCCTTTGATCATCTTCTCGTGTACGGACTAATTCATCTGTCAAGGTGTTGGCTAGTTCTACAGCTTCTTCTATGGTTTGAGGTCTAGCTGCCTTGACTACATGTTTAATCTCCCCAATTAATCCCTAGATGTAACAGGAGATTAAAACTGGTTCAGGTGAATCAATGGTTGGTACTATTCGGGCATATTCAAAGAATAATGTAGTATAACCCTTACTATCTACTCCAATCATCCTAAGGTTTAGGAATTTGTTTGCTATCTGTTCTTTTTATTAGGAGGGCAGAATTTCCTTTTTGCCATGTTTTTAAACTCTTCACATCCCATATTGTAAATTCTATCACTTCATCTAGACTAGAGGATAGTGTTCCACCATTCTAGTGCTAAATTCTTAAACAAATTTAAAGCAAACATTATCTTGTCCTCTTCAGCACATTTACTTATTCTTAAGACTGCCTCAGTCTTTTCTATCCAGCGTAGATATGCAACGGCCCCTTCATTGCCTGAGAATTCCATTGGTTTACAAGACCAGAATTCTTTATAAGAACAACCATAAGACACGGTTCTCCTTCTTTGGGGAATGGGCACTTGAAGTACGGGTCCATTGTTCACACTATTTTCAGGTTCAGAGGGTCGCTTACTATCATGTTTACTTTTATTTTCGGCTTCTCTAACTGTTTTGATAATATATGGCATTGCATCTATTATCCCTTGTGCCACTATATGCTGCATGGCACTGTTATACACTTGGTTTCCGTTATTGTTGTTGTTGTTCGGATTCTCATCAACCAAGTTAATGTTACTCTGGTTATCGTTATTTTGGTTTTCCTGGTTTACCTCGTCGACCATCTGGATTTTAAACATTTACCAATTATTAATATCACAAAATAATTAATAAATTGGGCAACAACCACACAACACACATCTTAACCAAAAGCGTCAAGCATTGCGACTTTACTCTTTTCTACTATAGTATGCGTCAAATACACACTAATACTAGAAATTTAAAAATTACAATACAATACTACTACGCATCGCCAACCACAAAGTGGTCTATACTACAACATTATTATTATTATTATTATTATTATTATTATTATTATTATTATTATTATTATTATTATTATTATTATTATATTATTACCAACTCCACCTTCACATTACTGGTCTGGGTTCATCCAGTAATCCATATTGCGCTCGTCGTATTTCCAGACGAGTCGCTCTCCTACCTGCCTCATCCTTTCACTACTCTCCAAGATCTCTTCTCTGAAAGTTCGGAGCTCATGCACATTATCTGCACTCATTGGGGGTGCAGGTGTTGGTACTGGGTCCGGGTACTGGGGCTTGGGATTCTCCTAAGGGTAAGGATTCTCTAAAATTTCCCTAATGTATTCATCGTTGTCGTAGTAGTAGGGATCTAGAGGGTCCAGACCTGGATAGGCTGCTAAGTTCGGCATGGGTTCGTCGTTTAGGTGATAGCACAGCACATAATCCCTATGATCATCGAACCATGGATCATAATCCGGGTCTAAGGGATTAGGGGCTGATATCCTAGGTATCTCCTCAGGGTTGAAATCATGCATTTCTACATGATTTTCAGGGTTATTCTCTATCTCCATCGGCTGAGTAGGGAATAAAGGTAAGGGTTGTGGGGCTACTAGTTGTTCCAGAGTTGGGTCGGCAGTTGTTGTTGCTAGGATATGGGAATTAGTTAGGCTTCTATTAAGCATATCCTGTGTATGGGCATCTGACTCTCGCTTAGCTGCTGCTAGGACTCTCTGCCGTTGCAACTTTCGCATTCTTTTCCTACGCTCAAATGCTCCTTTACTGAACCATCCTCTCTTTTTCTGAGGGAATGGCTCTTCAGACTGAGCCTTAAAGACAAACATCCCTTCTTCATTATCAGCGGCATACCTAGAGAGGGCAGGCTGTGAAGAGGTACCTTCACTCCTAGGTGACTCGGACAACTGACGATACGCATCTGAGGGTCCTTGATCACTCATACTGAAAACTAACAAATAGTCAAATAACACATAACAATTAAATACAGATATGCACGTATTTCCATAATAAATTTCCTAACATTTTGAATAATATATTGATGTCAGCAGAACACTTATGTGGCTGAATCAGTGGCTTGGCTCTGATACCACCTTCTGTCGCAACCTCTGCCCCCTATCTATCCCGGAAACTGGCGGCCGCGAGACCAGTTGTGGTGGTATCATTTTTGTTTATCATTTATTTATTTGGCGGCGGAAATTTCATCAGGACCGTAGTTAGGAAATGTTTATCAGAGTAAAACCACCATATTTTATAATAGTAAACATATGGGTAAAACCCAAGTTTCTTATTACAACATGTTTATAGGGATGAACCCTATTTTATTGAATTTAAAACATCGCCTTTTAGGTAACTTTTATAGCCACATTTTTCCAAGCCGTCAGTGCTCTCCAGCTGGCTTTCTTCTAATTGGCTTTTACATTTTGTTACCTGAAACGCGTTTTAAAAACATTTGTCAGTGGGAAATACTGGTGAGTGAATCCCAGTTTAATCAAGGAACATCCTATCTTTAACAGTATTGAGAGCAATCACATTGTTTATTTCTACACAATTACTCATTCAGTATTGTCAATCCTGACTGGTGGGTCATATTACACATTGGCTAACTCGTCGTCCAATGGTAACGTGTTCCACATTTTGTATACAAAATCCCAACATACCGGCAGTAATTGAAGAACTACAAAGACTCAATCACTGCTTAATAGCATTGTAAAACATTTAAGGTTTTGTAAAAACAATTTACAAACAGGAGATTACTCACATTGCTGTCTTAGGTTTTCTGTAAGGGTTTCCTGGTGATAATCTATAATTTACACAATGTACACGCGTTAGTAAAATAATCCTTTTATTTACACTAGTAATACCCCTCCCCGAGACGGCATTCCAACGACTACGTCGGGCAGAACCCTGACAGCCGTTACGGAACCCTGGATCGATCGGGCAGTGTATCTAATACGTAACTGGGGTTATAATACTTACATTGGGGCAGAACTTCGTTAATTAGGGGTATTATACTCGGAGATTATGCCTATTACTTTAGAAATTCGTAAGAAAGAAAAGATTTTGAACGAGCAGACTGAAGGCCCGATGCCCTCTTTATATAGGGCTGAAATCTGGTTCTCTCGCGGCCCGCGTAAGGTAAGCTTAAGGCTTACGCGGCCCGCGTAGTAGATGGTCTACGGCGTAGCTGATCCGGGTCATAAGCATAGGTTCAACACGTTGATGACACGTGTAGGCTCAGGGTTTCGCCGCGTTCATGATCTGTCGCGCCCCGCGTAGACCCTTAGGTGGTCTTACGCGGCCCGCGAGCGATATAAAATTTTTGTTTTTTTAGGCTATATCATATTTTGGGCTCAGTTTTCACATATGGGGTATATTTAGAGACATATAGGGGTATTTTAAATTATATTAGGGTGTCGAAAAATATTTTGGAGGGTTGTTACACATATGACCTCCAAGACTTATTGAATCTTCAACTGCACAGGGATGAAGAAGACGCAGATTCTTTGGATTTTGAGCTTCAGTTCAAGGGACAAATCCGGGAACTGTTTATGATAAAATGTAGATCAGAAATAATGGAGAGTTTTGGCATCATCTGTTCTAGGGGGAGACTGTTGGCCCATGTGATCCTTCCTTGAAGAACAGTTGATTAAAAGCCAAAACACATCTGCAACAGATGATCCAGAATAATAGTGTTTGAACTCATTTTCCCTCCAATGGCAATGGCACTAAACAACTGATGATCCTCTAAAGTCTGTTGATCTGCAAAGACTGTTATATACAAAGCTCTGTTGGATGTAAAGATTGTTGAAGACCAATCATCTTTTGAAGTTAAAGAACTACTGAAGTCAAAGGCCTGATCAACCTTAATGGAAAGCACTGCTCAGTCTTCATCAGTGGTTGAGCATAACATTCATCAGTGTTTGTTTAATCATTGTCTAATGTAACAGTGTCTGTAATCATCAGTGTTTAGAGGTTGTTAAGACTGTTAGCTGTCACTGTCTAGGTGATGTCAGCAAAGATGTCACAGTGTTTAGGAATGTACTATAAATAGACAGTGCATGTACTGTTCTATTAGCTCTTTCGCACATACTTGCATCTTGTACGAACTAACATTGTGAGCTCAGGCTGAGGGGGAGAAAGTGTTCATGCATGCATAGTCGAAACATTATGTATTCAATCTTTTGATTATAAAAGCATATATGATGAAAACTGTTCTTTCCTTGATTGTGTTATAAAGTTTAACTTCATTCCACTGCAATTGTTCATTTGTTTATCTCCTTCATCTTACATTTCTTATAAAACAACATAATCAAGTAAACTCAGATCCTAACATATAGTGACTTGAATATAAGTTTTTAAGTAAAAAAATATAAGTTTATTATAAAAATTCATAATTAACTTTATATTAAATAACTTGTTAAAGAATATAATAACTATTTATTATATTGTAGGAAAGAAGCAAGAAAACTATAAAATAAATTGCTCAAAATGGTGACAATAATTATTCCTAAATAATTAGGAGAGAAAACTATAAAATAGATATCTTAGAATGATGATAAGTGTCACTAAGGCTATACGGTGTAGGGTAGCGTCCCATGCCACCTCGGCATGATGACGGCCCCAACACCGTGCCGATTCGGCTATTAAGGGGTACTATAGCCGATTCATCTGAAGCTCGGCGAGCGCCAAAGCTTAAAGTGGGGTGATTTTGAGGATTATAACCGTTTGTAAAGGTTAAAAATTTAAAGGAAAAAGATTCATTTCTTTTATATATAAAAGCAATTCTTTCAATCCAATCAGATTCAACCCAATCATAATTCATAAATCATTCTAAACCCTCAAACACTTTCAATGCTCTCTATTATTTTCTAAAAATGTCTTCTGACTCATCATCCAACTGATCTCGTGAAAACGCAGAGTGCTCGACGACTTGATTATCCAAGCCGCTAAGGAGGCGGTTCAAATTTTAAGACACAAAGCGGAATCGTCCAATCCTGGTACAAGACAAGGACCCCTTCAATGATATCGGTTGGGTGCTCACCAATAGTTGGTAGATGATTATTTTGTTCAAAACCCTTTGTATGATCACGCATGCTTCCGGTGTCGTTTTCGCATGAGTCGCCGATTTTTTAAGAGAATTCAGGTGATTTGGAATGCGAGTATACATTTTTAAACAAAGAGAAGATGAAAGACGTAAACTTGGATTCTCTGCTTTACAAAAATGTACATTCGCAATTTGTCAACTGGCGGACGACATGTCAACGGATGTATGGGATGAGTATCTACGAATGTCAGAAAAAGTATGCCGAGAAAGTCTTGACAATTTCTGTGAAGATATTGTTCTTGTTGTTGTTGTGTCGCTGATGTAGCATGATAAAGTCATTATCCCACATCATTTAGCGTAAACATTTTCTTATATTTTATATTTCTTATATTATATAGTATAAGAGATATTTGTTATTACTATATTTATATATTTAATTAAGTTCTTATCGTAGTTTGTGATACTTTGATAAGTTAAGAGTTGTTGTACTTTAGTCATTGTTTTGTTAGTTTCATCGTATTCGTTTAATAATCTCACATGAAGAGAAAAACACTCTACGCCACCATTGGGGACTCACACGGATTGGTATCACAGTCAACATCAAGGAAGTAAATAACGTGTTCCACAGTAAATCGGTTGATGCTAGGGTTTAATCCACATACCTTCATAATAGATTCTCACTTCCTTACCACTAAGGCACTATTGTGAGCACGGGCGTAGCTTAAGAGGGGCCGGGAGGGGCGCCCGACCCCCCGAACTTTTCGCTTAGTAGTGCTATATATGTAGTTTTCTTATAGAAATTTTTGGGCATATACGTTTTCGACCCCCGGTTCTATAGAAATTTTTGGGTATATACGTTTTCGACCCCCCTCCCCGGTCGAAAACGTCAAGCTTCGCCACTGATTGTGAGAACTGTATACATAAAGAGAGCCTAAGAAGTTATTATGTAATAAACAGAAAACATTATTCATTATTACAATTTTGTATGTATTCTTCCAATTTTATCAAGCTAGACATGGTTTCGAGTATAAGTGTATAACTGATTTAATTCGACGTAGAATGATTTTGTTTTATAATTAAATGGGTTTGGCTAAGCGGGGCTGTTTGGCAACTTCTGAATGAATAAGTGCTGAAAGAATAAGAGGTCTGAACCAGTAAGAGGTCTGAACCAATAAGTGCTGAACCAGTTTAAGTCTGTTTGGTTGGATCTCTGAATGACTGTGTAAAATGACGATTTTACCCTTCTGAATTATTTCTTGTTGAGTATAATGTATCTGTTTGGTCATAACTCCTAATAATGAATAATTATTAAAGAAAAAAAATACAAACCATCATAGAAAATCCAAATTACACATAAATCCTTCTTGAAAACATACTAATCCAAGTAGAAATTAATAACTCGCGTACAATTTGGTTTTAAGCATTTGACATTAACTGAGTAGCTATCTCGTCACGCAAAGTAGTCATATATTCAATGCCTTGTGAGCCCCATTCCATGTCGTGAACAGACTGGCCATCACTTTCCTCCTGTTGCATTTCTCCAAAAAAAGTGTTCTCGTTGTACTCCACAAATAACTGATCATGAATATTCCATTTCCTTATAAAGTTATGGACGGCGAAACACGCAATCACTATGTCTCTTTGTATTGGAAATGAAAAGGGGGGCATTTGTTTTAGGATTGGGAATCTTGCCTTCAAAACACCATATGCGCGCTCAATCACATTTCTGAGTTGTGCGTGAGCATGGTTGAACTTTTCTTCCTTAGTCAATGCACGTTGTCGTCGAAAATCGGCTAACCAATATCTCGTATTACGATAGGGAGTCATAAACCCACGAGTGTTGGTGTATGCGGCATCGCAAAGGTAATATTTGTCTGCAAATGTTAGTATCAAAACTATTAAATAAAAAACTAGATAAACAATTACTTCGAATTTAAGGAAAGGTTAAAAACCTGGTGGGGGGAAATAAAAGCCGGAACTCGGATTAAAAGCAACTTCTTTCAAAACACGTGAATCATGTGAATCATCGTGAATCATGGCCCCCAACTATCAAAACCATTTGAAGTAGATCCTTCAAACAGTTGAATACACAAGTCGGGATAATCAAGTGGCCCTCTTCTCAACTTTTCTACGAATTTGTTGGACTATGTGGAAAAAAACTAAGAATTACTATGAGGTTATTGAAATATATATATGTATATATAAAGAAATACCTTGCTCTCAAGTTGCCATTCCTCTTCCGTTAAGTTAAAGGTGTTTGTTTGAGGGTTATAAACATTTCCAGTTTTGTTCTTAAGCTTTGACCAAGCTGCAAATTTTGATTTCAAGTAATCATAGCGATTCTTCATTTGTTTTTGATCCACTATAAAATCATGTTCTATTTTCAATTTTTCAGCAACTCTCTTCCATGAAATTGCTTTCAGGCTACTACCCTCACGTCCATGAAGTGCAATTTCATGAATACATGATTCTAGAAAGGTTTTACCGACTCCTTCTTGCTTCCAATTAGCCATTTCTTTAGTAGATCTACCAATTGATAAAAAAAAAACAACTCTAATTAAATAATTAAACACTAAACATCAATCTTGATCAATTCTAGTTAAACAACTACTAAAACTCAAGACTTGTTAAGTTACCAACACTTATCACTAACCGAACTCTCAACTTACCAATTACCAATTTGCAACCAACCTTTACTAATTAACCCACATCAACAGCAAATTTCAAGTTACAGCAGCACAAAAAAAAAAAAAAAAAAAAACCGCTTTCATATCGTCAACAACAGCAGCAAAAAAAAAAAAAAAAAAAAAAAAAAAACCACATCAACACCATCACTTGGACTTACCTCTAGAAAACAACATATAGAATCAATGTATAACAAGAGGTCAAGAGCAAAACTTTGTTAATTAGAGCTTAGTTTTGATGTATTTAAATACCCGTCTATAAAATGTGATCACTTTCTTGAATATTAAAAAGTTCTTGGTAATCTATACAAACGAGAAAATAGGCAGAAACTCTTAAATCTAAATAGAGAGACGATTTGTAAACTGATGACTTGTACTAGCTTAGAGACAAGCTGGTGAAAAACAGCTTCTGGTTGACCAAAGAGTGGAAATTAGGTGTGGACTAGTTAGGATACAATTGAACCACCATACATCCTCCTATTTAGCCCTTAAATTGTCTATTGTTGTGTAAGTTGCAGAAGTTTCCTCATGAAATACATCACCTACAAACGAAGAAGTTTTATAAAAAGTGTTCATAACTTAAAAATAACCTATTCACCCCTCTAAGTTCTTGACAAACAGCATGAAGGACCCATCACCCACCGGTAGGGATGAGTTCGGTACCAACTGGTATCGAAAATCCCAAAAAATGGGTACCGGTACCAAAAATACCCGGTACGGTGCAGTTCGGTAACGGCACGAACCGCTATTTGAGAGTAAAAACCAGTAAATATCGGTACCAAAAACGCTAAATATCGGTACCATCTACGAAAAATAGAGAGCCTGCTCCTGCTGAGGCCCCCAGCTCCCATTGAATCTTAAAACAATCGCGGTTTGTATATACAATATACACGCATTTCACTTGCATCCCAACATGAAAATCATAGGGAATACCAAACTAAATCTATACACTACTATTTGAATACCACGTTTGGTGTTCTAGTTCAAATGGAGCTCTTATACATTTAAAACCAAACATGAATCTTTTTATATCTTATTTCTTGTTTCTATTTCCACACAATTTACAGCAGCAAGTTTTGAATTGCAGCAGCAAAAAAAATAAGATTTCATGTCTTGAACAACAGCAACTTTCGAAATACCAATTTACAACAGCAGCAAGTTCCTAATTACAGCAACAAATCTGCTTTTAACAGCAAAAAAAAAAATTGAAGGCCAATTTGTTTCGATTTACAGCAGCAACAAAAAAATTATAGATATTCGAAGCTAGTTTGGAATACATACAACACATTCAGATGAAATCGAAGAACAAACAGAAAAAAGACGATTTCATACAACGACATCAACAAAATCAGCGATTAATTTCGATTAAAGTGATTAGAACATACCTTTGATGCTTCCTTTGTAACAGATTGTTGTAGATTTGCAAAGAAAAAAACCCTAGGGAAGAAGGCGCATGATGAGTAGAAGAGGGGAGAAAAAGTGGCGTGGGGTTTTTAGGGTATTTGGTGGAAAGTTTTTGGTCAGACTTCTTATCATGTATGACTCGGTCAGATTTCAATAAGAGGTTGGGTTAGTTTTAAGAGGCATAAAACAAACAATCTGAAATCTGACTCACTCAGTCAGACATGGGCCATTAAGAGGCTATTAAGATGCAACCAAACAGGCCCTTAGACTATATGTTACTTTCAGTGACTGACTGACTGTGAAAGGAGAAATGCCACATTGGCATCACTACCACATGCACATTGAAAAAATAATTTAATTTTAATTTTAATAAATGAGCCAACGATATCCGCCACTTGAGCAACATTTAAAAAAATTATAATGTTATTTTATTGTCCATGGCTTTATAGCCTAGTGGCATTTTGGGGGTGGGATAAGACTTTTGGATCAATAGGTCCTGAGTTCGATTCTCACAAGGGGGGTTTTCCCATATTTATTGGGTTTCCTCCTGAATTGGTGTATAAGCATTATGCCTAGTGTGGATGGATATGATCGGGTGGTTCCGCTGGTGGCACGATAATACTCTAGTGGTCAGTCAGTGATCCAAATTTTCCGTTCAAAAAAATATATATATTACTTAATTTAACTTTTCTTAAATAACATGTTCTTGTTAGCTTTTAAAGAATAACTAGATGCACAATCTTGCTTATTTCTTTTAACATTTTGATAAAAAAAAAAAATATCGAAAACGAAATTGTTTTACAAAAGTAGAGTATTTTTGGTCTCGTAACCAATTTTGACACGTGCTTGTATCAAAATTTCGAATGATAAGTAATTGTTTATAGATTGATATTACCTGTTTAACAATAATTAACAAACTGCATTGAAAAAAAAAACATTCATGTTTCCCCTCTCTGACTCTGTTTATGTGTTTTTTCAGGAAGGAGAAGGTATCTTGAATTCTCAAACGGTCATATTCATCACCAACGGTACAATAACTAAATTTCAACGCGTGATGATAACCATGCGTCATCATCTCCACACGTGAACAAAAGGGGCGGTTGTGGTGTTTCACTATGGAAAACGCGTGAAGAATGGTTCATAACGGGGCGCCCCGGGTGCTCTAACACCGCTCAAGTGAATAAGAAAGCAAAACATATCCTCCCTATGTTGGTTAATTTACTATCATATTAGTCAATCTCTAATCAAGTTTTTGGTTAATTACAAAGCTAAAAGTATATTAATTTATAAAAAGAAAAAAAAGGAGACCAGTGATATATGTGACAACCGTCAGTTTTCCGTACATTCCGTACACGAAATGAACAATAATTTGTGCTTAAATGACTGTGCATGATCTGGTTTACTAGACACATAAATTTCTGAATTCCATGCAAGTGAATTCATGCACATTTTGTGCTACATCGGTAAGACACATCGTGTCAACAGAACTGCAGAAAGCAGTCAGACATTAGAATTGAGGCCTAGGTGTAGGTCCGACGACAAAAGTACATTAAAATCCAAGAGTACATATAAGGGTTTAATTTATAGACATTGCGAAAGCAAAAATAAGCACTAAAAAGCACCCGAAACGCACTTTAAGTGCAGAATTTTGCATAATTCAGCAATAATTCAGATTTTAGCACATGAATATTATGCAGAAATTTCGTTTTATCATCCAGAATATTTCCCTAAGTGTTGGGAATTGAAAGGGTACAAGAAGGGTACTTAAAAGACACTAAAAAGTGTGATTTAGCACTTTAACGAACCGGTGTCTAACCGCACAACCGGATATTACCCGGAACACCAAAATAATGCTAGAAGCATTGTTTTTATTTTTCTAAGGTAGTTAGGGTCCCCGAACACCCTAACACACTATATATTTCATAACACACTTAACACTAAATCTAACACTTAACATGTAACTAGAGCTTGTAACTTCCACTTGAAATCAAACTAGATGCCCAACCCCCCCATAACCGGCCCTAGACAAGGGGTACACCCCCTTGATTTCCTTGAATTAAAAAAATAGATCATGTGTGATATCTTGAAGACACATTGACTAGAGGATAATGCCATGTTGGAGGATTTTATATTAAACCACAAGATCTTCTTCATCCCATCATTCACACAACAAACAACTTTCTTCTCCTTCTTCCCTCAAGGCTACGGCTCAAGCACCCCCTCCCCACACATCAATTGTCAATCCACACTCATCCATTCTAAGGTGATATTATGGTGTAAAAAGGTCGCTAACGAGGCTCGGTGCTCACGGAACTTGAAGGACCTTCACCATTTGCTTTTATCCACCTCATTTGCACTCTTGAACTTCCCTAGCCTTGAGCTAGTAGTAAGTGTTCTAAAACACCTTCTTGATCTTGTCTAGAGTGGTTAATAAGAGATTTGTCGGTTGAAAATCATGAACATACTAAATCACCAACTAAAAGTCTATTAAAGTGATGAATATGATGGTTAATAGATGGATAATTGTGTAAAACTTGTTAAACTTGTTTTGTGATGATTATTTTGTGTTGATTAATGCTAGTAGTAGTTCGGATCGTCATCTAACCCGGCTAGGTTATGTTCTTAGAACATGAGCTAGTGTATGTTAAAGTATAAAAAGGACTAGATGATGAACACTACTACTATTAAACATGAACTTGTGTAAAAACAATTTATCTTATGAAATGGAGTTCTAAACTAGTAGATCTAAAGATCTACAAGTGGTATTTTCAAAAGACCAACTGTAAGACAAAACCATGTTTTAAAACCGGATCTTTCATGAAGTAGAGGTGTTTTTTATGAACAAACAAGTGTGTGGACACTTGTGTAACAAAAGTTTTAACAAAGAAATAATCTTCGTAAAAACCGACTAGAAGTTGTGAAACTTCATATTCTTTAAAAATAAAGTTTTTAAGAAATTAAACTTATTTTTAAAGATAACAAGGCTTACTAAATGTGCTAGTAAATTACTACACATTTTTGTAAATATTCAAGTTCATGAAATGGAGAAATTAGTAATTGTTGTTGATGATTATTGTTGATAATTGTTGTTGATGATTATTGTTGATAATTGTTGTTGATGATTGTTGACGATTTAAAAGAAAATAAACACATGTTTTGAAAACATGGGAAACCTCCATTTTTAGGGGAAACTCTGTCAAAATTTTTATAAATTTTGACACTTAGAAAAATATAAGTTTTTGGGAAACTTATTCCCTAAAAATGTATTTAAAGTATTACCGAGGTTTCCCTAATTTTTGGTGATAAGAAATGAGGATTTCTTCAAGAATAAAAATGGATATGAGTATGTATATTTTTGAGAGAAAAATATATATTATTTTATCACCAACTTTTGTGCTAAGTGTGTATAGTATGTGTTATACGTGCTAGTGTATTAAGACTTAAAAATACACTAAATACTCATGAGAAGCATAAACATAAAAATACACATACAACATACAAGATACATAATTCGGGTGCAAAGTGCAAAACACGAGATACTTATATTAATTTTAGAGAAAATAATATAAGTAAGATACGTAGTTAAAAATATAGAATATTTTTAACACAAGAATACGTACACAAGAGATAGTGACTGTACTTGTGCGATACAAGTCTAGTGACTAACGTTAAGAAAACACGTATAGGTCACGACGCTAGATAAGCAAATCCGGTGAAGTTTACGACACAGGAACGCAAAGTTGTGAGTTCATGCTCCCCCTTTTCTCTAACTGTTTTTGGTTTTATAACTCTCGGGGGTGAAATACATGTTACAAATATTATAATTTTTACAAAGGGTAAAAATACAAGAAGCACTCTTGGTGAGAACGAGAACCGAGTGCAATATGATTTGAGAATACGAGAAGCACTCGTGGTGAGTGCAATATGATGAGCTTTAAGAAAAGCCTAGAAAATACTAGATCATGTGAGCTTAAACTAGATATTGAGATGCCATTAATACTTAATTAGGGACGAGGGTTAGATCTAACGGGTACGGCCGAGCCCCACTCATGGTCCTTATGTGACCTCTTGAGTGCTTCGGTGTCCCAGTCGAGGGAAATCGACACAGTCGAGGTTAATTGACACAGTCAAGGGTAATCGACACAGTCAAGGGAAATTGACATAATCGAGGGTAATCGACACAGTAAAGGAGCCAACACTAATGCTCCATATGCTCACATGCCTTAAAGGAGCCAACACTAATGCTCCATATGTCCTCACATGCCTTAATGTCCTTGTATAAACAATCATTTAAAACGAGGGGTACACAAGAAAACTTGAATGATACTTGAGTATGTGGGGTACTCAAGAAAACGGGAATTATACTTGAGTACGTGGGGTACTCAAGAAAGGCTTGAATTATACATGACAAATACTATGTTTTCATACAAAGTATAAAAACGTGAAATACAAAAACGCATGAACTCGCTCAACTTTATGTTGATGTTTTCCAAAATTACATGTATTTCAGGTGACATGATGGATCTTGGGCGCAAGTGTCGTAACTAGAAGTAGACTACAAGTTTAGATATCATCCACTTTTGTTGAATTGTAACCTAGATGAAGGTTGTGTTTTAAAACTTAAATTACAAGTGCTTGTAATACTCAAATTTTCATAAATGGATGAACATCGTTTTGATCATGTAGTTGTTTATTACGATTGAATGCAATGATAACAAGCTAGTCACACATCATACGCTTCCGCAAAAGACAGGGTGTGACAGTTTGGTATCAGAGCTTCGATTGTAGTGAACTAGGATTCTTTCTCGAGTCTAGACTACAATCACTAGAGTTCTCTCACGAAAACATTTTACAAAAAGGTTTTCATTGCATTCACGAAAGCGCCAAGATCCACAAGTCAGACACTTTTCAAAAAGTGACAAGGCAAGGACATTAGTGAGGAATACCTTTAAAATAAGGTGCCAACCAAAGCATAGTCTACACGAGTTAGACTTGCCAAAAAAAACAAAATGACCCCCCCAAAAACGAGAGTTATACGTGATATAATGCATTAAATTGCTTGATTATGCTAAATAGCATATATGTTATTGATATACATACATACAAATAAGTGTACGGAATGATTATTGACGTGAATGAGATACTTTCGACTCCGACTCCTATTACTGTACGTGACTCGCACGATGAAGCTACCGACCTCGCGTCCTTTGCAAAGCTCATGGCTGGGAGTGATTACCAAACAAGATGCTGAGCTTGCTTCCGTAGGAGATGGCTGCTCTTCCCTCTCGATCGTGAAGGTGCCTAACTACGGTGATGATGACGAGGCAGAGGCGGCAACCTTGAACGAATTCTCAATCAACGGGACGAGATCCCTGCGGCTTATATGAAGCAAGATTGACGATATGCTTAACCAGAAAAGGGAGATGAAGTCTTCATCTCGAAGGTGCCCCTCCAACTACTAGGAATTCTCTCTATTCCTATTCCATCTAATCATCGTGCCTATACGCGCGTAACGATAACGAATGTTAGCGCGTGGACCATCGCAAAGGTCCTTTCCATGACAAGAGGTATAAGGACAGTAGTGTCCCCTCTTTGATTGATCATCTGCTTGGACGAGAGAAAATTTGGGTAACTGTGCAAGACAATTTATTATTACGGGGGCCCACGTAATAACGACTTGTAGTGCACAGGAATCCTGGTGGACTCTGCGGGCCGAGCTAATGAAAACCATACAAAATTAATCTATAGGTGCCCTCACCTTCATCTGGTAGAACAACACATAGATCAGTGCTTTAGCACGTTAGAAAGTAGGAAGCCTGTCTTAGCCTACTTCGTGACTGACACTTCTACCTGCATACGAGACGTTTGAGAAAACGATATTTAAGCAAGAGAGGTGGAATGACATTCAGGAAGAATCAGTGACGACACACTCTCTACCACCTCGACACGGACAACCCCATCTAAGGGAAAGTATACGCACCAGTAAAGCCAAAGACCTAAGAAAAACCAATGTAGCAGGAAATAACTAAAACTTGACTGACCGAGACGATGTAGCCTCGAGCTCATTTTATTTCAAACAATAAGCCAAGTTGGCAAGCCTATGTGAAGGCTCAATAACTGTTTCCTCGCTCATACATTGGTTATATATACATGTGAAATTGGGTGATTACATGATGGCTTATGGTGCTATGTATCTCATAGACAATTATGGAATATTGTCTAACCTACTTCATACCATTTTGGCAGAAGAGAATGCCGCCCAGGCGAGACACAAACACCAGTACGCTGCCAAGAACAGAAGCCGAGCTGCAAGAACGCATCTCACAGGCGATTGCTCGACATGAAGCCCTCCGCTCTAAGCACAGCGATGGCACTACTGGAAATAACCCTCCGACTGGCTGCACCTATAAACAATTCCTGGACTGCAAACCATTAAACTTTGACGGAACAGGAGGCGCCGTTGCATTTGTTCGTTGGACAGAAAAGACTGACTCAGTTCTAAGAATGAGTAACTGTTCGCCCCGACAGAGTGTTACTTATATCTCAGGGTTATTCGTAGATGGCGCACTCTCCTGGTGGAACCTTCAGGTTCAAACCCTTGGTGCGGATGCTGCTTATGCACTAAGCTGGGACGAGCTCAAGGAAATGATGGAAAAGAAATACTGTTCTAGGGCTGAAATCCAGAAGCTTGAGGTGGAGTTCTGGAACTTGAAAATGGATGGACCGAAGATTCCTGAATACGTCCAACGATTTCACGACTTGTCTAGGGTCGTCCCCTACTTAGTCAAACCGGAATTCAAAAGGGTTGAACGATTCATTTGGGGACTTGCACCTCAGATCAGGAGCTTGGTTACTACCTCAAGGCCTCCAACTATCGCGGAGGCTATCGATTTAAGCGTTACGCTTACTGAAGAAGCTCTTCGTGCGGGAAAATTTTCGGAATCTGAGGATAACAAGAAAGAGACTCATGTGGAGACGTCAAGCAACAAGAAGAGGAAGTCCTCAAACCTAAAGATGAGCACCCAAGTCAACTATGGAAGCTCTAAAACAGGCAAAAGAAAGAAAGTGAAACCGCCGCATGACAGGAAAACTGATGGAGCCACTAATAAGGCTGGTGGCAAAATATACTCGGGGACTAAGCCGAGATGCGGAGAATGCACTTTTCACCATGAAGGTTGACGTGATGTCGTGGTCACAATCAAATTTAATCCCAATAACAACTATATAGATAGCGGTAAGTGGGTATCGAACACAGGGAGTTTGTGGAATGTGTGTTATTTGAAGATTTATCTAAGTTACCTAAAATTAAACTAATTGCAAGAAAAGTAAATTCACGGATTTGGTTGTTTGGTTTTAGTTATCTAGAATTACTAAATTAGAATACAAATCAAAGTCAAGTTTTGTAACAGATAAGAGGATAGTGATCATCCCGAGTTTCAAGTTTTAAGTGACAACTAACGTTCATGTTCAACTGGAAAGAACCACATAGACATGGCTCATGTAAGATCAATTGTTTGTGATGAAAGGGAACTAAGTACTCGGATTCCTAGAACGCGAGGTTGTTACCCGATGACCAATTAACATATATCCAACCCTAATCCCTCCCATGATATCTCGATTGCCAACGGCACCAAGAACGTATGGTTTAGAACTATGATCAAACATACATCAAAAATTTACAAACACCCAATCAAGCACCATAATAAACTAACAACACATGCACAGTTTAATATTCCAGAAATTCAAGAACAAAACATAATTGTCACAAGTAAACCTTACATTCGGGATGATCACCAAGCAAACCTAGCCGCTCATAGTGTGGTGAATCATCATCACAATCAAACCCTTGTTTATTGGAATCAAAAACAAAGTATTCATGTTTTGACCACTCAAGAACACAAGATAAGAGCCAAAAATCGCCCCTCCTATCCCTCCAAAACCATCCAAATCAGATTATATCAAAAGACACAATAAAACCAACTTAATGATGGCAGTTACAATGTGTGCGTCGCCTCCACCGTAAATTACGGTATCACCGTAATTTACGGTGATGTTCAATATGTTACGGCACAAGTCTTCTGGTTTACGGCAGCCTCCAGGTCAATCATCGGTCCATGTTGATGTGTGCCTCTTGTCTGCGTCCACTAATGATCGGCCCAATGAAACAAAAGCCCAGCCACCACTTGTCTGCGTGTAATATGATGGTGATATTGAGATTCCTTTTTGAAATCAAGCCTTCACGTGACTTGTTTTTGTCTTTTCCCCTCAAAGTTTGCGTGTATGTTATGTTGGCTGCCTCCTTTGTCTTTCCTTGATGTCACCACCAAAAAGAAGTCCAAAGCCAATGTGTGATGTCTCCCATGTGCGGCCCACCTTCAAGTCCATGTGACTTCCCTTTGGGTTTTAAGAAAAACCATTTAATACCTCCACTCAAGTCTATGGCTGCCAACATAGGTGTATCATCAGATAGTGGGCCCCCTTTAATATATAAGATGTCAGCTGCTAAACATGATGATGATTATATTTTGTTGTTGACTTTTGTTGGGCTCCTCCTACTTGTCCAGCATGTGCCGCCCAACTCAAACCCACATGTGCTCGTGAGTGTTGGCCCAATCCAAAGTCAGGCCCACTAAGAAATCTGCAGGTGTGTTAATATGTGCCGCCCCTTATCTCAAAAGAGCCCACAACTCTGCACCTTCACGTGGTATTAATGATTTGTTTTTAATAATGTTTTCTCTTTTGATGTTGCCGCCCAATGAGAAGTCCACGTATGTTGCCATTTCAATCTCGGCCCACTCCCTCAAAATTAAAATTGATGTGATGTTTTATTAAGATGTGAACTGTGTTGACTTTGCATCCCAAGTCACATGTTCCCTGACTCCTTTTCATTTGATGTTATTATCTCCTTGCATGCCAACAAGAGAGTCCAAGTATGTGCAACACACTATGATGTCAATTACAATATTCCCTCCATGTGCACATGATTTTTGCTTGACACATTAAATGTTCCCATCACAGTACATGTATACACTGCCTTTTTCAGCCGTCACTTACGTTTGATACCCGTAAGCTACAGTTCGAGCTTCCTGTTTCTTATTTTATGGCAGACCGTAAACCCAGGTTTTGACACCGCCAACTTCTAGCATCCATCCAGCCATCTAAAACCCACATCTTGAGCATTATAATATCTGCACATCAATTCATCTAGTGGTTACCAAATTCAAGCAAATAACCGGGCAAAGTATGTAATTTTATTCTATTTAAAGGCTTTAAGGGTTGTCCTACGGACCACCCGTCACATCCCCACACTTACCCGTTGCTTGTCCCAAGCAACTCATTCAAAACTATTCTCAACCACAAGTGACCAATTGCGCAAACCGAGCTAAAATGTATCGTCCTTTTACTAACCTTCAATCATACCACGAGACACACCCCTCACGAAAATCTCTCGGTAACAAGAAATATTAGCATAATGCTAAACCACTCAATGCGTGTGTGTGTGTGCGCGACAATAAGCTTGTATACAAATCAAGTTTCCTCCTAACAAATATCTAACATGCTTTAGAATCAAAGGGACTTGCGGGTTGCAACGGGGCTAGGTGTAAAGGTAGGAAAATGGTGGAATATATATGCGAGAGCTAATTGATTTGACCCGGTTTTTATTTATGTCTACTACTACGAAGCAAACACCAAAAATATATACAAAGCTTCTTGACATTCTCACTCTATTGCAATTAAATACTTCTTTTTGTATTTTTCATATTTTTCTTTTTTTTTTTTCATCATTTTTTTTTCAATTTTTTTTTCATAACACATCAAACTCAACAATATATACAAGAACATCAATACTACATACTAAATCTCCTAAACCGGGTCATCTCAATAGGTAAAATTTTGTAGGAAGTAGGCTCGGGTCACAATCGAATGGTCTAAGGCTCAACATGGCTTTCTAAGGACCAAACCCCCACCCCTCACAATACCAAGCTCATATATGTAACGTATGAGGTCCAACCCACCAATCCCGCACTCTCACACATCTAGACGAGGCTTCCTAAAAGTCCCCTATCATTTTCAAAAGCATGCTAACTCTAGGATTTAACAAGAATTCATACACAAGTTCTATTAACACAATACACACACCGCCACTCAAAACAAAGAAATATCTCTAACAATCATGTGTGGCTCAAATCCTCACCAAGAAAAGACTAGGAATGGGTGTCGGTGTGTCAAATGGCACAATATCAAGTTTTCAAATTTTAACAATTTTCGCTCGGATTTACAAAATTTTTAAAACTCTCAAAAATTCCCCCATCCCCACACTTGGGATACATTGTCCCAATGTATGGTTTTGAGGAAAAGATCGCTTTAACCAAGAACATCAACAATTGCTTATACTCTCAAACCCCAAATTTCTTTTTTGTATTTTTTTTTATTTCTTTTTTATTCTAATTATTAGAAACACCACCAATCCTTCACAACCCATAAACTAAACACATCAAAACACCACCCAACCGCCCAACCAAAAACTTAAACAAGAATATATACAAAGGTGCACAAGATGAGAACAAGACACGACCTGATTAGTAAATCAGCAGTGTTGGTAGTGATGCAGCTGCAGTAATCGAACCGGTTCATAAACATCTCTTGGATTCGCCGAGATCTCAACGGGAATGTTGCCAAACATCCCCACACTTGAATCATTGCATCCGCGAGGGTTGAAACGTAATAACCTGCCAACACACAAACACAACACCAAAACAAAACCAAACAAAGCAAAACAAAACAAAACAAAACAAAACACAAATACAATACTCTACATCCTCGGGCTGCCTCCCGAGAGCGCTAAGTTTAAAGGTCTTCAGCCAGACCATACCTGATATGCGTTATGGTGGTCTTAATGCACACTTACCCGCAGCATTTCCAACAAATGCCCGGAAATTTACATGCCATCTCCATAGATTTGTCAGTCTATTTGGCATGTTAAAGCTGCTCCTGCGGGCTTTGCTAGTCCACTTCATGACATATACCTTAATGTCTGGTAGTTTCACCCTTCCCATCTTGTTTCTCGAACCCTCTTCCCCACACTTGTTAATTTGAATTATGGGAAGAGGTTCGGTACACATATCCATCCCATCAGCCTGCTCTACCTCATAATCTGCACACATCATCTGATCTACAAGTGACTCTTCATCAGATAAAGGACTCATTGGTGTGGTATTATCCTCCACAACCTCCTCCTTCATGTGAGAATAATCTCTAATATCGTCAGGTAATGGTGAGAGGCGTTCTTCTATCTCTATCTTCAATTTTAAAGTATGACACTTAGAAACTAAGCAGCTGATTCGGTCTTCATCGGACAGGTTGGGTGTTGCTAAATATTGCTCGAGTTTGGACAAAGTTACTTCCAATACAGCAAGCTCTTTTTCCTCCTCGGTCTCATAAACATAAACACCCTCGGGCTCAGAATATTCTTCGGGATGATATTGTCGATATCCCTGATACGGTCTATAGATGCGCGCTTCCATCATCTTTTTATTCCAATACTTCGGGTTTTCCGAATACACCGGGCACACATCATAATCATAAGTGTGATCGCGACCGCAACAAAAACATAGACCATCCATCCTTGCCTCATAATAAACTTCCTCGTCCCGATCGTATCCATATGAATAATAGTCATCCTCCATTTCTGATTCATAATCGTCAACGTATGATGGAGGTGGAAGCTGTGAAACATAAGACACCGGTTTTCCATGTGCCCTCCTGTAGTGAGCCTCATGGCAACCAATACATGGATGTCGTGGACCCCCGCACAATCTACACGTAAATAAGCTGAAATTTGTGTAATGCCCTGTCATCCTGCACAACACAACTCAACTACCAAGTGTAAATCATGAACATAAAAGAAATCTTTTTGGTTTTTTTTTTAAATTTTTTTTTCTTTTAATTTTTTTTCAAACTAATACACAAGATAACACACGTTGCGCACTACTCCCCGGCAACGGCGCCAAAATTTGACGTGATGTCGTGGTCACAATCAAATTTAATCCCAATAACAACTATATAGATAGCGGTAAGTGGGTATCGAACACAGGGAGTTTGTGGAATGTGTGTTATTTGAAGATTTATCTAAGTTACCTAAAATTAAACTAATTGCAAGAAAAGTAAATTCACGGATTTGGTTGTTTGGTTTTAGTTATCTAGAATTACTAAATTAGAATACAAATCAAAGTCAAGTTTTGTAACAGATAAGAGGATAGTGATCATCCCGAGTTTCAAGTTTTAAGTGACAACTAACGTTCATGTTCAACTGGAAAGAACCACATAGACATGGCTCATGTAAGATCAATTGTTTGTGATGAAAGGGAACTAAGTACTCGGATTCCTAGAACGCGAGGTTGTTACCCGATGACCAATTAACATATATCCAACCCTAATCCCTCCCATGATATCTCGATTGCCAACGGCACCAAGAACGTATGGTTTAGAACTATGATCAAACATACATCAAAAATTTACAAACACCCAATCAAGCACCATAATAAACTAACAACACATGCACAGTTTAATATTCCAGAAATTCAAGAACAAAACATAATTGTCACAAGTAAACCTTACATTCGGGATGATCACCAAGCAAACCTAGCCGCTCATAGTGTGGTGAATCATCATCACAATCAAACCCTTGTTTATTGGAATCAAAAACAAAGTATTCATGTTTTGACCACTCAAGAACACAAGATAAGAGCCAAAAATCGCCCCTCCTATCCCTCCAAAACCATCCAAATCAGATTATATCAAAAGACACAATAAAACCAACTTAATGATGGCAGTTACAATGTGTGCGTCGCCTCCACCGTAAATTACGGTATCACCGTAATTTACGGTGATGTTCAATATGTTACGGCACAAGTCTTCTGGTTTACGGCAGCCTCCAGGTCAATCATCGGTCCATGTTGATGTGTGCCTCTTGTCTGCGTCCACTAATGATCGGCCCAATGAAACAAAAGCCCAGCCACCACTTGTCTGCGTGTAATATGATGGTGATATTGAGATTCCTTTTTGAAATCAAGCCTTCACGTGACTTGTTTTTGTCTTTTCCCCTCAAAGTTTGCGTGTATGTTATGTTGGCTGCCTCCTTTGTCTTTCCTTGATGTCACCACCAAAAAGAAGTCCAAAGCCAATGTGTGATGTCTCCCATGTGCGGCCCACCTTCAAGTCCATGTGACTTCCCTTTGGGTTTTAAGAAAAACCATTTAATACCTCCACTCAAGTCTATGGCTGCCAACATAGGTGTATCATCAGATAGTGGGCCCCCTTTAATATATAAGATGTCAGCTGCTAAACATGATGATGATTATATTTTGTTGTTGACTTTTGTTGGGCTCCTCCTACTTGTCCAGCATGTGCCGCCCAACTCAAACCCACATGTGCTCGTGAGTGTTGGCCCAATCCAAAGTCAGGCCCACTAAGAAATCTGCAGGTGTGTTAATATGTGCCGCCCCTTATCTCAAAAGAGCCCACAACTCTGCACCTTCACGTGGTATTAATGATTTGTTTTTAATAATGTTTTCTCTTTTGATGTTGCCGCCCAATGAGAAGTCCACGTATGTTGCCATTTCAATCTCGGCCCACTCCCTCAAAATTAAAATTGATGTGATGTTTTATTAAGATGTGAACTGTGTTGACTTTGCATCCCAAGTCACATGTTCCCTGACTCCTTTTCATTTGATGTTATTATCTCCTTGCATGCCAACAAGAGAGTCCAAGTATGTGCAACACACTATGATGTCAATTACAATATTCCCTCCATGTGCACATGATTTTTGCTTGACACATTAAATGTTCCCATCACAGTACATGTATACGCTGCCTTTTTCAGCCGTCACTTACGTTTGATACCCGTAAGCTACAGTTCGAGCTTCCTGTTTCTTATTTTATGGCAGACCGTAAACCCAGGTTTTGACACCGCCAACTTCTAGCATCCATCCAGCCATCTAAAACCCACATCTTGAGCATTATAATACCTGCACATCAATTCATCTAGTGGTTACCAAATTCAAGCAAATAACCGGGCAAAGTATGTAATTTTATTCTATTTAAAGGCTTTAAGGGTTGTCCTACGGACCACCCGTCACATCCCCACACTTACCCGTTGCTTGTCCCAAGCAACTCATTCAAAACTATTCTCAACCACAAGTGACCAATTGCGCAAACCGAGCTAAAATGTATCGTCCTTTTACTAACCTTCAATCATACCACGAGACACACCCCTCAAGAAAATCTCTCGGTAACAAGAAATATTAGCATAATGCTAAACCACTCAATGCGTGTGTGTGTGTGCGCGACAATAAGCTTGTATACAAATCAAGTTTCCTCCTAACAAATATCTAACATGCTTTAGAATCAAAGGGACTTGCGGGTTGCAACGGGTCTAGGTGTAAAGGTAGGAAAATGGTGGAATATATATGCGAGAGCTAATTGATTTGACCCGGTTTTTATTTATGTCTACTACTACGAAGCAAACACCAAAAATATATACAAAGCTTCTTGACATTCTCACTCTATTGCAATTAAATACTTCTTTTTGTATTTTTCATATTTTTCTTTTTTTTTTTTCATCATTTTTTTTTCAATTTTTTTTTTCATAACACATCAAACTCAACAATATATACAAGAACATCAATACTACATACTAAATCTCCTAAACCGGGTCATCTCAATAGGTAAAATTTTGTAGGAAGTAGGCTCGGGTCACAATCGAATGGTCTAAGGCTCAACATGGCTTTCTAAGGACCAAACCCCCACCCCTCACAATACCAAGCTCATATATGTAACGTATGAGGTCCAACCCACCAATCCCGCACTCTCACACATCTAGACGAGGCTTCCTAAAAGTCCCCTATCATTTTCAAAAGCATGCTAACTCTAGGATTTAACAAGAATTCATACACAAGTTCTATTAACACAATACACACACCGCCACTCAAAACAAAGAAATATCTCTAACAATCATGTGTGGCTCAAATCCTCACCAAGAAAAGACTAGGAATGGGTGTCGGTGTGTCAAATGGCACAATATCAAGTTTTCAAATTTTAACAATTTTCGCTCGGATTTACAAAATTTTTAAAACTCTCAAAAATTCCCCCATCCCCACACTTGGGATACATTGTCCCAATGTATGGTTTTGAGGAAAAGATCGCTTTAACCAAGAACATCAACAATTGCTTATACTCTCAAACCCCAAATTTCTTTTTTGTATTTTTTTTTATTTCTTTTTTATTCTAATTATTAGAAACACCACCAATCCTTCACAACCCATAAACTAAACACATCAAAACACCACCCAACCGCCCAACCAAAAACTTAAACAAGAATATATACAAAGGTGCACAAGATGAGAACAAGACACGACCTGATTAGTAAATCAGCAGTGTTGGTAGTGATGCAGCTGCGGTAATCGAACCGGTTCATAAACATCTCTTGGATTCGCCGAGATCTCAACGGGAATGTTGCCAAACATCCCCACACTTGAATCATTGCATCCGCGAGGGTTGAAACGTAATAACCTGCCAACACACAAACACAACACCAAAACAAAACCAAACAAAGCAAAACAAAACAAAACAAAACAAAACACAAATACAATACTCTACATCCTCGGGCTGCCTCCCGAGAGCGCTAAGTTTAAAGGTCTTCAGCCAGACCATACCTGATATGCGTTATGGTGGTCTTAATGCACACTTACCCGCAGCATTTCCAACAAATGCCCGGAAATTTACATGCCATCTCCATAGATTTGTCAGTCTATTTGGCATGTTAAAGCTGCTCCTGCGGGCTTTGCTAGTCCACTTCATGACATATACCTTAATGTCTGGTAGTTTCACCCTTCTCATCTTGTTTCTCGAACCCTCTTCCCCACACTTGTTAATTTGAATTATGGGAAGAGGTTCGGTACACATATCCATCCCATCAGCCTGCTCTACCTCATAATCTGCACACATCATCTGATCTACAAGTGACTCTTCATCAGATAAAGGACTCATTGGTGTGGTATTATCCTCCACAACCTCCTCCTTCATGTGAGAATAATCTCTAATATCGTCAGGTAATGGTGAGAGGCGTTCTTCTATCTCTATCTTCAATTTTAAAGTATGACACTTAGAAACTAAGCAGCTGATTCGGTCTTCATCGGACAGGTTGGGTGTTGCTAAATATTGCTCGAGTTTGGACAAAGTTACTTCCAATACAGCAAGCTCTTTTTCCTCCTCGGTCTCATAAACATAAACACCCTCGGGCTCAGAATATTCTTCGGGATGATATTGTCGATATCCCTGATACGGTCTATAGATGCGCGCTTCCATCATCTTTTTATTCCAATACTTCGGGTTTTCCGAATACACCGGGCACACATCATAATCATAAGTGTGATCGCGACCGCAACAAAAACATAGACCATCCATCCTTGCCTCATAATAAACTTCCTCGTCCCGATCGTATCCATATGAATAATAGTCATCCTCCATTTCTGATTCATAATCGTCAACGTATGATGGAGGTGGAAGCTGTGAAACATAAGACACCGGTTTTCCATGTGCCCTCCTGTAGTGAGCCTCATGGCAACCAATACATGGATGTCGTGGACCCCCGCACAATCTACACGTAAATAAGCTGAAATTTGTGTAATGCCCTGTCATCCTGCACAACACAACTCAACTACCAAGTGTAAATCATGAACATAAAAGAAATCTTTTTGGTTTTTTTTTTAAATTTTTTTTTCTTTTAATTTTTTTTCAAACTAATACACAAGATAACACACGTTGCGCACTACTCCCCGGCAACGGCGCCAAAATTTGACGTGATGTCGTGGTCACAATCAAATTTAATCCCAATAACAACTATATAGATAGCGGTAAGTGGGTATCGAACACAGGGAGTTTGTGGAATGTGTGTTATTTGAAGATTTATCTAAGTTACCTAAAATTAAACTAATTGCAAGAAAAGTAAATTCACGGATTTGGTTGTTTGGTTTTAGTTATCTAGAATTACTAAATTAGAATACAAATCAAAGTCAAGTTTTGTAACAGATAAGAGGATAGTGATCATCCCGAGTTTCAAGTTTTAAGTGACAACTAACGTTCATGTTCAACTGGAAAGAACCACATAGACATGGCTCATGTAAGATCAATTGTTTGTGATGAAAGGGAACTAAGTACTCGGATTCCTAGAACGCGAGGTTGTTACCCGATGACCAATTAACATATATCCAACCCTAATCCCTCCCATGATATCTCGATTGCCAACGGCACCAAGAACGTATGGTTTAGAACTATGATCAAACATACATCAAAAATTTACAAACACCCAATCAAGCACCATAATAAACTAACAACACATGCACAGTTTAATATTCCAGAAATTCAAGAACAAAACATAATTGTCACAAGTAAACCTTACATTCGGGATGATCACCAAGCAAACCTAGCCGCTCATAGTGTGGTGAATCATCATCACAATCAAACCCTTGTTTATTGGAATCAAAAACAAAGTATTCATGTTTTGACCACTCAAGAACACAAGATAAGAGCCAAAAATCGCCCCTCCTATCCCTCCAAAACCATCCAAATCAGATTATATCAAAAGACACAATAAAACCAACTTAATGATGGCAGTTACAATGTGTGCGTCGCCTCCACCGTAAATTACGGTATCACCGTAATTTACGGTGATGTTCAATATGTTACGGCACAAGTCTTCTGGTTTACGGCAGCCTCCAGGTCAATCATCGGTCCATGTTGATGTGTGCCTCTTGTCTGCGTCCACTAATGATCGGCCCAATGAAACAAAAGCCCAGCCACCACTTGTCTGCGTGTAATATGATGGTGATATTGAGATTCCTTTTTGAAATCAAGCCTTCACGTGACTTGTTTTTGTCTTTTCCCCTCAAAGTTTGCGTGTATGTTATGTTGGCTGCCTCCTTTGTCTTTCCTTGATGTCACCACCAAAAAGAAGTCCAAAGCCAATGTGTGATGTCTCCCATGTGCGGCCCACCTTCAAGTCCATGTGACTTCCCTTTGGGTTTTAAGAAAAACCATTTAATACCTCCACTCAAGTCTATGGCTGCCAACATAGGTGTATCATCAGATAGTGGGCCCCCTTTAATATATAAGATGTCAGCTGCTAAACATGATGATGATTATATTTTGTTGTTGACTTTTGTTGGGCTCCTCCTACTTGTCCAGCATGTGCCGCCCAACTCAAACCCACATGTGCTCGTGAGTGTTGGCCCAATCCAAAGTCAGGCCCACTAAGAAATCTGCAGGTGTGTTAATATGTGCCGCCCCTTATCTCAAAAGAGCCCACAACTCTGCACCTTCACGTGGTATTAATGATTTGTTTTTAATAATGTTTTCTCTTTTGATGTTGCCGCCCAATGAGAAGTCCACGTATGTTGCCATTTCAATCTCGGCCCACTCCCTCAAAATTAAAATTGATGTGATGTTTTATTAAGATGTGAACTGTGTTGACTTTGCATCCCAAGTCACATGTTCCCTGACTCCTTTTCATTTGATGTTATTATCTCCTTGCATGCCAACAAGAGAGTCCAAGTATGTGCAACACACTATGATGTCAATTACAATATTCCCTCCATGTGCACATGATTTTTGCTTGACACATTAAATGTTCCCATCACAGTACATGTATACGCTGCCTTTTTCAGCCGTCACTTACGTTTGATACCCGTAAGCTACAGTTCGAGCTTCCTGTTTCTTATTTTATGGCAGACCGTAAACCCAGGTTTTGACACCGCCAACTTCTAGCATCCATCCAGCCATCTAAAACCCACATCTTGAGCATTATAATACCTGCACATCAATTCATCTAGTGGTTACCAAATTCAAGCAAATAACCGGGCAAAGTATGTAATTTTATTCTATTTAAAGGCTTTAAGGGTTGTCCTACGGACCACCCGTCAAAGGTCGATGTCTAAGGCCTACGTGCGGAAAGTGTGGAAATGAAGGGCACAGCAAGGATGCCTGTTGGGCGAAGGACCCAGATGGAAGAAATAAGAGAATACCAGGTTGCTACAAATGTGGTGAAGCAGGGCACTTTAGGAAAGATTGCCCTAGGAAGAAACAAGCAAGGAAGGGTTTTCACGATCGAAACTCGTGAAGCACGCCAGGATCCAGATGCGGTTATGGGTACGTTCCCTATTAACCAACCCTATGCATCTACTTTTAATTGATACTGGAATCAACTGTAACCTTGCATGCTTAGAACATAAGAAACTGCTTGGCCTAGTTTCGAGTAAAATAGACGCCCCGTATTCTTTAGAAATGGTCATATAGGAGGCTAGTTTAAACAGTCGAAGCAATTAAGGATTGTATTTAGGGACTCAGAAGGCCGGAACCTTCTGTTACCATTGACTCGCGAAGTCATAATATGAAAGGCAGCATGGATCAGAAATCCAAGTATACAGCTGAAGTCGTTCGATATAAGAAAATCAGACGCATCCCTCTTGCGGATGATGAAACCCAACTTTCCTGCAATAGGTGCAAGGATGTTAGACCCCACAAGGCGACAGATCTACGACACCCCTCATTGGTCGAAGAGGCATAGAAACGCCTCCGAGTAGACTGCAGAGCCTGAGAACATCCCCGTGATGAAAGAAGTCCCAGTAGCCTTTTCAGAAGACTTGCCAGGAACGCCTCTCTGTAGCGACGAGAGGAGTTCAGAATAAATCGCGTGCCAGGAGCAGCACCAGTGACGAATGACGCCATACCGACTAACTTCACCAGCGAAGCATGAACCTCTGATATAACTGCAAGAGCTGCTAGACAGAGGAAATTAAGGACATAACATCCTTAGATAAGGAGACAAGGAGAAAGTTGGTAGTCTCCACTTTACTTAAACTTCAGAAAATTGAGGATCAGAATCCTTTGCCAGGGACTGATGACACAAATGAGCCAATCGTAAGGTTCCAGTTGCCACTCAAAGATCAACTTGAGGACAAGAGGTCCTCCACTGTGAATACCAGAAGGAAACGTTCCTAAAACGACCTTTAGGACTCGCTTCAAGCATTACGAGTTCCTTGTCGCATCATTTGGCTTAACACATGCATCGACAATGTTCATGGACCTCATGAATCGAACATGTAAGCCATACCTGGGTAAGTCATATACTTATTGACTACATACTTATATGGCCAACGACCAAGGAAGGTCGTGAGCAACAGCTGCAATTTACCTTGCAACTCTTAGAGAAGAGAACAGTTATATGCTGTAATAACGAAAAGCGGATTTCGAATTCGCGAAGTGAAAACTTTAAGGTACATGATGAATAAGAACGAGATTCAAGCCAACCCTGCAACTAAGAGCTAAAGAGCTAGAGTTGCAATGAAGTGATGCCTCTCGACAAAATCTCGATTGTACGTCGATGCAACGAGACCACGACCTTGCATACGCGGCACATTGATTAAGGAATCATGAGAAGAGACCTTGAGATAGATATAATAATTGCGCGCCGCAAACTGGACGTCACTATCTGAAAGAAAACGTTGCACGATCTTTGTTGATCACAAGGGTTGCAGCACACCGATGATCGTAAGAACTTGTTTATGAACTGAGCTGCTGAACAATGCAGACTGTATGAACACAATACGTGCTTGTGTGATAAACTTTGATGAAAAGTCGGAACACTCACTTGCCCTTAGTGGAGTTTTCCTACAACGGTATCTATCACACCGCCGTCTAAACCGCTTCGTGTAAAGCTTTAAACGGAACATAATGAGTAGGTTCCCGTCATGTTGAACGGAGACCAGAAATAAACAATCTACTGGCCCGAGTCGGCCCAGGAAAAACTAGAGGCAAGATCCTTCAGATATGTGATCATATCAGGACAGCCCGCAGAATACAGAAAGATAGCGCCGATGGGCGGCATAAGTCGAAAGAATTTGAGACAAGATGTATGGCTTTGATGAGAGCCTCGCCTAGAGAAGGCGTAGTGTGATTTGGAAAACGAAAAGGTAGAATCCCCGGTGTAGGGATCAGAACCATTGCTCACAAGATGAAGCTCCCAGAAAAAGATCAGTAGTGATCGCGACACATTCATGTGTCTAGTCTGTAGAGGAGTCTGACTTAAGGAACAGTCGTTGTTCCCACAAATAAAATTCACGTCAATGACAAACGACAAGAATTACTATAGAAACCTGTTGAGGTTTTGGACCAAGAGTCCGTGATACTATAGAAACCTGTTGAGGTTATGGACCAAGAGTCCACAAGATACAGAAAAGGCATGATTGATCTACTTGAGTATGATAGAATTCATGACATGACCCAGAGATTTCATGGGAACATAAAGACAAATCATGAATCTAAGTGACCATATTGGTTTCACAACTCCCCTGCGACCGATGGCATCGCTTGAATTTCGGGACGAAATTCTTTTAACGGGGGGAGACTGTGACAACCGTCACTTTTCCGTACATTCCGTACACGAAATGAACAGTAATTTGTGCTTAAATGACTGTGCATGATCTGGTTTACCAGACACATAAATTTCTGAATTCCATGCAAGTGAATTCATGCACATTTTGTGCTACAAATTATAGCTTTATGCATAAACGAGAGCGTTGCGTCAGAAATATTAGTAAACTCACCGGTAAGACACTTCGTGTCAACAGAACTGCAGAAAGCAGTCAGACATTAGAATTGAGGCCTAGGTGTAGGTCCGACGACAAAAGTACATTAAAACCCAAGAGTACATATAAGGGTTTAATTTATAGACATTGCGAAAGCAAAAATAAGCACTAAAAAGCACCCGAAACGCACTTTAAGTGCAGAATTTTGCATAATTCAACAATAATTCAGATTTTAGCACATGAATATTATGCAGAAATTTCGTTTTATCATCCAGAATATTTCCCTAAGTGTTGGGAATTGAAAGGGTACAAGAAGGGTACTTAAAAGACACTAAAAAGTGTGATTTAGCACTTTAACGAACCGGTGTCTAACCGCACAACCGGATATTACCCGGAACACCAAAATAATGCTAGAAGCATTGTTTTTATTTTTCTAAGGTAGTTAGGGTCCCCGAACACCCTAACACACTATATATTTCATAACACACTTAACACTAAATCTAACACTTAACATGTAACTAGAGCTTGTAACTTCCACTTGAAATCAAACTAGATGCCCAACCCCCCCCCCCCCCATAACCGGCCCTAGACAAGGGGTACACCCCCTTGATTTCCTTGAATTAAAAAAATAGATCATGTGTGATATCTTGAAGACACATTGACTAGAGGATAATGCCATGTTGGAGGATTTTATATTAAACCACAAGATCTTCTTCATCCCATCATTCACACAACAAACAACAACTTTCTTCTCCTTCTTCCCTCAAGGCTACGGCTCAAGCACCCCCTCCCCACACATCAATTTTCGATCCACACTCATCCATTCTAAGGTGATATTATGGTGTAAGAAGGTCGCTAACGAGGCTCGGTGCTCACGGAACTTGAAGGACCTTCACCATTTGCTTTTATCCACCTCATTTGCACTCTTGAACTTCCCTAGCCTTGAGCTAGTAGTAAGTGTTCTAAAACACCTTCTTGATCTTGTCTAGAGTGGTTAATAAGAGATTTGTCGGTTGAAAATCATGAACATACTAAATCACCAACTAAAAGTCTATTAAAGTGATGAATATGATGGTTAATAGATGGATAATTGTGTAAAACTTGTTAAACTTATTTTGTGATGATTATTTTGTGTTGATTAATGCTAGTAGTAGTTCGGATCGTCATCTAACCCGGCTAGGTTATGTTCTTAGAACATGAGCTAGTGTATGTTAAAGTATAAAAAGGACTAGATGATGAACACTACTACTATTAAACATGAACTTGTGTAAAAACAATTTATCTTATGAAATGGAGTTCTAAACTAGTAGATCTAAAGATCTACAAGTGGTATTTTCGAAAGACCAACTGTAAGACAAAACCATGTTTTAAAACCGGATCTTTCATGAAGTAGAGGTGTTTTTATGAACAAACAAGTGTGTGGACACTTGTGTAACAAAAGTTTTAACAAAGAAATAATTTTTTGTAAAAACCGACTAGAAGTTGTGAAACTTCATATTCTTTAAAAATAAAGTTTTTAAGAAATTAAACTTATTTTTAAAGATAACAAGGCTTACTAAATGTGCTAGTAAATTACTACACATTTTTGTAAATATTCAAGTTCATGAAATGGAGAAATTAGTAATTGTTGTTGATGATTATTGTTGATAATTGTTGTTGATGATTATTGTTGATAATTGTTGTTGATGATTGTTGACGATTTAAAAGAAAATAAACACATGTTTTGAAAACATGGGAAACCTCTATTTTTAGGGGAAACTCTGTCAAAATTTTTATAAATTTTGACACTTAGAAAAATATAAGTTTTTGGGAAACTTATTCCCTAAAAATGTATTTAAAGTATTACCGAGGTTTCCCTAATTTTTGGTGATAAGAAATGAGGATTTCTTCAAGAATAAAAATGGATATAAGTATGTATATTTTTGAGAGAAAAATATATATTATTTTATCACCAACTTTTGTGCTAAGTGTGTATAGTATGTGTTATACGTGCTAGTGTATTAAGACTTAAAAATACACTAAATACTCATGAGAAGTATAAACATAAAAATACACATACAACATACAACATACAAGATACATAATTCGGGTGCAAAGTGCAAAACACGAGATACTTATATTAATTTTAGAGAAAATAATATAAGTAAGATACGTAGTTAAAAATATAGAATATTTTTAACACAAGAATACGTACACAAGAGATAGTGACTGTACTTGTGCGATACAAGTCTAGTGACTAACGTTAAGAAAACACGTATAGGTCACGACGCTAGATAAGCAAATCCGGTGAAGTTTACGACGCAGGAACGCAAAGTTGTGAGTTCATGCTCCCCCTTTTCTCTAACTGTTTTTGGTTTTATAACTCTCGGGGGTGAAATACATGTTACAAATATTATAATTTTTACAAAGGGTAAAAATACAAGAAGCACTCTTGGTGAGAACGAGAACCGAGTGCAATATGATTTGAGAATACGAGAAGCACTCGTGGTGAGTGCAATATGATGAGCTTTAAGAAAAGCCTAGAAAATACTAGATCATGTGAGCTTAAACTAGATATTGAGATGCCATTAATACTTAATTAGGGACGAGGGTTAGATCTAACGGGTACGGCCGAGCCCCACTCATGGTCCTTATGTGACCTCTTGAGTGCTTCGGTGTCCCAGTCGAGGGAAATCGACACAGTCGAGGTTAATTGACACAGTCGAGGGTAATCGACACAGTCAAGGGAAATTGACACAGTCGAGGGTAATCGACACAGTAAAGGAGCCAACACTAATGCTCCATATGCTCACATGCCTTAAAGGAGCCAACACTAATGCTCCATATGTCCTCACATGCCTTAATGTCCTTGTATAAACAATCATTTAAAACGTGGGGTACACAAGAAAACTTGAATGATACTTGAGTACGTGGGGTACTCAAGAAAACGGGAATTATACTTGAGTACGTGGGGTACTCAAGAAAGACTTGAATTATACATGACAAATACTATGTTTTCATACAAAGTATAAAAACGTGAAATACAAAAACGCATGAACTCGCTCAATTTTATGTTGATGTTTTCCAAAATTACATGTATTTCAGGTGACAGGATGGATCTTGGGCGCAAGTGTCGTAACTAGAAGTAGACTACAAGTTTAGATGTCATCCAGTTTTGTTGAATTGTAACCTAGATGAAGGTTGTGTTTTAAAACTTAAATTACAAGTGCTTGTAATACTCAAATTTTCATAAATGGATGAACATCGTTTTGATCATGTAGTTGTTTATTACAATTGAATGCAATGATAACAAGCTAGTCACACATCATACGCTTCCGCAAAAGACAGGGTGTGACAATATATTTATTATCTTAACAAAAATGTGATAAAACACTTTTAGCATATAATATATTTTTATATATGAAATAATAGATATATTTTGGATTTTAGTGGGGACTCTTTTCAGTTATTTTGGTTTCATATGCACATATATTACGTTTTTAACACAAAACTTTCTCAATTAATTTGATTTTTATTGTTATGCTTCGCTTATTGATTTTTTGATTATCCTATGTTAACTTTGTTGGTTAAAATATCAAGTCTCTTCATGGGTTTCGATTGTTTGGGAATTTGGGTCAGTCAACTCACTTTAGTGGTGTTTTAATGATATGGGCCATACATTTGAGTTTCTTGTTAGACTGATTTGGTTTTAGCCAGATCTGCACACACTTGCGTTTCTTTCTAGTTTTTAATAATATATGTTGTTATATGGGATTAGGGGTGTTTAGAATTCAATTCGATAAATTTGAAAATCGACTTGATTTTGAATTCGATTATCAAGGTTTAAATTCGAGTTGATTCGTATTCGAGTCCAATAATCGAATTTGAATAGAATTTATGATTTTCAATTCGATTCGATTCGAAATTCGAATACAATTTATATATAAATTTTTAATATACATATACACACATATATATACACACATGCACATTTAATATCTAAACTTGACCAAAGTATGAATTACATCCTTAAGTGTTAAGTTTATTATTCATAACATTACCAAACCTAATAACAAATAGCCGATATTAATTATTTCTAAATTTTTTACCTAACTTAAATAGCTACCGGTAACTAACCTATCATTTTGACATATTGATAGTTAATTAATTTTGCAATGAATTTATTCGAATTCGAGTTTCAAATATGAATCCAATACGAATTCAGATAAAAAAAAAATATTCGATTAATTCGAAAATTCGTTATTCGATTCGATGAACACCCATATATGGGATGGGGCCGTCAGGCTGTCGGTAAGTAGTTAGAAAAAAATATTGAGGTTGTTTTATCATCCTTGGTGACTTTTTCGTATGATGAGGATTCTTAGTAACTAGTGTCTTTACTCGTGCATTGCCATGGAGCATGTTTTCTACACGACAGAGGTTTGGGTACAAACATAATAAGATCAAAAGAAAGTTTCATTCTTCTGAACCCAGAGATCTTCATTCCAAGGCTATTGTGTGCGTTACCTACACACAATCAACTAATCAAGTTTATTGAGGACATGAACTGTAAACATATTTGAAACCGGATAAAAAGAAGAAAACACGTGATACTTTACCAACGAATAACTAACATCCCACAACTTTTTGTCAATACTTCAACTAGAAATGATTCCTTGTGTTGCGGGGTCGGTTCTTTTTAACGTGATTTGAACGTATTGTATTTGTTGTAATAGCTTATTGATCAAACATAGACCAACTGAAAACGTGCACAAAAATAAGCACAAAAACATATTATATTTGACATGACTCATGTTCGAAAAAACTACATCAAAATGTAAACCAACTAGAATTTATACCACACATACATAAAAATAAGCACGTAAGTCAAAATGTCATTATGTTGAAACATAAAGCAACTTGAGTTCATAACAACACGTACATAAACATTAAAACGCAGACCAGCAAAAAATGTCAATAATAATTAAGTACCAAAACGTATTATATTTGACATGACTCCTGAATCATAAAGTAACTCGAATTCATACCGTTTAATAAAAAAATATTATATTTGACATAACTCTTTTTTTTTAAATTACATCAAAACGTAAACCAACTTGAACTATTTTTGCCGATACATACATAAATATAATCACGTAAAACTCGAGGAGGGGTTAAATGACATTTTACAAAGTTTATAAAAAGTTGAAAGGTTTAAGTCTCAATAATAAAAGTTGAGAATGGTAAGATTAAAAAAGAGTTGTCAAATTCTATGAGATTAAAAAGAAAGAAAAAGAAAAGAAAAGAAAAAAATGGTTAAGGTAACCATCGTGAAACAGTAAACTAGTTATATATATATAGAGAGAGAGAGGGCGGTTATCGTACAAATGCGCTTATCGTACATTACGTACGCTACAATCTCAGCCGTCCGATCATCTTCCGCATTTTAAAATCGCATGTTGTTTTTTTTATAACAATTTCGCATGTGATATTTTTTTATGAATTCGCATGTGATAATTTTGATGAAATAGCATGTTGTTATTTTTATAACAATTTCGCATGTGATAATTTTTATGAATTCGCATGTTGTTTTTTTGTACCAATTTCGCATGTGTTAATTTTGATGAAATAGCATGTTTTTTTTAACAATTTCGCATGTGGTACAAAAAACAACATGCGAATTCAATGCGGGAAAATGATCGGGCGGCTGAGATTGTAGCATACGTAATGTACGATAAGGAGATTTGTACAGTACTCTTTACCTATATATATATAGGGGACCGCTAAAATGAAAACCATCTGAGTTGTAAGAACCGTGAGAACTTTTTGATCCGGGGCGAGGTGGACCAAAATTTTTTTTCATAAACGTAGATGCGTGTATTGTAAACACATTTCTAAAAAAAATTCAAAAAAAAATGTCGTGTGTGTAGTTTTGAGCACTACAAGTTTGTGTTTACGGGTACCGTAAATTTTAAACAAAATTTACGGTACCTTTAAACGCAAACTTGTGGTGCTCAAAACTACACACACGACATTTTTTTTTTGAATTTTTTTTACACATGTCTTTACAATACACGCATCTACGTTTATGAAAAAAAAAATTGGTCCACCTCGCCCCGTACGGTGTAGTTCTCACGGTTCTTACAACTCGATGTGGTTTTCATTTTAGCGGTCCCCTATATATATATAATAAGGGTAAAGATATTGTACAAATAGACTTATCATACGAAATACGAAATGCATGGAAAGGTAAAACGAAATGCGGTGACATTTTCGTAATTATTGTACTCATAATTACCCTACAAGATCAAAATTACCCAGCAAGATCATTTGTAGACTAATTATGATGCTCTATAAAATTACCCTACAAGATCATTTATGGAGTAATTATGATACTTAACAAAGTTACCCTACATGATCAAAATTACCCTACAAGGTCATTTTACAAAATTACCCTACAAGATCAACATCATCCTACAAGAACATTTGTAAGGTAGTTTTGATAATTACTCTACGAGTAAATAATTACAAAAATCCCACCGCGTTTTTATTATTTTTCATGTCTTTCGTACGTTTTGTACGATAAAGCTATTTGTATTTGATCTTTTGTCTGTATAATGGTTAGTATAGTCAATATAGCTATTCGTTTACCTTCCCGACTCGTCATATCATAAAACTTAAAACACCAATTATAAAAAAAAAAATTTAATTGGGTTAAAAGACACGTACACATTTTAAACTAAAAAAAAGGAATTCTAATGGCACACCATGCAATCTATCCGCACAAGTTACTTTTTCAACACGGGTCGTATAGGCATATACCGATTGTATTGCTTTTTCAATTTCCAATAAACACTGATGCGTCAGATTTTGTCTATTTGACTGGACCTATACGAGTCGTATTGGCCTATACGGGCCGTATAGACCCCCTAATATCTCATAAAAACAAGGGGCTAATTGATAAATCAGGGGGTCAATACGGGTCGTATAGACCTATATGGGTCGTATTGACACCCTTATTTATCAATTAACCCCTTATTATTATTATTATTATTATTATTATTATTATTATTTTTGAGAATTCAGTGGGTCTACATGATAAAGTTTTAAAAATGTTTTTTGTTTAAAAAATAAAAGAATTCTTTTATTAAATTTTGTTAAAACTATTATTAAATGTATACAAAAATTTGTAAAAAAAAAAAAGTTTAATTAACTTGTTTTTTTTTTTTTTTTTTTTTTGAGAATTTAGGGGATCTACATGATAAAGTTTTAAAATATTTTGTGTTTAAAAAATACTAGAATTCTTTTATTAAACTTTATTAAAACTATGATTAAATGTATTCAAAAATTTGTAGAAAAAAAAATCAAAGTTTAATTAACCCCTTGTTTTTTTTTAAATCCATAGGGTCTAGATGATAAAATTTTAAAAATATTTTTTGTTTAAAAAACAAAAAAATTATTTTATTAAACTTTGTTAAAACTATGATTAAATGTATACAAAATTTGTAAAAAAAAAAACCAAAGTTTAATTAACCCCCTGATTTATCAATTAACCCCTTGTTTGTTTTTTTTGTTTTGTTTTTTTTTTTTTTTTAGAATTCATGGGGTCTACATGATAAAGTTTTAAAAATGTTTTTTGTTTAAAAAATAAAAAAATTCTTTTGTTAAACTTTATTAAAACTATGATTAAGTGTATACAAAAATTTGTAAAAAAAATCAAATTTAATTAACCCCTCGTTTTTTTTTTAAACTCATAAAATTTTAAAAATGTTTTTTTAAATAAAAGAATTCTTTTATTAAACTTTTTAAAACTATGATTAAATGTATACAAAAATTTGTAAAAAAAAAAAAACAAAGTTTAATTAACCCCCTGATTTATCAATTAACCCCTTGTTTTTTTTTTTTGTTTTTTTTTTGTTTTTTTTTTTTTTGAGAATTCAAGGGTTCTACATGATAAAGTTTTAAAAATATTTTTTAATTTAAAAATAAAAGAATTTTTTTATTAAACTTTGTTAAAACTATTAATAAATGTATACAAAAATTTGTTAAAAAAACCAAAGTTTAATTAACCTCTTGTTTATTATTAATATTAATATTATTATTATTATTATTTTTTTTTTTTTTTTTTTTTTTTTTTAGAATTCAGGGGGTCTACATGATGTGTCAGATTTTGTCTATTTGACTGGACCTATACGGGCCATATAAGCATATATAGATGTAGATGTAGTAAAGGTCTCGTATATGTATCGTGTAGGTTGATTTCTAATTTTAAAGGTATTTTGTAAGTGTCGTATTAGGGTGTAGACGCGATACTAATGATATACGATGTTTGATGATCGATTAATCAACGTTACTAATGAATGATGTACCAAAGAGTTACACTTTGGATAAATAAGTAATTAATATTAAAGCATTAAATATTAAGTTAACTAAATGCGGTTTACCAAACTGTGGAATTAAATATTTTGTGAAATATTTAATATAAATAACTATTTATGGAATATTATTTAACTAGTTATTTTTTTATGAAATGGCTAATAGATAATGGTGGATTGTTATGATAAATATATTGTGGCTTATTTATATACTATTAATTTGAAACATTTGTATGCATGTTTAGTTGTAAGTTGTGCTTAAATGTTTGTACCTTAATCAAATATTGGTTGTAAGTTGTGCTTAAGTGGTTGTACCTTAATAATGTATGCATCTTTAGTTGTAAGTTGTGCTTAAATGTTTGTACCTTAATCAAATATTGGTTGTAAGTTGTGCTTAAGTGGTTGTACCTTAATCAAATAATGGTTTCATTATCTTACCAAAGTCAATATGTTTTTTATGCATGTATGGTTGTAAATTGTGCCTAAATGGCTGTACCCTAATCAAATAATGGTTTCATTATCTTACCATATTCAATCGATTTGATCCATTCAAAGTTGTGTTGTTTTATTTGTAAATTATTATTATTTATAATAATCTAATTAATTTAGTCAAAATCTGGCATAAATATAATTTGCAACATATTGATGCAATGGTTGTTATAATGTTTGCAAATGGTTTGTATAGTGGTAGTGATATATATTATATATAGATTACGATGAACCTGTCAAACGGGAAAAAATAGACGTGGGTTCATCGTAACGCTCGAGTCCTAGATCAACTTAGTTATTTTATTCTATGTTTTACGTTTCGGTTTAATTTCTTCGCATTAACCCCGCAACTTCAGTGTCGGTGGTCGCTGGCAGTAGTGTGGCATTACTGCATCGCCCCCGCCGCAACACGGTGGTTGCTTAATACTAGTTTGTATTTAACTATAATTTGGTAGGATGTGCCAGGTTTCTTTTTGTCTAATTTGGTGTAACCTATCTTGACTAAGAGACCTTGTATTTATATAATACTCTGTTGGACCACCACCTAACCCGCTACCCGGTTTCAGAAACCTCCGCATGCCAAATTCCATTGACCGACCGGTTCTGCTGAACCGGTTAGTTTCGACGCTCGGGCCATCTCCTCGTTTCCTTGCCATCGGTTCCAAGCTTCAGGTTTACGAGTTCGTGTCAAGTGTTGATTCGGGAACTTCTGGCATCCGTGAGCTCGTCAACAGTGACGTTTGTCAATTCATCGTGTGTTTCTATGGTTTTTTTAATCGGACTTAAAAACGTGTATTTGTAAACTGAAACACGACACACTATGGTTGTTGATAATTGTTTAAACGAATAGCAATTGGATCAATAACGATAATTTTTAATCGAATTTAAAAACGTGTATTCGCTTCCGTCATGTAATTAATATGAAATATTAACTAATTAATACATTTAGAATTTATTAGGGTAAAGTATATTTTTCGTTCTTTATGTTTGTATTGAATTGCAATGGATAGCCTTTAACTTCAATAATTACGGTCACAATCCTTTATTTGGAAAACCCATTACACTATACGTACTTTGACCTAACAAGGTTAAAATTTCCAGTTAAGTATGCCATGTGCCTTGCACATGAGGGTAGAATGGTAATTTTATTCATTTATTTATCTAAAATAAATTTAAACAATAAAAACAAATCAGATTTAAAACATAAACACTCATTTCTCTCTCTAAACCTACCATTCAAAACAACCCCCACTTCCACTACACTCCCACTATCACCCCCACCACGACAATGGTTGTAGGTTTTAAAACGCAGAATACTAGCTAACTAGCACGCTGTCGCAGGTGCAAGTTGTTAGGGGGTTCAGTTTTTAATTATTGTTAAAAAGTTCCAGCGATTCCCTTCATCCCCAAATCAGTTTTTCTAAAGAACCCTAGATCCTATCATCACAAAGCTAATAATGTGTAAGAACACTCAAAAACACATTATAAGGAACCCTAATTGAGACCCAAAACATGTACAACGCGACCTGAAATGAAAATCAGGATTTAGGGTTTTTGGGGGGTTATGGGGGGGTACCCCTAAACCTTCTGCGACACGCGAAAGGTACTAATACGTGTCAAAACCAGAAGATCTCGACACCACAGGGCTAGAAACACAGCAAAGCAGGTCTAGGAAAAATAGACCTCTCGGGCGACACGCGGAAGAATCATGGGATCCTGTCGCGACACGGAAGAGCGTTCAATTTTGGCTATATAAAGCCTGGCCTGGGACTTGATCTCCTGCACATTTCGATCGAATTTTGAAATTTCTGTTGTTCTGAATCTCCGTTTCTGTCATAATAGTACACCCCTAATTCGCGAAGCTCTGCACCGTTGTAAGTATTTTAACCCCGATCACTAATTCGTTACCCTATCCGATTGATCTAAGGCCCTGTAACGCATGTCGAGGCTCTGCCTGACTAAGTTCGTTGAGGTTCTGTCTCGTGTTGTATGGCTAATGTGATTTGGGTTATCTTACTAACATGTGTACATTGTATGTTTTTAATAGAAAAGAATCAGGAAATCAACAGGATGCTGTAGAAATACATAAGTTTACAAAGTGAGTCATTCTCTTTTTCTACCAACTTGTTTTACCAAAACCTAAAATATTTTAACTATACTCAACAGTGATTGAGTCTATATATTCTACAATTGCTGCCGGTATTATGGGATTTTGTATACATTACTTGATAACCTTCATAATTGGACAATGGGTTAGTCAATGTGTGATATGACCATAGCCACAGATCCGGTGAAGTGGCAAGTAATGAATGAGTATATTGGTAGATATAAATATTGTAATCGCTCTCAATACTGTAATGTTGTAACAACTAATATTTTTATAATCTGGGATGTACTCGCCAATATTTCTTGCTGATAAAATATTTTTAAAATGCGTTTCATGTAACTTGATGTGAAAGCTATTAGAAGTCAGCTAGAGAGCACCGAAAGCTTAAAGAAATGGCTATAAAAGTCACCTAAATAAAAAGGAGATCGTGTTTTTAATAATTAGGGTATATCCTTACAACTGTATTCTGAATAAAACCTGGGTTTTATCCCATTTATTTATTATAAGAATTTGGTGTTTTGAAACTCTGAAATTATTTCCTAACTACGATCCTGATGAAAATTTTCCGCTGCGAAATTAATAAACACCGATACCATCTGACTGGTTCACGGTTCCCGCTCCCAGGGTAGGGTCGGGGTTGTGACATAATGATACAATTATGATATACTGAAATTTGTTTGGGGGTTTTGATCTACACATGAAGACGATCAGAAATAATATATATATATATATATACACTTAAAGGTGCGAAGCTAGAGCGTGAATTGAATAACTCTAGTGAGAACGAAAACTCCGGTGAAGCTCCGGTGAAATCAGATTGTCGGCAATGCAGAAAATCAAAATTTAATGAGAAAGTGAAGGGTTGAATGCTGATCGGGGTCCTATTTATATACAGATTCAACCGACGAGAGCTAAGATGGAGGGTTTTGCATTTTTTGTGGAAATCCGATTTTGATTTGAAGATGATACGGGATAATGGATTTATTTGACTCTTTAAAATACGTTTACAAGATGTGGTTTTGATTCGCCTATCCTAATTTATCTTTGGTAACTCAATTTCAATGGCTTTGGTCAAAGATTTATGAATCGAAGAAAATCCAGTGGAATCTTGTTCACAGGCTTGGGCGGCTGGGAGTGAATCAAGCAGAGAGGGTGATAGATAGAAGAAAGTGTCCGTGTGTAAGTTGTGGTGGTGAATGGTGCTTACGGTGGTGAGGTTAGTTGTGGCAACTTGCAAGTGGTGGGTGGTGGTTGGATATATATATATATATATATATATATATATATATATATATATATATATATATATATATATATATAGAGGGAGAGATGTATGTGTGAGAGAGAAAGTCTTTAGAAAGAGAAAGAGTAGTTTGTTGTCACACCCCGACCCGCAACGAAATAGGTGATCGGGGCATGATTTGGTTGACCAAAGGTTATGACTTGCTATTAAGTGTTTTAAGTAATCATTAATCCATGTTGAATGTTTCACAAAACAGATAATCCAAATAAAACAATGTAAATATATGAGACATTGCTCATAACTACTAAACTACATTTATCTGTTTCTTGTTAACTAAGGTCCATCCTATGTCCAAATCTTCTCTTCAGGCCTATTCACCTGTATCACGTGTAAAAGTAGTTTTGGGTCAACAAAGGTTGGTGAGTGAACCTCATTGTTGTAACACCCCGTATTTCGAAATTCAAAGTCAAGATTGAAGTCAAAGGGAGAAAAGATTGCTAATTGCGATCTGTCACTCCTTACTCAACTACTGTTTTGACTTCTTTGACTCGTAATCGATTCTACTATTTATTTGCTTTAGTTGTATTATGTGGAGTATCTATTAATAATCGAGGTTTAATCGCATATTTAATCGCTAATCGACATATCGCTATCGCATTCGCAACTCGAATTATGTGTTCTAGATATTGTTTTACGTGTGTGTGCTATTTATGTGTTACTTGTGCTTGTTATGTTTATGTTGAGGTGTAAATCGCAATTCTATCGCATCGCAATCAAATCGCAAACGCTAAACGCAAGTTAATTATAGTGATTGTATGTTAGATATAGTAGTTAGGTTATTTGTGTAACTACTAGGAAATACTTTCGCCTCGCTCACTCGAATCGCATCGCAACGCTCAACACGCGAATCGAATCGACAAAACTTCTCGCGCCGGACACCTGGATCGAGTGGCCAACCGATCGGGTGGCCATCCGATCAGACTGCCATCCGATCGGTGACCAATCTGACACTTCAGCCCTTTCCACTTTGGGAAACCCTATAAATACCCTCCTGTCACATCATTTGTGTTGTGACAGCTCCTTGTTCAACCAGCCGCACTCAAGCACTCATTTCTCTCGATTTCTCGCGATTCTTGTAAGTTTTCAACCTAAATCTTGTACTTCTATGATCTACACGCACTCCTTCATCTTTTTCACCTTCGAATCTTAACTTTTAATCGTGAAATCACCGGATTTGAGGTGTTCTAGAGTGATGTCATAATGGAGTTCTTATGAACTTCAAGATTTGGCTTCATTCCACCAAGAACAACTTAGATCTAAAGGATTTCCACATGAATAATCAATATTTTCGTATAGATCTACACATATTCATGGTTAAAAGGATTGAAAGATGGTTTTCTAACTTTCTTTTAACTCTTTTACACTCAATGCACTCAAAACCGATAGAATCGGAGCTCGTTCTGATCTTCTACTCTTTCTTAGTGATGTGTTAGTTCAAGATCTGAATTCTATCCAAGAGACAACTGACGTCGGGTTAAACATGAACAACCGTTTCGAACCGTGAACTGGTCAGACTAGGGTGGTTCCTGTTCGGTCGGATCACTTGGGTCAAGATGGGGTTTCTGTTGTCTAGCACGATATCACACCGTCTCGATTAAAACTGCAAAACTTTCAAAACAATCAAGTGTCAAAGATGATCAGGTCGTTGGGACGGATTGCCGTCTGATCGGATTGCCATCCGATCGGACAGCCATCCGATCGGCTTGCACTTGGTTTCACACTTAAACATTTTTCCAAATTTCAAAAGACTGGACGCCGAACGGATTGCCGTCCGATCGGATTTCCATCCGATCGAACGACCATCCGATCGTGTGACGTTTGGGACTTGGGTACTTGATCAATTTCCAAGGAAAGTAGTTCCAAACAGATTGCTATCCGATCGGATTGCCATCCGATCGAGTGACAATCCTGATGTGAACTTGTTCTCACTAAGTGCCATACCAATCAGATCGCTATCCGATCGGACTGCCACCCGATCGATCGACCTGAAGGGTAGAGATACTTCTCTATTTTCAAAATGCTACAACGAAAACTTCAAAGCCATCATACACAGACACATCCTAGCAAAACAAGATGTCAATCCAATCGAATGGCCATCCGATCGGATGACCATCCGAACGGATTGACATCCGGTCGACTGGTCATCCGACCGGATTGCCATCTGATCGGATTACCATCCGACACTTGGTAATTTTGCACCATTTATCGCGCCACTCATCGTTTATGCTATCATTAACTGTTCAGGCTAATCTCTCTCAGCGCTCCCTTCAATCCATGAGAGTGTTTACTTGTTAAACACAATCTGTGAGTATACTCGATCCCTTTTTGCTTTATGCACTTTTGGGTGTTACATACGTTACTTATTCTATATCACATCAAACACACGACGCAAACACTATTTATGCGTTGACCCTTAATGCATGCTATACGTGACTCGATGAATGCCTGTCTGTTATGTTTACACATTGATTGTTGTCTACCTGCCTTAGCAACGATAGTACTATAGTTTGGACTCAGCACCTGTTCACTCAGGGATTGTTAAGGACAATACTTCACGTGTTCGCAGTGGTGAACATGTGATGCGCACTCGCTACTCGCAGTCAAATCGCAGTCATTGGTATTGATAGGATCTTTGTCGATAACTTACATGCTTCACATTATACGTTGTACATGCTGGTTATGCGTAAACGATTTTGAACTCTATTATACTATTAAACTTGTATGCTCACCTTTACACTATGTGTATTGACCTCTATTTTAACGTATGTGACAGGTGCTTAGGATGCTGTGCTTTATCTGCTTTTGTGGAATCAAGTAGGATGGAGTCTAGATACAAAGACAATTTATTTATTTGAATCTGAGTTGTCGAAACATGTTTTGTTTTGAGAATATCTATGTCTGTAATAATTAGATTACTTAATGGGTTATGGTATGGGACGTAATATTAACTATTTGGTAATTTAGTCGTTATAGAATTTCTCTTGACAATCTGTTTCGCTCAGTGCCATGCCCCGATGTTTCCGTCATCGGTTGGGGTGTGACAATTGTTATTAGAAAAATAATATGTCTAGTTTATGTATTGAGAAAATGTGCGTTAACCAATGTAAGTAAATATGATGTATGTCATATGTCAAACCTCATAAAACAACCTCAAACTATAAACAAATCAACTGTAATGATTCAAATGAATGTATGCATGTTGCACAGTATTATGGTGTGCTGCAAGGTCTAAGCTCAATCAAACGGAGTTGACCTTGTATGTTTGGCAATGTCAAGTTCCGCTTATAGGTAATGGGGAACAGACGAGACTATGATGATGAAATGTCTGAAATGAATGAAACGCACAAAGTGACAAACAAACAATCAACACATAATGGTAATTGAACGTATTTGAATTTGTAAAATGTAATAATAATATGCGACACATGATACACAAAAAAAACGTATAATAAAGAAAAAAAGGGGAGTTGTAAGATTCACTCACAGTGGTTGCGTATAAGGATTCCTTAAAGATAACACACGAGGAAAGATAAGGAATTCCGAAGGAACGAAAGCGATTAGCCTAAATGTTAAAATACCACATAATGATCTAGTTATTATTTATAAGCTAAATAAAATTCCTAATATTTGTGGTTTACAAATTAATTATTTGGATATTATAATTTATCTCATTATTAAAATTTAATGTTATAAAAAGAATCAAAATAAATTGTTAATTACTTATTTTCTTGTTGAATTAAATGGTTTTATTACAAAAGGAAAAGAGTTAAAATAATAAAACTGTTAATTATATTGGATTTAAGGGTTTTATTAAAAAGAACATAAATGACTTAAAAAATAAAATGCCAATAAACCTGGACTGACTGGATTTGAACCGATACCTTTGATACGAACACACATAACCCTACCGTTGGGCTATGTGTTTAACTCGCTGAATATCTTGATTTGTTATTTACTTATACAGTAACTACATTGATTCATTTACTAGTTTTAAAAAGGAAAGATTGATTGCAGCGTAAATCCAGGGAGTCCGGATTCGAACCCATGACCTTATGGTGGTCAAACATCGTATCAATCATTGGACTGCTCTGATGTTTGTGGTATTTCAGGTTACGTTATAATACTTAAACAAAAGTTAGGATACATCGGGCTTGTTTGGCTAAGCTTTTCAAAACAGCTTATTTGCTTATTTGCTTTTCTGAAAAGCAAATAAGTCAATAAGCTGTTTTGAAAAGCTTTAAAATGGAGTTTTTCAAAATGACTTATTTGCTTATTTGCTTTTCAGAAAGCAAATAAGTCATTTTGAAAAGCTCAGCCAAACAGCCCCATCATATATTAGTTTTAGAGTTAAATGCTTGGTTGGTCCCCGTGATTTACAAAAATTGCAGACTTGGTCCTAGTGGTTTACTAATTACACGCGTGGTAACAAAACTTGTCAAAACTAAACTCGCTTGGTCCCCAGCCCTAACATCAGTTAAACATCTCTGTTAAAACACCCCATGTGCTTGGCACATGAGGGTAATTTGGTCCTTTCAGTCCAGCCCATTATACAAAGAGTTAAATCCCACCCCACCCCCTTCTACTTCCCTAAACCACCACCACCGTCTGTGACCCATTACAAAGACCCCTACTTCCTACGATGCTACTGTCAATCGACTATGTTCATCCCTATCATACTGACCACTTTCCCATGTTGGCCTACAAAATCACATAAAATCATAAACAAAGTACAAACATCATGTAATCTCCAGCAACATTTATCAAAAAAAAAATCAAAAGCCATTCTGTAATCAGATAATCATTGTGCCAATCACTCTGAAGGCTCAATTTAAACCATACAAAATCACCTAACTAGTTGCAAACTCTTGCTATTTGGATTACACAAACATCATAACATTAACCAATTAATAAGACTAAAACTTGATTACTCAAATACTAAAAACCAAAATCATTGCATTCATATTATAAGACTTTCACACATAAAAATAAAAATATCATCTGTAAGTGAAAATAGTGGGGAGCTGACTAAGTTTAACTAGGGTTTGATTATCCTCACAAGCATTAACCACTTTCAAGCTATCCAATCGGATTTCCACACAGTCAGCACCACTCAAAAAGTCACAATTACGAGCTCCATAGTTGCAGGTTTGTGGGGAACTTAGGTGGAGGAGAGATAATGGGAGTAGGAAGGATATGTAGGTAAGGGGTGGGGGGTTGGTGGAGAATATTGAGACAACCATGTTTAGTTCTTGTTCAGAGAATGGGTCTTTGTAATGGGTCACAGCAGTGGTGTCTCTGGGAATTCACGTACCTTGTTCTAGCTCGAAAAATGGGCCCATATGCTTTAACGATAAACAACATAATTATGAAAATGACAAAAAAAATTAGTATTGGATTGGGCCCAATAAACCTACTGTTAAGTTGGGTAAATTATAAAAAATAAAAATCTTTTGATAATGGGCCTCGGTATTGGATTTGTTATGTGTGTACAATTTTTTTTTAAATAACATATATATATATATCGAATTTTTTTTAAAAATCTCGTGCCCCTCGAAAAAACGGGCCTTGTGCGGAAGTCCTCCCCGCACACCTAAAGAGCCGCCCATGGGTCACAGACGGTGGTGGTGGTTTGGGGGAGAAGAAGGGGGAGAAGAAGGGGGTGGGGTGGGATTTAACTCTTTTTATAATGGGCTGAACTGAAAGGACGAAATTACCCTCATGTGCCAAGCACCCCTCATGTGCCAAGCACATGTGGTGTTTTAACAGAGATATTTAACTGATGTTAGGGCTGAGGATCAAGCGAGTTCATTTTTGACAAGTTTTGGTACCACGCGTGTAATTAGTAAACCACTAGGACCAAGTCTGCAATTTTTGCAAACCACAGGGACCAACCAAGCATTTAACTCTTAGTTTTATTAATAAAAAGAAGAGTGCAGCGAATAAGTCGGGAAGGCCGGGTCGAACCCGTGACCTCTGTCCTCGTTACCAACATTCCAAAACACTGAGCCATTACATTTGATATGAGATTATTTTGTTTTTGATTTTATTAGAGCACGATGACTGTCATCGTCTTCTTCATTCAAAACAACCCGAAACACTGATATATAATTCCCATAATCCTCAGTTTGATTACATGTTTATAAACGTTGGGAAAATAAAGATTTCAACAGCGAAATTATGAGGAACAACTTATTATAAGAAAATATACAGAAACGACGATGACATGATTCCCGTCGTGAATCTCTGATGACTCCACTTTTTCCGTCGAGGTCCGTATATCTCCGGTGTGTTATGGTTCCTTCGATAGTAGGTGTGTTATGCGTTAGGGAGTAGGAGGAGTGTGGTAAATGGTTTTGAAGGGTGGTGTCGTCGATGATTATGAGGTGGGGTTTATGGAAAGGTTTTTTTTAACGTGAATATATAGGGACGGGTTCATGGCTATGTACATGATTTGGGTTATAACAGAAAAGCAGAAAGTACAATCAGTTTCGATCAATTAACAGGTTTCCATGTTTGGTCGACACGAGTTCTGGGCGGCAAATTTATTAAACGTAATTTGAAACGTAGCATGCCTTTATAGTTACAAAGTAACAGGTGTTGTTCAGATGTAAGCATATGCAGGGGCGGACCTAGTAAGAGTCCAGGGTGGGAGGGCGCACCCCCTGAAAAAAAAATTAAGTGTATTTTATAAGGTAAAATTCTCCCCGCACCCCTTGAAAATTTGGTTAAACCCCTTATCCGCACCCCTTGAACCCTTGAAAATTTGGTTAAACCCCTTATCCGCACCCCTTGAAAAAAATTTCTGGGTCCGCCACTGAGCATATGGTGGGGTGGTTAGATGTGTGTCTGTTTGTTGGTGAGACCCGGGTTCGAATCCCTGGTCCACCGTTTGGTCTTTCTTTCTAAACTTAAGGTTTTGAACTGTTATAAATCAGCCCATTTAATTATACTAAGGGGCTGTTTGTTTACCTCTTAATGAAGCTCTTAATGGTTTAGACCTCTTACTGGTTCAGCACTTAATGATTCAGACTGTTTGTTTCACAAGCAGACGTCTGAATGGTTCAGACATTTGCTTCTGAATGGTTAAGCAACATACAAAGTCTGAACGGTTAAGACTTCTAATCTGAATTAGACAGACATTTTCCTCTGAACGGTTAATCATCCATGCTCTTAATGGTTCAGACCTTTTACTGGTTCAGTACTTAACCATTCAGATGTTTCCAAATAGCCCATAACTGGACTAACTGGGTTATTAACTTAAATTAACTAAAAACTCTTTTTAAAACCTACAAACTAATTTTTATATATAAAATTTAAATTGCAAATGATTAATTAAATTAGTTAATTAACTAAATAAATAAATAACTAAATTGATAATTAAATTAAAAAATAAAGAATCTGTCAACGGTTAATTAATTCGCGAGAATTTCCGAGGTTCAAAAGTTAGGTTTTGGATTTCAAAAACGGGTCGGATTTTGGGAGCCCATTTTGGCGGATGTTACATGTGAGGGGAGAGACTTATATATAAATCAGTAAAATTACTATTCTACCCTCATGTGCAAGGCACATGCCATACTTAACTGAAAATTTTAACCTTGTTAGGGCCAAAGGACGTAGAGTGTTATGGGTTTTCCAAATGAAGGATTGTAACTGTAATTATTGAAGGTAAAGGCTCAATTTATATTATTTTTATCCTTGTTGTAATAATATCTACATAACATATGAATTAGATCAAATACAATAAAAACATTAGCATAGTTAGTCGTACTTTTTGCCATCTGCAGTTGTGAACTCTTTCTAAATCATAGAAGCATTGGCTCTTGCCTCATCAGAATTAGAGTAAAGTACAATTTTAGTCATTGTTTACATTCAATCACACATGCAATCCTTATTTGAAAAAAAAAACCTACAATCAAGTCCATGTAATTGTCGATTGCATGCAATCAAGTCCCTCCCACTAATTTCTGTTAGTTGATTTGGGTATTTCTATCTTTTTACTTATAAATGGAAGGGCATTATTGCCATTCTGTATTCTATAACCCAATATAACATATATAATACCCCTCAAAGCCCCAAATTAAACCATTCACTCCTCCCATCTTCCCCAGCAAGCCAGCTCTGTATGTTCAATCGATGTTCAGGTTTGTTGCGTGATAACGGAAATGGCTGGGGTTTTCAGAGGATCAGACCCGATGATATCTACATTGACCCTAAAGATTATTATGGTTAGTTCCTGTGTCTCTGTTTTTGAAGTTTTAGGTTGCAATGTCATGAAATTGAGTATGAAAATTCACAACTAAGAACATAGTATATTTTGCAAGTACCAAAGAATCGATTCTTTTTGCTTTTATAGATGATGATAAACCTTCCAAGTTCAGTCTTAAAGTCAACCACAGTAGCGAGTTTATGGACAACCCTTGTCGATCATATGTGGGTGGTAAGCATAATTTCATAGATTGTGCTGATGTTGATGATTTTAGCATGGATGCAGTAGAAGAAATGGTTAAGAAACTTGGTTATTTTATTGATATGGTGTTTTATTTCCATTATAAAATTCCATATGTATGTTTGTGCGTAATAAAGGATGGAAGATAGTTTTAAAAAGTAAAGAAGTATTTTGACAGAACTGGATTGGTGAGGATATTTGTTTAAAGGATTGAATGTTTAGTCTGATTTATTGTAAATAAGGTTTGGATAAAATATCAAGGGAATAATTCGGGATAGTCATCGTGTGATAGTGAACGAACGATTTGGTAGGTGAATGCAAGGGTATGAATGGTATGATTATCGGATATAATGCGAATATGAAGCGTTGAGAAATACTGGGGATTGTTGTAGCCGTTGCGGTTAACGATTTTTGAGGATGAGGTTTCATCATGGATAATCGGGTATCGCACGTTTCGCAGTGCATTTGTGAGTTACTAAAGTTTGTGTAATCATGTTTTAATAAGGCTTGGGTAAACATAGAATTTTTCATGGCACGTCTTACGAAAGTTTGGTAATATGGTAGAAACATTTATATGTAGGATGTACCAGCGGCGTATCCACCATATTCTAACCATGTTACATCCGTTTCGTTATTCGGTGTCATGTTGCGTTCCGTGTCTTATGATACACAATAGAACACCCTACCACTATAATCTCGTGTGCACCCGTGATTATATTGGTCATTGCATGATCTGCATAGTCTGCACTAGTAGTGCATGAGTCAGGGTACGTTGTAACATTAAAAGCGAGAATGTGTGTGTGTGATAGCGTATGAAAATTAAACAGGTAAGCATGATTATGTTTAAGTATATGTGTGACCAACGTGAGAGAACCACTCGGGTTTTTCTCACGTATAGGTTTCAAGCATGACTACCAAGTAGTGCGAATGCATGAGTATGAGTATGTGTATGTTTGATGACAATTGTGTATATAGTATAAGTTGAAGCATAACGAGTTTAAGCATATATAATGATCATGAAATTTTGAGTGTGTAAAAAGGAAGTGTAATGATAATATGTGTGAGATTGTCATGAAATATCAACTAAAACGTGTACGATGACATGCATGTGTAGTTGTTTGAGCAAATCGTTAAGTTTATTGAATCAAAATAGATTGAGTTTGTCAGGAGTGGAGGATTAGATTTTTGAATGTCAAGAGAATATAAAGTATCCATTTGTTATGCGAGGTGGGTTTTGTAAGAAGAAAATGTTGCTTCTGTTTAAAAAAATGGGATTTACATATGTCGTAGATTGTCTGCTCCTATGAAGTCTCCTTGCCCACGTGTTTGGATTCAGAATTTGGTATTAGTGATGTTTGAAAAAAAAAGATTTTTTTTTTAAACAGTGAGCTTGCTTCATTTAAAGTATTTTGTATTAAGAATAACAAAAGTTGTGTTTCGATAATTCCCATGGAAAACTTGGTTTCGAAAAGGATCTTAGCAAAGTGAACTTATAGATAGTCGAACTTCGTTGGTATGGTCGTGTAAGTGTAGGGCTACTATGTCTAGCGTATATATTGGGAGTTAGTTTGGCCGGTAAGATGATTGTGGTAGGTTGATCGAACGGTAGGTTGATGGTAAAGTGTCGGGTTCCGACTAAATACCTATATGTATGATGTTTTGGTGTGTAATGGTATGGTGTACGAGTGGATTACCGGTCATGTGTATTCAAAGGTTCCCTAGGTATGGTTTGTATCGGGTTTCTTGTGTTACGAGTATAGGCGAGGATGGTAAGATTTTCTTGTGCTAAGGTATCGATGGATTTTCGGGTAGGAAAGCTAATACTAAGTTAGGGTATGTTGTTGAAAGTCAAAGTCTCGAGGGTGTATGGTTGGTCATTTGCGTTTGTCGGTTAGGTTTTCTATGAGTTAATTATTTTTTACCAACTAAGCGAGGTTATCGAAGCGACATCTATAAGGTTTTATACGTATGTGAGAGAAAGTTTCATTGGTTCCTTATTGGGAACAAAATGTCTTTAGCATAATAGTATGATGCGAGTGTGTCGAATATGGAATTCGTGGTCAAGAGATTCATTAAACCGACTAAATTGGTAGGTAACATTTCATAAGATTTTGAAAATCGGGTAATAAAGCACTTAATGTGTGATTAGGAATTTCGTGCATGTGATTTATGTAAAGTAGATAATAAGGTAAGAAATACGTTTGATAAAACAATAAGGTTTGAGATATTTGTATAAGTAGAAGTTTTAACAAAATGTTAAAAGATTAAAGTATAAGACTTGATCGTGTGGTTGGCATGATAAAGTTTCTTTGAAAAGGAGAATTGGTAACGATCACCGAGGTAAGGAAATCACCCCTAGCTCATTGGGGAAGTTGTCGTAAGAAGGGAAGGAGCGGAACTAATCATCAAGGTAAGGGAATCACTCCTATATTGATGATATGCCCCCATTTTGGGATTACGAGTAGTGTATTTCTTGTTGGTGAAGTTTTTGAAATCATGCATATAAATAATGTATAGGTATATGAAAGCATTAGTAAGATGTGTGTGTAACAATGGGGTGGTGATTTATTGGTAAAAAAAAAGTCTTTTATTATCTTCAAAGTTAAAGTAATTTATCCGATTCAAATTATATTCTTTTAAGTTTTTATGAATATTACATCAAATATATAATTATAATTATAATGATATTATTTAATTCACTACATTAGTTATTATCTTATGTATACAAATGGGGTGGTGATTTATTGGTAAAAAAAGTCTTTAAACTCCTGAGTTTGAGAGTGGAAGATCTTAGATTCAAGTCCCATAGATGACATAGTTTGAAAAAAAAATTCCATTTCAAAAACCATATCAAAACTTAAATTTACATTTACTATTTATATTTTATAACTAAGTATTACTTAAATTAAATATTATCTTATTTAAATAATTAAGTGTATACAACATCAACAGCAGCAACAACAATAACAACAAAAACAATAATGATAATAGCCAGATATAATAAGTGTTTATGCCAAGTCAGATTAGATTGCGCTCTCCAAAAGAGTACCGGTGACACTCGTCGTATTGCGCAGGCAATCTACCAGGTTCAAATTAAGTATTATCTTATTTAAATACTTAAGTATACATTACTAGATATTTATAATAATAATAATACCCAAATATAATTACTAAATAATAATAATATAATTAAGTACATGATTACTAAATTAGCAAATAATAATATCCAACTATAAATAATGTTTAAGGCATGTTGGAGAAGATTACCCTCTCTAAAAGAGTTTCGATAACACTTATCTCATCGCGTAGGCGAACCAACTAATTACCAAAAAAATTCAATTTTAAAATTCCCTTTAGGCTCCGAATTAAATTATGTTGAGTCGATCAAATGTTCACATGCTTTTGGTTGTGATACTAGAGATCTTACAATATAATTAGACTACACTTAGGCGTGTTGTTTTTGCCCAAACCTAACCCGAACTCGATAAGATGAAACCCGAACATCCTAAACCCGATTTAGATGGAATCTGATAACCAAATGTAGTATTCGGTTAAGTAATTGGGTTAAAAAATGTTAACACGATTAACTTGATTTCACATTTAAAAAAGAATAATGGATTTAAAAAAATACCAACTATTGTTAATTGGCTGCCACAAGTACCAAGTACAAAAATCACCACTAGCAGTCCCAACTATTAACATATTGGTCTCCAATGGATCCTAACTAATGGAACCCTAACGCCGGTAGTCGCCGATCGCCAAACAATGTTTTTTGCCTGAAAACTCTTTTTTGGAAGGAAAACTCAACATTTTCATCTTAAACATCTTTTTAACAATTTGACATTTTTTAGTTAATACATATGTTTACTGCATAGGTTGAACAAAATATCATATTATGAGTGTCCGTATTTGAAGTTTTATGTGTTTATTGCGTAGGTTGAACAAAATATCATATTAGAAGTGTTCGTATTTGAAGTTTTGTGCTTATTATCTAAATTAGATAATCTAATAAATATCATCTTAAGTTAGACTCTCTCAACCCTATGGCGACTTTTGGCGATTTTTCCTGTTCTTCTTCCTAAATCTGATTTTCATCTAATGATTATGGGTTTTGTTAACTGATTCTAATCATTTTTTATTATTATCTATATACAAATCTCTATAATCACCAAGATCGATAAGTTTTTTAGGGTTTTTGTCTCATCAATTCGTAAAGCTTTAGAATCGGCTGAATCTCCTGATTTATTACAAGGTCTGTATTGATAGCGTTTAACTCTTGTTAAATTAGCTAGATTGATACGAATCCTTCTAATAGATTAAGGTTTGAAGTTTGGTTCTAGGGTTTATTTTTAGGGTTTTTCTTCTTACGCTGGTCTTTGGTTTTCAAGTGGTTTGCTGTTGCATGGTTACTGTTTGCGGCTGCTGATGGAGAGAGGTGCTGATTTTCGTGGGGATGATTACCCCATACCTGACAATTTACAAAACATAGACACGGAGATGATGAATGAGGAAGGCGAAGCAACTCAAGGAACGGCTCCTGTTCGCGGTGTTGGATTAAGGGTCACGAATATAGAAGGAAATACTATGATGCCGAGGAGAGGTATGTACTCTACGAATAATGTGTCAATTATTGATGGATTGGCTGCTATATCCAAACCTGTTATTCTTGAGCATACGGAGTTGTCCCATGCAAACCCTACAAATCAAAATTTGATAATAGAGGGGGAGAACCTGAATAAAACAACGACTGGTTCATCTAAATCTGGAGCGATTTCATATGTGGAAAAACTTAAAGCTGGGCATAATTCAAAGAAGGTAAATTTTCGTTTTCTTGAAAATCTTGAAAGTCATGGGGACGCTGATGTAACTATACTGATAGAATCTGTGAAGAAGGTGCAAGAAAAATGTAGTAATGTTCTGTATCGCTATTTTCTTGGCAAGAGATTAGCCTTTCCCGTGGTAGAATATTTCGTGAAGAATCGTTGGAAAAAATATGGATTACAAAAGAGTATGATGAACGCAACGGGTTTCTTCTTTTTCAAGTTTGAGTCGAAAGAGGGAATGGACAAGGTCCTTCATGAAGGACCATGGCTAATTCGGAACATACCCATATTTCTAAAACCTTGGTCGTCTAAAACGGAGATTAAGAAGGAGGAATTCAAGAAGGTCCCGGTATGGGTTAAGATGCATGATGTTCTTTTGGCTGCATATATGGAAGATGGTTTAAGTCTGATAGCGTCTAAAATTGGTTCTCCGAAATTCCTAGATAACGAAACTTTGAACATTTGTTTGGATTCTTGGGGCCGAAGTAGTTACGCTAGGGCGGTGATAGAACTGGATGCTCAAAAGGATCTCCATGAAACAGTTTCTGTTGCTATCCCTAATGTGGAGGATGGGGGTTTCTTAATGAGCTCGGTAAAAGTTGAATACGAGTGGTCTCCTCCTAGATGCCCAACATGCTGTGTGTTTGGTCATACAAAAGAAAGTTATCCGAAACAAGTCAAACAGGAGGTAGTGGATAAACGAAAGGGAAAGGAACATGTAGATGGGGATGGTTTTATGGATGTGAACAAGAAGAAAATAGCTAAAAAAGGTGTTGCTGTCAAGGAGAAACCGAAGTTTGATGTAACACCCGTCTTGCTTTTATAAGAATTTAATGTAAACACACCTGATTTTACATAAAACGGTACCTTACTTCAAACTTAGTACAAAATTTAAGTTTCAAAATAATTACATTCTAGATTATTACTTAACTAGTTCCATCATTCAAAACATGATTAGCAAATTGTTTACAATATAAACATTGTCTAAAACGAAGTTAATCTAATGCGGAAGCTTCAAAAGATTGTGTTCGGTTTAAGAGCATTGACTTGACCATCATCCACGTACTTGCAATACCTAAAAGCTGAAGATTTTGACAAATATTAGTATTAGAGTTCTTAGAAAATTTGCATAATCGAAACTACGCTCAAAAACGGATTCGATTAACTAAGATATGCAAAGTTTAACAAAAATACATGGGCTCTACCGTAACTTACGGTAGATACCGTAAGTTACGGTAGTCGCTGGGTAACACTAGTCTGCCGTAAGGCAGTAGAGAACTACCGTAACACTTCATCCTCTACCGTAAGTTACGGTAGTTACCGTAACTTATGGTAGCTTCTGTAACTTTGTTGTTTTGACCCATTTATTCATTTCACCCAAACTCATGTGAACGGGATATCACTTCTAAATAAGGAGATCCAAATCATGGGTTCCATATTTTCAACACCCACGCTCCCATCACCGATTTGAGTATTTAGTAAACCACTACCCATCACTCGGGTTCGAAATCTACGAATAAGATACTACCATTACTCGGTTTGTACCTTCTCTTAATGACCCATTAGTTTGCCCTTAGGAAGTTGATCATTCAATCAAACCAAGCTACCAAAATCCTGTATTTTAATATACTTATCATTAACAATAACAAGGACCAAGTGACCATATTAACGAAGCGTGTAGCCACGTACTAATTGATTATTCGACCCGTTTGGCTCATCTATGGAATCCACCATTATAATGACTACCAAACGACTTTTAACCGATTCTTAACCTATTAATCCAAGTAACGAACATTGTCGCATCAATCAACACAACCATTATTTTACAACGCAACCATACATATTCTAGTATCAAATTACTCAATGTAACAAATCAAGTTACGTACCTTTAGTGCACGCCCTTCAAACGCAAATCACCACCGACCTGTCCATTCGACGCTCTGGTATCTTTTCCTATAGAGTTCAATCATGACGCGTTTAGAACTCTTTTCAATCACATATCACATAATTTGCCAAAACGTCACAATTATGCGTTTTAACTTTAAAATTTCAGTTTCGAGCCTTCTTTGAGGCATTTTTACAAACACTTAAAGGGAAGGATTTTATATCTTTTATATTCAAGTTCATGGCTTGTCGCTTAGCCTAAATTAACATCAATCAAGCTATCACATATAGAATCAAACATCAATTTTTTTTTCAGAAATCAGTTTCTACGAATCAATCTACACTAGAATAACCTTCTAAACCCTAGTGTTCATCAACTTCTCACAAAACCCATGAATCACCTTCAATGTGTTCATGAGATTTTTAGAGATTAGACATGATTTCACTTATAGTTGTCTAGGGTTTACTCCTAGACACTATATCATCCTTAATCTATTCATTTAACCAACATGCATCAACAGATTTCAATTCCCCTAGAATCATGAGAATTTCAAGTAGAGATTTCTTATCAAATTTTACATACCTTATGACCCCCTTGTAATGGAGATCACTAATCTTAGCTCGGATTTCGATTTGGATCAGATTTGAACCTTCAATTTATGAGTTTTGTGATGAACTAGGGCTTTGGGGGAGCTTGGGGTCGCCCCTGCTTCTGATCGATCTCAACAACACACAGGCAAGTGTGTTGTGAGTTTTAATTTTTTTTGTTTTATTAATAATAGTTTTCATTTAGACACTTTTGGTCCCTCATCTTGCGTTCATTAGTTGTTATAACTCTTTAACTACTCATAACTCAACATCTAACTAGGTTAATGTCATTCCTAGTTAGTTTATTTTTCTTATTTATTCACTAACATTATTGTATTATAAAAATTTATATTTTCGGGGTGTTACATTTGAGTATAGGCCAATTAAAAAACAAGGTAACCTGGTAATAAAGGAACCAAATGATCATGCTAATAGTACTAATTCAGCTGTTAATTCAGCTGCTATTCGTGATACCCCTACAACATCAAATACCATAAAACTTGGTAACTCTTTTGGATGTCTCAGCGCTAGTAACGAGCAGATAGATGGTGAAGACTTGGATTGTGACGAAGTAATTGAGATAAATGAAACATCAGATTTTATGCCAACTGGAAATGACAAATCAGGGGCAAGCACTCCTGCTGATGTGGTTTTCAATGGATAGTATTGCTAGTTGGAACATAAGGGGTTTGAACCGACCCCATAAACAAAGAGAGGTCCGTGGTGTACTTTGTGCTAACAATATTTGTCACACCCTGACTTTTGCGGAAGCGTGGGTTTAATTGGTGTGACTTCTTAATACCGTAGCAACAATCATAACAATGCTATATGATAAAAATACAGGACGTTCATCCATTCATTAAGTTTTAAAATACCACGACATCAGTGTTTGGAAAAGTCGATACTTAAAATAATTTTACAAACCATACTTTTCTAAAACGTGTTCATAAGACACAACAAAGGACTTTTAATAAAACGAGGTTTAACACATGCAACCCGTCCAGGTAAGGGTTACACCTCCTGAACCTACTGCCCTGGATGATATCTTATTCAACGCAGCTTGACTTATGCATACTTCGCCAGATCCGCTAATTCCCTGAAATACATGTAGTTTGAAAAATCAACATAAAGTTGAGCGAGTTCATGTGTAAGTGAGTATGTATAAACCTTTGTAATATGTCTGTATGTATGAAAATCCCTGGTATGTAAAAGTCTGTATAGTTGTCGCATGTATTTCACCCCCGAAGTATAAAACTGAAAACAGTAAAGAGAAAAGGGGGAACATGAACTCACTGTATTGCGTTTTCTTACTTGTAACCCAAATCTCCGCGGCAAACACGACTACCTACAATGGTCTAACGTTTATTAGACGAACGGGTCATGCCTTGTCTTAGTATTTATGTTTTTGAGTTACGATTTCTTGACATTATTCCAAGTCACAATCACTGGTTAACGTTTGGATTAATTGCTAAACAATATTTCATATTCCTACTTCTCAAGTATTTTAACTTCGCATTTTCCTTCCCAAGGATGGGGGTATCTCATACATGTATTTTTGTATTTGTATTTGTATAGCTTGCCAAGTAATGGCGTCGTATTTCGGTGTATAAAAATATGTTAATATATTCCCAATATATATTTCCAAAACCATATATTTCAAGTCTCACTTAAATATATATAAACTTACTTTGTTCAATCATGTAATGTCCTGAAAAAAAAATATATTTTTCTCAAAAGTTATATATCTTCTAAATATACTAGGAAAATATATTTTTATCTCCAAAAAATAATATATTTTCCCATTGTCAAAAATATGATATACTTGGTAATATTTACGAAATCATATTTTCACTTCATTCATTCCCAAAATAATATTTACCAAAAATATAGTGTAATGGTATATCACGGAATATTTCATAAGTTAGATTTTCTTGTTCGGTTTCACAATATTACGGGTGTAACTTAAATATTTTATTCCTTGCAATTTTTGGTATTATTTTGGAGTTGTAACTTCCATGGTATTTTTGTAAGTTATATTATTTTACCCTAAAATAATATAACTAGTTCACAAAATATACAAATAATCACACAAGTGTCTCAGTATATAAAATATATATTCTAAATATATATTTACCCATTTTTATTTGCGAAAACCAACCTCTGATACTTTGTATTTGGTAACAAAATTTATGGCGAAGTTCATATTTGAAACACAAGTTATAAAATATACTTGTAACACTTGTTTAGAAAAATATTTTATAAGTATTGGAATTTTAGAAAATTTCGCCAGAGTTTCTTTTGTAAATGGAGGCGTCCATGCTTACTAGCATATCATTTTCTTTCCAAAAATTCATTCAAACAATTCTCAATCAACAACATACAGTCTTTATTTACCAAACTAGCCAAAAACAAGCCTAAACTATAAACTTATGAACTTGGAAATTTATAAAAGCATGTAGTAACTTACTAGCATAATTAGTAAGTCTTGTTACCATTAAAAATATGATTAGTTTCTTAAAAACTTTATTTTTAAAGGATTTGAACATTTACAACTTCTAGTCATGATTTCCAAAAATATTTCTTTGTGAAATTTTCTTGTTACACAAGTGTTTATACACTTGTTTACTCACTAAAAATGTGTTTAGTTCATATAAGACCCAAGTTTTAACAAAACTCATATTTTTCACTTGGTTCTTTCGAAAAACCACTCATAGATCTTTAGATCTACAAGTTTACAACCCATTTTGATCTTTATTTTTCAAGAAACATGTATGTAATCAAGTCCATAGCTTATGTGTGGATGATTTCATCATCTACAACATTTTTATCCTTCACATCTTGCTAGTTCATGTCTTTAAACATGATCTAGCAAGTCTATGTGATGAACCATAACATTTTATCTAACAAACAACATTCAACAAGCACAACAACACAAGATCAACATGATTTCATCATTACTTTAACCATTTTTCATCTCTAGTTAGTTTATACTTCAAGACTTTGATTATGTTCTTTAGAGTTCTTAATATTTCATCATCCTTCTCACTATTAACCACCAAAAATATGAACAAGATGAAGATCTAAGGCACTTACTACTAGCACAAGGCTAGGGGAGTTTCAAGTATGTAAAAGTGATGGATAAAAAAAAACGAGAGAGGTCCTTGAGCTTCCGAACACACCAAGCTTGCTTGTAGGATCTCTAACACCCTTGGATGCCTTTAGATTGTTTGGAAAAGCTTGGATGAAGATGATGGTGGTGCCCCTTGGTTTCGGCCGAACATGAAGAGAAGAGAGGAGAGAGTTTGAAGTGAATGTGAAGATGATGATGAATGTGTGATGAACTAATGGTTAAATAGAAAGTTTTCCAACATGTTATTGCCCATTAGACTAAGGTGGTGTTTGTTTTTTGGCCAGAAGCTCTTCTGAGCAATTATGTCTGCGTCGCGCAGAGGCGCGCAGACATAAGGTTCCTGCAGCTTGTTTGTTTTCTTGAAGATCTGCAGACCAAAAACGTCTACCTCACCTCTTCCCCAAGCAGACTTTTCCACAAGTCTTCTAACTTCTGCAGACCTCTTCTCCCTCTTCAAAACATTCATCTGCCCCAAAACCCTAGCTCCACCTCCACCTGCCACCACATCTCCGCCACCACCTCCACCTCTACCTGCCAACACTACCTCCACCTCCGACACCACCTCCACCTCCGCCACCACCTCCACCACCACATCTCAGCCACCACCTCCACCACCACCATCGTCAAAACCCACCACCACCTCCACCACCACATCTCAGCCACCACCTCCACCTGCCACCATATCTCCGCCACCACCCCCACCACCACCATCGTCAAAACCCACCACCACCAAACCCATCAATTAAAACAAAACCCAATCGGAGACCATCATCATCATCGGAGACCTCCACCTCCGACACCCATCACCTCCACCTTCAACAATCACCACCTCCATCTTCACAAGAACCGACCGGAGATGTACCGGTGGTGGTTGAGATGAGACTGGCCGGAGAAGGAGGTGGAAATGATCGTCTTCAGAAACCCCCAAATTGAAACCCACCGGTTCTCTCCCTCCTTCCTCTCTGGTTCTCTCCCTCCTTTCCGTTCTCTCCTCCCTCAATCTCTCTATCTCTCTTCAGAAACCCCCAAATCGAAACCCACCGGCCCCTTCTTCCTCTCTGGTTGCGACGGGGTGGTGGTGGTTGCGACGGGGTGGGTGGTGGCTGAAGTGGTTTAGGTTAGTTGTGGTTGTGGTGGTGGCAGGTGGTGCGGTGGTGGTGGTGGATAGATTGTAGAGAGAGAGAGAGATAAGGCAGAGAGAGAGAGAGAGAGATCTGTGGTTTGTGTGTGTTGTGTGTGAAGTTTGTGTGTGAAGATGTTTTTATATAAAAAAAACAAACCCTCTTCTCCTTGCAGCCTGCAGACATTTGGTCCACCTCTTCTCCTGTAGATGTCTGCAGATGTGGTCCGCAGACTGCAGACCTTTTCTCGCAGAAAAAACAAACAGCACCTAAGTGTCTCTCTAGTACACTGCAGTTATATTAAACTATTCAAGATAACCAAAGTGAGGATCCCACTTATCCATGACCGGTTGGGGGGGGGGGGTGGTTTGGTTGAGTTGTAACTAAATGGTTAGTGATCTAGTTTGAAATCAAGAGTTAAGTTGGTGCTTTTAGGTGTGTTATGTAATATATAGTGTGTTAGGGTGTTTAGGGACCCTAACTAGCTCTGAAAGGTAAAAACAATGTGTTTGGCAATATTTTTATGTTCCGGGTAAAGTCCGGTTGTTTGGTTGGGTGTTGTCCCGTTAAAGTGCTAAATTAGTCTTTAAAGTGTCTTTTATGATACTTTTAGTGACACATTTAATTCCCAACACCTTGGAAAGTATCTAGGACCATTTTGTCAAGTTTTTGCACTTTACTATCATAATTAAATGCTGAATTTTGTGTATTAAGTGCAGAATTCTGCATTTTAAGTGTGTTTTTGGCACTTCCCGGCACTATAACTATCACCTAGTGATGCAGTTTTATGGTCCTCACTTCCCTACACTCCCTTCTAGTGTAGTACCCTGTCTCTGGCTCATACTGGCCTCAAAAATATTGTCTGTCTAGGTGCTGGCATTGTCAGCATATTTTCTGGGTTATCCGCCCAGTGTGCTAACTGTGCTTTGTGCATCAAGTTTGTCACTAAAGTTTGTGTATAATAAATGGAGTGACAGTATGAATGTGATGCATGTGTATGTATGTAACAGAAATCAAAAAGCAGTTTAATCAACAGTTGTAATCAGGCACAGTCATTAAGCACAAATTAATTACTAATTAACTGTACGGATGCCTGCAAATTTGACAGTTGTCACATTCTCCCCCCGTTAGGAAAATTTCGTCCTCGAAATTTGTACTACCTTAACTCCTTATGATTCCGTCACGTGCGTATGTATATAAATAATACCGAGGTAGAAAATCACCAAATCGAATCAAACCTTACTCACATCAGGTGAGTCCAAGAATATATAGCAACCCGAATCCTATGGTTAAAAGGTGTGTGCTTTTAGCATTTGATGTCAAAGTGCATGACGTATATGACGTATAGTCTACTGTAATCCAGCTAGTAGGGGTTCCACAAAAGAGGAGTCTTGACTAATAAGATTCTTATTCGATCGATTGCAATATGCAACGAGTTTTCACAAACCATAGCGTCCGCTATGTGAATTCAAAATCAACAACTCAAATGTAGTAGTAAAATGATCTGTCATCTCCTGAATAAATGATTGGTAAGGTTTAAGGTGTTGACATTCTTAGATTTCGAAAGTACGCCGAATGAAATACAAGCGTATCTGGTGTATCATTGTCTTGATTCGTAGTTGCATCAGAAATGTTTAAAAGATAAGTCAAGCGAAAGTATATGCAGTTTTGTATGAACGGTTGACCTTGATTAGCACAAGTTACAAGTTTGTAATGACAACACAAGGTGTCGTAATGACATAATTCAAGTATGGTGGTGACTGAACAAGTTCACCGTGTTGGAAATCAAACGAATATGTACCGAACAAGCCTGATGATTTGATTTACACAATGTCATAGAGTTTTCAGTTGAGTATGGAACCTCAAAGAGCCACTGTTTTTTATCGCAGGTGAGAAAGCAATAAATACCGCAGGGTATTCAATTTATAATGAAAGAACCGTTCGGAGGTACACCGTGGTATGAAATGAATCTATGTACCGTTGTCTAACACACGACTATGTTGAGTCTGCTTTAATTGTGAATATCAAATGGATTTTAAATGAATAGACTATTAAATCCGTGTATGAAGTGAGTAACCAAATAAGCGCAAGCTTCAATTTTGTGAAAGTATCCCCACAAAGTGTCGTAACCAACAAATGATCTAGTGAAGTCGTAGACCAAGCAAGTCTACTACGACTCGAAACAAAAGAATCTTTGCCAATGATTTGAATATGATGCTCTCAATACATCATATGACATCTTAAACTGAATATGCGAAATGAATAAGTTCAAGCAATTGAACTTGGTTCTGGCGTAATCCGATAATAAACGTATGCATCAACTAGGGAATCCCAGCATGGTTACGATGATGAACTATGAACGTAACTTGAAAGAAAGCAGTTTCAAGAAAGTGTGTTGACTTGGTAAGAAAAGAGCCAACAACAACAGTAATGTAGGTCATTCGAATCATGAATCAGTAATTAGGTTTAGCAAAATAATATTTGAATTTTAATGAAGTGTTTGTTCGAGATGAAACCACATGCGTAGCAAATGATGCATGTATGTCAGATAAGTTTCCAAGAAAAGGAATAATAAGTATCTGCTAAAATGAAGAAATAACCAGATATCGAAGCAATGTGTGTTCGCTCTCAGTGAAGAAAATTATTGTGATGCACCTACCAATAAGGGGAGTAGAGATGCAAACATCTACTCGCTATAAGTAAAAGAAATTCAAGTACTCTCTGTTTGGTCAACGGAACTGGCATATATGTCAGGTTAATGGTGTCTGCTTGAGTTAACAGATGTGGTTCCTAAGTAACAATCTTTGTGAATTTGGACCTGGGTTCCCGATGGTCTTAAGTACATGTTTCCTAGATCCTCAGAGTTTAGTATTTGGTGTAGAATCATTTTGTGCATTGTGTAGGAAACACCATTCTTGCGTACGTTTAAAACAAATTATTGTCCCACAATTTTCTCGGTGTATTTTCTTCCTGAATTTACAGCTACTCGATCATCAATCAGTCGGGAAATACTGGTTGGATCCTCGCAGTTAATAAAATAAGTAAGTCGTCAGTTCTTAGCAAGAGTCGTTGACTCTTGTTGGCTAGCTCGTTCGGCTCCTGGTAGTTTGATGTTCATTTGGAAATCATCGTCCTTTCTTCTGATGAGCAGGACTGGGGTTACCCAAAACGGAAATTTTGGTCTGTTATCTTCCTTCTCTATCAACCTCTGAGGTTACGCTGCCAATCCTTACATCTCCGAAGGTGTAAGTCGCTAAGGTGCAGCGACTACAGGCGCGGTGCCTGAAATTAAATCGATGCGAAATTCGACTTGTCGTTGAGGAGGTATTTCTGGCAAATCTTTGAGGAAGACTTTAGGATATTTCCTTATCATAGGAATATCTTCGTGTTTTGGTTCTTCGACTCCCTTATCCACGACATGAGTCAAGAAAACAACACATCCTATTCACTAACAACTTTCGTGCCTTCAAGCAATTCGTGATCTGTAGAGGCGTATCCTGCTTCATGAGTCGAGATTGTTTCTTTGCTCGGCATCGGGACGCGGATATCAATCTCCGCTTGATCATTTGACAACCCATCCATCCAATTACCTTGTCGAAGCTCCCCAATTCAACTGGCCGTAGCTTAAGCGTAAACTCACGCTCTCCGGGTTCTATCTTGCCGTTTCCAGTTACTTCGTTGGCTTCCACTAGCCTTCCATTAGCTAGTATTTTCATGTGTGGATTATCTAACTTACTTGTTAATAAACCAAGTATACTCTCAAACTTTAGAGATGCGAAACTAAAATTTGCAAAAGTATTTAGCTGCACAGATGCATAACGTTGAGTAATATGGGACGTACCAATATCCACGCTTGAATTCCTGGCGTGTCTCCCTAGTTCCGGTGTTGAGCTTTCATCCTTGTGCCTGATCCTTCTTAGGGCAGTACTTTCTGGGATGCTTTTTGCTCCCACAGTTAAGACAACCTTGAGCACGTTTTTGCTTGTCACTCGTCCTGCCTTTGTCGTTGTCGTTGTTTTCTACGTAGCTCTTGCTGCCCTCTTGACCTCCATTTCTGCGTTCAGTGTCTTGTCTACACGTTTCCTTAGGATGCCCCCTCTTACCACAATTTTCACATTTTCCATACTTACACCGCCCGACATGATAACATAGGCAATTGTCGCACTTAGGTAGGATACCCTTGTAATCCTTTCCCTTTTTGACCTTCTTTTTGTTATTCGCCCGAGTAACCTTCTTGAAATTTATGAGTTTCTCTTGTTATCCCCAGATGACTCTACGGGAATCTCATTTTTCTCTTCCGGAGTGGAAAATTTTCCTTGTCTAATCGCTTCTTCAGTGAGCGCCACGCTCATGTCAATTGCTTCGATGATTGTTGAAGGCTTAGATGTTGTTACCAGGCTTAGAATCTGAGGTGCCAGTCCCCCAATGAAACGTTTGATCTTCCTAGATTCTGGTTCCACCAAACGCGAAGCAACTTGTGATAATTCGCCAAATCTCTGCACATATTCAGCTATCTTTGGACCTTCCATTTTCAAGTTCCACAATTCAGTTTCCAACTTCTGGAATTCTGCCCTAGAGCAATATCTTTTACGCATCAGTTCTTTCAGCTCGTCCCACGTCAAAGCTTACGCAGCGGTCTCGTCCACTGTCTTATCCTGAAGGTTCCACCATGACAGAGCCCCATCTACAAATAGTCCAGCTACGTACGTGACCTTATGTTCTGGGGCACATTTGCTCAACTGTAAGACAGAATTCGTCTTCTCCACCGAACGCACAAAAGCTAAGGCACCCCCAGTGACCTCGAATTTTCGAGGTTTGTGGTTCAAGAACTGCTCGTAAGTGCAGCCGTTGGGTGGGTTATTTCCTGAGGTACCTCCGCCGTGTCCGGAGCGAAGGGCCTCGAGTTGTGCGATGGCTTGCGAGATGCGCCCTTGCAGTTCTGACTCTGCTGTTGTCGGCAGAGGGTTGTTGGTATCGACGTTCCCTGGTATCGACATCTTCTGAAGAGAAGATTGGTTAGGTCAGGTCTTATTCGTTCGGGGAGTGCATATAGTTGTTTAAAGATCATATGCACATACACATATTAGGTTATCATACCAACCAATCAAACAATAGTATAGTCATAGTATAACCAAGTAATTTGGTAATTATGTTTAATGAGAGCATAATAAGTAAGCACGTAGCATTATAATTATAGCACACACAAATAGATTAATAACGTGCTTGACGAAGACATAGCGACTGAGCTCTCGTTGTTCATTGGCCACAAGTATTGTCGCATGTTTAATGACGATTGGCTTTCATGGTTTTCCGACCACAATTGCATCGTCATACAAAATGTATCACATCAACAGGGACACAGGGTCACCCTACCCTTGCCCATTAAATATATTAGTGAATCAAAATTACGTAGTCAAACGTGGTTTTCAAAAGTCTCCACCATCCCGGCTTATCATTAGTGTCTTTACCCAAATTCAATCTGCATAATCCAGAAGTCAACTATACTGGTGACTGAGGTGGAGGAGGAAAGAAAGGTAATATGCTAGCATGCGTGAACTCCTCCTTGATTTTGTATATAGGTTGAAGTCATTAACCGTTCTGCCGCTTAACAATAAAGAAACGAGCATCAAAACCTGGTAGAGGTGTAATAGCAGCAGGTGAGAGCGTCAAAAGGAATCTTGATGAATGTCGGGGATCAAAGTATACAGACAATAGACAGCGTAGAGAATGGGGTGTCAGCTCAAGCTCCAAAACTCTGCGACTTATATCCTTAAACTGTAGCTGATGTTACAGAAGTACTCATCCCGTGTGTAGCCTCCATAATGTGAGGGATGGCAAGGGTCTAAAATCAGTATAGTGTATTATAGGAACCATCGAAATGGCTCATCCGGCGTTGTAGAGGTGAATGTAGCAAACGGTGCGACCTGTGAAGTTGGGAAAATGCTGCGGTACCAAATGAATCGCTATGCGGGTGCTGACCTGAAGTACCTCCCCAGGGTGCGGGTATGTTTTGAAAGAAAGTGATAGGCATGTTGGCGCACTAGACGTCGGTCTTCATAGGGGAAAGGAGCAATGTCCGCAGTTGTGGGTGCAATATCAAACGTCTCCACTGATAGGAAGATCATTGGATGCGGGTGCTGGGTCGGGTATAAGGGATGCATTATCTGGTAAATCAAAAGAAACAGGGTCATGACCAAGTAAAGGTGCAGGATCAATAGGTGCAACATTAAGCTGACCCAAAAGGTGTAGAAGCTAGCTCAAGAGCAGGCCCTGGGTTGTGTAACGGTGTGGTGCCTCGAGCAGGTGTTAGTGCAGCAGTCATAACGGCGTCGTCGTCTGTGTCAGTAGTAGAAAGATGTAATTCGGCCGTCTATAAGGCTGTAAATGTCACAGACTCAAAGGAGTCTGAATTCGAATGTATACTAGACTCAGAGGGAAGCTTGGCGACAGGGATCTCAAAATGTGCAATTTGTAACCATGTTCTCATCTAATTTTCCATCGTCATGGGCATCAACAGGAGAATCACCAACAAGCAGATTAATGTCGCCATCAAACAATTCGTCAAGAAGGCGGATCCTTGGGGAAAATAACCACGAGGGGTACGGCGTCGAGGATCGGAGCCATGATGTGCTTACCAACGGGATGACCAGTAATGAAGTGGTCATGGGTCGAAACATGAATGACAGAGGGATCTTCGTCAATTGCCAAGGTCTGGCAGCGCGGACGGTTGGAAGTCGTCCTCGTCCCTGGTCAGCATGTTAGGGTCAATCTCAGTGTCTGACTTAAACATCTCTGGCGCAGGTACAGTCTCATCATCTGTGGCGGTGGCCGTAGGGTCGTTATCGTCTGACAATCCGTTCCCTGAGGAAGGTGACGTGTGTGCCGGTATATAGTAGTCATAGCATGCATATTTACAGTAATCTTTAACACTTTGCGCATTACAAATAAAAACAATTCATAATGTAATCATGTATCCACATATTCGTCCTAGTCTTCCCAGACTATCCCACCCAGTCTCTCAGACTAAACTCCCTAGTCTCTCAGACTAACTCCCTAGTCTCTCAGACTAATTCCCTGGTCTCTAAGACAAACTCCCTGGTCTCTAAGACCAACTCCCTGGTCTCTAAGACCAACTTTCCCAGCCTCTAAGACTAAATCCCTGGTCTCTAAGACCAAGCTCCCAGTCTCTAAGACTAAATCCCTGGTCTCTAAGACCAACCTCACAGTCTCTAAGACTAAATTTTCCCCCAGTCTATAAGACTAATCCTCCCTCAGCCTCTAAGACTGATCCTCCCTCAGCCTCTAAGGCTGATCCTCCCTCAGTCTCTAAGACTGACCCTCCCTCAGCCTCTAAGGCTGATCCTCCCTAAGTCTCTAAGACTGATCCTCCCTCAGCCTCTAAGGCTGATCCTCCCTCAGTCTCTAAGACTGATCCTCCCTCAGCTTCTAAGGCTGATCCTCCCTCAGTCTCTAAGACTGAATTATAAACATAAATTTTGAAATGTGTACTTGTGCCTTTTGTTTGTAAAAATGTTTGTTCCCTGGATCTGGACGCTTTGTGTATGCAATGTAAAAGTGTTTGAAAATGTTTTCGTGAGAGCCCTGATGATCGTAGTCTAGACTCGAGAAAGAATCCTAGTTCGCTACGACCGAAGCTCTGATACCAAGCTGTCACACCCTGACTTTTGCGGAAGCGTGGGTTTAATTGGTGTGACTTCTTAATACCGTAGCAACAATCATAACAATGCTATATGATAAAAATACAAGACGTTCATCCATTCATTAAGTTTTAAAATACCACGACATCAATGTTTGGAAAAGTCGATACTTAAAATAATTTTACAAACCATACTTGTCTAAAACGTATTCATAAGACACAACAAAAGACTTTTAATAAAACGAGGTTTAAGACATGCAACCCGTCCAGGTAAGGGTTACACCTCCTGAACCTACTGCCCTGGATGATATCTTATTCAACGCAGCTTGACTTATGCATACTTCGCCAGATCCGCTAATTCCCATAAATACATGTAGTTTGAAAAATCAACATAAAGTTGAGCGAGTTCATGTGTAAGTGAGTATGTATAAACCTTTGTAATATGTCTGTATGTATGAAAATCCCTGGTATGTAAAAGTCTATATAGTTGTCGCATGTATTTCACCCCCGAAGTATAAAACTGAAAACAGTAAAGAGAAAAAGGGGAACATGAACTCACTGTATTACGTCTTCGTACTTGTAACCCAAATCTCTGCAGCAAACACGACTACCTACAATGGTCTAACGTCTATTAGACGAACGGGTCGTGCCTTGTCTTAGTATTTATGTTTTTGAGTTACGATTTCTTGACATTATTCCAAGTCATAATCACTGGTTAACGTTTGGATTAATTGCCAGACAATATTTCATATTCCTACTTCTCAAGTATTTTAACATCGCATTTTCCTTCCCAAGGATGGGGGTATCTCATACATGTATTTTCGTATTTGTATTTGTATAGCTTGCCAAGTAATGGCGTCGTATTTCGGTGTATAAAAATATGTTAATATATTCCCAATATATATTTCCAAAACCATATATTTCAAGTCTCACTAAATATATATAAACTTACTTTGTTCAATCATGTAATGTCCCAAAAAAAATATATATTTTTCTCAAAAATTATATATCTTCTAAATATACTAGGAAAATATATTTTTATCTCCCAAAAATAATATATTTTCTCATTGTCAAAAATATGATATACTTGGTAATATTTACGAAATCATATTTTCACTTCATTCATTCCCAAAATAATATTTACCAAAAATATAGTGTAATGGTATATCCCGGAATATTTCATAAGTTAGGTTTTCTTGTTCGGTTTCACAATATTACGGGTGTAACTTAAATATTTTATTCCTTGCAATTTTTGGTATTATTTTGGAGTTGTAACTTGCATGGTATTTTTGTAAGTTATATTATTTTACCCTAAAATAATATAACTAGTTCACAAAATATACAAATAATCACACAAGTTTCTCAGTATATAAAATATATATTCTAAATATATATTTACCCATTTTTATTTGCGAAAACCAACCTCCGATACTTTGTATTTCGTAACAAAATTTATGGCGAAGTTCATATTTGAAACACAAGTTATAAAATATACTTGTAACACTTGTTTAGAAAAATATTTTATAAGTGTTGGAATTTTAGAAAATTTCGCCAGAGTTTCCTTTGTAAATGGAGGCGTCCATGCTTACTAGCATATCATTTTCTTTCCAAAAATTCACTCAAACAATTCTCAATCAACAACATACAGTCTTTATTTACCAAACAAGCCTAAACTATAAACTTATGAACTTGGAAATTTATAAAAGCATGTAGTAACTTACTAGCATAATTAGTAAGTCTTGTTACCATTAAAAATATGATTAGTTTCTTAAAAACTTTATTTTTAAAGGATTTGAACATTTACAACTTCTAGTCATGATTTCCAAAAATATTTCTTTGTGAAATTTTCTTGTTACACAAGTGTTTATACACTTGTTTACTCACTAAAAATGTGTTTAGTTCATATAAGACCCAAGTTTTAACAAAACTCATATTTTTCACTTGGTTCTTTCGAAAAACCACTCATAGATCTTTAGATCTACAAGTTTACAACCCATTTTGATCTTTATTTTTCAAGAAACATGTATGTAATCAAGTCCATAGCTTATGTGTGGATGATTTCATCATCTACAACATTTTTATCCTTCACATCTTGCTAGTTCATGTCTTTAAACATGATCTAGCAAGTCTATGTGATGAACCATAACATTTTATCTAACAAACAACATTCAACAAGCACAACAACACAAGATCAACATGATTTCATCATTACTTTAACCATTTTTCATCTCTAGTTAGTTTATACTTCAAGACTTTGATTATGTTCTTTAGAGTTCTTAATATTTCATCATCCTTCTCACTATTAACCACCAAAAATATGAACAAGATGAAGATCTAAGGCACTTACTACTAGCACAAGGCTAGGGGAGTTTCAAGTATGTAAAAGTGATGGATAAAAAAAAACGAGAGAGGTCCTTGAGCTTCCGAACACACCAAGCTTGCTTGTAGGATCTCTAACACCCTTGGATGCCTTTAGATTGTTTGGAAAAGCTTGGATGAAGATGATGGTGGTGCCCCTTGGTTTCGGCCGAACATGAAGAGAAGAGAGGAGAGAGTTTGAAGTGAATGTGAAGATGATGATGAATGTGTGATGAACTAATGGTTAAATAGAAAGTTTTCCAACATGTTATTGCCTATTAGACTAAGGTGGTGTTTGTTTTTTGGCCAGAAGCTCTTCTGAGCAATTATGTCTGCGTCGCGCAGAGGCGCGCAGACATAAGGTTCCTGCAGCTTGTTTGTTTTCTTGAAGATCTGCAGACCAAAAACGTCTACCTCACCTCTTCCCCAAGCAGACTTTTCCACAAGTCTTCTAACTTCTGCAGACCTCTTCTCCCTCTTCAAAACATTCATCTGCCCCAAAACCCTAGCTCCACCTCCACCTGCCACCACATCTCCGCCACCACCTCCACCTCTACCTGCCAACACTACCTCCACCTCCGACACCACCTCCACCTCCGCCACCACCTCCACCACCACATCTCAGCCACCACCTCCACCACCACCATCGTCAAAACCCACCACCACCTCCACCACCACATCTCAGCCACCACCTCCACCTGCCACCATATCTCCGCCACCACCCCCACCACCACCATCGTCAAAACCCACCACCACCAAACCCATCAATTAAAACAAAACCCAATCGGAGACCATCATCATCATCGGAGACCTCCACCTCCGACACCCATCACCTCCACCTTCAACAATCACCACCTCCATCTTCACAAGAACCGACCGGAGATGTACCGGTGGTGGTTGAGATGAGACTGGCCGGAGAAGGAGGTGGAAATGATCGTCTTCAGAAACCCCCAAATTGAAACCCACCGGTTCTCTCCCTCCTTCCTCTCTGGTTCTCTCCCTCCTTTCCGTTCTCTCCTCCCTCAATCTCTCTATCTCTCTTCAGAAACCCCCAAATCGAAACCCACCGGCCCCTTCTTCCTCTCTGGTTGCGACGGGGTGGTGGTGGTTGCGACGGGGTGGGTGGTGGCTGAAGTGGTTTAGGTTAGTTGTGGTTGTGGTGGTGGCAGGTGGTGCGGTGGTGGTGGTGGATAGATTGTAGAGAGAGAGAGAGATAAGGCAGAGAGAGAGAGAGAGAGATCTGTGGTTTGTGTGTGTTGTGTGTGAAGTTTGTGTGTGAAGATGTTTTTATATAAAAAAAACAAACCCTCTTCTCCTTGCAGCCTGCAGACATTTGGTCCACCTCTTCTCCTGTAGATGTCTGCAGATGTGGTCCGCAGACTGCAGACCTTTTCTCGCAGAAAAAACAAACAGCACCTAAGTGTCTCTCTAGTACACTGCAGTTATATTAAACTATTCAAGATAACCAAAGTGAGGATCCCACTTATCCATGACCGGTTGGGGGGGGGGGTGGTTTGGTTGAGTTGTAACTAAATGGTTAGTGATCTAGTTTGAAATCAAGAGTTAAGTTGGTGCTTTTAGGTGTGTTATGTAATATATAGTGTGTTAGGGTGTTTAGGGACCCTAACTAGCTCTGAAAGGTAAAAACAATGTGTTTGGCAATATTTTTATGTTCCGGGTAAAGTCCGGTTGTTTGGTTGGGTGTTGTCCCGTTAAAGTGCTAAATTAGTCTTTAAAGTGTCTTTTATGATACTTTTAGTGACACATTTAATTCCCAACACCTTGGAAAGTATCTAGGACCATTTTGTCAAGTTTTTGCACTTTACTATCATAATTAAATGCTGAATTTTGTGTATTAAGTGCAGAATTCTGCATTTTAAGTGTGTTTTTGGCACTTCCCGGCACTATAACTATCACCTAGTGATGCAGTTTTATGGTCCTCACTTCCCTACACTCCCTTCTAGTGTAGTACCCTGTCTCTGGCTCATACTGGCCTCAAAAATATTGTCTGTCTAGGTGCTGGCATTGTCAGCATATTTTCTGGGTTATCCGCCCAGTGTGCTAACTGTGCTTTGTGCATCAAGTTTGTCACTAAAGTTTGTGTATAATAAATGGAGTGACAGTATGAATGTGATGCATGTGTATGTATGTAACAGAAATCAAAAAGCAGTTTAATCAACAGTTGTAATCAGGCACAGTCATTAAGCACAAATTAATTACTAATTAACTGTACGGATGCCTGCAAATTTGACAGTTGTCACAATATTCAGGTATGTGCTATATTGGAATCCCATGTTAATGTTTCTAAACTGTTGGGAGTTTGCAAAACAATATGCCGAACTTGGAGATGGTCTTAGAATGGTACTATCTGCTCGAAGGGTACTCGTATACTTCTGGGTTGGAATTCAGATTTTGTTGATGTTATGGTTATATCTATTACCCCTCAAGTCATGCATGTTCAGCTGATTTTCAAAGAATCTAAAAAAGCAATGATGTGCTCCTTTGTTTATGCTGATGATTATTATATGGAACGAAGAAAACTATGGGAAAGTTTATGTTTGCATAAACAGTTTGTTAAGAACAAGCCGTGGGTGATTTTAACTCGTCATTGTTCCTTGAAGATATGGCTATGGGAACTTCTAAAATCTCGACAGGTATGAGAGATTTCAAAGACTGTGTTGATCGGTTAGAAGTTTTTTATGTAAATAGTTCAGGTCTCCACTTTACTTGGACTCAAAAACCGAAAAATGGAGTTGGCATTCTAAAGAAGATTGATCGTGTTATGGCAAATGTTTATTTTACGAATGAGTTTTCGAGTGCTTGTACGGTCTTTCAACCATACAGAATTTCGGATCACACTCCATGTATTCTAAAAATTTCGGGAACGAGAATGTCTAAACCGAAGCCTTTCAAATTTCCTAATTTCATTGTTCACAAGAAAGAATTTGGAGATATTGTAAAAGCAGAGTGGTCGAAGCATATTGATGGGGTTCCGATGTTTAGAATGGTGAAGAAGCTGAGAGCTCTTAAGCACCCAATCCGCAGTCTTCTGTTTAAGCAAGGTAACCTTCATAAAAAAGTTAAATCGTTACGGGAAGAGTTGGATGAGGTTCAAAAGAAGATGGATTCAAACCCGACTGGTTTGTTGCTTAGAGAAAGTGAATCGGCTATTTTGGCTTCTTATCAAGAGGCTTTACTTGACGAAGAACGGTTCTTGAAGCAAAAATCTAAGGTTGACTGGTTGAAGGTTGGTGATGCTAATTCAGCATACTTCCATAATTCTGTAAAATGTAGGAATCATAGAAGCCGAGTTGACATTATCAAAGATGTTGCTGGTAATCTTTATGAAGGGAATGATGTTCCGAATGCTTTTGTGAATCATTTTACTGCTTTTCTCGGTCAGAAGGGTGATACTACAAGCATGCTGTAACGACTCTCATCAAAAGTCATAATTATTAAATTAATTTGACCAATAGGAAACCCTAATTGAGACACCCAAGTGATTCTGTGCAAACCCTAATAGTTTCATAATTTTCAGAATCAGGATTAGGGCCCCTAAAACTCAGGGGGGGTACACCCTAGTGGATGATTATCCACTTAAATTGCTGTCAACATATGAGAATTCGAGTTTGTCAAGTCATCAGGTCTAGTCCCACACGTGGCTACTCTATAACTGATTTTTGAACCCTTACGCACCGTATCCAAGTTTGGCCTACGATGCGCAGGCTGTTTAAAACGCATACGATGCGTAGAGGAATATGGCATACGGTGCGTATGATAAGCATACGATGCGCAGGGTATGTATGGCCTACGATGCGCAGGGGTTCCAAAATTTCAGCTATAAATAGCAGGCATTGGCATTCGAAATCTGGACACTTTACGTCGAGAGAATTCTCGATTATACATCGAATTAGTTGCTGTACACTTCAATTAACACACACAGGTCTTTAATTGAAGCTGCAATCAGGGTATTAGCACAATCGCTGCTACGATTCATTGTCCGATTGATTCAAATATCCAATGAATGTTTAAGTGCCGCCCACATTAGGGTTATACTTTATCATTCGTCATTAATTTGACGGATTGTCATTAATTCGATAGGTAAAGTATTATACTTTATCGTTCGTTGTTAATTCAACGGATCATCGTTAATTCGATGGGTAAAGTATTATACCTTGTCATTCATTGTTAATTCAATGGATCATCGTTAATTCGATGGACAAAGTATTGCATTTTGACATTTATTGTGAGAATTTGATCTCGTGAATTATCGTAAATGCTGGATTGATTACTAATTCCAAATTGTGTGCTTGTTATTGAAATTAGGATAAAAGGCTAATCAATAGGCTAGGCTCTGCCCGTATAAATCTGCAAAGTGAGTCATTCTCTCTTTTTATCAAATCTATTTACAAAAGTGTTTTATTTCAAAGTTATAATTACGGGGATTAAGTCTTTGTAATCACCAAATTACAGCCGGTATGTGGGGTATTGTGCACAGTATTACAGTTTTATCACTTTAGGTGGGCGAACCTAAATTTAGTGATATTCGTCATTCATTGGGGCAGCCAATGGTGATATGACCACAGTCACCGTAAAGATTCGAGTGACAAATATTGTGGGTAGTTGGATTGATATCAGAAACATTGTAATCGCTCTTAATACTGTAAATTATAACAAATGTGTCATTTTATTAAATAGAATGATTCACTCAGTATTTCCCGCTGACAAAACCTTTTTCAAACATGTTTCAGGTGATCTGTTGTAAATCAGGAGAAGTGCTGTGGAGCATTTCAAGCTTAAGATAGTGGCTCAGTATAAAATAAAGAAATAAATTTTGTAATATCACGCTTTTATAGTAAAAACATACTATTGTAAATTATAGGGGTTTTATCCCGAATTATGAAATAAAATAATCGGGGAAAATTTTAGCTTTAAACGATCCTGTTTCCGCTATAAAACTCAATTAAATAAATACCGCAGTATTTTCTGCCGCGGCTCTTGAAACGGGTCAAACCGGGTCGTGGGCCGTGACAGAAAAAGGTGGTATCAGAGCCACTGGGTTAAGCTAATTAAGTATTTAGAAATACTTAATTTTTTCCTGATTACTATTATGTGATTATGTGTTTTATTAACTGGCTATTTGTTAATTTTAATATGGGCATATTTTTATATATATATATAGTAATATTTATTGCTCTATCATCGTTAATCGAAAAATATTATATATAAATTTACTTGATTATATATGGAATTACCTAATCTACAAATATAGTATTACTATATTGTAGTAAAGAAATTATATTTTTATGTTTGAAGTATACTCTTATTTAAAATTATTGTTTAGTTAATTATTATTAATAATTTTATTATTAATAATAATATATTAAATAGTGGTATTAAGATTATTTTTAAATACTAAGGTTATTATCAAAAGCAGATATTGGATAACCTAGCCTTAGTTAGGCATGGACTGATCACCTATGCTTAAACAAGGCAGCACTAACCAATATTTACCATGATAATGACTAAATAATATATATAAATTAAGTCATCATACTTATTTAGTATATAGATTTTGATATGTTAATCACTGTAATAATAAATATAAATCTCTAAATATTCTGATTTAAAGTTTAGTATTTTTATTATCTACAGTCTAAAAAAAAAAAATTTATAAATAAATTACAAATAAAAACCTAGTATGTTTTAATTTTTAGTTGTTTTGGTAATATGAAATACTATTTAAAAAGTGGTTTTATAAAATTTTAGTATGATTTAATAATTATGTATATTTTGTTAAATAGCATGAGTGATTTGTCGGAAGCCCTTCAGAATTTAAATCTCTATCCAGTAAGAATCGAAGTTTCCAGAGATTTTAATAAGTATATTCCAGACATAGAAGAACCTATAGAATTTAATGCTTTACCTTTCGAGAAACCTAAACCTAAGAAAATGGAAATTGGGGAAAGTTCTAGGCAAATGGATGAATTACCATCTCAAGAAGAATTAGATTTTATAATGGCAACCGATGATACTATTGAGCCTGTTAATGAAAATAATTTTATGAATTTAGAACCATCTATTCCAAACTCTTCTAATCACTGGAATATAGACGAATGGTTGGATAATGAAATACTGTTACAAAACCATCCCTATAGGCTTTTTCCTAAGTACCATCCAGAACCTTTACCAAATTTACCAATAAGTAACAAGAATAGGACTGAACTCCATCATTTTGACAAAATAGATGCTGGGAATAGAATCCAAGAGACTTTGGGACAAATCTCCTGGAAATACGACGAGAAGAAACGCCGTTATTAGAACATCATCTGACAAAGGATAGGGGATTATGAAACTGTGGTTGTATAATAGTAACAGTAAAATCAGTATGTGTAAAATAAACAATAAAACGGGTGTATATAAGAAGCATGATAAAAGGAAATATTAGAAAAGTTACAATTTTGTTTGTATATTCGTTTATGTGATTATGTGCAACTAAATTGTGACATCAAATTATTTCCTTTATACTAATTATATATCTATAAAATAGATATCAGATGGAAAACGCTAATAATGAACCAGTTAATGAGGGTAATCAATCTGAGCAACAATCGGGGAATCAATATGTGACTAGGCAAGATATAGAAAATATCGTTGCTCAAGGGATAGCCAACGCTATTCCAGGAATAGTTGCTCAAGGGATAGCCAATGCTATTTCAGCAATCATTGCTGCTGTTAAAAATCCAATCGAACCGCAACAAGTTGTTCCTAGTAAACGCATTTCTGAAGATAATTTCAGTAATAGCGTAAATGGAGGTGGTAATCATGTTAATCATGATAAACCATGGCAAGCTCCGCTCCCTAAGAAAAGGAAAGTTGCAACGCCTGGTTGCACATACAAAGAATTTCTTGCTTGTAAACCCACTAAGTTTGCAGGCAATGAAGGAGCGACTGCAGTACTGCGTTGGTTAGAGAAAACCGAGGCAGTAATTGCCATAAGTAAATGTGCTCAAGATGATCAGGTTATGTATGTTTCAAATCTTTTCAAAGAAGTAGCGCTAGAATGGTGGAATATGATGTTACAAGTAAAAGGAAGAAGGATGGCGTATGCTATGAACTGGGAAGAATTTAAGAATCTTGTAGAAAGAAAATTCTGTCCTGAGTACGAAAAAGATCGAATGGCAAATAAGTTTCTAAATCATCGGATGGTAGATACAGATTGTCGAGGATATACTACGACATTCTTCAAATATGCTCGAATGGTACCAATCCTGGCTTCGCCAGAACCGGTACTTATTTCTCGTTATATTTGGGGATTGATTTCCGAGATCCGTAATATTGTCAAAGCTGCAAAACCTCGCACAATTGATGATGCGGTGGAATTAGCCAATACTATAAATGACGAGCTAGTACGGACAAAAGAAGAAAATAGAAGGAAGGAAGTAGCCCAAAAGATTACCCAAGAATTCAGTCCGGGTAACCATAACCATTTCAAGAAAAGAGGGAATGGGCAAACTTCTATTAGTCTATTTTGCAAATTTTGCAAAAAGAAGCATTTTGGAAGATGCAAAGGATATTGCAATTTTTGTAAGATTCCAGGGCATCAAGAAGGAGACTGCAGGAGGAAGAAATTTTCAGTTTGCTACAACTGTAGAGAAACTGGACATCTTAGGCCAGATTGTCCGAAACTGAATAAACCATTCGACAATCAAGCCAAACCAGCAGAAGGAGCAAAAAGGAATGAGAGAGAGCCTTTCAGCTAACTACTCATGAGGACGAGATGATTCCAAATGTGATAGCCGGTATGTTCTTAGTTTACAACATTTACCTAAAAGTATTATTTGACTCTGGTGCCAACCAAAGTTTTATAAATACTTTACTCTGCCAAATTCTTAACTTACCATTTACCAACATTAGATAGATTTCTATATTAGAAACGGCAGATGAGAATTCAGTAAGAATAAATAAGGTTATGCAGAACATAGAAATAAGTTATAGGTTTTCTACAACCCTATTACCTATAAAATTAGTTGAATTCGATGTTATGATCATTATCTGTGATCAGAATTTCTTAGAAATTCAATCAACCATCGGAGAAGTAATTATGATTACAGGAGATAAACCATGTAAGTCTATAAGGTTCATATCAGTAATGGAAATTACTAATTATGAACGAAAGCAAGGAATAATATATATGATTTCAGTAATCATTAATACTAAAGATACAGAATTTAAGGAAATTTCTGTAAATTCAGAATACCCAGATATATTCCAGAAGATTTACCTGGATTATCACCAGATATGAAGATAGAATTTAGGATTTATCAATTTCAGGAATTTTACCGATAAGCCAGGAAACCTTATCGATTAACACAATATTAGTTATTAAGAAAAGTATGGTTCAATAAGAATGTGTATTGATTATAGGAAATTGAATAAGGTTATAATTAAGAATCAATACTCATTACTAAGAATTAATGATCTATTCGATCAATTTCAGGAAGATAGATAGTTTTCTAAGATCAACTTATGTTCCAGTATCAGAGAAAGATATATCTAAGACTATTTTCAGAACTAGCAATGGTCATTACTATTTTACAATCATGCCCTTGGATTAAAGAATGCAACCGTAGCATTTAGGGACATGATAAATAGGATCTGTAAACCCTATTTGGATAAATTGGTAAATATCTTCAAATGACGATATACTTATTATTCCAAAAATCAGGAAGAACATTGACAGCACTGGCATGTATTCTTAACTTTGTTAAGAAAAGAAAAGCTTAATGCCAAATTTTCGAAGAATGAATTTTTGGCTGATAGAAGTACAATTTTAGGTCATATGGTGAATCATGAAGGTATTCACTTAGATCTTGCTAAGATAGCAGTGATTACCAAATGGAAGATTTTGAAGTATAAAGTAATACTTCAAAGCTATGATTTGGATATATGTTAATACAACGCAAAAAGGTAATTGCGTAGGCCTCAAGCCAATTGAAAAAGTCCGAAGAAAACTATATCAACTCATGAGTTAGAATAAGAACCATAATTTTTGCCTTAAAGATTTGAAGATATTATCTGTATGGTAGTAAGGATACTATCTATACAGATTATAAGAAGTTAAGATATATATTTATAGGCAAAAAGAATTGGAGGTAAAGGAGATGAATGAAAATCCTAAGTGACTACAACTGTGATATTTGGTATCACAAAGGAAAAGCTAAAAACGGCAAGAGATAGTCATAAGAATTATGCAAATAATAGATAAAAGTCGTTGGAGTTTGAGTTGGAGACAAAATACTATTAAAAGTATCTCCTTGGAAAGGAGTGGTTAGATTTGGTAAGAAAGGAAAACTAAGTCCGAAGATATGTAGGATTATTTCCAGTAATTCAACATATTGGACCAGTTGTTTACAACTACCAGGAAGGTTAGTTGGAATACATGATATATTTTATATATCTAATTTCAAGAAATGTCTATCAGACGAATCTTTTGTAGTACCTTTCTAAAATATAAAGGTAAACAAATAGTATTAAGTAAAGTAGGATTCAAAGACATGATCCTAATATACTTGGGAACTGGAATCCAAAAGAAAGAAAAAGTATTCTCAATTATTCCAGTAAATCTCGAGGACGAGATTTTTATTAAGTTGGGGAGAATGTAACGACTCTCATCAAAAGTCATAATTATTAAATTAATTTGACCAATAGGAAACCCTAATTGAGACACCCAAGTGATTCTGTGCAAACCCTAATAGTTTCATAATTTTCAGAATCAGGATTAGGGCCCCTAAAACTCAGGGGGGGTACACCCTAGTGGATGATTATCCACTTAAATTGCTGTCAACATATGAGAATTCGAGTTTGTCAAGTCATCAGGTCTAGTCCCACACGTGGCTACTCTATAACTGACTTTTGAACCCTTACGCACCGTATCCAAGTTTGGCCTACGATGCGCAGGCTGTTTAAAACGCATACGATGCGTAGAGGAATATGGCATACGGTGCGTATGATAAGCATACGATGCGCAGGGTATGTATGGCCTACGATGCGCAGGGGTTCCAAAATTTCAGCTATAAATAGCAGGCATTGGCATTCGAAATCTGGACACTTTACGTCGAGAGAATTCTCGATTATACATCGAATTAGTTGCTGTACACTTCAATTAACACACACAGGTCTTTAATTGAAGCTGCAATCAGGGTATTAGCACAATCGCTGCTACGATTCATTGTCAGATTGATTCAAATATCCAATGAATGTTTAAGTGCCGCCCACATTAGGGTTATACTTTATCATTCGTCATTAATTTGACGGATTGTCGTTAATTCGATAGGTAAAGTATTATACTTTATCGTTCGTTGTTAATTCAACGGATCATCGTTAATTCGATGGGTAAAGTATTATACCTTGTCAGTCATTGTTAATTCAATGGATCATCGTTAATTCGATGGACAAAGTATTGCATTTTGACATTTATTGTGAGAATTTGATCTCGTGAATTATCGTAAATGCTGGATTGATTACTAATTCCAAATTGTGTGCTTGTTATTGAAATTAGGATAAAAGGCTAATCAATAGGCTAGGCTCTGCCCGTATAAATCTGCAAAGTGAGTCATTCTCTCTTTTTATCAAATCTATTTACAAAAGTGTTTTATTTCAAAGTTATAATTACGGGGATTAAGTCTTTGTAATCACCAAATTACAGCCGGTATGTGGGGTATTGTGCACAGTATTACAGTTTTATCACTTTAGGTGGGCGAACCTAAATTTAGTGATATTCGTCATTCATTGGGGCAGCCAATGGTGATATGACCACAGTCACCGTAAAGATTCGAGTGACAAATACTGTGGGTAGTTGGATTGATATCAGAAACATTGTAATCGCTCTTAATACTGTAAATTATAACAAATGTGTCATTTTATTAAATAGAATGATTCACTCAGTATTTCCCGCTGACAAAACCTTTTTCAAACATGTTTCAGGTGATCTGTTGTAAATCAGGAGAAGTGCTGTGGAGCATTTCAAGCTTAAGATAGTGGCTCAGTATAAAATAAAGAAATAAATTTTGTAATATCACGCTTTTATAGTAAAAACATACTATTGTAAATTATAGGGGTTTTATCCCGAATTATGAAATAAAATAATCGGGGAAAATTTTAGCTTTAAACGATCCTGTTTCCGCTATAAAACTCAATTAAATAAATACCGCAGTATTTTCTGCCGCGGCTCTTGAAACGGGTCAAACCGGGTCGTGGGCCGTGACACATGCCTACACCGGAATTGTTTCCGAATGTTTTGGACACTCATGTCGCTGAGCATATGGTTCGAGAAGTAACGAATGCAGAAATTAAAGCGGCCATATTTTCTATAGATGAAAATAAAGCTCCAGGCCCGGATGGTTATTCATCGGCGTTCTTTAAAAAGGCGTGTCCGATTGTGGGAACTGATGTTTGTGATGCTATAAAAGATTTTTTCAACTCTAAGAGAATGCTCAAGGAGGTAAATCATACAATTATAGCTCTCATTCCTAAGGTGACTACACCTTGTCGAGTGACGGATTATCGGCCTATTTCATGCTGTAACGTTCTTTATAAATGTATTACTAAAATTCTATCTACTAGAATTTTAGAGGGTCTGGATAAGGCGGTGAGTCTAAACCAATCAGCCTTTGTGTCGGGTAGGAGAATATCGGACAACATCCTCTTAGTACAAGACCTTATGCACAATTATCACAGAGACATTGGTCCCCCTAGATGCGCTTTTAAAGTGGACATTCAAAAGGCTTATGACACGGTCGATTGGGATTTTCTTTGTGCTATTCTGAATGGTTTTGGTTTTCATCAAAATATGATCGATTGGATTATTGAATGTATCACATCCTGCTCTTTCTCTGTGTGCGTAAATGGTAATCTTTTCGGATATTTTAAAGGTAAGCGGGGTCTCAGACAAGGGGACCCAATGTCCCCTACCTTTTTACGCTGGTTATGGAAGTTCTTACATATATGCTTCAAGTTGCAACATCTATAGGCTCTTCATTTCGATTCCATAAGAGATGCGAGAAGCAAAAGATTGTTAATTTGTGTTTTGCAGATGATCTTTTTCTTTTTCTAGAGGAGAGGTTCAATCTGTGAAGATTATTATGGATACCTTGAATGATTTTAAAGACTTGTCTGGCTTGATCCCTAGTCTTGCGAAGAGTACGACTTTCTTTTTGCAATGTTCCTAATTTAGTGAAGACTAACATTCTTGCTATCATGCCTTTTAAAGAAGGATCGCTTCCAATAAAGTATCTTGGTGTTCCTTTAATTGCTACAAGACTCCTTCACTCTGATTGCAAAGTGTTAGTGGAAAAAATGGAGAATAGAATTTCGGATTGGAAAGTTAAATATCTTTCCTTTGCGGGTAGACTTCAATTGGTGATCTCAGTCCTGTCAGCTTTCTATGTTTACTGGGCCTCGGTTTTTATCCTTCCGGCAAGTATAGTTAAACAGCTTGAGCAAAAATTAAGAAGTTTTCTTTGGTGTCAAGGCCGTATTGTTAAGGGTAGAGCAAAAGTTTCATGGAATATCGTTTGCTTACCAAAAAAGAAGGCGGCTTGGGGATTAGACGCATCACTGACGTAAATAAAGCTTTAATGGCGTTCCATATATATATCATTCTTTCTCGTAGACGATCTCTTTGGGTTGAATGGGTGTACTTGTATCACTTGCAAGGTCGAAGTTTTTGGGATATTCCTACACAAATAAACAATTGTTGGAGTTGGAGGAAATTGCTTCAACTAAGACCAATTGTTCGAAGTTTCTTTCTCTCCAAAATAGGTAATGGCGAGCACACGTTCTTATGGCATGATAAGTGGTGTGATCGGTGTCCTCTGAGCTCGTATATTACCCCTAGACAAATGAATAGAGAAGGGTTAAATATTTACTCAAAAGTGGCTGATGTTATCCATGAAAATAGATGGGTTTGGCCCGATGCTTGGCGAGACTTGTTTCCTATTCTATTTCAGCTGAATCCGGTTTCTCGAATGTCAAATAAGATGGACATGATTGTGTGGGAAAAGGAGCCGAATGTTACAGATGATTTTTCTACAAAAACGGCGTGGGATTCTCTGCGAAACTCGGGTCAAGTGGTGGATTGGTATAGAATGGTGTGGTCGTCTTTTTCTATTCCGCAACATGCATTCTTATGCTGGTTGATTTGTCGAAGGAAGCTAGCCACACAGGATCGGATTCAAGTGTGGAATAATGCAGCTGGTAATATGAATTTAATGTCTTCTCTTATGCAACAAGGGGCTGGAATCGCATGAACACTTATTCTTCGAGTGTCCATACTCCAACAAAATTTGGTGTTCGCTTCGTACAAAAGTTGACATGTCTCAGATTGATGGAAAATGGGAGGATGTGCTAGCATGGTTAATTCCGAATGCAACATCTAAGTTAGCGATTTGGGTAATACGAAAGTTAGTGGTTGCCGCTATTGCTTATCTTGTGTGGCAAGAAAGGAATGCTAGATTTTTTAATAATCAGTTAAGGCCGCTGGAGAAGTTGGAAGAACAGATTACAGAGACAGTTCGTTTGAAGCTACACTCGTTTAAGTTCAAGATGAACGATCGGGTTACAAGACGGTTGAAGATTTGGAAGATTTCATCGTTGGGTGAAACTGATAGCACCTAAACATCTCGCAATCTTTGTCGTTTTAATGTTTAGTGTTTAGGTGTTGTGTTTGGTTTGTCGTTTTGCTTTTATAGCTTGTTTACATTAGTGTGGCATGCCACACTATTGAACTAGTTTGGCATTCAGCCATTCTACTAGTTTTATTTTGATAGAAATACAATCACCGGGGTATACCCTTTTACCCAAACTCTAAATCGTACATTGCAATTTTTACTTAGAAACCGGATTATCTATTAACCCGACATGAATAAACTCGAAATCGATTAACCCGAATCTTATTTGGATCAGTAAATGAATAGGATTTGTATTAAAAAAAAAACAGAACAACCCCCCTAATTACACGATATGAACCCTAGAACCCTTATATGTTAATAAATCAATCACTTTTGTCTAGTTTTTAACTGGAAACATTTTTATTCAACGAACTATAGGTGAACCAATTTTATATCTCTAGGGGAAAATCATATACAACCAAATTTACATTTTACAACGTCAATGAGACTCGGAACTCGTAACCCACTGGTTGATTTTTGTTCCAATATGCAAACCTTTGCAAAAAAAAAATTGATTTTTTTTTGGGAAACCACATATATGCTTAATTTATTTATTTATGTAGTTATACCGCATTGTTAGTGTTAGATGAGATTAATATCTATATCAATGAAACACTTTCGTTTTCACTAATTTTCAAATATACAAACTCACCGGCTTTTTACCTTTTGAAAATTCAATTTCACAAAAATATTCAGGTACTCTAGAAAAAAATTTGATAAAATAAAAAAGTGTAAAGTTTTGTACTTAAGAATACATATGACAAATCATGAAAATAGAGTGCATATGCGAAGGTTGTTCACGAATTTTATGATTACAGTTTCGGTTGTAATGACTCATATTATGTAGTGATGAATTATAAACTTAGGGGGCGTTTGGTTTGCAGGAATTCAATGAAATTTAAAGAAATTGGAATTTGAATTCCATCTCTTAAGATGTTTTTTCACAGAATTTGATGGAATTGAAATCCCAATTTCAATCTTTATGTGTTTGGTTGACAATGGAATTAGAATTAGGCATGAATTCCTTCAAATTTCCTTTAACTAAAGGAATTCAAAATCCTTCCTACATGCGAAGGAATTCAAGTAAATTCATTGGAATCTTCAACCGTTTCAACTCGTACCTTTTCGATCCATACTAGTTTCGACCGGTACCGTTTTGACGCGAACAATTTTGACCCGTACCGTTTCGACACAAACGGTTTCGACCCGTAACTTCGACGCGAACGGTTTCGACCCGTACCGCTTCGACGGGAACGGTTTCGACGCGAACCGTTCGAATCGAACCGCTTCTACTGGAACCGTTTCGACCTGAACCGGTGGTTGTGGGTGCCGGGGTAATGGATTCCAATTCATTTGACAACCAAACACAACAAAAATGGAATTCAGATTCCAATTCCAACAATTTCCAATTCCAATTGGAATGTTTAAATTCCAAATCCAATTCCTTCACATTCTAATTCCTATACAAATTCCAATTCCAAATCATTCCGCAAATCAAACACCCCCTTGTAAAGGCTATAGGGTGTGGTCATGACCCTCGTGACCACCATGACCATCCACGTCAGCGCCACGTCATCCACCATCCAAAACCACTACCCTAAGGGTGTGGTCATAACCCGAACCACTATTCTATTATTTATTTTAATTTATTTTTGTCTAAAGAAAAAAGAAAGGAAAACTTGGAAAATGGAAAAAATGATCATGGTTGTCATGATTTAATCCATAAGAACCATGGTGGATCAAACAAGGGGGTGGTCTTCCATTCATATTCCTACGTGACGAATCATGCCCCAACCGTGACCCCCACACCCTTCGGCGAACATTCTTCACTCATGTCTTAATGAGTTATACATGTTTAATATACTTTCTATCATCCCTTTTAGACTCAAATGGCTTTTGTTTACTTCGTTATTTTCTAAAAAATATGCATCATAAAATCAAGAATTTTTTATATCTTAGTAATTTTTTTTATAAAAACTAGTGTTCCGTATTTTAGAAAACGAATATTATATAGCGGTGCATTTAAACTAGTTACAAAGACGAGCCTACATTAGCCAATGACAATAAGAAATTATTTTTTATTTTTCTTTTGAGATTTTGTGAGATTCGTCAGTGAATCGGGTTCAAAAAGTCGTTAATAGTAATTCTTCGTCGGTAAAGGTTTCAAACTTTATATTTAGTAGAATTGGTTTTTCTATTCAAAAGGGGGTGGCGGCGCAACTTGTTACCCGACTACCTGCCATTGCTTTGTAATTTCCCTTTTTCGTGTGGAATGATATTGACGATAACTATTTTAATTAAAAAAAAAAGACAGTGAGTTAGTTTTCACAAGTGTTTTTTTATCATTGTTTTTCGATTTTGTGGCTTCCATCGGTAAAGTGTCCGACAACAATTCAAAATTATATTTTTTTCTTTTTTTTTTTAATTTTTTGGGATCCTTCGGTAATTATCGACGGATATACCCGCTGTCAGTGATACACATTTGTCTAGTAGTGAAAGAAGATCAAGCGATAATCTTAAGGATCGATAAGTGCATTCAGAATCGTTCTTGATCATTATACTGATTTAACGTATACCTAACATAGCACTCAAATGCAACATTTTCTTGCATCTCATGATAAATAATCATACTAAATCCATTTTACTGAAGGTTTGACATTAATTTTGTTTTAATACCTCAAATCATCATCAGTGTCCCCAATCAGTTTCTATACATCAACTCTTTTAGACAATCTTTCATTAAGTTAGTAAGAATATAAAAAACCATTATATACTATATGTTAAATTACATCCTTAGCTATAGTACATGAAAAGTTCTTAATTTTCAATTTAATTACAACATTGTCATTATATATAGTGAATAAGTATGTATATTAACTAGAGGTAGAAATGTCATAAAAAGAAATGGGGTCCACTCTTATTTAGTTTTTCTTTTTGATTTTGTTCTTTTCTTTATTTACTTCTTTTATTTTTGTTAGTTCTTTTATTCAAGTAATGGTTAGAAACGAATTTTAATATAAATGAAATAAATAAATAAATAAATAGGTAATCCTAGAAAAGTGGTATAAAAAGTATTACTTTTATATAAAGCGGCGTAGAAGACCGAACCCATAAACTCGCACTCGCATTTTTTTTGGAAAATAATAATAATTGTTCTACAATTAAAATAATATAAGTATTTATTTTAATTTTTAAGTAAATAATACCTAAATTTTTGCATTTTATATTTTTTTAAATTATCTGAAATTGTTGTTTTAAACGGTTAATTAGAATAAATTGGTTTTTAATATATACTAGTTTTTTTATATCGCGCGTTGCGGCGAAACCGAGCAAATGATAATGTAAAACAAACGTGATTTGAAAATAAAGCATGTCGTTTAGAAAGTCAAACCATTAGAACGATTTAGTTTATCATCGTGTCGTTTTATGATACCAAATAAATATTTTATTTTGAGTATAACCTCGTTTTAACAAAACTTATTATGGAATGTCAGGTAAAGAAATCAAGCACAGCTACGTACTTAAGTCTTTAGAAAAAAGTTATAAACGTAACTTATTAAAGAAGTATCAAATTAATCGATAACTTAATATATGTTAAAAAAAGGAAAAAACAATTATTAAAAAAAGATAAAGGAGATAAATGTTTAAAAATAGAAAAATATGTTATTAAAAATAAATATAATAATAAACTATTATAAATAATAAAACAATAAAAAAATAAAAAATAAACTATATATTATTATAAAAATAAAATTACTATTCATCGTCCTTAGAAATCAATATATATATAATATATGAATGATATAATTGCTTAAAAAACTGCTCTTTACCGTTTAGTTCGTACACGGGTTACTCGCCGCAACGTGCGGTGAGAAATTCCTAGTTAAAGATGTTTAAAAGAAAAAAACAAGAAAAGCTACAACTTCTCAAGTAAGGAAAGCACCTATGCTCAAAAACCTAATGGACAAGATCAATTCCCTCTTGCTGCTTATGCTTCCATTACTTGCTAATCCTTCAATGCTTTTCCCATAAGGGTTTCTACCTTTGCCTTTTTCCTTTCAAACTCTTTCATACTTTTCTTTATTTTAATTTTAAAAATACAAACCAAAATCCATAATGCCTTTAGAAAAGATTTTGTGTTCTATTTTTTCAAATTAAAAGTAATATAATTGGTAAGAAGTCTTTGTTGGATGGATGCCCCTTTTATGTCCTATTACATTAGTTGGAAAGTTATATTTCCATTAAAAAGCAAGCATATTCAAGTCAAATACAAAGAAAAAATCTCCTTAACACAATCCCAGAAAGGATAATTAGTAAAACTTTATTAGGATAATTTAAGATGATATCTGGGATCGTAAATCTTACCAAATATCCTAGAAACGAGTCGTCTGATGCCCATTTTCTTCATTTTTTTTCTGTTTTACTTGGCATAAAGCTTGTTTTACATTGCAAATGAAGAAGAAATAAAGATAGAAAGGACCCAAAAGCCAGGAAATTAATGGGGTATTATATAGGATAAAGGCAATTGCATTTGTGAGACGTATTTAAATGCATATGACTCAACCTAGCTACTCAAAACATGCTTTTAAAGAAACCATAATCACAAAGTCAAGTTAAAAGTAAAGAAACACTTCCACTTTTACTTTTACTTTCATTATACTTGACAATTCAAATGAAATATATATCTTAAAAGATAATATAAAACATTGTTCTCTAAAGTCTATAAGAAAAAAAGTTTATTTTGTGCATAGTATGCTTGGAAAACTTAAGGGACAAGTACAATGTGGTATATGTTCCAAAATGATAAAAAGAAAAACCTTTTAGTTTGATTCTACAGAGAACAATTAGTATATAAAGACCAAGCACATGCACCACTTCAAGTTAAGACTTAACCAATACTTCTCTTCTTATTCTTCTTTTCAGACTCTCTTTTAGATTTTATTTAGATGTCAACTCATCAAAAGAAGCATGGAGAAAAGGTTAACATGGAGGTATCAAAGCTCAATTTTGTTAGAGATGGAGCCACTAGATTGCCACCAGGGTTCAGGTTTCAACCGACCGATCAAGAGATTGTGTTTCAGTATCTGATTCGCAAAGTCTTCTCGTGCCCTCTTCCGGCTTCGATCGTCCCTGAAATAGCCAACATTTGTAGATTTAATCCTTGGGACTTGCCTGGTTAGTAATTTTATTGATACCATTTTTCTTTTAAAAGTAAAGAAGAATTGTGAGTACTTTAAAGTATTTTCATGCATATAACAAGGAAGTCGCCAGTGCTCATATATGTCCCATAAAGTTAATATATAAAAATTATAACCCAAAATTGTAACAAAAGTTTAATAAATATATAAATTTTGTACTATTATGTATGTTAGAATTTTTTTTTTTTCATATATATATATTAGTATGTGTAAAAAAGCCCCGAGCTGGCTCTAGCTTTTGACGGACTCTAGCTTAAAATTTCAGCTTCTTAAGATATCCGGCTCAGTTTGTAAACGAGCCAAGCCAGAGACCACCTTGGCTAGGCACGGCTGGTTTACAACACTAATATAAAGTTTGACTACATCTTTTGACAAAATTTTATCATGAATATTTAGTATAAAAGTTTGACAAATATCTCAACTAGCTATATATGTCAGGAGTTTAGGTTTTTGTTTACATACTACTTATGCACCTTTTAATTATTAATCTAATGATCAAATAGGGGATTGGGAGCAAGATAGGTACTTCTTCAGCAAGAACGAAGCCAAGTATGGCAATGGGCACAGATCAAATCGAGCAAGCGATGACGGATATTGGAAAGCAACCGGTCTGGACAAACAAATCACAAGGTGTTGCAATAACTCGAGAAAAAAAGAGATCATCACGGGGATGAAGAAAACACTTGTTTTCTACAAAGGCAAGGCTATGCATGGGGAATCAACCACAAGGACTTACTGGATTATGCATGAATACCGTCTTGTTCATTCAACTTACTCGCCAAAAACCAGCTCCAGTGATAAGGTAACGTATTACGTATGTCATACTTATTAACTTTTATTATATATAGATATATAGAGAGAGAGGGGGCGAACGAAAAAAAAAGTCCTCCAAAAGCAATAGAAAACATAAAAAGATAAATAACTCATAGAAATAAGCGATTTTGGGCCCGAACGATGACCCAAACCACCTACGGTCGTTTGTAGAAAGATGGGCCTCGTTCTCACGATCGATTCGCCTGGTCGCACGCCCAAAACGGACACCTGTAGCCCAAGTTAGAGCCATTTTATTGAAACTCTTTTTGTCACACGATCTTAGACCTCCAAAAATAAGATCGTTCGTTCTTCCATAATTGGGCCCGCATCACTACCACATGTTGACACTTGTTAAGAACGTGAAATGAACATTAAATTGTATGTTGCAAGAACAAAAGTAAAAACTTAAATCTCTTAATTTTTTTATTAGTGGTTGATAAGTTTTCTAAAAGAACTTATTACAGAATATTAAATTATTACGAGAACAAAAAGTAAATACCTAAATCTAGTAATTTTTTTATCAGTGGTTCATATATTATAAACGTGTAATAAAATCACATTAAATTTATACTTCCATATTTTCTTTTTCTTTTTTAATTTTTAAACATTTACCTATACATGTGTAGAATCGACTTATGCTAAAAAAATTCTGGTAGTTCGACCTCATAATTCTAACTGTTATCTTTATGTTTTGATGGTTTGTTTTAGCAGAGATGTTGGATTCAAATGGGAAATTGGGTTCTATGTCACGTTTTCTTGAACAAAAGAAGTAGAAAAGTTGGAGTTGCAGATGGGAAGACTATATCAAGTGGTTTAACTCCACAGAAAAAGCTTCTGCATCATGGTTTTATGATGAGAAATGATGGAATGAATGTTAAATATGAACCATCATCATCCCCATCCGAATCATCTTCATCGTCTTGTGGTTCAAGTGTGGTGACTCATGAAGTTTCTTCAGATAGAAAGTCATTACAACATGATGATAACAAGAATAATGTAGCCACTTAATGTAGCTTTAATTTTGCTTCAATTGTTAAATTTTATGGTTTTCTTTTATATTCTGGTATTTTATTCTTGTGGTCAAAATAAAATATGAGATAGCTCTATTTTTTTTCTAAAATGTACACGTTAGAAAATCTTTAAAAAAAAAAAATAATAATAATAATAATAATAATAATAATAATAATAATAATAATAATTGGAACCTGAAGTCTTACTGGAAGCAACCTATATACCCCTGTAATATGGGAGAACACCTCTGGGAGGGATTCGAACTTGGGGTGTGGGGTTTAAACATCATATGCTGGCTCTTTGGAGTAAACTGGAAATCCAGTTGATCTACCGTTCAAAAAAAAAAAAGTATACCCCTGTAATAATGGTAAAGTTTGTCCTTGCCCGTTAAAAATAAACCTGTGTGAGATTTTACTTGGTTTATTTTGTTTGTTTGTATTTGTTCTTCTAGTCGACACATGAATTGTGTTGACTTGTGGTTTGAATCTTGAAATTTGAGGCAAGGTCATGAGTGATGATATCGGTATCCACTACGATGATATATTTGTATGAATAGTTGTGGGTAGAGGATCTTATATAAGAACATTTTGATTTCAATTTCAAACGAGAACTATGTTTTATGTAAACTTGTTGGTCAAGAATGTATTAGTTTAAACTTTAGGGTTAGCTTGTTTATTATTATATGTAGGGGTGTGTATGGATCGGTTTGGTTCGGATTTTATCATTAACCATAATCATAACTGCTAACTTTGGTTATGGATTTTCTTAACCATAACCAAACTTGGATTATGGTTAATCAGTTATGCAGTCAGTTTTATTTCGGTTTCGGTTAATTTTGGTTATTAACCAAAAACTTTAACTAAAACTAACTTTTGGGATAAGATGTACGCTAATGAGCCTACAAAATAAGAATGAAACCCACCATTTTAGATTTAGCTTGGCCTTTTACAAGACAACAAAGACTACACATGTTGATTAAACTACCGATGTGGGATATCTTTTAGTAAAGTAAATTATGTACTCAGTGTTATATAGAAGATTCATACGATTATAACACCTCACCTCTTCATCAAAATAAAGCCATCTACATCAATATCATTTTTCTACAAACATACTTTTAACTTAGTAAAAACCTCTACATGGTTATTGTAAAACATAAATACATTATATTTAACATTACAAGTTCGGTTCGGTATGGTTATATCGTTTAACCAAAGCTTCATAACCATAACTGTAACTATTGGTTATGTTGGTTATCGGCTATTATTGGTTCGGTTAACGAAGAGAGAGAAAAAAAGGCCACAGGGCCGTGTGAACAGACTGGCTTCAGCTATAAATAGGGGTGCTTGGTTTCATTCCAACTCATCTCTTGGCAAACCACTTCTCTCACACTTGCCACCACTCCACCACCAACACCCACCAACATCATCCATCTTTCATATTTTAAAGTGTGTAGTAGTCTCGGGATCCAAGATCGATCGTAAGAGTTCTTGTCAAACAAAGGCCATGCTTGGCTAAACTCTTACATCACTTGGTGAAGACAAATCTTTTATGTATTACTTTTTGATTTCCAACCTTTGGCTCCTTTTTATTTGAGTATGTATTAATGACTTTAATAACTAGTTTTCTATATTGAAGGTGAATTTTACTTAATCATTCTTCATGTTTTGTTGATTCACTCATTCGTGTCTTTAAGGTCTATATAAAGCACGTCAACTGCCTGGAAGGGAGTTAGAAGGGTGGTTGGGTAAATTATTGTCTCGTTCAGTGTGTAGATCCGGCGAGAACTTGGTTCAAGCTTCGTAGGACTTCACGAGAGGTAGGTCTTAACCGCCTCGGGAGAAGTAAAAACCGCTTGAATCCCTTATATATAAACTACAATTAAAACATTAAACCGACTTTGCGGGACTGTATCCTTGCTGACTCAGACCAATAGGTTGAGTGTAACGCTGTCTGGAAGGGGGTCTACCACTTTTCGCATTAATAACTTACTTAATTATCTTACAATAATCCGACCTTGCGAGGTTGTATCCTTACTGACTCAGACTAATAGGTTGAGGGTAACGCTGACTGGAAGGGGGCCTACTGCTATAACTTAAAGATAATCTCTTAAAATGCCCAAAGTGCGGAAATCATTAAAGGATACATAAAAGAGGAGTTGGAACCAACTGATTCCTTCTTGTCTATTTGTTATTCCTTATATTTTTTTTATATTTATTTTTCTAGTTTATCTTTTTAAAACTTTCAAAACCTTTTTATCAAGATTTGGTTGAGTAAATTGCCATTTTAGTCCCTGAGTTTTGTCCAAATTTGCCAGTTTTGTCCAAATAGTTTTTTTTGTGCATCTGGGTCCCTGACTTTTACATTTTGTTGCCATTTTGATCACAATGCCTAACTTCATCCAAAAACCCAGTTTGTAACAAGGGTATTTTGGGGATTTCCTTAAAAAATGTTTTCAGTTGCCATTTTGATCCAATTCCAAAAAATCAAAAAAAATAAAAAAAATTCCAAAAAAATCTAAAAATCAAAAAAATTCTAAAAAATCATAAAAATTATAATAAATCCAAAAAAATCTAAAAATAAAAAAAAATTCTAAAAAATCATAAAAATTCTAAAAAATCAAAAAAATTCTAAAAAATCCAAAAATCATTAAATGTTTCGGCACGAACCGTTTCGACCCGTACCGTTTCGACCCGTACCGTTTCGAGCCGAACCGTTTCAACGCGAACCGTTTCGAACCGTACCGTTTCGACCCGTACCGTATCGAACCGAACCGTTTCGACGCGAAACGGTTCGCGTCGAAACGGTTCGGTTCGATACGGTACGGGTCGAAACGGTACGGTTCGAAACGCTTCGCGTCGAAACGGTTCGGCTCGAAACGGTTCGGGTTCGAAACGGTACGGTTCGATACGGTACGGGTTCACAACGGTTCGCGTCGAAACGGTTCGGTTCGATACGGTACGGGTCGAAACGGTTCGGTTCGAAACGGTACGGGTCGAAACGGTTCAGCTCGAAACGGTTCGCGTCGAAACGGTTCGGTTCGATACGGTACGGGTCGAAACGGTAGGGTTCGAAACGGTTCGGGTTCGAAACGGTACGGGTCGAAACGGTACGGTTCGATACGGTACGGGTTCGATACGGTTCGGGTCGAAACGGTTCGGTTCGATACGGTACGGGTCGAAACGGTTCAGTTCGAAACGGTACGGGTCGAAACGGTTCGTGCCGAAACATTTAATGATTTTTGGATTTTTTAGAATTTTTTTGATTTTTAGATTTTTTTGAATTTTTTGGAATTTTTTTTATTTTTTGGAATTTGATCAAAATGGCAACTGAAAAACATTAGTGATTAAGTACAAACTGGGTTTTTGGATGGAGTTAGACAAAATGATCAAAATGGCAACAAAATGTAAAAGTCAGGGACCCAGATGCACAAAAAAAACTATTTGGACTAAACTGGCAAATTTGGACAAAACTCAGGGACTAAAATGGCAATTTACTCAGATTTGGTTAGATTAGACGTTAACGATAAGCCGGTATTAAAAGCTCTTGTGTCCTTGGACGACTTCGGTATATTACCATCACTATACTACGTCCGCAATGGTGCATTTGCCCTAAAGTGTGTAAAGTAATAGTATTATATTATGTTTTATAAATTTTAAACTTTATTCATGAGTAAAAAGTGCTTAAAATATATCTAAAAATCATACTCGGCCACACATACACATCACCATCGTAAATGATACATGTTTGAAATATTTCATTATTCTATACTATTTTTAGTCAAGTGTGATAAATGCAAGGGGCTTTTGGTTTGACTTTATATTTGAAAATGACTTTCATGTCTTTTCACAGTTCAATTTCTTAGGGTGTCCGGGGCACATGCGGTGACCCCATGCGGTGACCCAAGTCACCTAGCGGGAACACCGCCGCCGTTGGTGCGGGGATGGGGTGCGGGGAGGGGAATCGGGGGGAAGTCACCGAAGAGGGGAGTGGGGGATCTGTGGGCCCATGCTTGCTGCAACCAATCAAAACTTTGTTTTTTTTTTTTTCTTTTTGAATAAAAAAAGCAATTCACCTAAGAGGGGAGTGGTGCCATCAAATTGGGGTGTGAGGGGAGTTTAAGAGGGGAGTTGACGTGGCATAACCTGATTGGGTGTGCGTAAGAGAGGGGACTCCCCTTTTAGGGGAGTGCCCCGGACACCCTTATAACATAAAAAATTTTGTAACACCTTAATCCAATCATACATCATTTACTTACAATCACATATTAACAATATAAAAAATCATTAGCACATAATGAACACACTTATTTCGAACAAACGCATAACTCATTGTTAAACATGTTCAGATAGAAACAAAGCGACTCTTGAAAACCTCCTAACTAATAAAAAAAAGAAAACATATCCTAAGCTTTTCGTGATCAAAACCTACAATATTAACTCGTACAAAACCAACAATTCTTTAAAGCCTAACAAGAAAAAAGATGCAAAGTTTTTGAAAGATGGTGGAGAGTGGTGAACTTGGGGAGCTTCTTATGCTACTGAGAAATGTTAGACTGGCTAATGGGGTCGCTAGGTGGGTGTGGATAGGGGAGGGGGCTGGCTCGTATAGCGTTGGGGCGGTTAAACGATTGCTAAACAAAGGGGTCAATCAGAGTAATTTATATGTCATGCGTTGGTGTAAATGGCTTCCTAGCAAGTGCGGGTGGAAATGGATAGACTCCCGAAGAACACTACATTGAAGAGGAGAAATATTAACATAGATGATTCCACATGCCCTTTTTGTCAATTTGGGGAAGAAACTGTTGACCATATCTTCACAGGTTGTGTGGTTACCTCAGTTTTATAACAGCATGTGAGTGTGTGGTGTAGGATTCCCACCGTCTTTGTCTTTTCGTTTCGTGATCTTCTGGAGCTTCACAATTCCTCGGGTTGTCAGGGGTGTGACAAACGGCAAAATCACCAAAAATTCCATACAACTTAATCACCATTTATACATTTAAAAATGTACATTGTACTTGATTTTTGAATTATTGAGTCGTGCAAGTCTAGCAAAATTTAGGACATGTCATTACATTACATCTTATAACGTCGTTTTCGCCATGTCGCGAAACTAAAACTATGTCCTAATACGTTGGTAAACAATGAGAACACATTATTCATGCGAACACACTATTCATGCCAGCAGAGTTCAGAACTCCCTGAAACAACTATCAAATGATATGAAAGCATATCACGTTAAACATTTATGCAAAAGTCGTAATTAGGGGAAACACTTGTAATATTATATAAACTTTTCGGAAAAATGCCTAAACACCTAAATTATCTGATCCGAATTATAAATTAACAAATTCAGCATGTCCGCGGCATAAATTCAACATTTTACGGTAATGATATGATCCATAAACAACGTTAAGTATCACAAACAACACTAAAGATATTGAAAATATCTCAAAGATGCTTACACCTATATTATCATGCACCTTTCGTATTTTATCTGTTAACGACCCGACAACGAAACTAGTGCTAAAATTACTATCGTAACATCTAAACAACTAGCCTAGTAAACTAGTTAAGTTTTTTTTAACATTCTAAACCACCATTAGCACCTTAATCATCCAAGATTAACCTAACCACCTAAATATCTTCCTTAGATTTCAACACATGCCTAATATAAATTTAAAATGAACATTACCATACTTCTACCCCCCCCCCCCCCATGTGTGACCGGATTTGGTGGGTCCCCCACCACTTGATTTGTGTTGAAATTGTGAAGATAAAAGTATGGTGTAGGATTGTGTTTTGACTAGATGAAAGGGTGAAGATTTTAACAACAATAATACCACTTCATTCCTTATGTCTTCACTTCAAACTCACCAACACAACTCTTCTTCTCCCTCTTTGATACCCACGACCCAAACACCCTTCTTCTTTCTCATCTTCAAGCATTACACTCCTAAATACAAGACTCCAAGTTGCATTAGAAGATGATCTAAAGGGGTTTCAAGTCTTGGAAGCATACTAGGGGCATTATTCACTTCCTTGGAGCTTCAACATCTTCTTATTATCTTCATCTACTTCATATAAGTTCATCCCTAGCTTAGAGCTAGTTGTAAGATCCCTAAAACCCATCTTTAAGTTTCCTAATGTTAGTAGATCATGGAAGTACAACTTGTTCATCTTGAAGCTCGCCACTTGAAAACCCTAAAGATAAACAAGATAATCTAACATAATTATGTGTTTTTCTTGTTGATCTTGATGATTAGTGTAGTATAGATTATGTAGAATTGATGATCTTGCAAGATTATGCTTAAAAGTGTGATCTAAACATGACGATGTTTAGATCTAACAAGATCTACACATTTGAAGTTTCATGAACTTTAAAACTTGTCTTAAAAGTGATTTTTTGAAAATATAAAGTTTACCAAGAAGCTAAAAATATATTTTTAAAATGATGATCTTGAAAAATACAATCTAAAGTAGTTTATGTAAACTTGTTAAAATAGAAGATGAACATATGAAAATACAATCTAAAGTAGTTTATGTAAACTTGTTAAAATAGAAGATGGACATAAAAATATTGTTATTTTTAGTAATCTTGACAAAAATACATATAAGTTCATGAAACTTTAATATGTGTTTATGTGAAGATTCATGAAATGTGATCTTGATTGAAGTTGATTGAGTTTTGATGATAATATTGTAGTGGAAACTGATTAAAATACGTTTTTGAAAACGTCCATAGTAAAGGGGAAACTACGGCGAAATTTTCTAAAATCCTAATCATGATTAATGTGTGGTTTAACAAGTGATTAACATGGCTAAACGAGAATACAAATACATGAAACCACCAAATACTTGAATATAACCAAGTATAAGAATATATGGTTACATATATATACACACACACATATCCTTAAGTGGATACATGAAATGCTAAGACAAGAAAAGATATATATAATCACACTTATATTATATCCCAAGCGTATATTCGAACAATGGACAAACGTATATACATATATATATATATATATATATATATATGGGTTGGGTTCATTTCAGAACTCTAAATAATTGTAGAACTTTCAGAACTCCTAATAAACAATCATTTTATATATATATATTTTTTTTTTTGTATTTAGGATCTTTTTATCATCTATTATATATATTTTAATGATTACATACATGTTTAAAGTAGTTTACTTATGTTTAATAGCCAAATTATATTATGTGTAATAACTAGTTACATATATGTAAAAAAAACTAGTTTACATATGTGTAATTATAAAATTACATATAAAAAATGATAAAATTACTCTTAGCATGTATGTAATCATAAAAATACACATAATAAATGATAAAATTACCCTAAACATAAAAATATATAAATAAAAAGATTGTTTATTAGGAGTTCTGCGAGTTCTGTAAATATTTATGGTTCTGAAATGATCCTTACCCATATATATATATACTAGGTTATTCCCCGGGTAGATACCCGGGTAGGAAAATTTAAATTACAATCAAAAGCAACAATAATATACGGGTTCAATAGTCATCAACACAACCTTAAATCTTTTTATGAATATGTGTGTTGAGAAATGATATGTTTTTTTATTTTTTGAAAAAAAAATACATTTAAACATGAACCTTGAAATAAAAGAAACGTTCCGTTACTTATGTAGATATTAAATTACATTAAACTGAAAAATGAAGCTCCCAATCACGAATTTCTCAACTGATTCGTGTACATATAAAAATTATTCTAAGGTTCTTAATACACGATATTTTTCTAAGCAAAATAAAGATACCTTGAATTCGTGTACAACCAAGAAAAACAATGAGAAATTTTGTTTTTTTAGTTGTGGTAATGATAAGCAAAAAATAACAGTAACACAATCAGCTACATCTAAGTGTTTGTCCAACGTAATGATGTATGTTGTCGTATAGGCTGTCACTTGACAATTGTGATTTGTGGTCAACAAATTGTTAACTTGTTACAATTTTGGGTTTGCAAAAGCCTTTTAATCAATGTATCACATATTTGAATGACCCAAATTGTACTTAGGCTTTTGCAAACCCATATTGTTAACTTGTTACAATTTTTGAATTACTGCAAGCTATACTTTGTTTGAACCATGTGTTAACATATTTGAAAGATAAAAAATAGGAAGCTAAATAGTGAGTGTAAATAAAAAAAATAAAAAGAAATGTAAAACTAAAATATGTGTAATATAACATCCACTAATTTATATTTTTAAGAAACAAAACTATCACCCATCGCTAGTTGTGTTAATTAGAGATGAGTATTTGGTGCTGGGTACCGATATTTACGGGTAAAACACCAGTAAATACCGGTATCGTATCGAACCGGTATATACGGTACCGGTACCAATTTTTCTCGTTTTTTAGTACCGGTACTTTCAGAAGTATCGGTACCGGTTTAGTACCGAACGGGATGTGAACGTGTAATAAAAGTTATATATACTTATTGATTGCTTATGATTTGTGTTTATGTTTATAACTTACTTTGTATTAATAAATGAATATTTTTTAAAACTTAATCACGGATTGTGAAGTTATAGGCAAACTCAAAAACTTATTGACCGGTTATGATTCGTGTTTATAATTTACTTTGGATTAAAAATTTAATGATTAATATAACAATTGAAAAGATAGTAAGTATGAAACACAAAAAAGCTATTAAAATATTAGTTATCACCCAACAGACCGACACGGGTTGAACCAAGTTATTTATATAATTATCAATGATTAATACATAATTAAAATCATACAAAATCATAGAGATAAAACATTTTCTCCCTTTACTTATGATCCAATAACTTTATACCCAAACAATAGTTACACGTGATACAATGAAATAAGGAATTCCGAGACCCTTTCCAAACCCACATAAGTTGCAAAAAGGGCAATAATATATTGTACTGAATGAAAATATCAAATATATAATTAATATAGTAAAAGAAAAAAAAAAGATTTGTAAAAAAACTTTATGCATATCATTAGTTTAACTGTTTAATCACTTTGATCGTCAAAGAACTTGCAATACCACAAATATAAATTTTCCATTGAAAGTCCATTGCAAGATGAAGTTGAGCAAATTGGCCACACAGGTTGAACTTTCAAGCAGTTAATATTTCAGATGTAGCTTTTCCTGATATGGTAAATAAATAAGCATGCCCACATCCTGTACCATTGCTGTATAATATAGAACATATATTATTTTGATAAATATATAATAAGAAAATTTCAAAAAGAGGAAAACTAAATATCCCATTACCTTTGAAATTGTTTGCCTCATTGTGGTTGATGCCTCCCCAACAAAGGTGTGTTTCCCTCGTAACAATATTGCTTTCATTGACATCTAGACTTTGCTTTTGACTTCTTTGTTGCTTTTGTTGTGGTACTCTGAATTCCTTCCATCAAAACACAAGAACCATATCTGATCCAGTAATATGCTTTGACTTTTTGAGTCAACGTATAGTCATGTATATCCAAGTCGATCGATCATAGCAATTTGTTAATTAAAATGCCAAGTCATTGGCATACGCAGTACCTTTTGTACATTTTGTCAAATTTCCCGCTTAAATTATTTGTGACATTAATTGATTTTTGAAATAATTTTCTCCTGGTGTGTTGGTGTGTGGCCCTTTTTCATTTTCGGATTGAATTGTTAATTCGTAAAGGAAAATAATCTTCGACCACATTAGTAGCCTAAGCAAGAGAATATGTGTCAAAAAGGTTGCAATCAACCACGAGACAACTCCAAAACCAAGCACCTGTTTACCACCACTTTTGTGTGCCGATATACCAAATTACCACCAACAATCCGCAAGCAAAAAATCATGTAAAAATATGTATTAAATCTTTTCAAATGGAGGTGGATAGAAAGATAATGTGTTTATAAATATTAGCAAATAATCATGAATAATTGGTAGGGGCAACATAGGCGGGTTGGGTAATAGGCTATTTAAGTTGGGTTACCTTGCCCCCAAAATAGTCGAGTAAAAAATTTCACTAATTTGTTGGACACCTCTTAATCTCTTTATTCAAATAATACCTTCCATGAATAAAAAAACTGATGCGTGTGAAGTGTCGTATATATTAGGTGTATATTTTAAGCCCTTTTAACACTTATTTTAGCCAAGTTTTAAATTTATAAAACACGATATTTTACTAACACTAAACACACATATGGGCAAGTGCACCCATCGTTAGCGTAGTATAGCGTTGGTAAGATACCGAGGTCGTCCAAGGACACAAGAGCTTTTAGTACCGGTTTATCCTCAACGTCTAATCAAAATAAAAAGTTATAGAAAAATGTTTTAAACTAAGAAAAGTAAAAACTAACTAAAATGCTGAAAATAAAAATAAAAATAAAAACAGATAGACAAGATGAATCACTTGGTTCCGACTCGTATCTAGTATAACCTTTGATTATTTCCGCACTTTTGCACATAATTAAGAGATTATCTTAGTTATTGTAGTAGGCCCCTCTTTTGAAGGTGACGTTACCCTCACCCTAGTAGTTTGAGTCAGCAAGGATACAATCCTAAAGGGGTGGATTATTGGAAGATAATGAATTAAGTTATTAATGCAGTATTGTGGTAGGCCCCGCTTTTGGCGGTGACGTTACCCTCGGCTAAGTAGTCTGAGTCAGCAGGGATACAGTCCTAAATAGCCGGGTTATAGTATTAATAGTAGTTAACTTATGAGGGGGTCAAAGAGTTTGGACCCCCGCCATCCAATACCGTGAAGCATTGAAGGAGGTCTTACTAAATTTGACCCAGGTCCATTGCAGGACCTCTAAACGCTGAACAATGGCAAGACCTTTACCAAACCGTTCCCTTAACCCCCGACCAGGTAGCCAACATACCTCCATATAGACCGTGGAGATATGAATGGTGAAAATCCTTTATTTTATATAGACAGTAAAATAATGCCAAGACACCACGGACAAACGATAAGGAAAGATCACCTTCAACATAAGTAACTAGTTATTAAAGTCATTAATACAAAACCAAATAAAAAGTGCAAAAGATTAGAAATAAAAAGTATTTTGTCAAGAACTCTTACGATCAATCTTGGATCCCGAGACGACTCACACACTCTACGATGGTGGTGGATGATGGTGTTATGGTGGTGGTGGGTGGTGGATGAAGTGTGAGAGAGGTGGTGGATGAAGTGTGAGAGAGTTGGTGTGCCAAGGGATGAGTTGAAATGAATCCAAGCACTCCTATTTATAGGCTGAACAGAGAGCTGGGCACGGCCCCGTGTCCGCTGGGCACGGCCCCGTGCCTGTCTGACACTATCTCTCCTCATTAATTGTAATTCGCAATTACAATTAATGCGCCTGCTGTACTTTCGACACGCCCCCGTGTCCGCTGGACACGGCCCGTGGTGGGCAATAGAAGCTTCTATAGGTTTGTCTTTTCTGCTGCTTCTTGGGGACGGCCCCGTGCTGGCTGAGCACGGGGCGTGTTCAGCCTTCTGTCTTCTCTATTTTGCTTGGGAAGATGCCGTTGAGGGGTCGGGCAGTCCACTAGTGTTCCTTTCCTTGTATTTATGTTGGAATTAGCTGTCTTTTTGCTTCTTTTGTGTTTTTGAGCTCATTTAATCCTGAAAATACAAAAGGAAGACAAAAACACTCTTTTTCCAATATTAGTACTTAAAAAGGGTTAGTTTTATGCCTTAATTGATGTAATTTATATGTTGCATTTTACACACATCAAAAACTATTAACAAACCTTGTGTACGGATAACTTTAACCTTGGCTTTTTAAACTTTGTGTGTCCAGTGGACATTGATCTATAATATTTCTTTGTTAAATGGTAGAGGAATATCCACTTACCCACAACGTAGCTGTAAATGTATTGACTCACAAGAGTATTATGTGTGCAACCTGCAAGAATAATCAAAATAAACATGCAAATAAATATAATTTATGTTACAAAAATAAGAAAAATAGATAAAAAGTAAAACAAATTATCAGTGAGTTACATGTAAACATATCTAAAGGTACTATTGGTGTGGCTTCATGGTTTCTGTGAATATATGAGTTTGAGTAGTTTGTAGGTTTAGAATAGAAAGAAATGAGTCACTTTTGATCTATTCTCATCAACCCTTTGTTAGTTATGGTGAGTACGCATGACATTAAGAAAATAAATGTCAATACTTCATAATAACAATTTAAAATTGATTCAGCAAATAAAATAATGGTTCGTGCCTTAATGGATCTATCTAGATAGCTGCTTATCACTCTAAAAAATCAAGAAAGGACTATAATTAACTTTTTTAAATAAAACAATTTTAAAGTTAATTAAAATCCTATCTAAAATCCATTAATAAAAATCTCCAAATATTTGCTTTAAGGAAAAATAATTGTTTTAACAAATTCAAAGAAACCAAATAAGTCATCTTGCAAATAGGACAAATACTTGCTTTAAAAACATACATTGTTCTAGTAATTTCAAAGTATCTGGCAAAGAAAAAACCTGACGCAGAGAAGTGATCCAAAGTGGTTGAATGTTATTTCTTTTTGGTAGAGGTGCAACACCAATGTTATCCAAATGCTGTTATAAAAATTTCAAGAGTAAATCAGACAGCTGCACAATTAACTAAATAGAGCTCCATTTTATAAGATGACAAAATGTACCTTTACAAAAAACTGATAGTTTTTGGTACTAAGCAAATCAGTTCTAGAACCACTTGTAAGTGGATCTGAACATAATTCATAAAGCAGCTGGAAGTAGATGAGCATATGGTCTTTAATACCGGTACCGAATTTCCCGTACCGAATTATTTTCGGTACCGATTCGGTACCCACTTTTTGAAGTTTCCGGTACCGGTACTTTCGGTATATTACCGGTTTGGTACGTTAACGATTTCATGCCGATTTTTACCTTCTAATACCGGTACCATACAACATTTCCAATACCCGTACCCACTTTTGGCAATATTCGGTACCGGTATTTGCAGTACCAGTACCATGCTCATCCCTAACCTCAAAAGCAAGTGTGTTATGTTGTTGGTTGGGCGACCAATGCCATCAATGAGAAGCTGCAATGTGGAGAAAAAGAATATAATAAGAATTTGAATGATGTTAAGAAGAAATAAAAATGGAGCAAACATACTAACTGCAGTATAAGGGGTGATTAAAAATTATCATATCAATTTACCTACATAATTAGCGATCCCTCTATCCAGCTCGCCAGGCGTAGATGGTTTCTTTGATTGAAGCTTTTGCAATGATGCTATATAGCCAGATGACGTGTGCGTATATATACATAATTTTGCAATGAATTTACACACGATTTGGTTTTAAATTTATAAAAGTGATTATTACTTTTACATCAAAACACACACGAAAGAGGCAAGTGTACCCCGTCACATATGTAATAAAGTATCGGTAAGAACCAAGTATCGATCCTAGGAAATGGGCGGAGAAATAATACTAGACCTTTGTCACTAAACTACCGGTAAAAGCATAAGTTTGGTTGATTTTAACTAAACTAAAGTAAGCATAAATAAATACATAATAAAAACATAATAGAATATAGGTAAAAAGCCTTGCTAAATAATATACATAAATACTAAAATCCAAACAAAACACAAAGGAAATTGTCTGAAATACATAACCGGGGTGTTTTAAATAATAGTCAAAATAAACACCCAAAAGTAAATAAAGTACTGAAATAGAAAAACACCACTAACTGCTATCACCACCGCCAACAACTCATCTCCATCATCATCATGTCTCGTATAGGACGGACCGGCATCGCCATAACCAGGGGGTTCCACGGTGGGAACTCCGGAGGGTTGCTGAAAGTAGTCGGGGTATGCGTGATGCATCTCCCCGAAAAGATATGAGAATCCCGCACTGACCCCCTGATATAAAGTATCCTGGCTCTGCCGAAGCTGGTCATGTGTGGCCCGAATCTGAGCCTGACTGGCCCGAATCTCGTCCTGGTTAGCCCGGATCTGGTCCTGGCTAGATCTGATCTCGTGGAAGTAGGTACCATGCTGCTCCTGCGTCACACGCATATCCTGGAACTGCTGGTAGAACGTGGGCCAGTCCTCATGCTGATGAAAGGCGTGGTGCTGCGGCGAGTGTGGTGTTGTCGGTGGCTGGTGCTGCTCTCCCATCTCAACTTCCTCATCTTCCTCCTCATCTGGAGGCAACGGGTCCCAGACCTCGTTATTCAATCCCCTCAACCTATCTCCCCTATCAAGCTCTGCAATCACCCCCATGAACTTTAGTGACCGAATATCGACATGAACCCCCTCGGTAATCAAAGTGAGACCCTGAAGCACCCCCGGCGTCATATAGCGCTCATTGTACGCTATTTCGGTCACATACTGACCGCCATGTATCTCACTGTTCGGAGTCCGCCCCGAACACTTGACAAAGTACTCAGCCATTCGTGCGGCTAGGTTGATTGGTGCTTTGTCAACCAACGCATATAGAAAAAGCAAATCAGGAGTTGGACAGTTACCAAGACTGTCCATGCGACCGCATATCGAATGGCTAAATTAGGGATGGGCTTTTTTTCCCAAATACCCGTACTCGTACCCGTACCGTACCCGTACCCGTACCTGTACCCGTACCGATTTTAGGTATTTGGTACATGTATCGGTACCAAGTTTTATTGATTCTGGTATTCGGTACTTTCGGTATTGGTACGGGTACGGGTACGGGTAAAAACGGGTACTGGTACCAAATTCTATGTATACCTTTAAAAGTTTTTTTGTATTATGTTTTATTTCATATTATGGTATTTATAGTGTACTCGTATGGATTTTACCTATATGGTACCCGTATCGTATTGGTACTCGTACCAATTTTACCTATTTGGTACTCATACTATATTGGTACTCATGTCAATTTTACATATTTAGTACTCGTACAAGTGCTCAAAAAGTAAATAAAAACAAAATGGTACCAAGCGGGTACTGTACCGAAAATACCCGTACCTGTACTCGTACCCGTACCGTACCTATATATTTGGTACGGTATTTGGTACCTAGTTTTGTTCAAATTCGGTACCGGTATTTTTGGTACTGGTACGGGTATAGGTACGGGTACTGTACCAATCCCATCCCTAGGCTAAATACATGGTGCATCACTCGCACCAAAGGGTCTCTGAGTCGCGAGGCCTTTGACATCCTCGGGTTGTAGGGTTCCCCAATAGCGTTTTCTGCCCAAAATGCATCCCGCGCTGCATCATTAGGGAAGTTGAACTGATCGTTGAAGACGTCGGGATCATCCATGTCGTCCCTAGTATAAATCCCGAGCCTTCTTCCCAAACGACCAACCGACCACGTATGCCATCGTCTACATAACCTGAAGGTTACCCACTCCCTGTAGCGGAAATCGGGTTCTGTATGTGCAACCGGCCTTTCATAGGCATACGATGCGAAGAATTCAATTGTCAACTCCCGGTAAACGGGTCGGTTGCAAGCGACCAGATTTGCAAGCGGGCGACTCATCATGTCGTCCAGTCGATCATACTGATTGAGTTCACGCATGACTTCCCAATCTAACCATCGGGGGACTCCAAACTGCCCCCGTCTCGCCCACAATGCGTCGCGTTTCGGTATGTACAAAGCTTCTTTCTCAATGTTGGGGTCAAACTGAAGGAAGGGATGGTTCATCTGTAATGGGGAACATTGTTAGAAAGACAGAAACATGAGAGATATGAATTGAAAACAGCCGAGCAGCAAATTATGAAGAAACTGTCAAACTGATCTGGGCATATGGCACGGTCGTGCGACGAGACGCACGGTCGTGCGTCACCGACGACAACGGAACATCTGCCCAGAAATGTCGGAACTATCGTGAAACACCGGCGAGGCACGACCGTTCCATACGAGGAACGACCGTGCAACTTGGTTTTCTGCAGATTTTTGACCCAGGCTCTAAGTAGCCCGATTTTTTCACAAATCTTCAAGTTTTTACACAAACGGGGGTCAGAAAAATGCACCAGATGTTCACGATACTACGATTCAACAAGGGTTAGGGTTTCGATTTGTTTATGAAGAGAACCCTAAAAATTCCTTGAAAAATCGGAAGAAATCTAACCTAGAAAGCAAGAAAACAAGAAATCTACAACTAGGAACGTACCGTGCGAAGAAGGGTGTGAGATCGTGCGAAAAACCGTGCGATATGATGAAGAATCGCCCTGGAACGGCCTGCAGCGACTAGGGTTCGCGAATGAGGGATTTTGCAGCAGATGAGGGTATATATAATGTGCAAAATGACAAAATTGCCCTCAGCCTGACGCACGGTCGTGCGTCACCGACGTCGCTCAAACCCGGACCACTTTTCTCGGAAATGCACCGGGGGTGCGATCTGCCGTGCCCGCCCTCGGTGACGCACGGTCGTGCGACCCGAGGAACGGTCGTGCATCAGGTGCAGATCAGAATTTTTCCGCAGAAGCCATTTCTAGCAACTGTTTCGGCCGTTTTTCGCCGTTTTTTCGACACACCAACTGTTCTAACAATATTGCAATACAGAACCTTCGCTCGGCACGTACGAAAACTAAACAAACTAACGCAAACTACCTAACTAACCTAAATTACGCTAAAACTACAAAAATACAAAAAAGGACTATTTTACCCTTATAGCGCCAAAGACGCTCCTGCTACATTTTTGTCGGCGAGTCAGTAGCGTAGACTCATGCTAAATTTTTGTCGGCGAGTCGATAGCAAGACCCATGCTAAATTTTTGTCGGCGAGTCGATAGCAAGACTCATGTCTCCACACTTTACGTGTGCGGGCCATTACCACGCCCCTTCGGATTCTGCTCCGTGTTGCCTGGAAGTCCACCTGGGGGTCTCTCCGACAACATTTTTGCTAACTGGCCCACTTGATTCTCGACATTCTGAATGGAAGCCTTTTGACTCCGCATTTCTCCTTCGTTGACCAAGAATCGCTCCTCATGCTGCTGATATCGCTTTTCAGCCATTTGATTAGCACTATTGGAGTTGTTCAGCAGTTGTGCCATCATTTCCTCTAGCTTTGCGTTGCTTTGAGAGGCGTGCGGCTGTGAACTGCTTCCTGAGCCTTGATTATGATATTGAGGCTGAAAGGATTGACCGTGAGATTGTTGTGGCGCGGGAGCATGTTGAGCAAAACCGGGCGCGTTTTGGTTCCCAGAACCAGATTTCCACCCAAAGTTTGGGTGATTCCTCCACCCGGGATTGTACGTGTTGCTGTAGGGGTTATTTTGGGGCCTGATTTGATTGCCCATGTAGTTCACCTCTTCGTGACCGGTAAACATAACACCCTGCTCACACGTACGTGGAACATGTGACACTCCACACTAGTCACATCCAGGGCCAACTTGCGCGGCTGTTTGGGATTTATCGAATTTCGTCGCCAGAGCCGAGATTTGCGCAGTAATGGCTGTGTAATCGTCCACAACGTGAGCTCCTGGGCGAGATGATGATGATGTAGCCCGACCTCTATCGCCTTCCCGACGCGAGCTGGATTTCAACGCAGCTTTCTCTATGATATCGTATGCTTCCGTCGGCGTCTTCGTTCCCAGATCGCCTCCTGCGTTAACATCTAATCGCTCCTGCGTGTTGTAGCTGAGCCCCTGATAGAATGTCAAAACCAGCTGTCTCTTGGAGAAGCCATGATGTGGCACATCAATCAACAAATCCTTGAATCTCTCCCAAGCTGCATGCAACGATTCGCCCTCGTCCTGGCGAAATGAAGTAATCCGGTTCCGTAGCTTGTTCGTTTTCTCAGGTGGAAAGTATTTATGCATAAACTGCTCCGCCAACTGATTCCAGGTCCTGATGGACCCGGCTGGGAGTGACATAAGCCAAGCTCTGGCTTTTTCACGCAATGAAAACGGAAACAACCTAAACCGAATTGCGTCCTCCGAAACATCCCTAATCTTGAATGTGGAGCAAACATGGAGGAAAGCCGCAATGTGTCTCCCGGGATCCTCGTGCTCACGCCCGTCGAACTGCACTGAATTCTGCACCATGTTAATAATACTAGATTTTATTTCAAATGAAGGTGCATCAATAGTAGGTCTAATAATACTGGGCTCCAAGCCCTCTCGTCCGGGCTGATTCGTCTCATTCAAAGGTTGATTATCGTCTGCCATGATTTCGTCCCCTGAGTTTTCGCTTTCAGAAAGTATCACCGGGTCGTCAATCGCGTTTGAAATCCGTTGTGCAATGACACGTGCCCTTTCTCGCAGCCTCCTACTTCTCCTAAGATTATGCGCTGGTTCGTCAACCGGCTCAGCAATATTAGGCGCGGGAGTTGAGGACATTAACCTGCAAACGAAAATTTGACACAATGAATATTTTATTAATATAATAATTCTGCCTCTTTTTTTTTCAGCTGAATAGAAGCAGAAAATTATTATAAATGGGCTGAAAATTTTATAAAAATCCGAAAATGGGCCCGAAATTTTATAAAAATCAACGCAATAAAAATAAATGAATCGGCTAATACAAAAATGGTTTCCCGAAGCCGAAAAATCAAAGAATAAATAAATAATAAATCCGGATTAAATAAATAAATGGAAAAAAAATTACAAGTGTACCAAAAAATGACTTGGAAAACGAATAAATGAAATAAAAACAAGAAATATTAACAAATAAATAAACAAATAAATAATCAAGAAATTATACACAAATATTAACAAGTATATACACCGATAACACAATGACTCGGGTCGTTCCTAAAGCTCGCCATTTCCCCGGCAACGGCGCCAAAAACTTGACGTGTGCGTATATATACATAATTTTGCAATGAATTTACACACGATTTGGTTTTAAATTTATAAAAGTGATTATTACTTTTACATCAAAACACACACGAAAGAGGCAAGTGTACCCCGTCACATATGTAATAAAGTATCGGTAAGAACCAAGTATCGATCCAAGGAAATGGGCGGAGAAATAATACTAGACCTTTGTCACTAAACTACCGGTAAAAACATAAGTTTGGTTGATTTTAACTAAACTAAAGTAAGCATAAATAAATACATAATAGAATATAGGTAAAAAGCCTTACTAAATACACAACCACAGCATGTCAACTAAGTCGGTTTTGGCACTAGAAGCATTCGGTCAATTTTCTATTTTAAACAATTAGTATCCCTTTCGGGAATCCTAACATTACAATCATTCGGAAAGCTAAAACGATAAACACACTTTAACCACCTAAAATTGTTCTTTAACGTGCAATTGATAAATGTCTATGAAAATCTCTTAAAAATAAGTTAGTCATCCGTTAGGAGTTTTCTAACCGCACTTAAACAAGGAAAGCGACACCGATAAACACAATGCAACCACCAACTGTCAAGCATAAACTAGATTAAATCACAACCGAGTTCATTTTACAAATCTTGCACAATAATTCACTAAGATAGCAATTTTGGCCTAAACTACTAACTAAGCTAACAAATCATGGCAAGAATTTATAACGACACCATCTAACCCGTTAAGGTCCTTACGTGACGGCAAGCTCTCTTGATTAACAATAATTACATTTTATTAAATCACTAACCATTTCAAGTATCATGATGCATACATTTAAACCAAGTTAAACTAGTTAACCAAATTCAAAGTTTACTAATACAAGATTAATTAAGCTTCATTATTCAACTATCTTAACTAACCAAGCATCAATCATCCAACATAATTACTTATAATCAAGAAATCAATATCAATAACAAGGTTGCAAACTAATCATCAAAGATTATCATAGAAAATACTCCAAGTGTCATTACAAACAAAGTTTAACACACTAATGGCAATAATCTAGCAAGGGATTGTTTGTGTTTTTGCCCAAAGGCTACAATAATACATAAACAATAATCTAAGTACTTGAAAGATTAACAAAATCATGGAAAGATTAGAAAATCAAACCATAAACAAGTACTAGACTAAGGATCCGGGTAGTAATCGAGCTAAACGAGACAATGTGGCTTGAATCCGGGTGAAAGCAGAAGCCTCCGGAGCCTGAAAATCGCCTGAATTGCTCTCCAAAATTCCAGAATATCGAACAGAATGTTTCTGTTCTGTTTTTATATTTTTCGCTGTCGCACGGTCGTTCTTCGGATGGCACGACCGTGCACTTTAAGCAATTATTAGGGATGGGTCACCATACTGCATACGTCATCAGATCTTTGACCAGAAATGATATCGCACGACCGTTCTTCGGATGGAACGGTCGTTCAGTTCCGGGTTCTTATTGCACGAGCTGCTGGGCCGGGCGTTCATCACCGAGATAAGGCTGGATCATCGCAGACGCACGGTCGTTCCTCGGATGGCACGTCCGTGCATCACCGAGCTGACCTTATATGCCTTGCACGCCAAGTCGCACCCTCGTTCAATGCCGGGTTGATTAGCAATTGTCGGAGATGCACGGTCGTGCATCAGGTCGCACGACCGTTCCACAGGCCCAGATCAGTTTCCTTAACAGAATGTCCGCAGCTTCGTCGTTTTGTCCGGAAAGTCCTCGTTTTCGCTATCATCTTGTCTGGTATGCTGTTTTAGGCCTGTAAACACAAATGTAGATAATTAAGTATCCGAATGACGGTTTTACGGCCAAAAACGCATAAAATAGGGGTAAAACGGGGGACTAAAATATGTGTAAATTAACGAATATCACCAGACAAGATTGTAGAGCTGATGCTAATTACCTACGCTTAGAACGCAAGAGATAAAAAAAGAGAAGGATCGGTAAATAAGAGCTTGCAATAATTGAATTGATACATACTTCAGTAAAACTCTATAGATAATTAAAACATATTTTACAAAACAAAACCTAAAGAACTTGAAAACCATAAGTCCATAACCAATCTCATTATTTTATCATAATAACTATTAATGAATCATACAGATAACTTCAAATATATATATATATATATATATATATATATATATATATATATTTTAAGCTATATTGTTAAATAATTAAAAGTGATACAATGTTCTTGTTTGATTCTGAAACTCCTCTGTTTTTCCAAGACATTATCAATAATCTTCGAATTTGCAACAACACCAAAAAAATTCAATCAGTTTATGCAACAACACCAAAAAAATCAATCAGTTAATGGTCAAATCCATGTTACAAATCCAGTCATCTCTATCCCCAATTTGATTATCAGATCGAAGAAGCGTGTTTTTTACTTCAAACTTTCATCAACACCTTAATAACACTTCAAAACCCTAGATCAATCATACGTACATAAAGAAGGGATTCGTACCTTGGAGATGGCGACATTTGATTATCAGATCAGAAAAGAGAATCGATAGAAGATGAAGAAACCCTAGATACAAACGAATGTAAATCCAAAAAATAAACAATAAAATCAACATTGAATGTTAAAGAATCAGAGATCAACATGATTAAAAGAAAGAAATCATAATATAACCTTAATATCAAACGATTCACAAATCAAAAGATGAAAAAAAAAATCAAGATAACAATCATCAATAAATATTGAAAAAATGTATGTTGGATCTACAAAGAACACTTAAGAACACCTTATAATAATAATATCGCAATCATACCTTGATGTAGTTGTAAATAGATCGATTGTTATGAAACCCTAGAAAAAAAACTAATGAATATGAAAATTAGATCTTGCAGGAAAACATAGATCTACAGATTGGAATTATAAAATCATGATGTTTATCAGAAATATGGAGTATCTAACCTTGAATTGGATGGATTATACGCAGATCTATGAAGAGTCTTCGAGAGCAGAGGGAGAGAGGCTTGAATTGTGATGGGTTTGATGAAGAGAGGATTTGATGAAGAGAGGGGAATGGCTAGGGTTTGATGAAGAGAAGAGAGGTTCAGATCTAGGGTTTTACAAAAGAAATGTAGATGCGTAAAAAATTAGTCTGGTGATACGGATCCCGCGTTGACCCGTATAAGAAAAAGGTTTGACCCGAATTTTCCCGCCAAAATGCACAATTTAGAGGCCTCCTAGCTTGACACATCAGCAAAAATTAACACATTTATTATATATAATAGATATACACACTAAACCAACACGAAAGATATAATAAAAGTCCGGTAAGAAACTAATATATATAGTCACCGACAACAATCGTACATATCGTCACGACAAGGAGCATATATATTCTACCGACGACGCTTAGGTATTTTCGCCAACGAAAAAAATATATAAACGACTACAACGGCGAGTTCTAAAAATAATATATTTTTAGACACTTAGGAAAATATATATATTTTCACCATTCTTAAAAATCCGGAAAGTATTATATAAATAACCAACTAATATATAAGTATACTTATACGTATAAGAATATGTACACCAAAACACTTAGTAAAAATATAAGATTACAAGTAATGTACATGTACACATATACGTATAAATACGATACAAATACCTACAATAAAATATACAAGTGAAGTAGATACATGGTATACGTATACGTATAAATACAATAAATATAATTGATATATACAAATACACTTGATGAAGTGTACACATACAAGAGAGCATCATACATGTACATCGATATAAGTTCGATGTTAAAAATGATGGTTTTAAACAAATATATCTAATAAAGATATATATATATATATATATATATATATATATTTGAAGAACAAATATAGACATACGAAACAAACATACATATGCAAGTGAACCAGGTTCACCCTTTACAAAATATATATATATATATATATATATACACACATTTCAAAACGACAAAACACCCGTGCGAGACACGGAGACGCATATGGGCTAGGCCCACTCACACTATGCGAGAACGGATACACATATGGGCTAGGCCCATCCTACTTGTACGAGGCACGAAGACGCATATGGGCTAGGCCCACTTACACTCGTTCTAGGCACGAACATATATGAAGGACGAGGCTCGTTCATACACGACGAGAATACAAATATATATATGAAATATTTATACTAACAACGACCATACAAACCAAATACCAACGTATTAAAACAAACAAGGGTCTCCAAACAAATAACAAATACAAGTCTTAACGACATTCAAGATGAGCAACTTGTACACGGTCTAGTAAAGACCTAAGTGTTTAATGAGATTAGGACACTTGTAGGCTGCGGCAAGTATGAATACCCGATTTGCTAGCACTCTTTTCGTTGGACGCAAACTGTGAGTTCATATCCCCCCTTTCTTTTAAACGCTTTTCGGTTTTACAACTATCTGGGGGAGATACATGTTACGATGGTATGATTAAGCTAAGGAATGAAACAATTAGATCATGTGAGAATAAGGTGGAACTTAAGCACCATTAATCACATACAGGCCGAGGAATGAAAGGGGTAGATCTATTAGGTTTTGGCGAGCTCCACTCATAGGTCCGTGAGACCGCATGAAGTGCTTTGTGTCCTAGTTGAGGTTAATCGGCACTAAATCATCAAGGGTTGGATTGCTTCCAATGTTGGCACACATATTAATGTCCTTGCAAAACATTAATGATCAACGGTTTCATAGACGCTTTACATACCGGCAGGGGCGGACCTAAGCCCAGCCCAAGGTGGGCGGGTGCACCCCCGCGAAAAAAAAAAATTAGTGCTAAGTTCCATCGAAAATCCCGTCTGCACCACTTGAAATTTTTCGTCCGCACCCCATGGAATTTTCCGTCCGCACCCCTTGGAATTTTTTGTCTGCACCCCTTAGGTGAAAAGTGTTATCAATTTATATTTTAAAAATATTCTTTAGTAAACTCTTATTTTATAAAAAAATACTACCTAAATTATATTACTTTTAATACCTAAATAACTAAACCCAAATACCCAATACATTTAACTAGCCCACTACTAAGTCTTAGGGGCTGTTTGGTAGCCTCTGAATGGTCATTAAGAGGCTACCTCTTAATGGAACCATTAAGAATTTTACCAATGAAAAGGTAGAAAAATGTGACATGTGATGATTTACTATTCAGAGGTTACCTCTTAACCATTCAGACTTGAGGTTACCTCTTATTCATTCAGAGGTTTTAAACCATTAAGAGGTAGCATCTGAATGGTCATTAAGAGGCTACCAAACAACCCCTTAGCCCAATAAACAAACCCAACAAATCAACAATATTTCAAACTAAAATAAAATAAACAAGCCCAAAACCCTTACATATTATATCCTGCTCTCTTTATCGTCCTTACACGCCAGCGATCAGAACATCAACAGCGACAATAGTGAATAGTCAGCAGCCGCATACCACCGTAATTAGCCACTATACCACCGCCGATCAAACACGGGTAAGTTTCTTTGTTATTTTTGATGATTTTTTGTTGATATTATCCACCTTCAGCAACCTATTATAGCCGCATACTAACCATAGTAGACATGTGGTTCGTTTTGTTTTCATTATGTTATGGTGGGTTATATTTTGTTAGTGATGATATTTTGCCTTTTTTTTATAGCCGCATACCACAGTATGTTTGGCTTTTTTTTAGTGAAGAACGTTTGGCTTTTTTTATGGTGCATGTTGTTTAGATGATTTTTAGGGTGATTTACATTATGATATTTAGGGCTTGAATAGTTGATACATTATGCAATATGTTATGGAGCCATGAACTTAAAGATCAATTTGTTTGTGATAGCGGATAGGAACAATGAGCAGGGACTTTATGGCCCGACTCGACCCGAACTGACCCAATACGAACCAATTTTTTATTTATATACCTTGAGGCCTAAAATTTTTAAAAATTTTCCGCACCCCCATGGAAAAATTCCTAGGTCCGCCACTTCATACCGGTTTTCTATACAAGAACTTTCAAATGTTTTTAAGATTCATTTGATACGAACACAAACACAAGAATTCACCAACATTATGTTGACTTTTCAAACTTACATGTATTTCAGGCAACTAGTAGATCCTTGCACGGTACGGTTTCAAGAAACAAGCATGTCAAGAACGCGATGCCATCCTTTTGGAGGATTTGTGTAACACCCCAAAATATAAAATTTACATATACATATGTAAATTATAAATTGGTCATAACCAAATGTAACATAACTAGGAATAATTAACCTAGTTAGTAAATCGTATTGGAAAACAATAAGGAAAACATGAAATAGATAACCATTTTACAAAATATGGAACTAGAGGGACTAAAAGAGGCAAAAGGGAAAATGTTTTTAATTAAAACAAATAAACACCAAAACACACAAATATGTGTGTGTTTGGTCGATGTTTACACAGAGCCAGGAGAAGGGTTATTTTCAAAACCCCAAACTCACTAAAATCCATCAAAATCTAAGGGAAATCGAGTTGGAAATTAGGGCTTTAACTAAATTCGTGATCAACTAAGCTAGGGGATCAAAAGGTATGTTGAATTTTATCATTTCGTGATATCTTGAAATTTGGATAAACATTCATGAACGAAATTCTTGTGTGAATGATGAATATTATAATTGAATTGATATGAGAATGAGTCTAGGAACAAACCCTAGATGAGTACTTGATGAATTAGTGTCATAAATTAGAGATTGAATGATTACCCATATATGTGTTAAGTGGATTTTTATGATATTATGATGAACACTTGAAAAGTGATGGTAAATCTGAGAAAAAAATGATGATGAGATATAAGTTCTACATGTGGTTAATGCACACAAGACATAGAGGTTTGATTTTGATGTTAAAACTTGGTTAATAGTTAACCATGAATTGGATAATAGATGCGTATGAATCTCGCCTACAAGGTGCTCGTTAAAATGCCTAAGTGAAATCGTGTTGTCTACTAGTTTGTATGTAGAGCTTGATTTAATGATTTCATGAGTAGTGGGTTTATGACAAATCTTTTATATGTGTGAAATTAAACAGGATGGTGTATGAGAATCACCATAATAGAACTTGAATATATGTTAATTTTAGTTATAGTTCTCAAATTGACAAAGACGAAGTTGAGAAGATGATAAAATTAGGATTCATATGATGACTTCTTGAAATAGATGATGTTTTTGACATCTCTTAGCCTACAATCACTGTGTTATAGGTTTCTAACCATTAACCAAGATTTAATATGGGTTTTAGCCATGGAAAATGGTTGCATTTGATGATTGGGTCGAATTTGAAAGGACCCTAAACATGATTTCCGTAGCTTTTTATATGGATTTTGACTAATCTTAAAAAATCATATAAAATCAACCATTTATCCGATTTTGGGTGTTCTATACCTATTCGGAAAGCTTATGAAGTAAGTTTTTACTGTTTTCAATCATAAGAAACAAATGTGGTTGCTAAATAGGCAAAAAAGGCGAATTAAAACTGTTGTTCAGAACTTGAAAGCTGTTGAAAAATGAAAATATAGTTGCTGAGCTGATTTTATAAAAATCATATAAAATCATAGAAAATTCGTTAGAATGTGTACCTTATATGCTTACGAAGGTATTGGAGTGTTCTACGATCCATCTTTGAACATGTTGATCTAATTCAGATTTTAAATGGGTCAAAATGGTCAATTACAGCAGCTAAATAAAAAATCGCTCCACATAAATAATGTTCTTATTAACCAAGAAAAGGGCATAGGATTGTATATATTTGCTTTAGGCATGAAGTATTGATTGTTGGGAACAAATAGCACTTTATGTGACATGCTTAAAGTGTTTAAAATCACTTACTAACTAGTTGTATGAGTAACTTCACTAACGGGTCAAACGGTTAGTGAATGAAAAGAATTATGGTATGAAACTAGTTGTTGAATATATGGCATGCTTTGATTGATAAGTGTGTAAAAAAGGGGTCATAGGGTGATGGCCATTATATAGAATGACCAATCTAACCATCTTATGGATGTTATGATATAGTTGACTCTAAACAAGCTACAAGCTAGGTGGGAGCTTGGAAAGGAACGGGTCAAACGGATCATGGATGCGAAGAATGTTTGCGCGGACGCGAGGTAAGTAAAGCTTACACCCAATTTAAGTGTACGTATTTATTTTATAGGTGATAAATATGACAACGGATTGTATCCGAATATAGGTTCCGATACGAAACAATATGAGTCGGAACGAATAAAAACGATCAAAACCATGGTTAATGGAAAAAGGATCTTGTGGTAAAAAAAATCCGAAATGGGTCGGATGTGTGAATGGTTAATTAAAAACCATGATTTATTTATAAATATAAATGCCTGGTCATATAAGCCAAATGGGTCAAATGGTGGTAATAACACCATTTGACAAATATCGACTAACGTTTGGTTGTCAAGTCGTATGTTCACAGGAGTGAACAGGAAGTGGATAATTGTGTCGCCATAAGTAGCGGTTAATAAAGAGTAAGGTATAAAACGGGTCTATAAGTTGACCCGAGACAGATACGCATAAATAAGGTTATAGTTAAAAATGCGATTTTGGTCAAATAATTAGTGAAAGTCCTTCGTCGTAAAATGAGGGACTAAAATTGACCAAAAAGCCTTTAATGGGTAAACCGGGCAAACGATCCTTAGAGGTTGTTTAGGAGCTTATATTATGATTATGTAACCCTTTAGATACGTATAGGAGTATAGGCATAAACTTTCGTGGGTCAAATGCCTAAGAATGGGCCATTCGCGTAAAATGATTAACCGAATGGTAAAAATTTACGATAATGGGTTAATGGGTTCATTTTGTTAAATACGTCACAAAAAAAAAATATTTATGGTGGAATATAAGTAGTTAATTAAATATGGGAATACGAAGTGTGAAATGAAAAGTACGAGTTAGATGCTTGAATGCATAAAAATACTCTAAATGGGTCAAAACGGACTCGTGCGCATAGCTTGTGTACTAGTTGCATAATTCACAAAAAATTATGAACCCGAGCTATAGATTTTGAGTTAAATACATTGGTGTATGTACTTTTATTATTATTTAGAAACAAGTTGGTAGTTTTTAACTTGAACGGGTCAAAATTCCTTATAAATTAATTTCAAGCCGAGGGCTTGAAATCTAATATTTTATGAGTTCAGGCGTCGGGTTATAACTCCATATTATGGAGAATTAAATTACGATCACGTAGGAAAAAGAATCGTGTAAAACGGACATGTAGATTGAAAGTTATGATACTTTGAAGTTAGAATTTTGGTAAATAAGTATAGCTGGGTAAATGCAGCACCAAGAAACAACCATTCTGTCGAATACAGGGTGTCACGCCATGCGACCACTAACCGGGAACAACGTCACGCCACGTGACAAGTGTCGCGGCCCGCGACAACATAAGCTCAGTCTCTCGCGGCCCGCGAGAGACACCAGAGCTGGAAGATTTGTTTTCTTTTGTTGTTCAATGCTTGGAACTTGTCTAAATGCATTTTAAGATACCAAAACTAACTTTTATGTTGGTTTTGAACTTAGGTGATCGTGGTGTGCTCCCGGATGAAGATCAAGCGATTATCAAGAACCGAACACATGTCTTTTGAAGCTTCCGCAATGATCTTATTTTGTTCTACTTAAAAGTGGATATTGTAAACACATAGAATTATATTGAAAAATGTTTTTAATCATGTAAGAATGTTAACTTGGAAAAGTTTTTGAAAGGGTACATTTCCATATAAAAATGTGTATTTAATATTATAATCGCGTTAAATTGAGACGGGTCTTACAATTTGATTCACATCTCCCGCCCTCGAGCGAAAGATGGAATGCAAAACCTCAATGTTAAAAACTATATTTTTGCAACAAGTCTTTTGGTGAAACAATATAACTTTGTTATGTCTTCATGAATAACTTGTGTCTTGTACATTTCTTTCATGTCAATGCAATGGATGAACAACGTACGTATTTATTTCATTTAGTATGTTTACGTACATCGTATGCAGTGAGAACTAATCACGATCACACCTTGTGCCCTCTGCCTATGAGCGGGTGTGACAAGGGGTGACTAAAGAAGCAGTGCACGGTATTATTATCATTGTTTGTTGGAGTATTTGGCATGATATGAACATGCTTAAATTTCCAATAAAATGGTTCGTGTTGAAGATATCATTGGAGAAGTAAAGATATTGAGGTATCTTTGGTTCAAAAGTAGGGATGGCAACCGAACCCGAACCCGATGGGTAAACCTGAAACCTGAAACCTGAAACATCTGGGACGAGTTTGGGGTCGGTTAATCGGGTTTGGGACTAGTTTGGGACTAGTTTTTATTTTTTTTCACGGGTTTGGGATGGGTTTGGGATTTGGTGATATACCCGTTTTGTAACACCCCGTGTTTTCGAAAGCCAAAGTCAAAGTCAAGGTCAAAGTCAACGACCGATCGCGCGACTTGACTGATAGTGAATTCTTTTATGTGTTTAACTTTAGTTGTATTATGTGGAGTAAGTGTCAGTAATCGTAGTAATCGACGTATGTTATTCGCTATTTAATCGACTTACGACTGTGAACTATAGGAAGTAACAATGCGATAAAGTTAACTAAAAACGATACTCGAACTATGCTAATCGAATCGACATCGAATGGTAATCGCACTCGCAACTCGAAATACGCATTTTGGTTATTGTCATACGTGTGTGTGCGCCTTATGTGTTAGTTGTGTATGTTTATTTGTGTTATGTGTGGTAATCAATCGAAACGCAATCGAAACTCAATCGCAATCGAACTCAATCGCAATCGAAACGATATGGTAATTGGTAGAGAAGAGATAGTGCGAGATATGAGTAGTTGGGATTAAAAGTAATTTGAATAGGAAACTCTATCACATCGCTCACTCGAATCGCATTGCAACGCGCTACAAACGAATCGAAATGGCAAAACTCGTCGCGCCAAGCACTCGAACCAGGTGCCAGCCGACCGAACAGCCACCCGGCTGGACTGCCACCCGAGCGAGGTGCCATCCGACCGAAGTGCCACTCTGCCGGGCTGCCACCCGGGCGAGATGCTATCCGACCGACCAACCCTTTCCATTTTGGGAATCCTATAAATACCCCTTGTCACTCTCAAACTTGAGGGGGCTTCTTTGAAAATATGAGATATTTTTTCTTTTTTTTAAGCAGACTAAAAAAAAGAACGTAATTTTTTTTTCTTTCTACTTCCAAGCACACCAAAGAAGACCTAATCTTCTTCTTCTTGGCGGCGACCAGAAAGGGAGTGGCGGCAGAAGGTTGAGCAGCAGCGGCAATCAGCAGCAGCAGAACAACAGCAACAACGACGGACAGATGCAGCAGCAGCAGATGATGATCGATGGCAGCAGGCGGCGGTGGTGCTAGTGAGTAGCGGCGACGGCGCTTAGCAGAACCCTAGTTCCGATTATTGCAGCGGTGACCTCTAATCTAAGCCCTAGTTCAGATTCTTCAGGTACCTTCTTCCTCTTCACCTTCTCTGTGATTTTCGTATGAATCGATGAAGAGCCTTGGTCTGGCTCTGATACCAGTTGTTAGGATCGAACGACACACACACGAACACAATCACAATAGCACGAACAACACAAGATTTATAGTGGTTTGGTCAGCTGACCTACGTCCACTCTCGGTAACTAGGAAGTTTATATTTCTTGGTGATGAGTTACAAGTTTTACAGATACAATACAGAATCATATATAGGATGAATGGAAATGAAAAGCAATAGAACATGGTCCCGAAAAAACGGATCACCTCTCCTTTTTTTTTCTCTTTTGACCAACTTTTCTGTCATGCTTTTTGACCACTCAGAATCATAATTAAGTGGCTTCACCACTCAACAAACTTATCTAATCGGGTTTGGGGTTGGGAACCTGATCCAAACCCGACCCATTGCCATCCCTATTCAAAAGTCATAAAAAAGTTGTCAATTTTTTTGAGAAAATTAATGTAAATTTGTATTTATATAGTGTGGTGTAGGTTGTTTTGGGCCTTTGGCCCTTCATAAAAGTTCACCTTTAGAAAAAAATACACTTCCTACAAAATACACACCATCTATATCCCAACCACAAACGTGTCTTAGACTCTTAGATTAATAACCTATACATACACACACAAACCCTCACATCCCACACAAATGTCCGAACAACCACCACCACCACCGGCAGACAACCAACCCAACGGCGGCACCGTCGGTCCTCCACCCGGCCCTACACCGGACACCGTGGCTTCAAAACGACACCGTAGACCCAGCGTTCGACTCGGCGACATTGGAGATCAACACACATACGATAATCATCATAATATTCGAAGAACAACAAAGCAACACCTATGGAAATTTGGCGCCAAAGATTCCAAATCTTCGAAAACAAGACCACTAGTTAACTTAACAGGTGAGTATCAAGATCTTGGTGAAGATAATAATGATGAGAATTATAATGTTAATGTGAATAATAACAATAATAATAATAATAATGTTAATATTGATAAGAAGAGGAATGATAATGGTGGGGTGATTGGGAGTTGGAAGGTTAGGGATTATTCGAAATCGAAAAGGGGGTTTTCGGGTTCGAAACGGGTTAGAACAAATTGGGGGGAGAAGTTTGAAGATGTGGGTGTGGATGAATTTGATGATGATGGTGAAAGTTTGAATTTTGAGATGGGAAATGAGGATTATGGTGGTGGGAATAGAGGGAAAGAAGCTCGGGTTGAATTCGATGGACCGTCGGATAATAATGGTTTGGAAAGGGATGGTGTTCGGGTGTGGTTGAATCAGTTGGGGTTAGGGAGGTATGCGCCGGTTTTTGAGGTGCATGAGGTGGACGATGAGGTTTTGCCGTTGTTGACGTTGGAAGATCTTAAAGATATGGGGATAAGTGCGGTTGGGTCGAGGCGGAAGATGTTTTGTTCGATTCAGAAGCTCGGTAAAGGGTTTTCGTAATGAACGAGAAGGTCTGAACTCTGAAACTGGTTCTAGCCTTTTTTTTGTTTTTCTTCTATTTTGATAGTGTAGTTGTTTAGTTTTGCGATGAAATGGTTTTGTTTTGCGCGGAAGTTTTGTTGCTTTTTGACTTCGTATGATGCGGTTTTGTGGTATATAGATTAGAGGTTAGTGATTAGATAAGCTTTGACTTTGCGGATGTTGTTTTAGAGAAGAATAGTTGTAACTTTTGAAGTTATGTGGAAAATGAGTTAATAAATAGATCTTGTAGTTCAAGATGTGTGTTAAATGATGTGGATTTATGGTAATGTAGGTTTTTTGTTCAGATTATTTATAAGTTTGCTGATGTTATGTTAATGAAGATTGATATAACTGCTGCGATATAGCGAAGTAATTATTGAAAAATGAATTATGGAAGTTTTTTTTTTTTTTTTTGCATATAATTGGTTGTAGCTTTTGTGATAAAATGGGTTTGTTTTGCGTGTGAATTAACTTACTTTATGACTTAAAATGATTAAAAAAAAATTGTATGGTATGTAGAACAAGGAGTTAGATGTTAGGTATTGACACACGACCACAATACGAAAACTCAAGAACACAGGGATTTAACGTGGTTTGGTCTAAACCGACCTGCGTCCACAAGCTACAACTAGGATCTTTTTATTTCTTTCGGAGGTGATAAGAATTACAAACGCCCTACCCATCTATTTATAATACAAATTAGGATAAATAACTTTGGGAACAAGAAAAAACCATAAATTAGACAACATGCCTAATTTAATCCGATTAAGGTTAGGGCCAGCTTCCCTGTGGTCTTGGTATGTAGATTAGTAGTCAAAATTTCTCTTAACTTTGCTGTTGTTTTATTAAAGAAGAATGCTAATTATTGTTGCAATCTAGCCAAAAAATGGGTTCAATCAATCAATCAATCAATTATCATACTCAAGGTTTAAAAAGGCTAAAACGGGTATCGAGGCGTTTTCCCTTAGCCTCACGAGGCGTAAGCCTCGAGGCAGGTCGAGGCGTAAGCCTCAAAACATTATTAAAAAAAATTAAAAAAATATATAGACGTCTCATAAAAATCACAAATTAGCATAAAACAAACATCATAAATAGAAAATATTTCAACAAACAAGGTTTAAACATAAAACAAACATCATAAAATAGTTCAAACAACTTAAACTAGTAATGTTATGACATCTAAATATCATAGAACTCGTTCCACTCCGCATCATCATCATCATCCTCAAAGTACCCTTGTATATATGCTATTTTACATGTATATTTAACAAAAACTAATAGTTAGTAGCAAAGGACTTGTATGTTGGGTGTGTGAATGAAAGCCTCAAAAGGTGGTAAATACTTTGTCCCACATCGGTGTGTTAACAAAGTTAGTGGTTGTTTATAAGGTAAAGTCTTTACTACTCCATTGTAGCTTTATGACATGTTTTACCAAAAGTCCTACCCGCGCGCAGGGGGGGGTGCAAAAAATGAGTTTCTGAATTGAAATTTAATTGAACTCGTGCATGCCCGCACGTCCTGCGGACACGAATGCAGCTCTCCGAAAACCCCAGGTCCGCGTGGGCCGGTTTTTGCACTATTTAACCTTTATTTTTTTTGTGTTAAAGCGCAGACGAGATGACAATTTAACCTTTTTTGGCTGCATTCTGTTCTTCGAAGATGTTTTTTATAAAGCCCAAGGTCCTTTTTTGGCTGCATTCTGTTCTTCGGTTAGGGGCTTTTTTATAACCTAGGATTTTTTTTAAGTTGACTGTTGGACTTGACCCCAATTAGGCCCAATAAATACTAAATGGGCCCAAAAAAAAGTCTAGAAAACAATAAACTGATCAATTTGCACATGTCTAGTGAGGCTTAAGCCTCACCGCCTCGCCTCACCGCCTCAGACCGCCTCAAACCGCCTCGTTATGACTGAGGCTTAGGTTTCATTTCCCCCTGTGAGGCTAAGCCTTTATTGCGATTTTTCACCGCCTCACCTGAGGCGTACGCCTTGAGGCGCGCCTCTAAACGCCTTTTTAAACCTTGATCATACTCAGTAAATCCCACCAATAGCAAAGCTAAGGTAGGGTCTGAGGAGGGTAGATGTAGACAACATTACCTCTACCTCGTAGGAATAGAGAGGCTGCTTCCGGTGAGACCCCCGGCTCGATGCCAAAAAATGGGTTAAAAATTAAAATTAAATAAATAAATGGGTAACAGATGAGCTACGGAATTGATAGATTAATCAACATTGTGTTTCAAATTTTGCTCAATATTCTTTGTTTTTCGGTGGTCTTTGAATGTTCCTTATTAGAGGTATTGTGAGTTCAAAAATCATGACCAATGGACTGTAAGGTGATTAACTTCCTTGCATCACCAATTTTAGCTTAAAATTTTTGAACCCTGGAGTTATTACAGCCGTACAAGATCTAAGATTCAGATTATCGCGGCGACATAAGTACCCCTCAGGAGTATATGCTATTATAGTCACATATTCTACTCATTTCATTGCCCTTTTATTTTATCATCAGATTTCATATTTATTTGTCTTTTTTATGACAAATTTGCTCTTGATAAATCATGGTAATAAATTTACATGTCATGTTGGAAAAAGCCATGTATCATAGAGCCATGGCATGAAGACATTGTAAACCAGATCAATTTACTGTTATCCTTAGTTATTGTTTTTCTTGTGGCTAGAATCATAATCAGGTAATAAGTTGATTAAAGCTGGGATATTTAGGTAGTTTTAGTTAACCTCAGTAATTGGTTTTCTTGTAGCAGCTTGATCAATTTTGCACCCAAAAAACTAGAAATTGTTATAATAGTCAGTTCTGTCCATAGTTAGTAAAGGCGTTAGGCGCATAGGCCTCGCCTGGGGCCTAGGCGCAAGGCGCAAAAAAAGCGTGGGCCTGAGGAAAAAAAAAGCGTACAACAAAAAAACTAAAAATATTTTTATATAATAGAAAATTAATACTATTCTTCAAATAAAATAAACTAAAGCTATTATGTAACAGTTAATATCATTTATTTAGTACCAAAAGTTGTAAAATGCTAGTTTATTAGTGTAGAAAAGTAGTTTCGTTTGATAAAAGTAGAAATCTAGCTAGAATCTTGCCAAAATTTAGAGAATTTGGCCGAAAACTCTCAAGAATCTAGGAATCTCACCGGAATCTGCGCACGAACCATCACCTAGAGATTCAAAGCGCAACTGCCTCGCCTCGCTAGGAAATTGGGCCTAGGCGCAAGAGGCGATGGCTTTTAATAACTATGGTTCTGTCATGTTCTAGAAAATCAAGTCACAATAATTGCTTTTTCAGCATTGAAGGTCCTTTAGTATCTAGTACACGAATAGAGCATATGCTTCTTTTGTGCATACTTCACCTCATGTCATCACCATTGGTTTTACAGTTAGATGTTTCTTTGCTGTTTGAATGCAAATTTGTGCATGATAAAAGGCTTTAGGCGCCCTGAAATTGTTGTTTCTTTGCTGTTTGGATGGCAATTTTTATGCGTGATAAGACTTTTGTCACCCAGCAGTTGCATCACTTCATAGTTCTATCATACAAGATGCTCGCAAATCCTCCAGTATTTAAATGTATGCAGTTACAATCCAGAAAGGATCAGGCCAAATTGGTAAGCCGTAAGCTTTCGTTATCTATGTCCTCTTGGTGAGCAATTATGCAGTTTGTTCTCTAATTCTCGTTAGTCAACAATGGCCATGATTTTCTCTCGATGATGTGTTAAAGACATCGAGCAAGTATTCTTTGACCGTGAGGTCTACTTAACATTTTGTTTTATTTTTGAAAGTGGTGTATGGTGGTGGAAAATGTATGTTACACATGTATTTACAAACCTATGGTTGCAAAAGGGGGGGGGGGGGGGGGTTGCTATTCAAGGCTCTTGCTCAAGTCTTGTTTGTATGTTCACAAGACATTATGAGTGACACTTTTATGTGTTTCAAGGTTCAACAAATAGTATTAGACTAGAACTAGATATATAGAGGTTAATAATGTATAGTGTTAATCTCTATGTTTATATATCCGCTGCAGACACAAATCTGCTGATTACTATGGTGGTGTTTGTTTTTTCTGCAGGAAAAGGTCTGCAGTCTGCGGACCACATCTGCAGAGAAGAGGTGGACCAAATGTCTGCAGTCTGCAAGGAAAAGAGGGTTTGTTTTTTTTAAATAAAACCTCTTCACAACCAAACCTCTTCACAACCAAAACCTCTTCACAACAATGTCTGCAGTCTCCTCTCTCTTCTCTCTCTCTGCCATCTACCACCACCACCACAACCATCCGCCACCACCACGTCGGCCACCACCACCGCCATCAAAACCCACCACCACCCCCGATCTCTCTCTCTTCTTTCCCTCTCTTTCTCCTGCCGCCCCCTCTCTCTCTCTCTACGGTCTCTCTCTCTTCGTTCCACCACCGCCATCAAAACCCACCACCACCACCACCGCCGCCCCAACCATCCGCCACCACCACGTCGGCCATCACCACCGCCATCAAAACCCACCCCCACCCCTTTCTCCTTCAGATCTGTGAATCGAAGGCGGCTAGAGAGAGAAACAGCGAGAGAGAGAGAGAGAGAGAAACAACAGCTAGAGAGAGGAGTTCGACGGCGGTGGTGATGCTCGAAGGCGGTGGTGATGCTCGACGGCTGTGAATCGAAGTTCAGATCGAAGTTGCAGGTCTGTTTTGTTTGCGATCGATGTTGATGATGATGAGGGTTTTCAATTTGGGGGTTTTGTTTTCGATTTGGAGGTGGTGGCGGAGCAAGGGTGGGCGGCGGAGCAGGTGGTGGCTGAGAGGTGGGTTTGAAGGTGGAGGTGATGGGTGTCGGTGGTGGAGGTGGTGGCTGAGATGTGGTGGTGGAGGTGGTGGCGGAGGTGGAGCCGTGGAGGTGGTGGCGGAGGTGGTGGCTGAGATGTGATGGTGGAGGTGGAGGTGGAGGTGGTGGCTGAGAGGTGGGTTTGAAGAGGGAGAAGAGGTCTGCAGAGGTTAGAAGACTTGTGGACAAGTCTGCTTGGGGAAGAGCTTCTGCAGACATTTTTGGTCTGCAGATCTTCAAGAAAACAAACAAGCTGCAGGAACCTTATGTCTGCGCGCCTCTGCGCGACGCAGACATAAGTGCTCAGAAGAGCTTCTGGAGAAAAAACAAACAGAACCTATGTAACCCTTATAAGATCTTCCTGTAATCATCTCGTCGTCTTCCTTCCAAGATGCGTCCTAACGAGTCATGAGACATTGTTGCTATGTTTGGTTTCAAAAAGCATTTCAAAGTGTGAGACAAGAGCTTCATGTACCCATCTACCCGAGGCGATTAGCATTTAAACAATTTCTAGTTATCACCTTGGACTTTAAAAAGTAAGATAACAAAAAGGACTATACAATGTATATTAACTACTGTTATGCCGCGCTCGCTTTGTGGGTGGTAAGCAGAATATATCTCAATTTGATAACATGTATGTTTATGTTTCGGCTACTTGAACATACTACTCATAACACAATTTCAATAAAAATTACATCGAGACAGGTAAAAATACGCTCGTCATAGAGTAACTTATTAAAGTCCAGGATTAATAGCGTTCGTCCACCAATAGCAAACGGTTACTATTCTCCCGGGTTGGTTTGTCACAGTAGCAAAGTGAAAAGGCTAAAAGATGTAATACTAAAAGAAATAAAGGTGAAGGGACTAAACATGTATACAACCAAAATTAAAGCAGATGCACCAAAATTAAAGCTAATTAATAAAAAAGAATTAAAAAAAAACAAAGGGGCTAAACACATATATTATATTAGAAAAGTAGCACATTTAAAAGCAAGATAAAAAAAGCCATGATAAATCACTAAAAGAAATAAAAGTAGAAAGATTAAACACTTACACCAATAAAGTTATAGCATAGGGACTAAACACACATATAAACAAAGTTAACTGATATATATATATATTTTTTTTTTAGAAATCTGATTTTCAGAAACTTTGAAACAAAGTTGTAATAAGACCATTCTTTAGAAAAAGAACTCAACGTGCTTCAAGAAACAAAAATACATATCTAAAAAAACCAACGTGTTTAAAGATGCAAAATATGAATGAAATATTGAACAAAAAAAAAAAAAAAAGGATATAAATGTTTTCCTTAAATATTTTAGAGTATCGACATTACAAAAGGATATAAATGTTGGCAAAAGATCAAATACAAATAATCTTAACATACTAAACATACAAATTGAAGGAAAACCCAAAAAGACAAGGTGACATTTTTATAATTACCACCAACTATCAAAGTTACAACAAAAAATACCTAAAAAAACACAAATTTTTTTATAACATTTTTTATTAAAAAATCGCTACATTTCGTTAGCAAAAAAAAAAAAAAAAAAAAAAACTTTTTTTTTTTTTTTTTTTTTGCTGCTACTAAAAGTAGCGATTTTTTAATAAAAAATGTTAAAAAAATAAAATAAAATAATTTGTGTGTGTTTTTTTTTTTTTTAGATTTTTTGGGGGTTTAGTTTTTAGCATTTTAGCTTGGGGGGGGGGGGGGGTAGGTTTTTTTTAGGTTTTGGGGGGGGGGGGGGGTGGGGGGTTTAGGTTTTTTTTTTTTTGGGGGGGGGGGGGGGGGAGTGGTTAGGTTTTTTAGGTATATTTGTAGAGTAACTTTGATAGTTATTGATAATTACAAAAATGCCACCTTGTCTTTTTGAGTTTTCCTTCAATTTGTATGTTTAGTATGTTAAGATTATTTGTACAAGAACTTTACCCTATAAATGTTTTCCTTATATATTTTTAGTATAAAGTAGTCATGGCAATGGTTCATGACACGTTATATAAGCTACCTAAGCCCATAAACTTCCCTAAAACTTTCGTCTTCAATCCAAAGGGGGAGATTTTTCCACATAAGCTAATTCTAGCAACTCACTTAAAGTTAAAATTACTCGACCAAGCTAACAAGAAAAGCTCAAATGAGTTTTTTTTAACACCTACAAACACTAGTTGAAATTAAAATTACTTGACTGAGCTAACAAGAAAAGCTAAAAGCCTAAAACGAGTTTCTTTTCGAATGACTTATTTTCCTTAACGTCAAATTTGGATCATTGACGGACCACTGGAGTATCATTGTGCCACCGGCGGAACCACCCGATTATATCCATTTCCACTAGGCATAATGCCTATACTTCAATTCAGAAGGAAACCCAATACATATTGGAAAACCCACCTTGTGGGAATCGAACCCAGGACCTATTGGTACTAAAGTCTTATCTCACCCTCAAGACCACTAGGTAAAACGTATCTAGGTTTCCGTGAGCTTAGACTTAAGAGGGTATATTGTGTCACTAGTTTCCGAGTTAACTTAACGAGGGATAAGAAAAGAAAGCAAAAGTGAGAAAGGAAAGGACGAGAAAGGAAAAAAAAAGATGTCTTTCCCACCGTTTCCTCCCAAATCGGAAGGAAAGAAAAATTAAAGAATTTAGCCTAGTTTTCCTGTCATTTCCTTTCTTTTCCTCCCTTAAATGAAACTCGGGAACACGACATGTTTTATTTTCCTTTTTTTTCCTTCCTTAAATGAAACTCTGGAACACAAAATATTTTGACTTTCTTTTTGTTTCCTTCCATTTCATTTCCTTCCGTTAGTAAACTCTGGAACAAGGGACTGGTTCTTAAAACACCCTTTCTCATCTCTAGTAACAAAATAAGATCATCCTCTCCGTCACTCCGCCGTCGCCTCCACCAGCTCCTCCGGCCCCACTGGTTAGTTATCCTGCCGTACTCACTCTTCTCTAACACACGCGCGCACACACACACACACACACACCTATGAAGATCACTTTTGGTTCAGTTTTTGTTAGGGCTTCGATTAAGATATATATCATATCTGTATTTAACCTAATGATATCAGTTTTTGTTAATAACCGAAGCAACAGAGAGAATATGTTAGCTAGAGTTTATTGTTATACAATAGAGTTGTCTGAGTACAATGAAGATAATTACAAAGGAAACCTAATCAAATTGTATATTATGTGGTAATAACAATAACAATAAACCCTAGATAATATATATTCTCGGTGTAAGAGTCTGATACTGCAGTTTTGAGGCTCACTGAGTGCAATGATTGAAAAACTCATCGGTGTTAACATTGCAGGTGTTTAGCCTCGGTTATTGTTGTGAATTGTCATGACGAAGTTCAGGAAGCTTAATCGTCCTACTGGACATCGAATGTCCATGCTCAGGTTGTTGATAGTCAATTTGTGTTGCATATGTTGTAATTAGGAAGACAACGCTAAATGTAATCTGCTTTTGCAGGACTATGGTCTCGCAGCTGGTCAAGCACGAACGTATAGAAACTACTGTCGCGAAGGTGAACTGGTTTAGAATTGTATATTTGATTGTTCATAGTATAGTTGCACATTTTATCATCGTCATCATCATTCTCTGTTACCAATAGCAAAGCTAAGGTAGGGTCTGAGGAGAGTAAGATGTAGACAGCCTTACCTTTACCCAGTAGGAATAGAGAGGCTGCTTCCAGTGAAACCCACGGCTCGATAGTAGTTTTGCAACAAGCCTTGGACATAAGGCACATAACACTCAACAGTCGGGACAAAGGCCGATTAGTGCATGTACCCTTTTGTCTTTCAGCTATCAACGCCACCACATGATGCATGATTAACCATCCGCCGCCACTTTTAACGTTATTTTCACGAAATTAGTAAAATAAGGTTAAAATTAGTGCGATTTCACCTTTGCCCCTCGAAAACCACACGTATATACATTATATGTGCACACCGCAAGTGGGGTGTTACAGTTGCACATTTGAATTGTTTAATTATAGGGTGCCCAATATGATAAGCTTGGTTTTAATAAGCGTGAAGCGTTGCTCCATGTACAACTAAATAAGCTTTATATTACAACCATAAGTTGCATCTTTCTTATCTCTTTTAATTATCAGCCTTCTTCATCATGTAACCATTCATAATCTTGTAATCCTTTTGGTTGTATTTACAAAATCGGCCTCCCAAATGTCGCTATTTTCTTGATTTCGAGGGCAAGAAGCCTAATTTTGACTGAAAAGTGCATGAAGCACCGCATTAAGACCTTGAGGCGTTTTGGCTGCCGTCTCCATCGCTTAACGCTTAAAGTGTGCTTTTTAAATCAAGATGATGAGGGCACAATCCAACATTTCTTACAATGAATTCAATATTTTCAATTCATAACATTAAAAGTTTAAAACTTTAGTTAGTGTGAGATAAATCATAGACCATAGAGACTCATATCTAGTTCATGTGCCAGTTTTATCTTCAGTTTGTTTGTAGGGTAATTAAATTCTTTGTTCTGATATATGAGTGGAAATTAATTGTTTCTTACGCTTAAACATACACGTTTTGTACACCCATGTTTAGTTTTACTCATAATATGATCAAACTGGATCTGTGAAGCATGTTTATGCGTACTTCTTTCGAGGGGAATAGATATATAGGCGTTCTTTAACGTCTCATGTTTGTGAAATTTAAAATCTAGCCTTATTTATAAATCAACATTGATTAATTGTTTCATCTTCTTTACATGTAATTGTCATAGGCAAAAGAAGTCCGTCGACTCGCTGATAACATGGTGCAACTTGGGAAGGAGGTATGTGTAATTGGACCTATTATATCATTCAAATTCTCTCCATTATGAACCTTTTGGTTTTGCAAATGTTTCCAATTTCAATGCTTTCTTTGATGGGAAATTTTTACAGGGTACACTTTGTGCTGCCAGGCGTGCTGCTGCCTTTGTGAGAGGAGATGATGTTATTCACAAACTATTTACAGAGCTGGCCTATCATTACAAGTGAACATTACACCTGTTCTTTAGTTAAGTTCTTCACTCAATGTTAACTTTGGTTAAAGTTTAAACAATATATCGCTGTTGCAGAGATAGGGCAGGAGGATATACAAGAGTGCTTCGAACCCGAATAAGAGTTGGTGATGCTGCACCAATGGCATATATAGAGTATGTTCTTCAATCACTTTGACTTGAAACAATCGTTAGTTATAATGACCAAAAGCATTATGGTTTGATAAAAAAAGTGGGGTCCAAACTCCAAATCGGTAAAACCTGGGCCATCTGTGTTATTGATTAAAAAATCTAGAGTAAAATAGACGGATGGTCCCTGTGGTTAACTAAAATTTTGGATTCAGTCCCCAGTTTTTTTAAAGTTCATGGATGGTCCCTGTAGTTTGCATTTTGTAACACATTTAGTCCCCAACTTTTGCCAAAAGTACATGGATGGTCCATGTGGTATGCACTTTGTAACGCATTTAGTCACTAGACGTTGGGGACTAAATTCGTTACAAAGTGCAAATCACAGGGACCATCCGTGTACTTTTGGCAAAAGTTAGGGACTAAATACGTTACAAAGTGCAATCCATAGGCAGTGGCGGACCCAGAAATTTTTTCATGGGGGTGCGAAACATTTTTAAAAATTTTAGGCCCCAATGTATATAAGTAAAAAAATTGGTTCGTATCAGGTCGGTTCGAGTCGGGTCGGGTCATGTAAAATATGATTCAATCGGCTTGCGATCATAAGGATCCGAAGGAAGAGTATCCACATCAACGAATTCGGAAGATGTATCAACTTTCCTCTTGAGAAATCGTGTCATAATGTCCCTACTCATGGTTCCTATTGGCTATCACAAACAAATTGATCTATAAGTTCATGGCTCCATAACATATTACATAATGTATCAAGTATTCAAGCCCTAGAAATCAAAATGTAAATCACACTAAAAAAATCTAAACATCATATACACCATTAAAAAAAAGGTCTGATCGTATATAACCCACCAAAAAAGAAAATATATCATCATCATCACTAACAAAATATACATATATAACCCACCACAAAATAACATATCGAAGCACAGGTGTCTCCTCCCATCAAAAATTCACTTCCGGTGGCTACCGGTTCCGTCCCACCCCACCAAAAATCATAAAAAAATCAACCAAAAATCATCAAAAATAACAAAGAAACTTACCCGTGTTCGATCGGCGGTGGTATGATGGCTGATTACGAAGGTATGCAGCTGCTGTTGTCGCTGATGTTCTGATCGCTGGCATGCGTGTAGGGATGATAGAGAGCGGGAAAGAATATGCAAGGGTTTTGGGGCTTGTTTATTTTATTTTAATTTGAAATATTGTTGATTTGTTGGGTTTGTTTATTGGGCTAAGACTTAGTAGTGGGCTAGTTAAAGGTATTGGGCATTTGGGTTTAGTTATTTCGGTATTAAAAGTTATATAATTTAGATAGTGTTTTTTAAAAAATAAGAGTTTACTAAAAAAAATTAAAATATAAATTGATAACACTTTTTATCTAAGGGGTGCGGACGAAAAATTCCAATGGTGCAGACGGAAAAATCCAAGGGGTGCGGACGAAAAATTTCAAGGGGTGCGGACGAAAAATTTCAAGGGGTGCGGACGGGATTTTCGACGGAACTTAGCACTAAATTTTTTTTTTTCCCGGGGGTGCGCCCGCCCACCTTGGGCTAAACTTAAGTCCGCCCCTGTCCATAGGGACCATCCATGTACTTGTAAAAAACTAGAGACTAAATCCAAAATTTTGGTTAACCACAAGGACCATCCGTGTACTTTACTCAAAAATCTATATGAAAACCTTGTCCTGACGAGCCATTTCTTTTTTTCAAATTTCTTGATTCATAATAATTCCCGATAAGTTTCAAGAAAAAAGAAACTTACTGTGACACGTCTTTTTTTGGTAACAGGTTCATAGACAGGGAAAACGAGCTTAGACAGTCAAAACCCCCGACCCCACAACCAGCTCAACGACCACCGTTGGATCCCTGGACAAGATCTCAGCTTAGCAGGAGTTTTGCATCTCCTAAAGAAGTCAAAAGCTCTGAAGCAGAGGATTAGAACTTCTAGTCAAGCCTTTGAAAAGGAACAAAAAGGTATTAGAAACAATGGCAACAGAATCTTTTGATCTTAACTATAATATATCTTAGCAACATTTTATGGCATTAGAATGTTTAATTTTGTATGGCCGCCAAGTCAAATAATTGTTCAGAAGAGAAACTGGATTATGATTATAGTAATAATCCAATTTACTTTTTTATTATGTTTTTAATTTTAATTTAATACTGATGTGTTAGTTATGAATACACTAATGATCTAAATCTTTAAGTAAATGAATATTCAGAAAGATTGTATGCATTAGGCCATGTGTAGTCATAAAGCCCCTTCGGGGGCGTTATGCGACAAGTGGCGAAATGCGTAAGAGATGGGCTTTATGGGGCTTTATATCACAAGAGGGTGTAGTGGTAAGGGGGTTATATAACCCCTTCAATTATACATACGTATGTATGTATATATGTGTGTGTGAGTGGGGGGAAAGATTGTGCAGAGGATGACGCCGCGAAGATGGTCACGGGAGATGGAAAAATCTACCCCATAGCGCCCGCCGTAGTGGTGTTGGCGGCGCTATGGGGGCGCCATGCTTGGATTTGCCGTGAGGTATCGCCCCATTACACAAGGTCTTAAAGATTAACCTTGAGGTGACTTCACATGATTTGACCCGTTTTCCCTTTAACCAACTTTTTTTATACATACCTGCAAATTCTACTCATTGATATGTCTTACAATGTGTATTAAAGCATGGCTGCACTTGTTCTAGCTCGATATTGTGAAACTTGCTATACTTAATCTGAAGACCTAAGTCTTGAATGATAAAGATTCTGACGTTACACCAGCAATTGACTATTCAGCTTTGACGTTCGGTAACAAAATTCGTGTGATGTCATAGACGGTTATTTATATGAGTTGTTACGTAAAGAATTGGTGATGTATGAGCAATATATTATACGGTTATGGAATCGCAACCAGGTTTCTATTAGATTTTAGGATGTATTCTGGTTTATTATTGATCAAATTATGTTATTCGTGATTTGAGGTTTACATTCATATGGCAATGGTATAACATTCATTGAAATACCTCAAGATTACCAAGTTAAAAGAATACCCTTAATTGAAACACCTTTAACGAGGTAACCACCGAATGGCTTACGTGTATGAGAACTTTAAGCTTGAATGACATTTTTAGTGCATTTGATATTCCAACGATACTAAGGTTGGTCGAGATGTATCCACAAGAGATGGTTATAGGCATGAATTCGGCATCTACCTTGCCAATATGAGAGGAGATTAAATGTTTTTCTAAACATAAATAACATAAAATCTTGCAAAAAAGATGGTGGAAACAAAGAAAGATGTTGGATATCAATTGGTCTATCGTTTATTGAAATTAACATAGAGATGTTTTTTTCAATGAAGCATGTGAAACAGATTTGCGTAATCGGATAGGTTATGATTACATAAACGATGTTGCATTTGTTATATCAATAAAGAGGGGTTTTTTTTGTTGTGAAAGTTGCACCTAAAGATGTTATGGATTGATTTCAAAACATAAAAACCCGTAGGGAACAACTATAAAATGTATTTTTTATGTATATGTTTCAAATGACTTTGTATTTTTATCGTGTTTTTTCTCAATGTTATTATACTTTTATTATAATATTGCCTTTTATTACATAGCCTGACTCGATAGTTTTAATCTAGGGTTGTGATCAATACGAGCACTGAAAAAAACTAACACGATAACAAATTCAATTAACTAGTTATAAAACCGTCGCCGCAACACTTATTTTGTTATTTAGTCTGTGTTTATATGTGTTTGAAATCACTATGAGCGCGTTGCACACGGAATCGCTGACAAGAAAAAAAAAAGTAGAAAAAAACACTAAAAAATAACCGAAAGAAAATCAACTAAAAAGTTGTATGGTAATGATGTTGTTCGGTAGAAACCCGTAGTCAGAGCTGAGCAAATAGTAACGGGTACCGGTACCGAATTTCCTGAACCGAAAGATCCTAAGTACCAGTTCGGTACTGACGTTTGGCGTTCCTGGTACCGGTTCGCTACCGGGTTTTACCTTCATATACCGATACCATAACCGGTATTTTCTGTACCTATACCGATTCGGTATCTGTTGGCACCGAGCTCATCAATACCCCTGAAAATAATAAAAAAGTTGTACGATACCGTTGTTGTTCGTACGGTACCCGTGACCAGGAATGAGCAAATGGTACGGGGTAGCAATACCAAATTTCTCAAACAAAAAGATTATCAAACTAAATCCGGTACCGACTTTGGCGTTTATGTACCACGTTGGTGCTGGTTTTTACCTTCATGTACCGATAACGAACCGTTATTCTCGATACAAATACCGGTTAACAACAAGCTTATCAAACTTAAAAAGTAAAGAAGATAACAATTATTATAATTATAATATTAAAATAATAAAACTATAAAAAACAATGTATAATATTGTATTATATTATAATATTAGTTACTGTTTCTTTCACTTTTTAATATAGGGAAATTGGATTTAAATAATCCGAACTTTCACCTGTTGGCCAATAACACTCCGAACTTTCAGTTTGGCCAGCAGCACTCTCAACTTTCATCCTATTTTCCCAAAACACTCCCAAACTAGGATGAAAGTTGAATCGTATGCAATTGGTGTATGATATCATCGATGAACACCAATTTCTGTTGAATCGTATGCAATTGGTGTATGATATCATCGATGAACATCGATGAATATGTTAGTTTGGGAGTGTTTTGGGAAAATATGATGAAAGTTGAGAGTGCTGCTGGCCAAACTGAAAGTTCGGAGTGTTATTGGCCAACAGGTGAAAGTTCGGATTATTTAAATCCAATTTCCCTTTAATATATAGGAGAATTGTGAAATTTAAGCCCTAATTTTCTTATATTGTGTTGAACTCAATGAGTTGTTATGATTGCGTGTTCTCATAAGCATCCAATATACATGAAAAAATGTGCATTCTGATTTATGATTATGTGATTGTAGGCTTCTGTTTTAGTTAATAAATCAGTTAGAGTTAGTTAGTTAGGGTGGGCGGTATGGTTTGCGGGGACTTCATCGGGGATGGGGAGTCACCGATCGGTGACCACACCTAGTGTTTGAGTAGGAGAGAGGGAAAGAAATTGGTGACTATTCACCGAAGGTGGAGAAGGAGTGATGGAGGAGAGAGAGAGAGAGAGAGAGAGAGAGAGAGAGAGAGAGAGGAGAGAAGAGAGAAGAACCAATCAAAATTTTGTATTTTTTAACCTATTCAAACACCCTAGAGTGATTAACCATACCTAGTGATTGAGTGCAAAATGAAGAGTGGAATGGGGAGTTGACATGGCATAATATTATTGGGTAGAGAATCACTCAATCACCCTAGAGTGATTAGGTTAGTGGGTATGGTGATGGACCATCCTTGGAGGATAATCCGCCACGTAGGCGCTACGTCATATTCCTCCCAAAGATGGTCCATCCTCCAAAACTAGAGGGCGTGGGAGGATGGTCCTAGTCATAGTCCTCCATCACTTTTTATGTTTTTTTATTTTTTTTAGTCTTCTATTTTTTTTAACATTTAACAAATATACTAACAAAATATTTTCATTAATATTAAAACCACATTACATAAACATAAAAAAAAACATAAACTTAAAAAAAACATACACTTAATAAAAAAAAAAAAAACCAAAGACTTAATAAAAAAAACATAGAGTTAAATAATTTGATTTTTTTCATGATGTCGTGTTGTAGTTTTTTCAACATCGAACGTTTCGGCTCGGGTTCGTCCTCGACATTCATCGATATTATTTCCCATTCCTTGAGCCGAATTGATGAATATTGCGAGAATTGGTTCGGTTCTAGCGTCGGATAATATCCCGGAACCGAGAAAACATTAGGTTGGGTCGGGTTGTTGGGATTGTTCGGGTTGTTCGGATTGTTCGGGTTGTCCGGGTTGTTGAAGGGATCCATGAAAGACTGTAAGGTTTATAAAAGTGGAAGAAGATTTATAAAATTTATGTGAGAGAGAGATGAAATTTTGGGGTTAATTTTGTGAATGAAAGTGAAAATGGAATGGAAATATATATATTTTATAAATATGACTGTTTGTTTGTTTGTAAAAAATGGAATTTTTTTTTTATAACGGTAACTTTAGGTAGGGGCCCCACCTTTTTGGGCAGTCGCAAACGGCGAGAAAAGGACGACGACAACGCGACGTGGGGGGGGGGGGGGAGGCGGCACGTTGTATCAACCGGCGACGGACCGGGACGGTATGGGAACGACCCCCATACCGTGTAGCCTTAACCATAATATCATTGAATGTGCCACATGAGGTACATAGCTATAGTTACATATAGCTAAACGTTGAGTAATGACTGACTTAGTCCCGCTAACTAACTAACAAACTCTTAACTTATTTATTAACTAAAATAGACGCGCATCACCATGGTATTCATGTGAAAATACTTAAGATAGAAGATGAACTTAACAAGTACCGGTTGACCGTTGACCCCCACACTATTATTAACATATTTTATTTAAACTCCATGGGTTCCCAGGGTCCATTGTGTTGTGTATGAGAGAAACAAGGTTTTTGTGAGTAGAGGGTTACTTCTCCACAATGGCATTGATCTAAGAATGTCAAATGCTCATCATCCCAAACCGTAAACAATCTAAGGTCCTTAATAACGCTTTTTTTTTTTTTTTTTTTTGTATGTGCCACACCAAACCCATTGATATGTTACGGTAATAATTGTTTGGGGGGTAAACTGGTACTTGTTGAATCGTCAGTTTGTTAATGTTGTGACTTAAACGATGATGGGGAATAAAAGAGGACATCGATGAATTGAGATTACTTCTTCCTCTCATTATCGATCTTATGCTTGATTACCAATTGTAACCAGCTTTTCACAAGGTAGTTATTTTCTCATATATAATCTAACACCCTTTTCCACTTGCTGAACTAATTAGCAAGCTTCTTACATATATTGCTTTAATCTGGTTTCCAGATGACCCGAATTGGTAAATTGTTCGATTTGTGACAAATGCGAAGTGTAATATACTTTATTGGGATTTTAGTGGAAGGTTAAAATATATAAATATAACTTATTAATTAGCAAGAGAAAATATATTATTTATGCATCATTCTTTATCTATCTTTTCCTATAGTAATAGGTTTCTTTCAACACATAATAAATGTCTAAATTTGTACATAATTTTTGGGAAATTTAACAAAGCCGGTTCAGGTTGGGTTACCCTACAAACATTTTTTGTGTTCATTTTAAAAATACTAATAAAAATTTAATCCATTTTATGTGACTAAAAAAGCGATATGATTAGAATAGTAATCTATATCTTTGAATTATTCACATTAAAAGGTATGCATAGAAAGTAGACTTTGGGCAGCATCCAACCCGTTCATCACATTTGACCCGTTTGGATAAAACACAATCCGTATCCACCACCAATTCATAAGTGAATTGATTAAATTAATACCTCTATGGGTGTGCATAATTAATATGAACCTAAAAACTGGAAACATCGACGTACAACGACAGTCCACAATATGGTTCTCAATTCCAACATTTGTGTCAAAACCGGCTGAAACTCAAAATGGGTCGGGTTTTTTTACTTGAAAAATGTTTTAGAAAAGTGTGTCTTGTTTCTACCCTGATGCTCTAGAAAAACATATATACTTCTTATATTAGAAATATACTTAGAAGTAACAAAGCCAATAACTGCTATCTTTGTCCTGGTTCTTGCTTCAATATTTTCAATTTTTGTAGAGGAGGCAAATTAAAATCTGTGCATGAAATATAATTTGGGTTATACTTTGCGTCTAACGGGTCAAATGCTTGAAATCTGAAAAAGTGGAAACAGGTCATACAGGCATGGTTGTAAAACAAGGTTTCCAAGACCGAGTACTCCCTGAGTAGTTGCTACAAGATAGGCTGCCGATGCGACTTTCTCTAACTCTACCTAATTACTCGGAATCGATCAAACGCGGTCAAACTCGGCCAAAATTGGATCTAGTAGGTCAATTCAGGCTGAGTTTGACTTAAAAAGTAATTTATATGACTATCATATTAAATAATGAATATCATTTTCACGTATTTTGTTATAAATATTTGTAAATTTATGTTATTAGACGTATATTTAATTTTCAAAAACTAATTTCTTTATAATTTAACATGTCCGAGTACTCCCCGACCCCGAGTGCTCTCCGCCTATGCCGAAAACTCTCAACTCCCTAGTCGAGCGACCAGGGAGCGCCTATCGACTTTTGCAACAATGCATACAAGTCAAACGGGTCAAAAGTCCAAAATGTATTTAGAATGCATAAAATCTACTTAACCTTTTTTATTATGAAAATCAAATTATCTTTGTAATAATACATTGTATAATCTAATATAAATCATTGTAATAGAAACTCTATGTGACAGTTCTAACAGGCAACTTCAGATCACTTATATTTCCCATCTCACTCACTGATATCTTAAATTGAAAAAAAAAGAGCAAAAAAAACCTATCCGTCAAAAAAAGTCAACATTTGACTTTTCATGCTAAAATTCGTTACTAATTACTCAAAATTTAAGTAATTTTTGTTTGTAAATGGTAAATAAGCAAATATTATTATACTGAAAAGTGCATGTGATACTCAATCCAATGAAGATAATAAAGTGGACCATTTGAACACTTGTCTTGTTAGGTAATACAGTTTGTATTCAGGATATGGGTGTAGGTGTTGAACATTAAAACCTCTGAATGTTATGATTATAACCAGTCAACATTACCACATATTAAGACAGAGAAAGAGGGAATGGAGCTTCTTCAATGCCCCCCACCCTACCCAAATGATATTTGTTTTTTTTTTGTCTGATTTAAACCGTCTGATCTGATGTAACGAATAACGGTTTTTAAATATTTGTTATTATGTGTATCGTTATGCAGCACGTTCTCGAGAATTAGAAGATGGTGGAAGCATGGGTAGCCTAGATGGCGACGCCGATGTTCATGCTTATAGTGTTGTGGTGGCACGCCTAACGCCAAAATCTTTTATTAAAAAAATGATTTTCAAGTTATAATGTTTGTAATTTTTTTACTTGAGTTTGTTTATTTTGTGGTGTAGTATGTTTCATCCCAAGCCTTTTTGTTTCTCTAGCATTTTACGGATCCGAATTTTGTTTTATTTATAACGTTGTTTCGGAAAAGACTCGAAATAGCCATATGGTCAATTCGTTTGGTTTTATGTTTTAAAACTATGTAAAATCTCAATTCGGAATGAGGTTTTTGGTTGCTCTTATCATCTCCTTATTTACAACTCAATAGTATTTTGTTACGATGATTATTTGTTTTAGTTATGAAATATATCTAATTAAATTGATTATGTAAAATTAAAAAAAAAGCTGATTATGTATATGTTTAATTGATACTAGCTTAAGATCCCGTGTGTTACACGGGTTGGTAAAAGAAATTTCTTCATTAATACCTCTGACATTAAATATTATACTTTTATACACGTTAAAACACGAACGAATATATTAGACTACAACGACAAATTGAAATACATGAATATGCAACGATCACAATTCGTTGAAAATCTCTTTATAAACCACATTAGTTGTTTTATCTGAAGGTTTGTCGTTGTCAAGTATTAGTATTTTTACTACATCTCGTGTTTTTATCCTTGATAAAGCAACATACAATTGAACATGAGAGAAGACAGGTTGTTTCAAGTACAAAACAACTTTAAAGGTGGTCCAGTTTATTGTCATAATTTGAAAAGCTTTATAAACTACATTTGTCGTTTTATTAGTAGGTTTGCCGCCGTCGTCCAAAATCAAAAGTTTAACTCCTTGTCTGGTTTTTACTCTGGATAAAGCAACATACAGCTGACCGTGGGTGAAAACTGGCTTTTTCAAGTACAGCCCAACTCTAGACAGTGATTGGCCCCGACTCTTGTTGATTGTCATTGCGAAACATACAACCAACTGAAATTGTCACATTTGAAACTCAAATGGAATCTTTTTATCTAAAATTCAATAACTTGAACTGAAATGCGAAATAAAATAAAACATTTAAGTTATTGTGCCCTCTAAATTCACTATTAGGTAAACTTTAAAGCCATACCTAAACACGAAATATATCAAATAGGTCATCTTTACACTACTGCTCAAGGTCTTCCAAACCAATTGAATAGAAAACAAAAATTGTTGACAGGACAAACTAACCCATTTTGACCCGTATAGAAAAAATACTCATCAAATATGTAATGACTGTAGGTACTACATTATGGGCATACACCGGGTCATCCTAATAAGTATCAAATGAGATTCTTTATAGAACTATAAAACATGTAAACTTTTTTTCTGAATTTTGAATAATTTAAGGTCACCCGGTAAAAGAGCTAATGGAAACCATATTCATAATTTAAAACAGTACATATAAAAGAAACAATGACTTGTCGAGATCTTCAGATTGTTGAGCCGGTTCTCAGTCTAGGTACTGCTAGAGAATTATGTGGTCATCTTCGTGCATAACTCATACTAAATAAATTTGTTACCATATATGATAAGGATATGACCCTGAAAATAAAATTCCAGTTAAGTTAGATAAGGTACAAATTACCAAGAAAATAAGTTTTCACATAAGAGAAAAGGCAATATACCTGATGTCACACCCCAACCGATGGCGGAATCATCAGGGCGTGGCACTGAGCGAAACAGATTGTCCAGAAGTTTCCACAATAACTATCATTACCATTTAATTAAACATTACGTCCCATACCGTAACATAAATAGTCAAACAAGTTATTACAGACAACATCAAAACAAATATTCTGTTCCGACAACTCAGATTTAAATAAGTAGCATTTGTTTATCTGCTTCTAGAGACCCCTAATAAGTTATCTACAGACAACTATTTGTTGGGCTCTAAAGCTTTATTCTAGCTTCCAATTCCTACCACATATGCGTCCTAAGCACCTGTCACATACGTTAAAATAAAGTCAATACATAAAATGTAAAGGTGAGCATACAAGTTTGATAATAGCATATAGAGTTCGAATTCGTTTACGCATAACCAACACGTACATATAGTGAAATGAAGCACGTTAGTTATCGACATAGATCCATCGATACCAATGACTACGGGTTGACTGCCCGAGGCAGTTCGCAATACATGATTACCACCGTAACCCATGCAAGTAAAAGATCCTTAACAACCCCCGTGTGAGCGGGTGCTGAGTCCAAACTATAGTACTATCGTTGCAAAGGCAGGTAGACAGCATTCCATGTGTAAACATAACAAACAAGCTTTCATAAGCCACGTATAACATGCATTAATGGTTAAGCGTTAAAATAGCTTGAGTAGTGTGATAGTTGTAGTTTGAATAGTTGTAACGTATGTAACACCCAAGAGTGCTAAAGCAAAAAGGGTTCGAGTATACTCACAGCGATATGGATTGAAGGGAGCGCTTTTGCAGCGAGTACGGTTAGCATGAATAGATTTGATAACGTAACGATAAGTGGCACGTAAAACAGTACAAGTGAGAGTGGGTAGGATGACTGATCGAGTGGATCAGTTATCCGTGAGTAGAAATCATCCGTGCGCATGACCTATCCGTGCGGATGGTGATCCATCCGAATAAGTTATCCGTGCGTGCGACTGTCCGTGCGGGTGGCAACCCGTGCGGATTAGTTGTGCGTGCGGATGACTTATCCGTACGGACAAGTTGTTTGTGTGGATAAACGTTCAAGTGGATTGTTTCTTCCTAAGATGTGTTTGTGTTTGATGGCTAGTGCTTTGGAGTTTTCGTTGTAGCATTTAGAAATCACATAAGTGTTTCTACCTTTCAAGCCGGTCGCGCGGACGACAGTCCGTGCGTACGGTAGTCCGTGCGGGCAGTGGTGGTCCGTGCGGACAGTCTGTGCGCGCGGGCAGAGCCAATCCGTCCGGATAGCCTGTCCGTGCGTACGACTTGGCCGTGCGGATGAACATTGTTCGAATTTTAGTTTAAGGCCTTAGTATCTCATGATCCGAAGAGTAATCCATCCAGAGGTCGTCCGTCCGGATTGCTTATTCGTCGATACTCAAACCTTGTTTGGAAAGGTGGGTCCCAAGGGTAGCTTGTCCGGGTGACAACCCGTCCGTATGGCCTGTACGCGCGGTCAGCTAGTCCGTGCTGTCACACCCCGACCACGTAGAACATACAAAACGTGGCGGAAATGTCGGGGAGTGTTGTAACAGAATTAATTATTTCAAATCCATGGCAATTGAAGTTTCGTTTTATAGATTAAAAGTGTTACAATGTCTTAACAAACAAAGAAATACAACATAATTAACTAGTCTTGCATCTTTTATTGTCACTAAAGCCCAAGTCTGCCTATGTGTATCTTGATCATCTTATGCAACAGCTCCTGAAAAACACATGTGAAAATAGGTACGTCAGCATAAAAATGCCTGTGAGATACATAGGTTTTGTGAAAAATAGGTTTCATGACTTATGTTTGAGAAAATGTTTAGTCATGAACCTTGTAATTTGCTTTGTTTTGTAAATCATTTGAAAAATGATAAGATCAGATGATATGTATAAATAAGAGAATAATGTATGGTTAAATGAATAACCATTGTAAACTGAGTTTGTATAAGATAAGTTGCTTGTAAAACAATGTATTGTGAAAAGTATGTTATTTGTATAAAATGTTATATGTATCAAACTGAAATGATTCAAATAACATTACGATATGTAATACCATACAAACACTTATATATAGGAAGTACCAGTGGCGTATCCACCATGCTTGTATCATATTACACACGCATTGTTACTTAATCACTTAATCAAACCAAACCATCAAGATGTAAAATGTTCATGTCTAATGTAAATCATGTAATATATATCCAAAATGTAAGCCTGTGATGAATAACAAATGTACTAAGTACGCGACAATAGACATACGTAGCATGTGACCTGTACTAAGTATGCAACAATAGACATACGTAGCATGTGACCTGTACTACGTATACAACAATAGACATACATAGTATGTGACCTGTACTACGTATACAACAATAGACATACGTAGCATGTGACCTGTACTACGTATACAACAATAGACATACGTAGCATGTGACCTGTACTACGTATACAACAATAGACATACGTAGCATGTAATGTAATGTAAAACGATGTACTAAGTAATGCACACAATGGGCACACCTAGCATAAGATGTAATAAAATCATGTACTATAATGTACTAACGAACATAGTAGGTATATGATGTGAAAACAAGAAAGCACGAAAGTAACAAGTAGGCACATGTGTTCCACCCCAAAACAGTTTGGAAAACAGTAAAAGAGGGGTCTATGTACTCACTTGAGATTGCTTAGTAGTCCTTGAGTAACAACCAAACAATGCTAGAGATCACGGAAATCAAACGGCACCTAATATAGGTAACTATGTTAATAAACCGGACCTAAATTGGAAGATCTGATAGAATGAGGGTTCGTAAACCAAACGAGTATAGAGACTCGTGTCATATGGTTTAACAAAGCCTACATACTAAATGAAACCTTAATCTAAGGGCTTACGACCCATTACGACCCGTTTAGGTAGCTTATGCTACTTTAACGCGTCGTTCGCGTGAAACGCGTTCGGATCGCTTAACTAGTCCTATGACAAGTGTTATATGCCTAAACATGTTACATAATCAGTTATGTGACAAAAGTTTAGGTTACATATGCTTAATTACCAATTATACATGAAAAGGGTATTCTGGTAATTTACCTAAGGCATATAAACTACCTATCATACAACTACTTAAACGTAGCGACCATAAGGTATAACCTCGGAAGGTTATTCCCTACCTACTATGGTCACCTAAATGTATTTGGTCGGATCCTAATGATCGACCAAATGGGTCGGGTTCGAGGTATAAGCGATTTATTAGATCGCTTACCCTACGACCCTAGACAACGTGGTAATCAGTAGGCATAGTCCCAAAGGACTATAACCAACGTGATTACACTCACGTTGCGAAGTTCAAACGAACTTCGCATTGACCATAAGCTGGTCAACGCTGAAAGTCAAACAAAGTTTGACTTTCGGACTCGAAAAGCAATAAAAGAACGAAAGAATACTTACGAAGGGTCCCCGAATGCTAATCTAGATCAAAATAACTCAGGTATGAAACAATGGTTCCAACTTAGAGTCACTTAGATCAGATTCTTGTGATTTTTGAAGTTAAATGGGTTGGGTATTTATAGGAATACCCGAACCGTTAAGATCGTTTGTCGAATATCGTGCCTTAATCGCATCCGTACAAGTGTTGCAAAGTTGTGGTGGCTAAATATGGGTCTAAATGAGCTGAATGTGCAGTTGAGAATGTGTGGGTGAGGATCAAACAGCTGGAAACTGCTGACTGTTCGATCTAATCTGATCAGGGAGGCGGACGCGGGCCGCGTGAGGATGTTCAGAAACTGAGGCGGGCCGCCTGGCCTGCACAGATCAGAAATAAGTTTGCAGAATGATAGTTTCAGTCCCTGCACGTGTTTAAGGCCATTTCCGACACTTCTAAGGCCCGTAAAGCCAAATTTAAGGCCCTAAAATGATGCCTAAACATTGTGGACATGAAACATGCTCAAAAATATGCCGGAGGTTGGTTCGTTTGGCCGTACAAACGCGATGTTCGCTTAATTACGACGGAATGCGCATAAGCGCGAAAAACGATCCAAATGACGAAACGAATGGATTTTTCTTATGCCAAGCACTAAAATAAAATATTTTAGTGCTTAAATAAATTTTTGGATGTCCGGATGTATTCAGAACGTAAGTTATGCGCGAAAATGCAAACTTGTGCACTTTTTGACGCTTTTAGTCCCTGAATGACACAAAAGTTTATTTTAGCATACCGAACACCTCAAAGCCTATTTCTAAGCTATGTAAAGGATATTTATGGTATGTTTAACTTATGGTCATGTTCCGGAATGTCTGTTACAGTTCAAATTGGCATACTTTCGCAGTTTGTCAAATTTAGTCCCTGTAAGCGATTTAACTTGATTTTGCCATACCAAAGCCTTCAAAACTTATTTCTAAGTTAAGTAAAGGTTATTTAAGGTATGTTAAGCCTATTTCACTATTCTGGAGTGTTCGTTGCATTAAACTGGTTATATTTACGCATCAGTGCGCGTATAACCTTCCAGAAAGCGATTTAGAGCTTGAAATCGAACAAGAGTTGATATGTGCAAACGATACACATATTTTTACAAATCCCAAGTATGAAATACAATATTTCATTGGTTTGGCATTTGTTTGATGGTTGAAGTGACACTGGTGTCACAGTCTCCCCTACTTTAGGAAATTTCGTCCCGAAATTAATACGTAGGAGTCTATTTGTGACTTTGTGTCAAATAACCACCCGAGATATGTTAGGCATAATCCTGACATTTCCTTAATGGACATTTTTCAGAAATGAAAATGAACGAAATGAGTCATTTTCCACAACTTCTTCAGAACCGAAAATGAACGAAATGAGTCATTTTCCACAACTTCTTCAGAACCGAAAATGAACGAAATGAGTCATTTTCCACTCACACGACCAAACTAGCTGTGGTTTCCGTGCACTGAATTCCATTATTATGTATGCATCCATAATTACGCAATTCCTTGCATAGTCCGCACAATTTGTTTGTAATGTGAAGGGGAGGAAAAATCGAACCTGTGATGAGTGTGACTAGGCTACCATAAGGTCCTTTTAATTAGATCGACAATTGATCCTTTTAATTAGGCCATTAAGGAGTCCTTTCAGCTATCTCATCACATGATATTCCTAACCAGATTTTTGGATCAATCTGTTTACCTAGACCACTCAAGGGTCTAATTATGGAATAGTACAATATAATCCAAGGGTCTTTACTATTACGTAAAAGCCCATTGAGGATTTAATATAGTACACAAAGATATGGAAGATTCTACAAGGATTTAGATAACAAAACTTGGATTACACAAGAACATAAAAGGAAACACATAAGCACATAATCACATAGTTGTTTAACTTGGTTATTGATTTGTTATCTTCGGACGCGGATACTTAAAGCACACCAGGAATCCAATTTGTGGATTTCATTTGGCACTTTAATCATTTCAAGAATCCATCCATGAAGATAGGATGATCTACCAAAAATTCGATTTTCGTTTTCAGGAAAACGCAATATGCGAATTAAGGTACACAATAATTTAGGACATACGGAAATACCCTTGGGTACCCTATTAAGAATTTATAGTGGTACTTGGGGTATTCGTACAGAATTATAACTTGCACCTTGTACTTCGTCTCTTTGCAAGAGACGGGTACTTAGGATCTTTGTGTAAAACGCAAGAGATTGTAAAATGGAAGAATTTTGGGGGTAGTTTGCTTTTCAAGGAATACGATTCCTTGATTGTCGGTATTGTAGGGGATATGTTGTTTATACATACAATCACATAAATACATTGCAATGTAAATAAAAAGATTTATTTATTAACAATGATAACAACTGTTTCATGGACCTTGACAACAAAAGAAAATAATACATAAGACATGATTATTTCTAAATGGTGTTGTCTTCTAGTCGGTCAGATGCTCATCTCTGTGCTGGATTAGCATTAGCAAGCTTTGGGCAATTTCTTCGGAAATGTCCCATCTCGCCACACTTGTAGCAAGAACCTGGTGGAAAGCGAGCTCGAGCAGGTTTGTTGTTAGCTTGATTTGGTGCAACTGCTGCTACGCAAACTTTTGCTGTATGACCTTTACGTCCACAAATTTGGCATTCACGACACTTCACCATAGCATGATGATAAAGGTTACATTTGTTGCACAAGGGTGAAGTTCCATTGTATGGCTTCCTAGTACGGGGTTTAGCTGGTTGGTTGGGGACGGCTTGACCATTGTGAGCGACCATGGCGAAGTTCCGAGAAGCCTTTTGCTTCTTTGACCGCTCAAGGGATCCAGTCTGTTCATCCATGGTCTTTGATTCCTCGATTGGTTTCGATTCCTCGACCGGTTTCTTGTCACCCTTTCGGAAAAGCTTACATTTCCTGATCTGAGATTCAGTCAAAGTTGCAGATAGCTCAATGGCCTGCCTAACCGTAGTGGGGTTACTACCGGTAACAATGTCTTGAACTGAGTCAGGGAGACCATCAATGTATTTTTCGATCGCCTTATCCAAAGGCGTAACCATGGTAGGACACAACAGGCTCAGCTCCTCATATCGATCAGTGTATGCTCGATGTTCACCGCTGTCTTGCTTAAGATCATCGAATTCCCTTTCCAATGCCCTGATCTCGTGACGAGGACAGAATTCCTTCATCATCAGTGCTCGAAGTTCTTCCCAAGTTTGGGCCAGTGCCACTTCGGCACCCCTATCTCTCACCACACTGTTCCACCACGTCAAAGCTCGTTTCTCAAAGACACTAGATGCGGAATCTACCTTTCGCTCATTTGGACATTGAACATGCCTGAAGGTGCTCTCTAGACTCTCGAACCATTGCAGAAGTGCAGTCGCTCCTTGTGACCCAGAAAACTTTGATGGCTTGGCCGAGTTGAACGTCTTGAAGCTGCAGAGGGCATTATTGTTGTTGATAGCTTGGTAACATTGAGCAACGACGTTCGGGATTGCAGCAGTTATTTGCTGTGTAATGACAGCTGCCAGATCGTCAATAGATACCGGATTTTCGCGCCGTGGAGGCATTCTAAAAGAGGAAACAAGAGAGAAAACAAATGAAATGGCAGTGGGTAAGAATAGGATGTTCCAATTACCGACCAAAATCACGGGTGATGGTCATTTGTTTGAACTATGAAGCAAACAAACGACACACAAAGGCTGAATCAAAGCAAATAGGTCCTCATAATGTATCGCGAAGACATGCTCGCCTATAAGTGAACACTCATCCCAAGAATTCCCAGGTAAGCACAACTGGTCTCGCGTCTGATGAGATATATACGAAGTGCTTGCCTAGAAAGAAAACCCAGAATACAGGCATTCACCCTTCCAGTTTGCACGTGTTCACATTATTAAAAACCCAAAACCTTGACGAGATTTTGAAAATTCAAAGGGGTTCAAAACCATATAACAGAGGGTTAAAAACCTTACAATAGAGGGTTCAAAACCTTACAATAGAGGGTTCAAAACCTAGTAATCAATCATCCCAGAACAGATGATTAGTTTTCAAAGCGGTTTTGAAATTTATGTTCTTGTTGTGGTCGTCGTCTAAGGATATGTGACGATATTGTTTTATGACTAAACGCAAGTAAACTCGCGTTAGGGTCCTAAGAAGGTTATAGACTAGGTCAAAGCATTACTAATAACCTAATTCCCTATAACCATTGGCTCTGATGCCAACTTTTCTGTCACACCTCGACCACGTAGAACATACAAAACGTGGCAGAAATGTCGGGGAGTGTTGTAACAGAATTAATTGTTTCAAATCCATGGCAATTGAAGTTTCGTTTTATAGATTAAAAGTGTTACAATGTCTTAACAAACAAAGAAATACAACATAATTAACCTGTCTTGCATCTTTTATTGTCACTAAAGCCCAAGTCTGCCTATGTGTATCTTGATCATCTTATGCAACAGCTCCTGAAAAACACATGTGAAAATAGGTACGTCAGCATAAAAATGCCTGTGAGATACATAGGTTTTGTGAAAAATAGGTTTCATGACTTATGTTTGAGAAAATGTTTAGTCATGAACCTTGTAATTTGCTTTGTTTTGTAAATCATTTGAAAAATGATAAGATCAGATGATATGTATAAATAAGAGAATAATGTATGGATAAATGAATAACCATTGTAAACTGAGTTTGTATAAGATAAGTTGCTTGTAAAACAATGTATTGTGAAAAGTATGTTATTTGTATAAAATGTTATATGTATCAAACTGAAATGATTCAAATAACATTACGATATGTAATACCATACAAACACTTATATATAGGAAGTACCAGTGGCGTATCCACCATGCTTGTATCATATTACACACACATTGTTACTTAATCACTTAATCAAACCAAACCATCAAGATGTAAAATGTTCATGTCTAATGTAAATCATGTAATATATATCCAAAATGTAAGCCTGTGATGAATAACAAATGTACTAAGTACGCGACAATAGACATACGTAGCATGTGACCTGTACTAAGTATGCAACAATAGACATACGTAGCATGTGACCTGTACTACGTATACAACAATAGACATACGTAGTATGTGACCTGTACTACGTATACAACAATAGACATACGTAGCATGTGACCTGTACTACGTATACAACAATAGACATACGTAGCATGTGACCTGTACTACGTATACAACAATAGACATACGTAGCATGTAATGTAATGTAAAACGATGTACTAAGTAATGCACACAATGGGCACACCTAGCATAAGATGTAATAAAATCATGTACTATAATGTACTAACGAACATAGCAGGTATATGATGTGAAAACAGAAAAGCACGAAAGTAACAAGTAGGCACATGTGTTCCACCCCAAAACAGTTTGGAAAACAGTAAAAGAGGGGTCTATGTACTCACTTGAGATTGCTTAGTAGTCCTTGAGTAACAACCAAACAATGCTAGAGATCACGGAAATCAAACGGCACCTAATATAGGTAACTATGTTAATAAACCGGACCTAAATTGGAAGATCTGATAGAATGAGGGTTCGTAAACCAAACGAGTATAGAGACTCGTGTCATATGGTTTAACAAAGCCTACATACTAAATGAAACCTTAATCTAAGGGCTTACGACCCATTACGACCCGTTTAGGTAGCTTATGCTACTTTAACGCGTCGTTCGCGTGAAACGCGTTCGGATCGCTTAACTAGTCCTATGACAAGTGTTATATGCCTAAACATGTTACATAATCAGTTATGTGACAAAAGTTTAGGTTACATATGCTTAATTACCAATTATACATGAAAAGGGTATTCTGGTAATTTACCTAAGGCATATAAACTACCTATCATACAACTACTTAAACGTAGCGACCATAAGGTATAACCTCGGAAGGTTATTCCCTACCTACTATGGTCACCTAAATGTATTTGGTCGGATCCTAATGATCGACCAAATGGGTCGGGTTCGAGGTATAAGCGATTTATTAGATCGCTTACCCTACGACCCTAGACAACGTGGTAATCAGTAGGCATAGTCCCAAAGGACTATAACCAACGTGATTACACTCACGTTGCGAAGTTCAAACGAACTTCGCATTGACCATAAGCTGGTCAACGCTGAAAGTCAAACAAAGTTTGACTTTCGGACTCGAAAAGCAATAAAAGAACGAAAGAATACTTACGAAGGGTCCCCGAATGCTAATCTAGATCAAAATAACTCAGGTATGAAACAATGGTTCCAACTTAGAGTCACTTAGATCAGATTCTTGTGATTTTTGAAGTTAAATGGGTTGGGTATTTATAGGAATACCCGAACCGTTAAGATCGTTTGTCAAATATCGTGCCTTAATCGCATCCGTACAAGTGTTGCAAAGTTGTGGTGGCTAAATATGGGTCTAAATGAGCTGAATGTGCAGTTGAGAATGTGTGGGTGAGGATCAAACAGCTGGAAACTGCTGACTGTTCGATCTAATCTGATCAGGGAGGCGGACGCGGGCCGCGTGAGGATGTTCAGAAACTGAGGCGGGCCGCCTGGCCTGCACAGATCAGAAATAAGTTTGCAGAATGACAGTTTCAGTCCCTGCACGTGTTTAAGGCCATTTCCGACACTTCTAAGGCCCGTAAAGCCAACTTTAAGGCCCTAAAATGATGCCTAAACATTGTGTACATGAAACATGCTCAAAAATATGCCGGAGGTTGGTTCGTTTGGCCGTACGAACGCGATGTTCGCTTAATTACGACGGAATGCGCATAAGCGCGAAAAACGATCCAAATGACGAAACGAATGGATTTTTCTTATGCCAAACACTAAAATAAAATATTTTAGTGCTTACATAAATTTTTGGATGTCCGGATGTATTCAGAACGTAAGTTATGCGCGAAAATGCAAACTTGTGCACTTTTTGACGCTTTTAGTCCCTGAATGACACAAAAGTTTATTTTAGCATACCGAACACCTCAAAGCCTATATCTAAGCTATTTAAAGGATATTTATGGTATGTTTAACTTATGGTCATGTTCCGGAATGTCTGTTACAGTTCAAATTGGCATACTTTCGCAGTTTGTCAAATTTAGTCCCTGTAAGCGATTTAACTTGATTTTGCCATACCAAAGCCTTCAAAACTTATTTCTAAGTTAAGTAAAGGTTATTTAAGGTATGTTAAGCCTATTTCACTATTCTGGAGTGTTCGTTGCATTAAACTGGTTATATTTACGCATCAGTGCGCGTATAACCTTCCAGAAAACGATTTAGAGCTTGAAATCGAACAAGAGTTGATATGTGCAAACGATACACATATTTTTACAAATCCCAAGTATGAAATACAATATTTCATTGGTTTGGCATTTGTTTGATGGTTGAAGTGACACTGGTGTCACACGTGCGGACAGCTAGTCCGTGCGGGCAACTAGTCCGTGCGGACAGCTTGTCCGTGCGGACAATTGGTCTGGTTGTTCCGTTAGTCTACACTTGGTTTCTGTTGTCGTTTATCGAGCCGTTCTAATTTCGTGGCAACCACTTGGAGTTGTGTTCTCACCCGCGTGACTAAACCGGTCAGGAACCACCCTAACTCGGCCTGTCGGCGACTCAGAACGGTCATCCCGGTTATCCCCGAAATCAGTTGTCTGTGGGTAGGATTCCAGATCTAGAACTAGTGAATCACTATTAACGAGTAGAACACTAGAACCGATCTGATCGTACCGGTTTTAAGGGTAAAAGAAGGAGAGAACTTAGGTTTATTTCTTTCAACTCTTTTATCCTTAGAAAAGTTTAGATCTAGGTGAAATTGTTGTGAAATCTTGTGGAAATCGTTTAGATCTGAGATATTCTTGGTGGAATGAGGTCAAGCTTGAAGTTCTTATGAACTTCATGGTGACGTCACCCGAGAATACCTCGAATCTGGATGATTTCGTGGTTAAAAGTGAAGATTTGAAAGATGGAAGTGTGTAGAATTGTGTAGTGATCAAAGATGTACAAGAATTAGTGCAAGATCTTACCTGGATTGAGAGAAATCTGGGAAAAAGTGAAGAATGCGTGCGGTTCGGACGTCACTTGCCAAAAGTGGAAAAAGTGGAGAGTGACCCGTGTATTTATAGGATGCCAAAAAGGGAAAGGGGTGAGCCGTGCGCATGGCACGCACCCGGGTAGGCTATCCGCGCGGACTGGTCATCCGTGCGGACTGGCAATCCGTGCGGATTGGCAACCCGTGCGGATTGGCCATCCGTGCGGATGCTACCTGCTTTGGGGTGTTCGGCGCGATGTTGTTTCGGTTTCGATTTGCGAGCGATTCGATAGGGTTTCCTAGTCAAATTACTTTCAGTCCCAACTACTTCTTATAGGGTTCGACTCGAAATTCGGGTTCGGGTTGGTTGACATTCGGGTTAGACTTCGAGTTCGATTGAGTTCGCTTGATTATCACAACACAACACAACATAAAATAAACATGCACAGGTAACACGTAAGGCACACACACACGTATAACTGACAAGTAAAATACATAGCTCGAGTTACGATTTGATGTCGATTTGATTAGCATAGCTTGATTAACTTTATCGCATTGTTACTTCCTATCCTTCACAGTCGTAGGTCGATTGAAATATGGTTAGCACGATTTGATTATTGTAATGAACGACACTTACTCCACATAATATAAATAAAATAAAAACATTTCTACGAGTCACGTCGCGTGAAATCGGTCGTTGACTTTGACCTTGACTTTGACTTTCACTCGTGAAAACACGGGGTGTTACAGCCTCCCTTTGTTTAGGGAATTTCGTCCCGAAATTAAGCTGGAAGCCGTAACTAACCGTGGATCACATGTGAGAGTCCTTCGTTCGGACCATTGAAAATCGTCGAATTAATCGGGATTTTACGGTTAAAATCGCTGATTTTTGGATATGATGTGTGAAAACATCTAATCTATAAGCCTATAAAGTTTCAGATTTCAATTCGAAGCCGTTTGAAAGAAAATTTGAATATTGTAAGTCCCGGTTTGAATCCGTTTCGATTGCGAACCCACTCGTGAACGTGCGGAATCCGTACACGATCGTTACCGAACACACAAAAACGTACAAATAATCATGATTCAATAGATCCGTATGACGTGTACAAGCTCCGGAAATCACGTTGAGAACTTTCTCTCTCTAGTTTCTCTCTTTCTAAGATTATCTCTCTAAATCACCATATGAGCAAAAGTCCTTAAACTAAGCCCTAACTCCTCTATTTATAGGCCAAGGATGTAAGGAGTCTCTCCTTATTTACAAGTATGCCACCTAGCCTTTCTTAACCGGACATTACTGCTTCGTTAAACAACTGTGGATACTTTGCCTTCATGTCGCTTTCGAGTTCCCAAGTGAACTCCGCGCCTCGTTTGCCTTCCCATCGGACTTTCACAATAGGAATGCGGGAGCGTCTGAGTTCTTTAGTTTGGCGATCCATGATTTCGACAGGCTTCTCCACGAAGTGTAATGTTTCGTTCACTTGTAGATCATCTAGAGGAACATGTAAGTCGTGGTCGGCGATGCACTTTCGGAGGTTTGACACGTGGAAAGTCGGATGGACATTGCTAAGTTCCTCCGGTAATTCGAGTCTGTAGGCGACTTTTCCGATCCTTTCCAGAATCTTAAAAGGTCCAACATATCGAGGCGCGAGTTTCCCTTTCTTTCCGAATCGGACTACACCCTTCCAAGGTGATACCTTTAGGAGTACGTAGTCACCAACGCCATATTCACGGTGCTTGCGCTTTTTATCGGCGAGAACTTTCTGTCTATCCCGAGCTTTCGCTAGGTTGTCTCGAATTTGGAAAATTTTGTCTGTCGTTTCTTGTAGCAGCTCCGGACCGGTTAGTTGCGAGTGACCGATCTCGTGCCACACAATAGGCGATCGACATCTTCTTCCGTACAAAGCCTCAAAAGGTGCCATCTGGATGCTAGCCTGATAGCTGTTGTTATACGAGAATTCGACTAACGGAAGGTGTCTATCCCAATTACCACCGAAGTCTAGGACACACGAACAGAGCATGTCTTCAAGTGTACGAATCGTTCTTTCAGTCTGACCGTCGGTTTGTGGGTGGAACGCAGTACTTAGATTAAGCGTTGTACCGAGTGCCGTTTGAAACGTTTCCCACAATCGTGAAGTAAACCGAGCATCACGATCAGAGATGATGTCACGAGGCGTCCCATGTCGACAAATGATCTCGTCGGTGTAGATTCGGGCTAATCGTTCTACCTTGTAGTCTTCTCGTATTGGCAGAAAGTGAGCTGATTTAGTCAGACGGTCAATAACAACCCAAATGCTGTCGTGACCTGATGACGTGGTTGGAAGTTTGGTTACGAAATCCATAGCTATGCTCTCCCACTTCCACATGGGGATTGGAGGTTGTTCGAGCAAGCCAGAGGGTCTTTGATGTTCAGCCTTGATTCTAGCACAGGTTAGGCATTTTCCGACGTAGAGAGCGATATCCCGTTTCATACCCGGCCACCAGTACCTATATCGAAGGTCATGGTACATTTTGTCAGCACTGGGATGGATAGAGTATCGGGATTTGTGGGCTTCATCCATGATAATCTGTCGCAGGTTGGTTCGCTTGGGAATCCAAATTTGGTCTAAGAAGTGGAATATCCCATTTGATTTGCTCACAAGCTGGGCTCCATCGTGGTAGATTCTTTCTTTCTTCAAGGTGCGTTCGTTGAAACATGCGTGCTGGGCGTCGCGAATAAGAGCTTCGAGGTTGTGCTGGGCTTGAACATTTCGAGTGCTAAGCAGATAGCTCCGTCTGCTAAGTGCATCGGCAACAACATTTGCCTTTCCTGGGTGATAACGAATCTCACAGTCGTAATCGTTGAGAAGTTCTACCCATCGGCGTTGACGCATATTTAGTTCCTTCTGATTAAAGATGTGTTGTAGGCTCTTGTGATCGGTGAAGATCGTACACCTTGTACCATACAGGTAGTGTCGCCAAATCTTTAATGCAAAAACAACTGCGCCTAGCTCGAGATGGTGGGTTGTATAGTTCTTCTCGTGGATTTTGAGCTGAGGAGATGCGTAAGCTATGACCTTGTCTCGTTGCATTAAGACACAACCGAGACCAAGGTTGGAAGCATCACAGTAGACAATGAAATTATCGTTTCCGTCGGGTAGTGTGAGAACAGGAGCATTGCAAAGCATGTGTTTGAGGGTTCGAAAGGCAGACTCTTGTTTGGTTCCCCAGACAAAAGGCTGGTCCTTATGAGTGAGAGAAGTAAGAGGTACAGCAATCTTCGAGAATCCTTCGATAAATCGTCGATAATAGCCCGCTAGCCCGAGAAAGGAGCGGACTTCAGTCGGGTTCTTAGGCGTAACCCAGCTCTTAACAGCTTCAATCTTCGCAGGATCGACGTGAATACCCTGACTATTTACGATGTGACCCAGAAACTGAACCTCCCCCAACCAAAACTCGCACTTGGAGAATTTGGCGTAGAGTTGGTTCCCCTGGAGTAACTCGAGGACCAAACGTAGATGTTGCGCGTGTTCGGCTCTCGTTTTGGAATAGATCAAGACATCGTCGATGAACACGATGACGAAACGGTCGAGATATGGTTTACACACTCGATTCATCAGATCCATGAAAACTGCTGGTGCGTTTGTTAGGCCAAAAGGCATGACAACGAATTCGTAATGGCTGTAACGAGTGCGAAACGCGGTTTTGGGTATATCCTCCTCCTGGATACGCAGCTGATGATATCCTGAACATAGATCGATCTTCGAGAAACACGTAGCGCCTTGTAGCTGATCAAACAAATCGTCGATTCGAGGTAGAGGATAGCGGTTCTTGATAGTCAACTTATTCAATTCCCGGTAGTCGATGCACATTCGGAACGACCCATCCTTCTTTTTGACGAAAAGGACTGGTGCGCCCCAAGGAGAGGTGCTCAGGCGAATAAAGCCTTTTTCAAGCAATTCCTGGAGTTGGGTTGAGAGTTCGCGCATTTCGGACGGCGCGAGTCGATAAGGAGCTCTGGCAATAGGATTTGCTCCAGGAATGAGATCAATGCGAAAATCGATATCACGCTTCGGAGGTAGACCGGGAAGGTCCTCTGGAAAAACTTGAGGGAATTCTCGAACCACAGGAACGTCTTTCACTTCCTTCTTCTCTTTCTCTTCCTTCTCCGCTGCTACAACGTGAGCCAAGAAAGCCCTGTATTCCTTGCGGAGATACTTGCTAGCTTGTAGGCATGACATAAGCTTGAGACCCTTCGAAGTAGTATCACCATAAACGCACAATGAGTCACCGTTTGCGAGCGAAAAACGAATCATTTTATCGAAGCACACAACTTCGGCATGGTTTTCGCGAAGAAAGTCCATGCCTACTATGACATCAAAGCTTCCTAGTTGCATCGGAATGAGATCGATTGTGAAGATGTGATTGTTGAGCTCGAGAGTGCAATCACGAATAACAGAGTTTACAGCGACGGTTCTTCCGGTAGCGACTTCAACATCGAATGCAGAGGAGAGTCGGGAACGTTTACGACTAAGGAGTTTCTCAAATTCGAGTGACACAAAGCAATTATCGGCTCCAGTATCAAACATACATGAAGCATAAATACCATTCACAAGGAACGTACCATTGACCACGTTGTTGTCGGCCTGGGCTTGACGCACATTGAGGTTGAAGGTTTTGGCGCGTGCGGCCTGTTGCTGCTGTGCTTGCTGCTGTTGCTGCTGGGGTTCTTGTTTCACTACCCTGTTCGGGCACATGTTGGCGAAATGATTCGGGTCGCCACACGTGAAGCATGCTCTGGCTTTGACTGTGGGTGCCGGAGGAGCTTGTTGACCCTGTGGGGCAGCGAGTAGAGCTTGATTGGCAGGAGCTTGACGAATACGGCGGTTAGCAGTAAAGTGGCCGTAGACGTTGCAATGAGCACAGAAGCGGCATTGAATAGCAGTCGGGTGATGATAGGTGCAAGTAGGGCAGAGTGGGTGTGGTCCAGTATATGCACGCTTTGCAGGCGGTGCATTGGCCACAGGCGCCGCTACTTGACGCTGTTGAGCAGGTACAGCTTGGATCGGTGCAGCAGTAATCGCACAGTTCTTGTTGGTGGAGTTGTTCTTTCTCTTGTTCTTTCGCTTGTTGCTTGACGAGGTAGGTTCAGCGGTTGGTGCAGTAGTGGTAGCTTGATGCAGATGCTTGGAGTTCTTATCCCACACCCCAGCCTTAACCCTTTTGTCATTGATTTCGGCGGCCAGCATATAGGTTTCTTCGATCGTGGCAGTCTTAGCCGCTTGCACGAAATCAGCAACCCAGTCGGGCAGGGCTCGGATGTACTTCTTGATGGTCATCTCAGGGGTCTTGACCTGGTCAGGACAGATAATGCTGAGCTGTTTGAAGCGAGCAGTGAGACCAGCATTGTCTCCATCCTTCTGATGTATGTGCCAAAATTCATCTTCAAGCTTTTGACGCTCGTGAGGAGGGCAGAATTCCTCTAACATGACTTCCTTGAGCTCATCCCACGACAACCCGTAAGCTGCATCATTCCCTCTCTTGTTCCTCTCGGCCGTCCACCAGTCCAAAGCACGGGACTGAAAGACGCCGATAGCGTTCATAGTTCGAAGGTCATCAGGGCAACCACTTTGTCGCAGAGTAACCTCGATAGAGTCAAACCAGTGGAATAGAGCAGTAGGACCTCCTTCGCCTGTGAATTCTTTCGGCCCACATGACTTGAATTGTTTGAAACTGAAAGGTCCCGCGACAGCTCTAGGACCTTCAGTCCTCGATTCCTCGGATGATTTGCTGGCGTTCTCATAGGCATCGCTCACTGCCTTTGCTACAGCTTTCGCGACGATGGAAGCAAGACGTCTGTCTTTCTTTTCTTGGCGAGAGAGTGGATGACGGGATCCAGACGACATTGTCTGCAATAGACATCGCCACGGAACTCAACACATGTATTCGAATCTCACCTCACACATCTACTACTACTAAAGCTCAGTAACACGTACAATGTAAACGCATATAGTGACAAAATCACGGAATTTGCACAGAGTCACATAAACACATAGAGCACATAACCACAATATTTCTAACCACGTAACAGCAAGAAACACATATAACTTAGTCACTAAAAGCACCTACGAGTATACAAAGCGTTCTAACTGCCTCTATTGTCGATTTGCTAGCGGTGAGTTGTGTGGGTTTTGTGTTTTAGCAGGAGCAATAGTGTTGGGTTGAAACCAATAGTACTTCAAAACGTCAACAAATAACAGAAAATGCATAAAATTTCATAAAGATCGATAAATCGAAGGTAGATTGTCTGTGGCTAATAGACTTCGACTGACCAAAGTGGCTCGACTATTCGCAAGGATCCTGCACAATTACCTCCAGGACTATGCCTTCGCCTTGTCTCTTGGGCGTTGGCGCAATTCCCATTGGTTATATTGTGTCTTTAGATCGTTGGAGTCCATCGAACTTTGGTGGAAGTTTTGTATGAAGCGGGACGAGTCGTCAAGGTTAGGGTTTCACCCCTATCTTGCAACTTCCGTCCTCGTTTTTGATAAAAATTGAGGAGATTACTCATCAAAATATGGATTTCACTCCTGATTTGGTATGATTCTCCTCGTTTGTAGCTAAAACGCAAGCTGATTAGGCAACCTTAGTCGAGAGTTTGCGGTTTTCACACCTATTCTCGGCCATATTACCTGTTCACAACTTGAAAATTCGAGTGCAGTGATAGAAAAGAGTGAGTGATAGTGGCGAGTTTACGCATACGCGTGAGTTGGTCTGTTGGTTCTTAACTATAGACTAGGTCTTTAAGACTTCGACCCAGACTAGGTTGAGTCTTGCCTAATTCCCTATAGTTATGGCTCTGATACCAATCTGTCACACCCCAACCGATGGCGGAATCATCGGGGCGTGGCACTGAGCGAAACAGATTGTCCAGAAGTTTCCACAACAACTATCATTACCATTTAATTAAACATTACGTCCCATACCGTAACATAAATAGTCAAACAAGTTATTATAGACAACATCAAAACAAATATTCTGTTCCGACAACTCAGATTTAAATAAGTAGCATTTGTTTATCTGCTTCTAGAGACCCCTAATAAGTTATCTACAGACAACTATTTGTTGGGCTCTAAAGCTTTATTCTAGCTTCCAATTCCTACCACATATGCGTCCTAAGCACCTGTCACATACGTTAAAATAAAGTCAATACATAAAATGTAAAGGTGAGCATACAAGTTTGATAATAGCATATAGAGTTCGAATTCGTTTACGCATAACCAGCACGTACTCATAGTGAAATGAAGCACGTTAGTTATCGACATAGATCCATCGATACCAATGACTGCGGGTTGACTGCCCGAGGCAGTTCGCAATACATGATTACCACCGTAACCCATGCAAGAAAAAGATCCTTAACAACCCCCGTGTGAGCGGGTGCTGAGTCCAAACTATAGTACTATCGTTGCTAAGGCAGGTAGACAGCATTCCATGTGTAAACATAACAAACAAGCTTTCATAAGCCACGTATAACATGCATTAATGGTTAAGCGTTAAAATAGCTTGAGTAGTGTGATAGTTGTAGTTTGAATAGTTGTAACGTATGTAACACCCAAGAGTGCTAAAGCAAAAAGGGTTCGAGTATACTCACAGCGATATGGATTGAAGGGAGCGCTTTTGCAGCGAGTACGGTTAGCCTGAATAGATTTGATAACGTAACGATAAGTGGCACGTAAAACAGTACAAGTGAGAGTGGGTAGGATGACTGATCGAGCGGATCAGTTATCCGTGAGTAGAAATCATCCGTGCGCATGACCTATCCGTGCGGATGGTGATGCGTGCGGATGGTGATGCGTGCGGATGGTGATCCATCCGGATAAGTTATCCATGCGTGCGACTGTCCGTGCGGGTGGCAACCCGTGCGGATTAGTTGTGCATGCGGATGACTTATCCGTACGGACAAGTTGTTTGTGTGGATAAACGTTCAAGTGGATTGTTTCTTCCTAAGATGTGTTTGTGTATGATGGCTTGTGCTTTGGAGTTTTCGTTGTAGCATTTAGAAATCACATAAGTGTTTCTACCTTTCAAGCCGGTCGTGCGGACGACAGTCCGTGCGTACGGTAGTCCGTGCGGGCAGTGGTGGTCCGTGCGGACAGTCTGTGCGCGCGGGCAGAGCCAATCCGTCCGGATAGCCTGTCCGTGCGTACGACTTGGCCGTGCGGATGAACATTGTTCGAATTTTAGTTTAAGGCCTTAGTATCTCATGATCCGAAGAGTAATCCATCCAGAGGTCGTCCGTCCAGATTGCTTATTCGTCGATACTCAAACCTTGTTTGGAAAGGTGGGGCCCAAGGGTAGCTTGTCCGGGTGACAACCCATCCGTATGGCCTGTACGCACGGTCAGCTAGTCCGCGCGGTCAGCTAGTCCGTGCGGACAGCTAGTCCGTGCGGACAATTGGTCTGGTTGTTCCGTTCGTCTACACTTGGTTTCTGTTGTCGTTTATCGAGATGTTCTAATTTCGTGGCAACCACTTGGAGTTGTGTTCTCACCCGCGTGACTAGATCGGTCAGGAACCACCCTAACTCGGCCTGTCGGCGACTCAGAACGGTCATCCCGGTTATCCCCGAAATCAGTTGTCTGTGGGTAGGATTCCAGATCTAGAACTAGTGAATCACTATTAACGAGTAGAACACTAGAACCGATCTGATCGTACCGGTTTTAAGGGTAAAAGAAGGAGAGAACTTAGGTTTATTTCTTTCAACTCTTTTATCCTTAGAAAAGTTTAGATCTAGGTGAAATTGTTGTGAAATCTTGTGGAAATCGTTTAGATCTGAGATATTCTTGGTGGAATGAGGTCAAGCTTGAAGTTCTTATGAACTTCATGGTGACGTCACCCGAGAATACCTCGAATCTGGATGATTTCGTGGTTAAAAGTGAAGATTTGAAAGATGGAAGTGTGTAGAATTGTGTAGTGATCAAAGATGTACAAGAATTAGTGCAAGATCTTACCTGGATTGAGAGAAATATGGGAAAAAGTGAAGAATGCGTGCGGTTCGAACGTCACTTGCCAAAAGTGGAAAAAGTGGAGAGTGACCCGTGTATTTATAGGATGCCAAAAAGGGAAAGGGGTGAGCCGTGCGCATGGCACGCACCCGGGTAGGCTATCCGCGCGGACTGGTCATCCGTGCGGACTGGCAATCCGTGCGGATTGGCAACCCGTGCGGATTGGCCATCCGTGCGGATGCCGCCTGCTTTGGGGTGTTCGGCGCGATGTTTTTCGGTTTCGATTTGCGATCGATTCGATAGGGTTTCCTAGTCAAATTACTTTCAGTCCCAACTACTTCTTATAGGGTTCGACTCAGAATTCGGGTTCGGGTTGGTTGACATTCGGGTTAGACTTCGAGTTTGATTGAGTTCGCTTGATTATCACAACACAACATAAAATAAACATGCACAGGTAACACGTAAGGCACACACACACGTATAACTGACAAGTAAAATACATAGCTCGAGTTACGATTTGATGTCGATTTGATTAGCATAGCTTGATTAACTTTATCGCATTGTTACTTCCTATCCTTCACAGTCGTAGGTCGATTGAAATATGGTTAGCACGATTTGATTATTGTAAAGAACGACACTTACTCCACATAATATAAATAAAATAAAAACATTTCTACGAGTCACGTCGCGCGAAATCGGTCGTTGACTTTGACCTTGACTTTGACTTTCACTCGTGAAAACACGGGGTGTTACACCTGAAGTGGCAGAGAGTATGAACACTAATGTGGACTTTAGAGGTGAAGAAAGATTGAACTTGACACTTAAATCCTAATAAATCTATTTCTTGTTGGAAGGCCATTGATGCAAAGTATACATAGGAAGGATTTAGCAAACTAAACTCACTTGACATTTGAATCCTTAACACCCTTTTACATGAAAGAAAGAATTGACACTTGAATACTTAAGGATCTGTGGTAGAACACTTTACTGGATCACGGGTCAGTTTTAGTTCCTTTTAATCTCATAATCTCACACGAGTCAAATGAGCCAAATCTAAAAGTTTAACTAATAAGAGGACAGGTCAAACAGGTTGAAGGTTTCCCAATGTCTATTTCTAGTGCATAAAAAATCCTGAATCTTTCTATATAAAGATCCAGATTATTATTGTAAAAGTATTGTTTTTATAACCATAATTAGTGCATTAGTTGTTTATAAAAATAACACCAAACATACTCGGTATGAAAAAAGAAAAAAATAATAATAAAAAGAAAGATGAAAAAAAGGTTAGCAAGTCAACCCAACCCGGCTAAAATTTATCCATACCATATTCTACCGGAACTTATTTTGACCCGTTACCCAACCTGCCCACTAATTATAATTTAAATAACTTGAGAACCAACAATTCTTTCAAATAAAAAACCAACTTACTTTGACTCTAATACACTCAACTTTAGCATCTTGAAATCCGTTACATCAATACGAAGTCTGTAACATAAGAAAAATGTAAGCTAGTTGCTTTAATGTTGCATGGCTTGTTTTTTTAATTATAAGCACAATCACAATATACATAGCTTTCTCTTTCTCTTTCTCTATATTAGTGTCTAAATTAACTTAGTTTAAATAAATTTTGGTTTAAAACTACTATTTGCAACCATTTGATCCAATACTGCAAAGATATATTAAAAAGTGGTGATGCACTTGGAACCGACACCTTATCTAATGAAACTGATCCGTTAACGCTGACATCATCATCATTATCAGATGCAACTTTTGAACCCTCTACAAATGTCGCAAAAGATAGTTATATTGTTTAAAAAACAAACATTAAAGTTTGCATGTTAAAGATTAAAGTTCCATCAAACTCACCCTATGACTCATGATTGAGTTATCTATTTAAAAGGACATCGGCATCATATATTAGCGTTTTATAAATGAATCAAAGTTTATGTTTATTGTTCTTGTTTTAAAAAATTATGCAATTTTTTCAACAAAAAACACCAAAACGGCTGTTTTTTTCGACAAAAAAACCAAAAAAATGCCGTTTTTTACCGAAAAAAACTGCCCAAAATACTGTAGGTTTTTCGACTAAAAAATGCCCAAAACTCTGCATGTTTTTTCGTGTAAAAACTACCAAAAAATCTGCAGATTTTTACAACTAAAAACCCCCAAAAACTGCATGTCTTTTCGACTAAAAACTGCCCAAAACTCTGCAATTTTTCGTGTAAAAACTGCCCAAAACTCTGCAGATTTTTGCGACTAAAAACACCCCAAAACTGCATGTTTTTTTGCTTGAAAAATGCCCAACAAAATGCAGTTTTTTTCGACGAAATAGTGCAGCGTTTTAAATAAATTTTGCAGACCGGTTTTTTTCTGCATGTTTATTTCTGCAAACCAGTTTTTTTCGACGAAACTGCCCAGCAAGTTTTTTCTGCTTTCGACTAAAAACTGCCCAAAACTGCATGTTTTTTCGACTAAAAGCTACCACTTAAATGGGTTGAAGGTTGCTCAAAGTCTATATTCAATGGACACACACGCCTTAATCTTTCTATTAAAAGAGTTAGATTATAATTATAATTGTAATAGTATTGTGTTAGTAATCATAATAATGCATTAGTTATTTATATAAAAAAATAGAAAAAAAGGTTAGTGAGCTAACCCAACCCGGCCGGTTGTTAGCCGTACCAAAATATAACTCATTTCCACCGGCACCCGTTTTCCAGCTCAACCCACTAACTACTGGTAATTTTCATGCCCTGTAGCGTAGTTAAATTTGTGAGATAATTTAAAGAGTTTTACGAAGTTATGTATCACATACACGTCCTCAATGGCTTACCATCTCCCTTGAACCGAGTCAATTAGGTGGTGAGGTATTAAGAAGGTTGGTACTGAAGCCTAAAGAGAATCCTCTGCTTGGCCATGCTGGTAAATGATGTAGCTTTAAAGTTGATTCTATCCAGCTAATACTTGGCGATTAAACTATTTTTAAGGGCATGCCTACACCTCATTTAGTTGACTTGTTGATGAATGACATACATTGGATAAGCTCCATAAGCTGCAGCATACATACTTGGGTCATTGAGTGGCGTCATCGCGTACTCATAGCCATCATAAATATGCCCTCCATAGTATAGTGTGGCCTGGCCCACCGGTTCCCACAACCGTTTCTCATCTGCAAATTTTTATATAAATTTTGAGAGATCGGTTTAAAGAATGTGTAAACGTGACATCCTCCGTTAACATAAAATGAATTAATAAAATGGTCAATGTTTTAACGTAGTCAAAGATAAATGATTCAAAGGGGCCGAGCAGGTTTCATCGGGTCAAAGTCGCCTATGTTCATGTAAATGCTTATCTTATCTTAAATCATTTTATTTAGAAGAAGTTAATATGATATTTAGGCTAAACTAATCAGAATCAATCGAATTCAGTAATCCATAGACATCGAACTTACACTTGAAACTACAACATCCGCGTAGAGCCAAACCAGTTTCGAATTTTGATTTTTCTTTCAAGCTTCAAGTCTGGTGATTTTTTTAAGTATGGCCGAACTAAGAACGATATATATTAATAATCAACTAACTTCAAATATGAGGATCATGGACAACACAAAGACCAACCTATATTCTGCCACATCTATGTCTTCTCATCTCGTTGAGTCTAACCTTCAACCACTTGCACCTTGAGCAACGGTGGTGCCATGTCACCAGCCCACTGAGCATTTGGAATTTGAGCAGATCATTGGTCACCCATACCAAGTGCACCTGCTGCAGGAACTGCCACATAATCATCGACCTGTTCAATTACCAGAGAATTGTGCAAAAAATTGAGCATTTTAGTGAAAAAAAATTACTAACTTTCATGGCTCTAACGCAATAATAACATAAAATATCGTCTACTCTTCAGCCAAACCTTCGGTTCACATAGTTGTACCCAGACATTTTTATAATATTCAACTTGTAAAAAGACGTATATCAAAGGAAAAATCAAAGTGACTTTTACTCCAAGCTTCAAAATTAATGCCACGCATATGCTTGTTGAAGAAGAACAATTTTTTTTGTTCCTGTGCCTGTGGATGGAAATCAAACATCAATAATATCCCGATACAGATTGTTTCATAAAATTTCTAAATCTATTTATAAACATGTTAATAGTAAGATCATGGAACAGTGGATCCCTCTGTACTATTGATTAAAAAAAATAAATAGCAACATCATGTGCTTTGGGATCTTACAAATAGCTTAGAATGTTCTCGATTAATATAATGTATCCCAAAACTGACCCAACCTGTAAGAAGCGGGTCAATTTGGGTGAGTTTTCCTTACCTTGTGGGTTGATTTGGACAACTCTAAAAAAGGTGTATCAGTCAAACGGGTCATGTAGATTATATTACAAATGATAGAAGAGGTCGCAGAAAACCACCAGCTATCAACATTAGAATAAAAGGATTTTTATTTTTAAGACCTTACAGACCCTGCATACTACCATAGCCGAGGAACTGGCAGCCACATTACCGGCGAGACCACGTTTGGTAAACCATGATTCTGGTATTTGTGACAGCGCGATGCTGCATATTTGTGTATTAAGCAAACCCGTGTATTGCGTCTCGCTAGATTGCTGAAGAAAATAATGTTCCAGATACTTTAAATAAAAAAACTTAAACCATGAATAATAGATTATATTATACAAATAGCTTAGCATATAACTTAGAATGTTCTCGATTAATATAATGTCTTGCAAAACTGACCCAACCTTTAAGAAGGGGGTCAATTTGGGTGAGTTTTCCTTACCTCGTGGGTTGATTTGGGCAACTCTAAAAAAACGTATCAGTCAAGCTGGATTTTGGTCTCTAGATGGTTGATGACCGGCCAACACTTAAACTTGTCATGACAGAAGCTTTTGAATCTTTCCTTAAGACATACATGTACAACAAAGGAGGAACCATCATACATATAATTAAATACGAAGCTAGAACAGAACTAATTCTATTTACTCGTAAGCACTCAGAAGAAATGAAAAATGTAAATAAGAGTAAACTTACTTAGATTTGCCTCGACTGGTTCCAATTTAGGGTTTCGATAATCACCGGCGACTACCAGTACCAGACCCGTCAAACTCAGTTTAAAGCCCATGAAAGATAAACAAAATCAGATGAATAAAGATTGAAGAATCAAATTCCAAGTTCTCATATTATCATAATCATCAACATCATAAAAAAAAACCCTAATTTCTGAACATATTCAAGATTTCATTTATAAACTTACCTGGTTTCTTTGAAGATGAAATCGATGTATCTGAAATTGTCATATGAAGGCGCCAAAGTAGGATACGGCTGAGATTTAGATTTGGTGATTGTAAGATGATTGAAAGAAAATGGGAGAAGTAAAAAAAGAAAGTCTGGTTACAGAGATCATCCGCTCAAAAGCGTGTGATAAAAGGAATAGATTTTTAACGCCTAAACCAATGGAATGAGGGTTTTCTGAAAATCGCCATAGATGCAATCAACAATAATGGAATGGAATAAGCCTAAAATTGGAATTAGTATTTTCTGAAAATCAAGATGAGAGAGAAAGCGGTGGAAGATGAATGTGAATAATGCGCGTGTATGGAAGATGAAATAAAAATGGGAAAAGAAGAGAGAGAGAGAGACGACGGTTTGAAGAAACGTACGTGAGAAGGATTGAAGGAGCATATAGGAAAAGAGATTGGCGCCCAAGAGGAATTCTCTTGTCTAAGAGAGTGTCCACATCAACAAAATGATTGGCTAAGAATAGCCCATGTGGCCTAAGAGAATTCATTTAGTATAATAGATAGATAAAGATAATGACGCAAAATTTCGGTTTAGAATAAAGTTAACCATATAGTTAAAAGGCTTTTTGGTAAAATTATACATGTGTCGACAAAATATTTAAGAGAATTTCAAAGAATATATTCACTTTTAGTTTTGTTCTCATATTTGACGTTAGTTAACCAAATATCTTTTTATTGGAATTAACACTCGATGAGAACCCCTAAAATTGAGTTTTTCGTCTAAACCACAATAACACATTGTTAAAATATTTATAGTATGTTTGACATATATTTTTTTGGAACGACTTTCTTATGTTTGGTCACCGCACTCCTCGAATTGCTGAGCTCCATCGCCCTACTCTAGCCAGACTTTATTGTCTTAACCGGGCCCACGCTGGTTTCAGACAGAGTTTAGCTTGGGTGTTCCCTCGGGAAAATATACCGCCGACTACCACTTGACAGTCGTTGTGTGTCAGAACTCTAAGATCAAAGCAAAAACGATTTTATTCCGAAAGGTTTACAGCAAGAACAATTACAGAGACTGATCAATCATCAAAATATTGACTGATATACTTAGACGAACAAGATCATCACACGAAGATCTTTTACAGAAAGATGAAACCCTTACTCACGAATCAGACTTGTGAGAGAGGAAAATAATGTTTTTAAAGAAAAAGGACGAATATGAAGAATCTGGAAGCGCCCCTTTATAACCGACAACAGCAGCAATCCCTAAAAGCAGCAACAGTCCCAAGGCAGCCACCACGAGCCAGCTATCAGCTATCCAAAACAGCCCAGTGCAGCCAATACAAAAAAGCCCAAATCTCGCATAAAATAAAAGGCAAATTATGAGAAGATAAAAAATAAAAACAGAACATTTAAACTGAAAGAATAACAAATATAACTTGTTATTTTAACACCCCCCCTCAGTTTAAATGTTTAAACAAGTTTGTAATTCCAAAAGACTTACACATTTCATCATGACTTCTTGGTAATAAGCCTTTGGTAAACAAGTCTGCAAGCTGGGATTCAGATTTAATTCCAACTGTTTTAATAACACCGGATGCTATTTTTTCTCGCAAGAAAAACAAATCAACCTCGAAATGTTTTGTTTTATCATGGAACACTGGATTCGCAGCTATGGAAATAGCTGCACTATTATCACATTTTAGAGTAATAGGAAGCTCTATCTTTACTTCCAACTCTCTTAAGATATTTACCAACCACAACACTTCACAAGAAGCACTGCACATAGACCGGTACTCTGCCTCAGCAGATGATCACGAAACTACACTTTGTTTCTTGCTTTTCCAAGAAACTAAAGAGTTTCCAAGGAAAACACAAAAACCTGTGACAGACCTCATGCTATCAACGCACTTTGCCCAGTCAGAATCAGCATATGCTGTTAACTGGAAAGAATCACTTCGTTTAAACATGATACCAGATCCAGGAGCACCTTTTAAATACCTCAGTAACCTAAAAGCTATCTGAGTATGAGCCTCAGTTGGCTTATGCATATACTGAGACAAATAATGAACTGAGTACGCAATATCTGGTCGGGTATGAGATAGGTAAATAAGTTTACCGACCAGTTTTTGATACTCAGTAACACTAACACTCTTTAAATTTTCATTTTTACTTAAACATGTTAATACATAATTCTGCTCTATAGGGCAGCTGACAGGTTTAGAACCACTCATACCATACTCATTTAACAAATCCATGCAATATTTCCTTTGTGAAAGACAAACCCCATCATCAGTTTTAATGACTTCAATACCAAGAAAATATTTCAAAAGACCAAGATCTTTGATCAAAAATTCCTTTTTTAATAGAGACTTTACTTTATCAATTTCAACAGAACTATTTCCAGTCAACACTATATCATCCACATATACTAACAATACCACAAACACAGATTCAACAGACTTAACAAACATAGAAGGATCACATTTTGATTGAACAAAACCAATCTTAACAAGAACATGTACGAGTTTCTCATTCCACATACGAGGAGCTTGTTTTAAACCATATAAAGACCTTTTTAGTTTGCACACTTTAGTTTTATCATCAACATTCAAACCATCAGGCAAATTCATATATACTTCCTCTCTAAGATTACCATAAATGAAAGCATTATTTACATCAAGCTGATAAATAGGCCAGTTATTCTGAACAGACAAACTAATAACACACCTTACAGTGACCATCTTAACAACCGGAGAAAACGTTTCCTCAAAGTCTATACCCTCAACTTGATTAAAACCTTTGGCAACAAGTCTAGCTTTAAACCTATCTACTTCACCACTTGATTTATACTTTACTTTGTATACCCATTTACATCCTATCGGTTTCTTCCCTGGAGGAAGATCAACTATATCCCATGTGTCATTTCTATATAAGGCACATAATTCATCATTCATAGCATCTAACCACCGTTTATCATTACAAGCCTCTTTATAATAAACAGGTTCAACTATTTTATTAAGATTAACAGCAAAGCACATATTTTCACTAGACAAATTAGCATAACTAACAACTTTATCATAACTATATTTAACATTACCAACAACGAAATCATTGAACCTTTTAGGAACCGAAACAGGCCTAGTAGATTTTCTAACATTGGGAATACCCTCAGGCAGGTGTGATTCATCGTTTCCACTACTAGTTTCAGCCTCCACAGGACCAGTATCTAAATCATCCAACTGTTGATTACTAGCCATATCACTTGAATCATGTGATTGCTGAGTATCATTAACAGTTGCTGATTCAGCAGTGTCACTATGCTGCTGAGACACAGTGGTGTAATCATTTTCTACCTTCTCTTCATCATCGGGATTTACATCATTTGAGAAGTCAAAGGTGTTGAAAAAGTTTAAATGATCCAAAAACTGAGAAGGTGCTAAATCAGAAGAAATGTGTGCATTAGATTTAAAAGGAAAAACATTTTCATGAAAACTAACATCTCTTGAAAACACAAACTTCTTCTGATCTAAACTCCATACTTTATAGCCCTTTTTAAAATTGGAATAACCCATAAAAACACACCTTTCAGCCCTTTCTTCCAGTTTATCAAAATTATTTAAAATAGTAAAATAACACAAACACCCAAAAACTCTCAAATGACTAAGAGAAGGTTTAAAACCAAAAAGCATTTCATATGGAGAACAACCACGAAGAACAGATGAAGGGGTCCTGTTAATCAAGTATGAAGCAGTAAGCACACATTCGGACCAAAAACTTAAAGGAGCCTTTGACTGAAACAATAAAGCTCTTGCAACATTTAGTAAATGCCTGTGTTTTCTTTCAACAATACCATTTTGTTGAGGTGTATAAGTGCACGAGGTTTGATGAATTATACCATTTGTTTTAACAAAACTAGACATTTGAGAATTAATAAACTCCGACCCATTATCACTTCTGAAAATCTTAACATTCACCTCAAACTGAGTTTTAAGAAGATTATAAAAACTAAGAATATTGTCAAAGACTTCAGACTTGGACTTCATCAAATATACCCAAACAGACCTAGTGTAGTCATCAACTATAGTTAAAAAAAACTTGTAACCTTCGAGACTAGAAACCCTATAGGGTCCCTACACATCAAGATGTACAAGGTCACCAACCTTAGTGGACTTATGTTCACTAAGTGGGAAAGGAACCCTATGTTGTTTGGCCTTATGACAGATGTCACAAGGTTCAGTCTTGTTCGTTTTAGCATTAATATTTAAAACACTTAACACTTGGTCTGCAGGATGTCCAAGTCTGGAATGCCAGAGCTTTATACTTTCAGTTTTGTTAAAACATGCAACAACTGACCTAAAAGAATTACCACAAAAATATAGACCATCAGTTTGACTACTAGTCACCAGGGTTTTCCTTAAGCATAAATCCTGAATATAACAATTTTCCTCATAAAAAATAACTCTAAGTTTACTATCCTTTGCTAACTTATGAACATATATAAGATTAACACAATATTCTGGAACAACAAAAACATCTTTAAGAACTACAGAATTAGACAACTTATAACACCCTATTTTAGTTACTTTAGCATTTGTACCGTTAGGGTGTTTTACGGTGATGTTGTATTCAGAAACATCAACAAGATTAAACATGTTTTCACTTGTCATTACCATGTGCTGGTTTGCACCAGAGTCAACAATCCAGCTCATGCCATACTTAGATAGCACACTAGTATTAAAACAATACATATTTTTATACCACCCTAACGAAGAAAACGCACTAAAACATTTACCTCCAACATTGGAAATAGAGGGATCATACACCTTATTCTCACCCAGCAAACCTAACAACTTGGCAAACTGATCAGAAGTCAAAGAATTCAATGAAGTACTAGCAGGTTTGTCACTCACAGAATTATTCACAGAATTATTAGATTTAGACCACTGATTACTGGTTTGACTAGGTTTAGACCTATAATTTGGTGGATATCCATGAAGCTTAAAACACTTATCAATACTTCAAGTTGGGATTAGGACCTTTGTTAAATTTTTTCTTGTTATCACTAAACGGATTTGCTTTAGCAACAAAACCAACATTAGGTACTTTCGAACCACTGTTTGAACCCCTATGTGACTCTTCCCTAGATATAATCGAAAAAGCAGTTTTGACAGAAGGAAGAGGATCCCTGGTTAATAGATTAGTTCTAACAGGTTGGTATACATCATCTAATCCCATCAAGAATTGCATAAGTTTTATTAACTGACTAAACTCATTGAACTTGGTAGAAGCATTACAAGTGCAGGATGGTAACTGTAACATAGCATCGAATTGTTTCCACATAGTATTAATCCTATGATAATATTCAGACACACTAGAACCATTTTTGTCACACCCTGACTTTTGCGGAAGCGTGGGTTTATTGGTGTGACTTCTTAATATCATAGCAACAATCATAACAATGCTATATGATAAAAACATGAGGTATTCATCCATTAATAAAGTTTAGAAAAATACCATATTATACTTGTCTTAAAACAACATTCACAAAATAAGTTACAACCTTGGCTTGATTTAACTGAGTTTATAAAAACTTAGCAAAGGACTTTAAATAATACTAGGTTTAGAGATATGTAACCCGTCCAGGAAGAGGTTACACCTTCTAAACCCTACAACTCTGGATGACTTCTTTATTCAAACGCAGCTTGAAAAATATGCATACCGTGCCAGATCCATTAGTTTCCTGAAATACTTGTAGTTTGAAAAATCAACATAAAGTTGAGCGAGTTCATGTATAAGTGAGTATGTATAAACCTTTGTAATATGTTTGTATGTATGAAAAATCCCTGGTATGTAGCAATTAAGGAAAAAGAGATCACCATTGGGTTGCAAAGCCAATGATATGTGTGAAGTGATGCAGGAAGACTCAAACCTAGCGGATTTGTGCGTCGGGCACTTAGTCACCACCTGGTTCACTCAGCGGACTCAGGAGTGGGGCTCGCTACACCCAAATAGATCTATCACTAATGTCCCTCGGTCCTACGACGAGGATTAATGGCCTCTAGTTTCTGCCTACCCACTCACATGATCTAAGTAGTAGCCCTCCTTAAGCTAACCATACCATGTATAAAAGTATCTGTAATCATTGTAACATGTATTTCACCCCCGAAGTATAAAAACTGAAAACAGTTAAGAGAAAAGGGGGATATGAACTCACTGAAGTGCGTCACGAAATAGTCAATCCCAAATCAACCTGCTGCGTGACGACCTACACGTACTAACTTCTATTAGACGGACGGCCGTGCCTTGGCTTAAGGTTTAACGTTTTGTTGGAGAAATAGTTAGGTAACTATTCTGTGTTCACACTTCTTAATTATTTAACAAGTATATTCCTTCCTAAGGATGGGGGTTTTAATACATGTGTGTTTTTATAATTCCAAAAATATGTTTTTAAGTCTCACTTGAAAATATATTTTAAATCACTTTGTCTAAAATATTCTGTCTCCCAAATTATACATATTTTTCCCAAAAATATTATATTTTACTTTATACAATTTCCAAAATAATACTTTATCAAAATACATATTTAAGAGTATTTTCCGAAAATACATAAGTTACATTTTTAAAGTTCGTGTGGTAATAACAGTACCGGTGTAACTTAAATATTTATTTGTGAGGGCGTTGGTATTATTTTGGAGTCGATACTTCTCAGTGTATTCAAGTTATATTATTTTTACTCTAAAAATAACATATCTAGTTCACAAAATAATCATAAAATCACACAAGCGTTTTACTATGAAATATATATTCTAAATATATATTTAACAAGTTTTATTTACGAAAATCCACCTCCGACACTTGGTTATTTTGTAATAAAAATCTTGGCGAAGTTTATTTGGAAAAACAAGTCAAAAATATATTTATGTGTTATAACCACTTGTCACAAAAATATTTCTAAGTGTTATATTTTTGGAAAAAATTTCGCCAGAGTTTCCTCTGTAACTGGAGGTGGCCACGCTTACTAGCGTATCATTTTCTTTTCAAAATTCAATCAAACAATTCACCAATCATCAATATACAATATTAAGCATCAAACTTGTCAAAATAAGTCTAAATCGCAAACTCATGAACTTGTAAGTCTTGTAAAAATACGTAGTAACTTTCCAACATATTTAGTAGGTTTCGTTATCTTTAAAAATAACTTTATTTTCTTAAAAACCTTACTTTTAAAGAATTTGAAGTTTTACAACTTCTAGTCAAGATTTACGAAAATATTTCTTTGGTAAATCTTCGTGTTACGCAAGGGTTTTCACACTTGTTTATTCACTAAAATGCCTTTAGTTTATGTTAGATCCGGGTTTTAAACAAGACTTGCATCTTTTACTTGGTTCTTTTGAAAAACCACTTGTAGATCTTTAGATCTACTAGTTTAGAACCTTATTTTACAAGAAAAAAATTTCATTTACACAAGTTCATGTTCATGAGTGGAAGGGTTCATCATCTTACAACTTTTACACTTAACATATTACTAGTTCATGTTCTTGTACCTGATCTAGTATGGTTAGATGATGATCCATCCCACTATTAGCAACAAACAACATAAAATAATCACAACTAACCAAGATTTTCATGATTTACACCACTAGTTTCTTTTTATCAAACATATTCATCTTACTTTCAAGACTTTAAGTTATGATCTTGTGTGTTCTTGATTTTTAACCGTTAAATCACTTATTAACCACTTTAAATAAGACCAAGATGGTGTTTAAAGGCACTTACTACTAGCTCGAGGCTAGGGAAGAATCAAGGCGTAAACAAGGTGGATAAAAGAAATATAGAGAGGTCCTTGAGCTTCCGAGTGCACCGGGCTTGCTTGAATGATCTCTAGCACACTTGTATGTAAGTGAAATGACTAGATCAAAACTTGATGATGGGTGGATGATGGTTGATGGTTTCGGCCGAACATAAGCAAGAGGGAAAGAGAGAGAGCTTGCAATGTTGGTGGTTTGTGAAATGAGGGTTATAACCTCTCATGCTTACTTATAATCCATTTCCCATTATCCATCATATAATATGCTATCTAGATACTAGACAAGGTTTAATAAAATAATCAAGAAAAGGAAGTGGGTCACCCCCTTGGGTGACCGTCAATTAGAGGGGGGGGGGGGTAAGGGTTGGTTTGTAATGAGATAGTTAAGATCTAGTTATGTTTAGTTAGGATTTTAAGCAAATTATTGGTGTGTAGTGTAATATAAAGGGTGTTAGGGTATTCGGGGACCCTAACTAGCTCAGAAAAGTGTAAACAATGTCATTGACAATATTTTTATGTTCCGGGTAAAGTCCGGTTGTTCGGTTGGATATTGATCCGTTAAAGTGTCAAATAAAGCTTCAAAGTGTCTTTTATAGTGTTTTTAGTGACACCATAAATCCCCGACACTTTGGAAAGTGTCTAACATTATTTTACCAAGTTTTTGCACTTTACTAGTTATGTTAATGTTGAATTTTTGCATAAAGTGCAGAATTTTGTAATTAAAGTATGTTTTAGGCACATCCAGTCACTATAACTATCACCTAGTGACACAGTTTTATAATCCTCACCTCCCTACACTCCCTACTAGTGTAGTAATCTATTCCCGGCTCGTACTGGCCTCAGAGACAATGTCTGTCTAGTGCTGGCAATGTTAACATGTTTACTGGGTTATCCGTTTAGTATGCTAACTGTGCTTTTGTGCATCAAGGTTGTCACTAATGTTTGTGCGAAATAAATGGAGTGATAGTAATAAAGTATGATGCATGAATATCTATGTATCAGAAATCAAGAGGCAGTTTAACCGCAATTGTAAGCAAGCACAGTAATTAAGCATTAATTAAATATTAATTAATTCGTACGGATACCTGGATTTGTGAGGGTTGTCACATTCTCCCCCCGTTAAGAAAATTTCATCCTCGAAATTTGTACTACCTTAACCCCTTATAGTTTCGTCACATGTGTATGTATATAATAGTACCAAGGTAGATAATTATCAAACCGAATCAAACCTTACTCACATTCGGCGAGTCCAAGAATATATAACAACCTGAATCCTAGGGTTAAAAAGTGTGTGCTTTTAGCATTTGTTGTCAAAGGTACAAGACGTACTTGACGTATAGTCTAGTGTAATCCAGCTAGCAGGGGGGTTCCACAAAAGAGAGGTTTTGACTAAAGATTCTCAAACGATCGATCGCAATATGCAACCGAGTTTTCACGAACCCTAGCATCCGTTATATGAATTCAAAATCAACAACCCAAATGAAATAGTAAAATGATCTGTCAACTCCCGAGTAGATGAATGGTAAAATTTAGTGTGTTGAAAATTTTGAATTGCGAGAATGCGCCGAGTGAAAAACAAGCGAATTTGGTGTATCCTTGCCTTAATTTGTAGTTGCATCAGAAATGTTTAAATGACAAGTCGACAAAAGTATGTGTAGTTTTTGCGTGAAACGGTTGACCATGGTTAGCACAAGCTATAAGTTTGTAATGACGCCACAGGGTGTCGCAATGACATAATTCAATAATAGCGGTGACTGAACAAGTTCACCGTGTTTGAGATTAGATGAAAGTGTACCAAAACAAGCCATAAGATTTGATTTACACAATGTCATAACGTTTTCGGTTGAATACGGAATCATCAAAGAGCCACTGTTTTGATCGAAGATGAAAAAGTATTAAGTACTGTAAGGCATTTGATTGACAACGAAAGAATCGTTAGGAGGTACATTTGTGCTTATGAAATGAATATATGTACCATTGCCTCAACACACAATTGTGTTAAGACTGCTTCGATCGTGGATATCAAAATGGATTGTTAACAAGTAAATAGGCAATTAAATCCGTGTATGAAATGAGTAACCCAATTAGCGCAAGCTTCAATTCTGTGAAAGTATCACTGCAAGGTATCGAAATCAATCAACGATTTAGTGGAGTCATAGACCAACCGAATCTACTATGACTCGAAATGAAAAGATCTTTGCGAAAATTTTCGAATATGATGCTCTCAATACATCATATGATGTCTGAAACTGGACATGCGAAGTGGATAAGTTCAAGCAATCGAACTTAATCTCAGTGTAGCCCGGCAATAGACATATGTCATCAACAAAGGAAATATCGGCATTGTAACAAAATAAACCATGAATGTAATTTGTAATAAAAGAAGTTTCAAGAGAGTGTGTTGACTTGATAGCAAAAGAGCCAATAATTTCAATAACGTAGGTTACTCGAGTCGCAAACCAGTAATTAGATTTAGCAACGTAATATTTGAACTTTAATGAAGCGTTTATTCGAAATGAAACCGCAAGCGTAGCAAAAGGTGCATGGGTTATATATAAGTTTTCAAGTGATGAAGCGATGTGTTTCTACCAAAAGGGAGAAGTGACCAAGTATACGAAGCAAACGTGTGTTCGCTCTCAGCGAAGGAAATCAACGTGATGCAACTACTTTGAGGGGAGTAGAAATGCAAATATCTACTTGTTAGAAGTAACAGTGAAGACTTCAACGGAAGAAAACTTAAGTACTTTCGGTTTTGTTAACTGCAATGACAAGTTTGTCAAGTTAATGATGTTTGATTGAGTTGACAGATATGGTTCCTAAGTAAACCCTTACGAGTTTGGTCCTGGGTTCCCAAAGGTCCTAGATATAAGTTTTCTAGATTCTCCAGATTTCGTATCCCGTGTGGATCCGGTTTATGCATTATGTAGGAAACGCCATCTTTGTGTATGTCTAAGTTCAAGTCATTGTTCCACAATTTTCCCCGGTATTTCTTACTGAATTTACCGCCTAAGACACTCGATCGTCGATCAGTCCTGTAATAGTAGTCGGACCCTCACAGTTAATCAAATAAGTAAGTCGTCAGTTCTTAGCAAGAGTCGCTGACTCTTGTTGGCTAGCTCGTTCGGCTCCTGGTAGTTTGATGTTCATTTGAGAATCATCGTCCTTTTTCTTGATGAGCGGAACTGGGGTTACCCAAAAGGGAATTTTGGTCTGTTACCTTCCTTCTCTATCAACCACTGAGGTTGCATTGTCAATCCTTGCATCCCCGAAAATGTAAGTCGCTACGATGCATCGACTACAGGTGCGGTGCCTGGAAGTAAATCGATGCGAGATTCGACTAATCGTTGAGGAGATGATTCCGGCAAGTCTTCGAGGAAGACTTCAGGATATTCTCTGATCACGGGGGTATCTTCGGGTTTTAGTTCTTCGGCTCCCTTGTCCCCGACATGAGCCAAAAAAAACAACACATCCTTTTCGCTACCACTTCCGTGCCTTCAAACAATCCGTGATCTGTAGAGGCGTATCCTGCTTCATGAGTTACGATTGTTTCTTCATTCATCATCGGGTGCGGATATCAATCTCCTAATGATCATTTGTCAACCAATCCCTCCAACTACCTTGTTGAAGTCTCCCAATTCACTGGCAGTAGATCAAACGTGAACTCACACTCTCCGGGCACTATCTTGCCATGTCTAGTTACTGCGTCGGCTCCCACTAGCTTCCCCTAAGCTAGTTCTAATGTGCACGGATTATCTAATTTACTTGTTACTAAACCAAGTATGCTCTCAAACCTTGGAGATGCGAATCGTAAAATTTGCACTAGTATTTGGCAATACGGATGCATAATATTGAGTAATATGGGACGTACCGATATTCTCGCCTGAACTCCTGGCGTGCTTTCCTAGCTACTGCGTGGAGCTTTCATCCTTATGCCTGATCGTTCTTAGGGCAATATTTTCTGAAATGCTTTTTGCTTCCATAGTTAAAACAACCTTGAGCACGTTTTTGCTTGTCACTCGCTCTGCCCTGATATTCGTCATAGTCTTTGTTTCCTCCGTGCTTCTCACTATCATCTTGGCCTCCATTACCACGTTCCGTATCTTGCCAACAAGTTTCTTTAGGATGCCCCCCTCTTTCCACAGTTAGCACATTTTCCATATCCACATCGCCCGACATGATAACGTAAACAATTGTCGCACTTAGGTAGGATACCCATGTAGTCTTTTCCCTTTTTGGCCTTCTTCCTGCTACCCTCCCGAGTAATCGTCTTGAGATTTGCGAGCTTTCTCTTGTTATCCCCAGATGCCTCTATAGCAGTCTCCTTTTTCTCCTCCGCAGTGGAAAATTCTCCTTGTCTAACTGCTTCTTCCGTGAGTGCCATGCTTATGTTGATAGCCTCGGTGATCGTTGAAGGTTTAGATGTTGTTACCAGGCTTAGAATCTGAGGTGCCAATCCCCTTATGAACTGTTCAATTCTCTTAAACTCTGGTCCCCCCAGGAGTAAGGCAACTTGTGATAATTCGTTAAATCCTTCCATTTTCAAGTTCCACAGTTCTGTTTCCAACTTCTGGACTTCTGCCCTCGAGCAATATCTCTTACGCATCAGATCTTTTAGTTCGTCCCACGTCATAGCATACGCAGCGGTCTCGCCCATTGTCCGAACTTGATGGTTCCACCATGACAGAGCCTCATCCACCAATAGTCCAGCTATATATGTGACTTGATGTTCGGGGTCACATTTGCTCAATTGTAAAACAAAATCTGTCTTTTCAACCTAGCGCACGAAGGCTAAGGCACCCCCAGTGCCGTCGAACTCTCGAGGTTTGTGGTCCAAGAACTGCTTGTAGGTGCAGCCTGTGATGTAAGCAACATTATTCGCGTAAGGCCTTAGCAAGGCACTCGTGGAAATGTCCAAACGTTTTGTAATGTGTCTTAAAGGACTAGACATTACCGTTGGGGGGGTTATTTCCTGAGGTACCTCGAGCGACAGGCCTCGTACCGTGCGATGACCTGTAAGAGGCGCTCTTGCATTTCCGCCTCTGTTGTAGGTAGAGGGTGGTTGATATCGGTGTTCCCTTGAGTCGACATCTTCCTAGAAGAAAGTCGGTTAGGTCAGGTCTTGTGAAGGACGTGAGCACACAAGTCTCTATTCAACGAATAAGACCTCAGAAGTGTATTACATATACGTATATACGCAGTCGTTATAACATTCAATCACATATTATCACAATTATTGCACAATTTGTAAATAGGAATGTAGCAAGTAAGCATGTAGCATTATAGTTGTAGCACAAATATGTAAATTAACAGCGTGCTTAGTGAGGACATTGCGACTAAGTTTTTCATTAGTTAGTAGTCACAAATATTGTCGCATGTTTAAAGATGATTGGGCTTTCATTATCCTCCGGCCACAATCACTGTGTCTAACAAAATGTATCACATCGAAAGGGACACAGGGTCAACCTACCCTTGTCCAACAAATATATTAGTGCATCAAAATTTCGTAATCAGGAGTGGTCCTCAAAAGTCTCCGCAATCCCGGCTTATCATTAGTGTCTTTACCCAAGTGTAATGCAATCCGCATAATCCAGAAACCAACTATACTGGTGACTGAGGTGGAGGAGGAAAGAAAAGTGACTGCTAGCATGCGTAAACTCCTCCTCGAGCTTGTATATATATATCGAAGTAGTTAACTAATCTGTCGCCCGATAGTAAAGAAATAAGTATCAGAATCCTGGGAACGGTGTAATAGCAACGGTCGAGAGCGCAAAAGGAACCTTGATGTATGTGGCGAATCAAAGTATGCTGGCCATAGACAGGGTGGAGGGCGTGGTGTCTTACATAAACTTTTCTGAAAAAATGCTATCTTGTGATGTAGACACTTAAATCATGTTTTCGGTTATGTAATGTTTTGCATTTGAAGTTACCAATTGTGGTGTCAGCTCAAGCCCCAACATTCTGCGACTTATATCCTCAAACTGCAGCTGATGTGACAGGTGTACTCATCCCGTGTGTGGCCTCCATCATGTAAGGGTCTAACTTCAGCACAGTGTACAATAGGAATCATCGAAATGGCTCGTCCGGCTGTGTTGAGGTGAAGATAGCAAACGGTGCGGCCTGTGAGGTCGGGGAAAGTGCTACTGTAGCAAAAAGGATCGTTATGCTGGTGCCGACCTGGAGTACTCTTCCGGGGTGCGGGTATGTCCTGAAAGAAAGCTATAGGCACCTTGGCACAATGGAAGTCGGTCTTCCTAAGGAAAAGGAACAATGTCAGCGGTTGCGGGTGTAAAAAAAAAACAAACATCTCAACAAATGAGGAGATTGCCCGATGCAGGTAGATATAAGGGGTGCAATGTCTGGCAGACCAAAAAGAAACAGGATCGTGATCACGTAAAGGTGTAGGTTTAGCAGGCGCAACATCAAGCTGACCCAAAAGGTGTACAAGCTAGCTCAAGAGCAGGCTCTGGGGCGTCTAACGGTGTGGTGCCTCGAGCAGGTGATAGCGCAGCAGTCATGTCATCGTTGTCTGCGTCAGTAGTAGAAAGCTGTAATCCGGCTGTCTGTAAGGCTGCAGGTGTCACCGACTCAAAGGAGCCTGGAATCGAATGCACGCTTGAATCAGAAGATAGCTTGTTAACAGGGGTCTCGAGAAATGAAATTAGTAACGCGTTCTCGTCTAACTTTCCATCATCATGGGCGTTATCAGAAGGACCGTCAATATCACGTCGATATCGTTATCAATTGTTCTCCAAGTAATCAACCTTCGGAAGGAATGTCCACAAGAGGGGCATTGTCGAGGATCGGAGCCATGGTGTGCTCATCATCGGGATGTCCAGTGACGAAGGGGTCATGGACTGAAATAAGAGTGACAGAAGGATTCTTGTCAGGGAAACCACCCGCAATGGTAAAGTATCACCAAAATCTGGTGGCGCGGTCTGTTGGAAGTCGTCCTCGTCCTTGGTCAGCATATCTGGGTCACTCTCATGGTCTGACGTAAATGTCTCTGGCGCAGATGCAGTTTCATCATTTGTGACAGCGGCCGTGGGGTTATCAATGCCTGATAACTCGCCTTCTAAATAGTGTGACGTGTGTGCCGGTTCATAATAGTCATAGCATGTATACCCATAGTAATTATTAACAATTAGTGTATGCAGATATTCATCACCTATGCATGTATATCAATAATCAGCAATTAAGCGTGTAAGTAATAACAATGTAAGCATGTAATCATCCTAGTCTTCCCCAGACTATCCTCCCAGTCTCTCAGACTAAACTCCCTAGTCTCTCAGACTAACTCCCTGGTCTCTAAGACCAACTCCCCCAGTCTCTCTGACTGGACTCCCTCAGTCTCCCCGACTGAACCCCCTCAGTCTCCCCGACTGAACCCCCTCAGTCTCCCCGACTGAATTATAAATCTTAAATTCGGAAGTGTGTATTTGTGCCCTTTTTGTTTGTAAAAATGTTTGTTCCCTGGATCTGGACGTTTTGTGTATGCAATGAAAACATGTTGTGAAAACATTTTCGTGAGAGCCCTAATGATCGTAGTCTAGACTCAAGAAAGAATCATAGTTCGCTACGACCGAAGCTCTGATACCAAGCTGTCACACCCTGACTTTTGCGGAAGCGTGGGTTTATTGGTGTGACTTCTTAATATCATAGCAACAATCATAACAATGCTATATGATAAAAACATGAGGTATTCATCCATTAATAAAGTTTAGAAAAATACCATATTATACTTGTCTTAAAACAACATTCATAAAATAAGTTACAACCTTGGCTTGATTTAACTGAGTTCATAAAAACTTAGCAAAAGACTTTAAACAATACTAGGTTTAGAGATATGTAACCCGTCCAGGAAGAGGTTACACCTTCTAAACCCTACAACTCTGGATGACTTCTTTATTCAAACGCAGCTTGAAAAATATGCATACCGTGCCAGATCCATTCGTTTCCTGAAATACACGTAGTTTGAAAAATCAACATAAAGTTGAGCGAGTTCATGTGTAAGTGAGTATGTATAAACCTTTGTAATATGTTTGTATGTATGAAAAATCCCTGGTATGTAGCAATTAAGGAAAAAGAGATCACCATTGGGTTGCAAAGCCAATGATATGTGTGAAGTGATGCAGGAAGACTCAAACCTAGCAGATTTGTGCGTCGGGCACTTAGTCACCACCTGGTTCACTCAGCGGACTCAGGAGTGGGGCTCGCTACACCCAAATAGATCTATCACTAATGTCCCTCGGTCCTACGACGAGGATTAATGGCCTCTAGTTTCTGCCTACCCACTCACATGATCTAAGTAGTAGCCCTCCTTAAGCTAACCATACCATGTATAAAAGTATCTGTAATCATTGTAACATGTATTTCACCCCCGAAGTATAAAAACTGAAAACAGTTAAGAGAAAAGGAGGACATGAACTCACTGAAGTGCGTCTCGAAATAGTCAATCCCAAATCAACCTGCTGCGTGACGACCTACACGTACTAACTTCTATTAGACGGACGGCCGTGCCTTGACTTAAGGTTTAACATTTTGTTGGAGAAATAGTTAGGTAACTATTCTGTGTTCACACTTCTTAATTATTTAACAAGTATATTCCTTCCTAAGGATGGGGGTTTTAATACATGTGTGTTTTTATAATTCCAAAAATATGTTTTTAAGTCTCACTTGAAAATATATTTTAAATCACTTTGTCTAAAATATTCTGTCTCCCAAATTATACATATTTTTCCCAAAAATATTATATTTTACTTTATACAATTTCCAAAATAATACTTTATCAAAATACATATTTAAGAGTATTTTCCGAAAACTCATAAGTTACATTTTTAAAGTTCGTGTGGTAATAACAGTACCGGTGTAACTTAAATATTTATTTGTGAGGGCGTTGGTATTATTTTGGAGTCGATACTTCTCAGTGTATTCAAGTTATATTATTTTTACTCTAAAAATAACATATCTAGTTCACAAAATAATCATAAAATCACACAAGCGTTTTACTATGAAATATATATTCTAAATATATATTTAACAAGTTTTATTTACGAAAATCCACCTCCGACACTTGGTTATTTTGTAATAAAAATCTTGGCGAAGTTTATTTGGAAAAACAAGTCAAAAATATATTTAAGTGTTATAACCACTTGTCACAAAAATATTTCTAAGTGTTATATTTTTGGAAAAAATTTCGCCAGAGTTTCCTCTGTAACTGGAGGTGGCCACGCTTACTAGCGTATCATTTTCTTTTCAAAATTCAATCAAACAATTCACCAATCATCAATATACAATATTAAACATCAAACTTGTCAAAATAGGTCTAAATCGCAAACTCATGAACTTGTAAGTCTTGTAAAAATACGTAGTAACTTTCCAACATATTTAGTAGGTTTCGTTATCTTTAAAAATAACTTTATTTTCTTAAAAACCTTACTTTTAAAGAATTTGAAGTTTTATAACTTCTAGTCAAGATTTACGAAAATATTTCTTTGGTAAATCTTCTTGTTACGCAAGGGTTTTCACACTTGTTTATTCACTAAAATGCCTTTAGTTTATGTTAGATCCGGGTTTTAAACAAGACTTGCATCTTTTACTTGGTTCTTCCGAAAAACCACTTGTAGATCTTTAGATCTACTAGTTTAGAACCTTATTTTACAAGAAAAAAATTTCATTTACACAAGTTCATGTTCATGAGTTGAAGGGTTCATCATCTTACAACTTTTACACTTAACATATTACTAGTTCATGTTCTTGTACCTTATCTAGTATGGTTAGATGATGATCCATCCCACTATTAGCAACACACAACATAAAATAATCACAACTAACCAAGATTTTCATGATTTACACTACTAGTTTCTTTTTATCCAACATATTCATCTTACTTTCAAGACTTTAAGTTATGATCTTGTGTGTTCTTGATTTTTAACCGTTAAATCACTTATTAACCCCTTTAAATAAGAACAAGATGGTGTTTAAAGGCACTTACTACTAGCTCGAGGCTAGGGAAGAATCAAGGCGTAAACAAGGTGGATAAAAGAAATATAGAGAGGTCCTTGAGCTTCCGAGTGCACCGGGCTTGCTTGAATGATCTCTTGCACACTTGTATGTAAGTAAAATGACTAGATCAAAACTTGATGATGGGTGGATGATGGTTGATGGTTTCGGCCGAACATAAGCAAGAGGGAAAGAGAGAGAGCTTGCAATGTTGGTGGTTTGTGAAATGAGGGTTATAACCTCTCATGCTTACTTATAATCCATTTCCCATTATCCATCATATAATTTGCTGACTAGATACTAGACAAGGTTTAATAAAATAATCAAGAAAAGGAAGTGGGTCACCCCCTTGGGTGACCGTCAATTTAGGGGGGGGGGGTAAGGGTTGGTTTGTAATGAGATAGTTAAGATCTAGTTATGTTTAGTTAGCATTTTAAGTAAGTTATTAGTGTGTAGTGTAATATAAAGGGTGTTAGGGTATTCAGGGACCCTAACTAGCTCAGAAAAGTGTAAACAATGTCATTGACAATATTTTTATGTTCCGGGTAAAGTCCGGTTGTTCGGTTGGATATTGATCCGTTAAAGTGTCAAATAAAGCTTCAAAGTGTCTTTTATAGTGTTTTTAGTGACACCATAAATCGCCGACACTTTGGAAAGTGTCTAACATTATTTTACCAAGTTTTTACACTTTACTAGTTATGTTAATGCTGAATTGTTGCATAAAGTGCAGAATTTTGTAATTAAAGTATGTTTTAGGCACATCCAGTCACTATAACTAACACCTAGTGACGCAGTTTTATAATCCTCACCTCCCTACACTCCCTACTAGTGTAGTAATCTATTCCCGGCTTGTATTGGCCTCAGAGACAAAGTCTGTCTAGTGCTGGCAATGTCAGCATGTTTACTGGGTTATCCGTTTAGTATGCTAACAGTGCTTTTGTGCATCAAGGTTGTCACTAATGTTTGTGCGAAATAAATGGAGTGACAGTAATAAAGTATGATGCATGAATATGTATGTATCAGAAATCAAGAGGCAGTTTAACCGCAATTGTAAGCAAGCACAGTAATTAAGCATTAATTAAATATTAATTAATTCTTACGGATACCTGGATTTGTGAGGGTTGTCACAATTTTGACTAACAGAAATAATTTTTTGATATAACCCAAATACCATAGAGCCATAAACCTTATCATATGTCTCTTTTAAATCACTCCAAACTTCAGAAGCAAGTTTGGAATAAACTTGATCAACATACAACTCATCAGAAACATAATTCAAAATCCAGGTTAAAACAATAGAATTGCATCTTTCCCATTGACTTGCCAAGACATCATTACACTCAGACTTAACACATGTTCCATCAACTGTCACACCCCTATTTTCCACGTGTCACCGGTGGGCCCGGTGGGGAGTATCGTGACGTAGTTGGTATCATCATAGACAAACAACACAATATATAAATGCACAGCGGAAGCAAAGATAGATTCATTTCAACTTTAAATAAAATGTAATATTAAATATCACGAGTAGTTGAAACGGATCCACAGGCGGATCAAAATAAAATAAGATATTGTTCAACAGTTTATTGTCGTCCAAGCTTGCGAGACTTATTGTGGACGCTATAGAAGACAGCCAGCCTATTACGTAGAGTACATGCACTTAACCTTTTGGGAAAAATACGTCAGTTTACACTGGTAAATACAATTTAACTGACTCATTTTGAAAAGAGTTGAAAATTGATTTGAATGCACGTGGCACAAAACATTTTTATAACTTGGGATAATTATGTAATATAATCTTGTAAAGGATTTACATGTTACTTATGCATTCAGTAGCCCGGTTCGTGCCGGGTTAAAGATCAATAGACACACCACAATATTGAGTTATACACTTGACAGGTGTACGCCTACACCCCGTGCTCAGGTCGTGGCCATCTCGTAAGATAATGCCGAGGATATCCGGGACATGGTCATTAACCCCCCAAAGGCTTTAAGCAATAAAACACATTCAAAACAAAGCATCTCAATAAATTTAACCTCTATTCGATTAAAGAATTCAATGCCGAACCAAGCGGTATTTTATATACCGTACCCCAAGCCCGTATAGGGAAAATAAGTTAAAAGTATTTACCTTGGTAAGTATATATCTCAATAAGCAAAAAGGCAGGTAGCTTTTACCGGTGCTCCTAATCTGGAACGAAGGTTTATAAATAACCTATTAGATTTCTAACGGGTCTTTATTTAAGCTTAAGCTTAGACCGGTTAGCTTTAAGGACGAAACGGTTCAAACGCACGATTAAGCGAAGACCGGATAGAATGTGATTTAGAGCCGACAAGTTTGAATACTTGTATAATATGGGTATACTAAATACATTCTGGATTTTGAGACAAAAATGATAATGTTTGACCCGTCTCGGTCAATTTATGCAAACTAGTTACATAAACCGCACCGAACGCGAAAAGAGCGTTACGGGTAACCGTAAGAGTCATATGCAAGTTCCCTGAGATAATATGCTCTAAATATGTTATAATATCAGCAAGTTATTTTCTATTATGCCCAAAACGGATTTAAACACAATGTATGCCTCATAAGGGCATTTTGGTCATTTAAAAGATTATAAAAGAGTTAAATTAGAAATCTGTGTTACAGGTCTGGTTTGTACAGCAAACATACTTAATTTAACATATTATAACAGTAGGGTATGACCTATGTATGAAATTTATCATTTAAAACCAAACTATGCACCTTAGGGGTATTTCGGTAATTTCACAAGGGCTAAAAATGTCAAAACTGGAAACCTGAGTTCAAAAACTTATACTTACTGTTATTTTATAAAAATATGCTAAGAAAATCAGTAGGTATCAACCTTATATGTTTAATATGGTTATAGTACATACTAGGCGTTAAAAACGCTTAAAAGGCGATTTAGAGCCGTTTCCGGGTTTTTAAAAGAAAGCTGACATTTTTATATTTCCAGAATGTTCAAAATATTTTATTTAACAAATAAAATCAGTAGAAAAAGGTTTGGGGTCAAAAGGGGTTGTAAAACTCATTTTATAGCTTAAAAGGGCAAAATCGGTATTTACCGAATTAAACTTAGAGACCTATGATTTGATCAGTCAAAAATTAAATAAAAATCTTTAAAAATCCCAAAATATTATATAACATCAGTGGGTAAAAATTTTGGTATCAAAAAGTGGGTTTAAATGGGTTATATGCTAATTACGCCGTTTATGTAACATAAAGCTTGCAAATTACGATATTGAGCATAACTCTTATTCTGGACCTCAAACTGATATCAAATTTTCGGTGCAAGTTTATAAATCAGTAACAATTGTTTCTACTCTTTCACTTTTTCAAAAATCACGTTTTATAGCAAAAAGGGCAAAATAGTCATATTTAAGCATAAACCGGTAACATGCATATGAAGCGGATAAGTGTTGAACCAAGTTGTAAAATCTCAGAGAGTTAAACTTATATGAAAGTTGGTCCAAATTAAGCTCTAATTCAGATCTCAAACATGCATGTACGGATCAGAACTGATAGTCAAAGAAAAAGTCAATTTATGTGACTTTCGGTTCCGATTCGGGTTTAAACTGAAAATTGTCGAGTTGATCATGATGGAACATGTTCTTACATTAATTATAAAGTTATTTTGATGATCGAACAGGTTGCATGTAGCCTACATTGTTAATCATGTTTAAATTTGCAAAAACACATTCTGTTGACTTTTTAAGAAAAGCTTTGACTCGACAATTAACATGCTTAGAGTGTGAATCTGAAAATACCCTTTTAGGGGTTTGTTACACTCATAAATACCAACATGTGGGTACTTTCAATTTGAGAAATGACAGAGCCAATCTCGTTTAAACTCAAAGTCAAGTTTAATTTACGATAGTTTGACTTTCGGTTAATACACTAAGCTAGAACGAATTAGAGAATGATATGAACACTTACAATGGTCCTAAACAAGCTTAGAGATCACTATGAAGCGGCCTTGGCGTCCAGAAAGCTCCAAGAGAAGTCTTGTGAATTTTTGAAGTTCAAGTGTTCATATGTTTACTACTACAAGTGCCTTATATTCAGATTTTGATGTGTTGTGAGGCTGCCACAGAGGTCTACAGGTGTTGTAAGACCTGTACAAGTGTCCTCAATTGCATGAAAGTTGATTGGTGAAGTCCCTGAGTCGATTACAGCTGCAAACAACTCGCAAACAGCCAAGAAACTGGCACCTGTGCGTGGTCTGTCGCTGGCAGGCGCTCGCGTAGCGCGAGACCCCCCTCGCGTGGCGCGAGGGTGTGGCAACCAGCTTTACAAGTTTCCCACATTTTACAAATCAGTCCCTAAACTTTCGATACGTGTTTTAGGTTATTTGTTTTGCACTCTTGACCCTCAAACCTGACTTTTAAGAGTCTTGGGACTTTTATAAACACGGTAAAGTCCTCGGTTAACTTTGCGCTTACCCGAAAAGTCACGAAATCAACGTTAACGTAATTAACCTTTCGTGTACGGTTTTGATCAAAACTTTCTCATACGTTCACGAAACTTCATGAAATTTTTATCACATATTCTCGTGAGTATATTGTATCATTACAAAGCTTCGGGTTCGCCAAAAGATCACTCAGAGGTATAAATTCAACATGTTGACACGTTTAGCCCCTGTAGTTTGTAATTCCTCACTTTCTTTCATTCTTCGCTTCGTATGATTCATGATTTATCCGTTTAAGATTATAAACATCATGTAGGGTTATTGTAGGGCCTATTTTTCAATTGTTGACACTTTGAACCCTTGAATTCACATAGTTTCACCGTTTGTCAACTTTAGTCCCTCTAAAGTATGTTTTCACATATTCAAAGTCCATGACACGTGTCAATACATTATTGGACGTAAATTTTCGAGGTGTTACATCAACGAATCCTAATTTGTTCTTAGCCATCAAAGCAAGTTTCATAGCATTTGACCAAACCACATAATTTTCAGTGCCCTTTAACTTGATATTAACAATTGACAGATTACTAGAATCACTAGCATGCAAATACAAAGGATCACTAGCATCTAATTTACTTATTAAAGTAACAGAGGACTCAGTTTTGTCAGTCATGATCAAACAGAATCAAACAAATACGGAACAACAACGAAAAAGAATGAATTAACAGACAACAATCAAACACACAAAACCACTAAACAGTAATCAGAGAACAACTCTAAGATCACTTAACAGATGATCAACAAACAAAAAACCAAACAGGGATCACAGATTAAAAAAACAGCAAATAATGAATGAAACTCAGGGCGAAACTACACCAGTGTTCCAGATCGTTGGTTCATCACTCAAGGTGCCAACGCAGGTCTTAGTGTAGAAGCCACCTAAACTATTGACACAAACGGAACAATCTCACCGAGAGGGGTTCCCAAGTTAGGGTTCGCCGAAAAAAAATCACAGTATATAACCTTCACTTAGGGTTATATGACTGTGAGCAAAGAAAAAGACCAGCAACAGCACCCCTGATGTGTTAGTACAGTATGTCTATCGCCTCCGTCATCTCAAGACTGTAGCAGAAATAGATTAAGTTTAGTGCTTATAGTGTTATATTTTAGTAAAAGGCAAGGTGGCATTTGTGTAAATAATGAGATATCTCATTATGTCCCTTGGCCTATAAATAGAGAACTTAGTGTTCTCATTTAGGACTTTTGGAAGACTTTTGACACTTTTGCTCATTTGCTACATTTGAGAGCTCTAGTTCTAGAGAGAGAAACTAGAGAGAGAAAGTGTCTAGGTGATTCACGGTTTCTGTAACGATTTCAGATCATTGAATAGAATCACAGTTATATTACTGTTCGTGTGTTCGGTCTCGCTCGTGCACGGATTCCGCACGTCGTACGAGTCGGTTCGCAATCGAAACGGAGTCAAACTGGTCCTAACAAGTGGTATCAGAGCAGGAGCTCGGTTGCGAGGATCAAACGCACGATTTTGTTCAAGATTTGATCAGATTCAGAGCCTAAATCATCCATATTTGTCAAATTTCTCATATTTTCTTGTTCTTCGCGTTTTTATCTGATTTTTGTCAATTTGAACAGGTTTTTACGGTTGAAAATTGCTGAATTTTGGATATGTTGAGCGAAAGTACCTGATCTACAAGCCTACAAAGTTTCATATCCTAATTCAAAGCCGTTTGGGAGAATTCGAGAATTTTGTGGTTCGGAAAAAGTTGAATATTGGTGCTGTTGTTCTTGATGTCACACGCACGGATGACTTCTACGTGCGGATAAGTCATACGCACGTATCACCATCCGCGTTGACTGATTGTTGACCTATACGTGCGGATAAGTCATACGCACGTATTACCATCCGCGTTGACTGATTGTTGACCTAACCGTACACATAAGTCGCACGCACGGATGACATAATACGTATTGACTTTTTGTTGACCCTGCCACACGCACGGATAACAATACGTGTATTCGGGACCTCTACGGGCATCCCATTTGACCTTAACAATAGGTATGTGCTTCCTTCGAAGCTTCTTTACCCGTCGGTCTTCAATCGACAACGGCTTTTCCACAAATTTCAAGCTTTCATCTATATGTACATCCGTATACGGTATAACCAGTGATTCGTCAGCGAAACACTTCTTCAAATTACAGATGTGGAACACATTATGGATAGCACTAAGTTCTTCAGGCAAGTTTAACTTATAAGCAACTGACCCGACACGTTCGATAATCTCGAAAGGTCCTATGTATCTCGGGCTTAGCTTGCCTTTCTTACCAAATCGCATCACCCCCTTCCAGGGTGATACCTTAAGCAACACTTTATCACCTACTTCGAAGTGAAAATCTTTACGCTGTGGATCCGCATAACTTTTCTGCCTATCCCTGGCAGCTTTCAAACGATCGCGAATCTGGACAATCTTGTCCGTCGTCTCAAAAATAATTTCTGGTCCTGATAGTTGGACATCTCCAACTTCTGCCCAACAAATGGGTGATCTACACTTTCTACCGTATAAGGCCTCAAAGGGCGCTGCTTTTATGATGGTGTGGTAGCTATTGTTGTAGGAGAATTCGATTAAGGGTAGGTTCTTATCCCAACTACCACCCAAATCGATTGCACATGCACGTAGCATGTCTTCCAAAGTTTGAATAGTACGCTCACTCTGACCGTCAGTCTGTGGATGATAAGCCGTACTAAAATTCAAACGAGTGCCCAAAGATTGTTGGAAACTCTTCCAAAAATGTGACGTGTATCTAGTATCTCTATCAGAGATAATAGACACAGGTATTCCATGCAAGGCTACAATCTTATCAACGTATAACTGGGCTAGCATATCTGAGCTATAAGTCTCCTTGATGGGTAGAAAATGTGCTGACTTCGTCAGTCTATCTACTATGACCCATATAGTATCATTTCCCTTTCTCGTCTTTGGCAACTTGGTGATGAAATCCATTGTCACCATCTCCCATTTCCATGTGGGAATTTCAGGTTGTTGTAACAAACCTGACGGCTTCTGATGTTCAGCTTTGACTTGCGCACAAGTCAAACATTTAGCTACATAAGCAGCTACAGACTTTTTCAAACCAATCCACCAGTAGTTGGCCTTTAGATCCTGGTACATCTTATCAGCTCGAGGATGAACAGAATATTTGGAACTGTGGGCTTCCTGGAGAATGACATCTCGAAGTCCTCCATAAACTGGAACCCATATTCGCCCATTCAATCTAAGCATTCCGTCTTTGTCACGGGATAACTGCTCCTCAGTTATTCCTAACTTTTCTTCAGGATAGTTAGCTTCTAACACAGCTTCCTTCTGTGCAGCTAACACCCTTTCGTTCAAACTATTCCTGATTTCGATGCGCTTGGCATTGATTCTTATTGGCTTCACTCTTTCTTTTCTGCTTAAGGCATCAGCAACTACATTTGCTTTGCCTGGATGATATTTTATCTCATAATCATAATCATTTAGAGTTTCCATCCATCGTCTTTGTCGCATGTTCAAGTCCTTCTGATTGAACAAATGTTGAAGGCTCTTGTGATCCGAATAGATCACACACTTGGTTCCATATAAGTAATGTCTCCAAAGTTTTAATGCAAATACAACGGCACCCAGCTCCAAGTCGTGGGTGGTGTAGTTCTTTTCGTGCAACTTTAGCTGTCGTGAGGCATAGGCAATAACCTTGCCTTTCTGCATGAGTACACAGCCCATACCAGTGTGTGATGCATCACAGTACACCACAAATTCTTCTATACCATCGGGCAATGTTAACACTGGTGCATTGCTCAACTTTTTCTTCAGGTTGTCAAAGGATTCCTGCTGCTTAGGGCCCCAATCAAACTTAACCTTCTTACGTGTCAACGAGGTTAAGGGCGCAGCAATCCTTGAAAAATTATCGATGAAACGCCTATAATATCCTGCTAAACCCAGGAAACTGCGAATTTCAGTAGGCGTTTTTGGCTCTTGCCAATTCATAACTGCTTCCACCTTGGCGGGATCCACTTGGATACCACGCTCACTTACTACATGTCCAAGGAATTGGACTTCTCGAAGCCAAAATTCGCACTTTGAAAATTTGGCGTAAAGTTTCTCTTGATGTAGAAGTTTGAGAATACAACGAAGGTGTTTCTCGTGATCCTCTTGGCTCTTTGAGTAAATGAGGATGTCGTCAATGAAGACAATGATGAATTTATCCAGATAAGGCTTGCAGACGCGATTCATGAGATCCATGAATGCTGCTGGCGCATTAGTGAGCCCGAAAGGCATCACTAGGAACTCGTAATGTCCGTAACGAGTCCTAAACGCTGTCTTGTGTACATCTTCATTCTTGACCTTCAACTGATGATAGCCTGACCTCAAGTCGATCTTAGAAAAGTAGCTTGCTCCTTGTAACTGATCGAACAGATCGTCGATCCTGGGTAAAGGATACCTATTCTTGATAGTGACTTTATTAAGCTCACGGTAGTCGATGCACAAACGCATCGATCCATCCTTCTTCTTGACAAATAAGATCGGCGCTCCCCAAGGAGACGAACTAGGTCTAATAAAACCTTTAGCTAACAGATCATCCAACTGCGTCCTTAATTCCTTCATCTCCGTTGGTGCTAACCTATAAGGTGCTCTCGCTACTGGTGCTGCACCCGGGATGATGTCAATTCGGAATTCCACTTGCCTGTCTGGTGGTAAGCCAGGTAGTTCTTCGGGAAAAACTTCAGGATATTCCGAAATGATAGGGATGTCTTCAATCTTGGGCTTTTGCTCATCAATAGTAACTTGTGCCATATAAACGACACAACCTTTCTGCAGACATCTGGATGCCTTGAGCATGGACACTTGCTCAGGCAATCCATGCTGAGTATCCCCTTGGATAGTAAGTGACTCCGCAGCCAGAGTTTTAACTATCACTTGCTTTCTGTTGCACACAATTTGGGCTTGGTTATGCGATAACCAATCCATGCCTATAACTACATCAAAGCCGGCGAGCTTAAAGGGAAGTAGGGACAAAGGAAAAGAATGATTCCTAATGGATATAACGCATCCATCTAAAACAGTTGAGGCTGTTTCTATGGTTCCATCAGCTAATTCCACCTCATATTTCACACTTAAGGTTCTAACAGGAAGGTTTAATAACTTACAGAACTTATCATCAACAAAAGATTTATCTGCTCCAGAATCAAACAATACCCTAGCAAAAACATCATTTACAAGAAAAGTACCTGTAATAACGTTGTCATCTTGAACTGCTTCCTTAGCGTCCATCTTGAAGACCCTCGCATTGGTCTTCTTTCCATCATCGGCTTTCTTAGCGTACTTTGGGCAATTAGACTTAATGTGCCCTTTCTCGTTGCAACCGTAACATGTTGCATCCTTCAGACCCTTACACTTCAAAGTAGTATGATCCGTAGATTTGCAGATTCCACAGGGTCTCGTGTGGGACTGAGATTTTGACTCAAAACGACATTTCCCAAAATGGTACTTCTTACAGGTTTTGCATTTGGGTTTATCCCCCGACTGTTGCCCATCTCTCTTAGATCCCGACCCTTTCCTGTGGTCGTTATTTCCTCGGTGTCTCTTCTCCGATCTTCGTGAGGTATCGTCCTCACGCTTTCTCTTATTCTCTTCTGAGTTCCTAAGTGCTCTCAACCTGACTACGTCCTGGGTGAGAGAGAGAGATAGATCAGTTACTGATCTGAAAGTTGTAGGCCTTGACGCCTTAACACTTTCTTTAATCTCAGGGGCTAAACCCCCAATGAAACGGGCAATCCTTTTCGGCTCTGGGGTTACCAAGTATGGAACCAATCGAGATAGAGTATTGAAAGTGGTGAGGTATGCCTGGCAGTCTAGATTCTTCATCACCAAAGATACGAAGTCTGACTCGATCCTTTCAACTTCATGTTGTGGGCAAAAATTCTCTTTAATAAGGGCTACGAACTGATCCCATGTCATACTGTAAAGTGTGGCCTTTCCGGCAGCTTGTAAGAGAGATTTCCACCACGCTAGTGCGTCCCCTTTGAACGATTGGGATACGTACTTCACTACATCCCGATCAGCACACCCGCTGATATCTACAACTGTATCCGTTTCGTCTAACCAGGTCATGCAGTCGACCGCTCCTTTCTCCCCAGTAAAGTCTCTGGGTTTACATGAGATGAATTATTTATACGTACAGGACTTACTGTGCGATTCATGTTTCCGCTTGATCTCCTTTATCGGGACACTGTTTTGGTTAGAGGAGTGATTATCCTCATCATTCTTCTTGAGCTCATTTTTCTTAGGTCCATCTCTCTTAGAGGGCGGCTTGCTATGAGCCTCCGAGTGGACTTTTGGTTTAGAATGTGGCGCAGATCGGGTCCTACTCCGGGTCCCGTTTGATTCGCTATACTGTCTGTTTAGCGCTTCAATAACTGCATCGTTCACTAATGCTTTCAATTCTGCACCCGTTACTAATATTTTAGTATTGTCCGGGTTTTCCACTGGATGACTGTTTATCTCTTCAGACTTAGTCATGTAGTCTTAATTGCTACACAAAAATAAGGACAAGGTCTATTTAGAAGTCTAAACAGTATTATCGTTCTTGACGATTTATTAACCATGGTAAACAAAAGCCATATTAGTTAATTTTAATAATTTCATTCAGGATTTTTACTAATAATCTTTTTAGAACGAAATATAATATTGGCATAATAAGCCTAGTCACGTAGACAACTTTCTAAATTACAAATTTAGATCTTGTAGGATTAAGGCTTGATTAAATAAGACAAGTCAATCATTTTTCTTGGCAGGGAGTTTATAAACTACAGCTGCCTTTTTGTTTTATATGACATTAATTATAACCCGTAGGCATTATGTCACAACCAATTATATATAGAAATATTAAACTTGGATATTTTATAAAAAGGGTGGCGTGTGTGATTTTACGGATCACATTAGCCAAGAATGTTAACATGTTTACAGATGTTAACAGAGATTTGAATCTTTTTAAACAGGTTCCACCATATTGGCTAGATTTATGACAACATAACAGCTAGGTTTTACCTTTTAAGATCCTTATTATATTATTAAAATGGTAAATCAACATATTAAATGTTATTTTTCATTTATTCATACACTATGTTTATGCACATAATTTAAAAATGAAATTTAAATTAACCATTTCAAATAAAAATTAAATCAGTACAAGTTGCCCTAAACGGGTCTTTTACATAAATCATATGCCCACGCAGGGGCCAAATAACAAAACAACAAACCCACGCAAGGGTTAAATAAAAAGATATGCCCACGCAGGGGCAGAACAGAAAGAAATACCCTCGCAGGGGTAGAGTACAGAAATAAATAAATGTCCACGCAGGGACATGAGTACCACACTAAAATAACCAACAAACAAAGGATTCAATGATCCTTCTTGTTCTTCCCCTTAAGTAGATCCACTACCTTCTTAAACATCCCCTTCCTACGCCTCCGTTCATGATGCAACCCCTGCCGCATCTCGTCTCGCACCTCATGTATCTCATGATGATTTCTTGCATTTGGGGCGGCGACATTGCCGGTGCCTGAGTTGGTTGTTGATAAAACGGGGGTTGAGGAGGCTGCGGTTGATAATAAGGAGGTTGAGGAGGCTGGGACTGCTGATACCCATATGATGGGTATCCATAAGTCGAGGGTCCCGTAGCCCAGGGACCTCCGAAGGGAGCTTCTTGATGGAATGTGTTGGAGTTTTCTGCTATCCAGTATGGATCCTCCGTAAAGTTGTACCCCGTGTGAAACTGCTGCTCGAAGGGGTTGAATGCTGCAGCACCAGTGTAAGCGGGGATTGGGTCTCCAAAACCCAATGGTGGCTGTGGCGCGACTGGCGCGGTTGCTACTTCAGAGACGGGGTTCGAAGATTCACCCATCTCTGGTTCTTCATGGACCGGTGAGTACCGGCTGCCACTCGAAAGTGGAGGGGTGCTGATACGCACTCCTCCACGTGCGGACATCCGCAAGGTAGTTCTCCTTCGCCTCGGAGGCGAGGGAGGCTGAAGTGGAGGTGCTGCTGCTGGCGGAGTGACCGCTACAAGTCGGGAATCCTCGGAAGGATTCTGCTGCTGCTGTGGCTGCTGCTGGGGCTGCTGCTGTGGCTGGTGTAGGGGAGAGTGGTGAGGCAGGTGCAAAGGAGAGTTATGGTATGACTGGTGCAGAAGGGAGTTATGGTAAGACTGGTGAAGAGGAGAGTTATGGTAAGACTGGTGAAGAGGAGAGTGATGGGACTGGTGCAAAGGAGAGTTATGGTAACTGGGGGTAAACACCCAGTCGTACTGCCTGAAGTTCTCCTCAAAGCTATCGGGACCGTTGTAAGGCGATCCCATGAATGGTGACCCATCAGAAATCTCGATGGGGTGGTTCGGTGTTCCGGAGGGTGGCATGGCAGGATCCGTGTCTTCATCAATATCCATCGGGTTGCCACCCGAAAAGTGGTCTTCCGGTCCAAGTGGGTTAAAACCCACTGCTGCTGCCTCTAAGTAGTCATCAGGGTTGAACTGACCCTGGGAGGCATGCGATGGTTGGTGAAAGGGTGAATTGTGTCCTAAAGGAATGTAGGACCGCTGAGAGTAGTGGGGCTCATTCTCCGAATGAGGCCCATAGGAATGCGGAATCGATGGAGAGGTGCTTAGTGAGACTGAGCGTCTCGCTGGTTCGGTGAAAGACCTCCAAAGGTCTTGAGCATCATTGCGGTGAGGATCCGATGGTGTCCGCCGGTGTGATGGTCCGGCCTCATGGTCATTTGGAGCTACATATGCTCCTCGGCCTCTACCTCTCATTCTTGGTGGCATTTTCGTGAACCTGTCAAAAACATCAAGTAATACAACAAAAATATATATAAGACAAGGTTAGAAAATTAAACAAAAATTTGGAAATTTCCTAAGTTCTTTGTCTAGACTCGAGAATCGAGGATTGTGCAATTGTGTAACTGAGATTAAACACAAATGGCTAGTGTTTAATTCACTCAGAGTTGGCTCTGATACCAACCTGTCACACCCCTATTTTCCACGTGTCACCGGTGGGCCCGGTGGGGAGTATCGTGACGTAGTTGGTATCATCATAGACAAACAACACAATATATAAATGCACAGCGGAAGCAAAGATAGATTCATTTCAACTTTAAATAAAATGTAATATTAAATATCACGAGTAGTTGAAACGGATCCACAGGCGGATCAAAATAAAATAAGATATTGTTCAACAGTTTATTGTCGTCCAAGCTTGCGAGACTTATTGTGGACGCTATAGAAGACAGCCAGCCTATTACGTAGAGTACCTGCACTTAACCTTTTGGGAAAAATACGTCAGTTTACACTGGTAAATACAATTTAACTGACTCATTTTGAAAAGAGTTGAAAATTGATTTGAATGCACGTGGCACAAAACATTTTTATAACTTGGGATAATTATGTAATATAATCTTGTAAAGGATTTACATGTTACTTATGCGTTCAGTAGCCCGGTTCGTGCCGGGTTAAAGATCAATAGACACACCACAATATTGAGTTATACACTTGACAGGTGTACCGCCTACACCCCGTGCTCAGGTCGTGGCCATCTCGTAAGATAATGCCGAGGATATCCGGGACATGGTCATTAACCCCCCAAAGGCTTTAAGCAATAAAACACATTCAAAACAAAGCATCTCAATAAATTTAACCTCTATTCGATTAAAGAATTCAATATCGGACCAAGCGGTATTTTATATACCGTACCCCAAGCCCGTATAGGGAAAATAAGTTAAAAGTATTTACCTTGGTAAGTATATATCTCAATAAGCAAAAAGGCAGGTAGCTTTTACCGGTGCTCCTAATCTGGAACGAAGGTTTATAAATAACCTATTAGATTTCTAACGGGTCTTTATTTAAGCTTAAGCTTAGACCGGTTAGCTTTAAGGACGAAACGGTTCAAACGCACGATTAAGCGAAGAACGGATAGAATGTGATTTAGAGCCGACAAGTTTGAATACTTGTATAATATGGGTATACTAAATACATTCTGGATTTTGAGACAAAAATGATAATGTTTGACCCGTCTCGGTCAATTTATGCAAACTAGTTACATAAACCGCACCGAACGCGAAAAGAGCGTTACGGGTAACCGTAAGAGTCATATGCAAGTTCCCTGAGATAATATGCTCTAAATATGTTATAATATCAGCAAGTTATTTTCTATTATGCCCAAAACGGATTTAAACACAATGTATGCCTCATAAGGGCATTTTGGTCATTTAAAAGATTATAAAAGAGTTAAATTAGAAATCTGTGTTACAGGTCTGGTTTGTACAGAAAACATACTTAATTTAACATATTATAACAGTAGGGTATGACCTATGTATGAAATTTATCATTTAAAACCAAACTATGCACCTTAGGGGTATTTCGGTAATTTCACAAGGGCTAAAAATGTCAAAACTGGAAACCTGAGTTCAAAAACTTATACTTACTGTTATTTTATAAAAATATGCTAAGAACATCAGTAGGTATCAACCTTATATGTTTAATATGGTTATAGTACATACTAGGCGTTAAAAACGCTTAAAAGGCGATTTAGAGCCGTTTCCGGGTTTTTAAAAGAAAGCTGACATTTTTATATTTCCAGAATGTTCAAAATATTTTATTTAACAAATAAAATCAGTAGAAAAAGGTTTGGGGTCAAAAGGGTTTGTAAAACTCATTTTATAGCTTAAAAGGGCAAAATCGGTATTTACCGAATTAAACTTAGAGACCTATGATTTGATCAGTCAAAAATTAAATAAAAATCTTTAAAAATCCCAAAATATTATATAACATCAGTGGGTAAAAAGTTTGGTATCAAAAAGTGGGTTTAAATGGGTTATATGCTAATTACGCCGTTTATGTAACATAAAGCTTGCAAATTACGATATTGAGCATAACTCTTATTCTGGACCTCAAACTGATATCAAATTTTCGGTGCAAGTTTATAAATCAGTAAAAATTGTTTCTACTCTTTCACTTTTTCAAAAATCACGTTTTATAGCAAAAAGGGCAAAATAGTCATATTTAAGCATAAACCGGTAACATGCATATGAAGCGGATAAGTGTTGAACCAAGTTGTAAAATCTCAGAGAGTTAAACTTATATGAAAGTTGGTCCAAATTAAGCTCTAATTCAGATCTCAAACATGCATGTACGGATCAGAACTGATAGTCAAAGAAAAAGTCAATTTATGTGACTTTCGGTTCCGATTCGGGTTTAAACTGAAAATTGTCGAGTTGATCATGATGGAACATGTTCTTACATTAATTATAAAGTTATTTTGATGATCGAACAGGTTGCATGTAGCCTACATTGTTAATCATGTTTAAATTTGCAAAAACACATTCTGTTGACTTTTTAAGAAAAGCTTTGACTCGACAATTAACATGCTTAGAGTGTGAATCTGAAAATACCCTTTTAGGGGTTTGTTACACTCATAAATACCAACATGTGGGTACTTTCAATTTGAGAAATGACAGAGCCAATCTCGTTTAAACTCAAAGTCAAGTTTAATTTACGATAATTTGACTTTCGGTTAATACACTAAGCTAGAACGAATTAGAGAATGATATGAACACTTACAATGGTCCTAAACAAGCTTAAAGATCACTATGAAGCGGCCTTGGCGTCCAGAAAGCTCCAAGAGAAGTCTTGTGAATTTTTGAAGTTCAAGTGTTCATATGTTTACTACTACAAGTGCCTTATATTCAGATTTTGATGTGTTGTGAGGCTGCCACAGAGGTCTACAGGTGTTGTAAGACCTGTACAAGTGTCCTCAATTGCATGAAAGTTGATTGGTGAAGTCCCTGAGTCGATTACAGCTGCAAACAACTCGCAAACAGCCAAGAAACTGGCACCTGTGCGTGGTCTGTCGCTGGCAGGCGCTCGCGTAGCGCGAGACCCCCCTCGCGTGGCGCGAGGGTGTGGCGACCAGCTTTACAAGTTTCCCACATTTTACAAATCAGTCCCTAAACTTTCGATACGTGTTTTAGGTTACTTGTTTTGCACTCTTGACCCTCAAACCTGACTTTTAAGAGTCTTGGGACTTTTATAAACACAGTAAAGTCCTCGAGTTAACTTTGCGCTTACCCGAAAAGTCACGAAATCAACGTTAACGTAATTAACCTTTCGTGTACGGTTTTGATCAAAACTTTCTCATACGTTCACGAAACTTCATGAAATTTTTATCACATATTCTCGTGAGTATATTGTATCATTACAAAGCTTCGGGTTCGCCAAAAGATCACTCAGAGGTATAAATTCAACATGTTGACACGTTTAGCCCCTGTAGTTTGTAATTCCTCACTTTCTTTCATTCTTCGCTTCGTATGATTCATGATTTATCCGTTTAAGATTATAAACATCATGTAGGGTTATTGTAGGGCCTATTTTTCAATTGTTGACACTTTGAACCCTTGAATTCACATAGTTTCACCGTTTGTCAACTTTAGTCCATCTAAAGTATGTTTTCACATATTCAAAGTCCATGACACGTGTCAATACATTATTGGACGTAAATTTTCGAGGTGTTACATCAACGAATCCTAATTTGTTCTTAGCCATCAAAGCAAGTTTCATAGCATTTGACCAAACCACATAATTTTCAGTGCCCTTTAACTTGATATTAACAATTGACAGATTACTAGAATCACTAGCATGCAAATACAAAGGATCACTAGCATCTAATTTACTTATTAAAGTAACAGAGGACTCAGTTTTGTCAGTCATGATCAAACAGAATCAAACAAATACGGAACAACAACGAAAAAGAATGAATTAACAGACAACAATCAAACACACAAAACCACTAAACAGTAATCAGAGAACAACTCTAAGATCACTTAACAGATGATCAACAAACAAAAAACCAAACAGGGATCACAGATTAAAAAAACAGCAAATAATGAATGAAACTCAGGGCGAAACTACACCAGTGTTCCAGATCGTTGGTTCATCACTCAAGGTGCCAACGCAGGTCTTAGTGTAGAAGCCACCTAAACTATTGACACAAAAGGAACAATCTCACCGAGAGGGGTTCCCAAGTTAGGGTTCGCCGAAAAAAAATCACAGTATATAACCTTCACTTAGGGTTATATGACTGTGAGCAAAGAAAAAGACCAGCAACAGCACCCCTGATGTGTTAGTACAGTATGTCTATCGCCTCCGTCATCTCAAGACTGTAGCAGAAATAGATTAAGTTTATTGCTTATAGTGTTATATTTTAGTAAAAGGCAAGGTGTCATTTGTGTAAATAATGAGATATCTCATTATGTCCCTTGGCCTATAAATAGAGAACTTAGTGTTCTCATTTAGGACTTTTGGAAGACTTTTGACACTTTTGCTCATTTGCTACATTTGAGAGCTCTAGTTCTAGAGAGAGAAACTAGAGAGAGAAAGTGTCTAGGTGATTCACGGTTTCTGTAACGATTTCAGATCATTGAATAGAATCACAGTTATATTACTGTTCGTGTTTTCGGTCTCGCTCGTGCACGGATTCCGCACGTCGTACGAGTCGGTTCGCAATCGAAACGGAGTCAAACCGGTCCTAACAAGTGGTATCAGAGCAGGAGCTCGGTTGCGAGGATCAAACGCACGATTTTGTTCAAGATTTGATCAGATTCAGAGCCTAAATCATCCATATTTGTCAAATTTCTCATATTTTCTTGTTCTTCGCGTTTTTATCTGATTTTTGTCAATTTGAACAGGTTTTTACGGTCGAAAATTGCTGAATTTTGGATATGTTGAGCGAAAGTACCTGATCTACAAGCCTACAAAGTTTCATATCCTAATTCAAAGCCGTTTGGGAGAATTCGAGAATTTTGTGGTTCGGAAAAAGTTGAATATTGGTGCTGTTGTTCTTGATGTCACACGCACGGATGACTTCTACGTGCGGATAAGTCATACGCACGTATCACCATCCGCGTTGACTGATTGTTGACCTATACGTGCGGATAAGTCATACGCACGTATTACCATCCGCGTTGACTGATTGTTGACCTAACCGTACGCATAAGTCGCACGCACGGATGACATAATACGTATTGACTTTTTGTTGACCCTGCCACACGCACGGATAACAATACGTGTCTCAACATCACCTGAACTTGTCACTTTAGTCAATATTTTCAGGGTTGTCAGTCAACATTATCGATGATACATGTGAGTCATTAATTGCTTTCGGTGTGCATGTGATTGCAATTGTTTGTTGTCATTATAAACTACATCAGAAAGTCACGTGTATCCAAGTGAGTGATTAATTCAAGCGGTGAGCATGTGAAGTTTTGGTAAATCACGTGATCCTTCAGCAATAATTCGATTTGAGTGAATCATTTAATGGCATTCAGTGATGAACATGTGAAAGTAGCATGTGATATTGTTTGGTATTGATAGCTTACATGTGCTGATAGAATCTTCAACATCTCACGGATCCCCACCCGCGCGTATCATCACCCGTGCGTACAACATCTCGCGTATCATCACCCGTGCGTACAACATCTCACGGATCCCCACCCGTGCGTACAACATCTCCCGGATCCCCACCCGTGCGTATCACCACCCGTGCGTACAACATCTCACGGATCTCCATCCGGATAGCAATCTCATCCGAACGGACAACGTTATCACGCGATTATTTTCACTGTTGACTTGTGTCGACTCACTCGTTCGAGTACCCGTCCGATTCATTTGTTTGATATTTTTAAACTGATAGTTTGTTTGTTTGTCTCTAGGTAATTGAAGATGTCAAGGAGTAAGGTTGATCATGATAGTAACAGTGAAAAAGCCCTTGCTTCTAAAGTTTGTACATTTACGATCAGTGGGAGTAATTTTATGGAACAACACTGGTATTTCTGTTATACATGTGATCTGACTGATTCAAAAGGTTGTTGTTCTGTTTGTGCAGATGTATGTCATCAAGGACATCGTGTTGTCTACTCTCGATCAAGTAGGTTTTTTTGCGACTGTGGAGCAGGGAGTGTACAGAACAGCAGTTGCCAGTGCCTGAAGCCTTGGAAATTCACTGGAGATGATGGGGATCAGATGCCTGAATTTGATCAGATGCCTGAATTTGCTACTGGTAATCAGTTGGCAGTAAATGATGATCAAGAAACTAAAAACATGCCAATATTTGATCATGGCGATTCAGATTCTGAGGAGGAGCGGATTTCAAGTCAAACAAAATGTGAAGTTGTGATGACTGAAGATGTTGTACAAGAAGTTGTTACTGAAAAACAGCAGATTTTTGAGGAAGTAATTTCAAAGAAAGAAGAATCTGAAAAGTCTGTATCTGAGAAATCTGAACCAGTGATTAAGAAAGAGATTGTTCAGAAAGAGAAGAAACAGATTGAAGATATTCAGATTTTGAAAGCTGAAAAGAAAGCTGATGATGAACATATTTTGGAGTTGCGCTTGAACTGTGAAAGACTGAAAACTGAAAATGTCAAACTGTTGAGTGATGTGGACAGTTTGACATTGGAAAACAAAGTTTTGAAAGAAAAAGAAAAAGAGTTTAAAAATGAAAAATTAAAAATTGAAAAAGATTTTCAAAGTCAAATCAAGATTTTAGAAGATGAGAGAGATATTTTTGGTAAAGATAATCTTGAAAAACAATGTTCAATAAATTCTCATCTTGAAAAAATCATTCGACTTGAAAAAGAAGCCGAATGTAATAGAAAGAAAATTGCTGATTTAGAAAACAAGTTGAAAAGTTTTGTGACTTCTGCACCATATGAGTGTCCAAAACCGATCAATTTTGTTCCAATAAGTGACAATGTCACAAATTTTGACAAAGTCAAAATTGAAGATTGTGATGATAAAGCTGATGATGAAAAAGAAAAAGAAAAGAAAAGAAAAATATTTTTAGAATTACAAGAAAAATTTCAAAATACTGTTTTGCAGTCTACTGAAATAGGTGAATGCTCTAAGTAAAAACCTGTTAAGAAGATTGTAGAACAGAAACAAAAAGTTAAAAATTTAAAAAACTTCAAAATTGAAAATAAAAGCTCATCAGATAAGTCATCCAATCATTATCAAAAATACAAAATTTTGTAAATAAAAACTCACAAAATGTTGGTAATAAGTGGTGCAGGTTTGACCACAGTGCTCAAAAGACAAATCCAGCATTGAAGAGGATAAATGATTATCACCAAGCCAAACAATGTTATGATCTGAAGGTTTGGACTGACAGAAGTGGATGGTATGATAACAGAGTGTGCTATTCCTGTGGTGTTAGAGGACACATTGCTGTTAACTGCCAGAATTAAAATTATGAGACAAGAAGCTGCTATAATTGTCAAATCAGAGGACATATTGCCAAAGATTGCCCAAGGAGATCAATGGGGAGATCAAGGGTTGAATCTCAGAGAACGATAAAGAAACCAGTCACTGTCAAGCCTAAAGAACAGAAAGTGGAAGATAAGAAAGTAAAGCTTTCACAGGGGCAGAGAGACAGACTGAGGAAGAAGAGGAAGAAGGCGAGAGAATACTTGGAGAAGATTTTGTCTTCAGGTTCACCGGTTGGTTCGAATAAGAGTTCTGATGAATCGATTCACTCGACGGCAAAGTCAAGCAAATTGAATTCTTCAGATACAAATCTGAGGACAGAAAAGAAGAAAAAGAAGAAAGTTATTGGCGATGAATCTGGCTCATCCAAGTCAGACAAGCCAAGTTCGGGCAATGAATCTGATTCCATAAAATCAGAGGAGCCACAAGTTGAGATAAAAAGGGAAGAGACAGTTCCGTTAATGAATGATGAGAATTTTCCACCATTACAAGCCACAAACCCAAAATCAAAAGGTGTTGATGCTGGAAAAATGTTTAATAACAATGTTAAACATATTTTTAGCACGATGGCTGATGGTAAGGAAAAAGGAGTGAAAGAATTTTATGAAGAAAAGAGAAAAGCTCAAAATGCACCTAAGGCTGGTCAGGCTTGGGTGTCAAAATCTGTTGGTTGAATTCCTGACTTGCCGGAGCTTCCAGGTTGGTAAGTGTGAAGCAGGTATCGGCATCATTCTTGAGAAATTCACAGGATGGTAACTGTGATATTTCGTCTTACAAGTGGTTAATCAAGGACATTAAGTTGTACTTGATTTTCTACAAGTGATAGTGATGTTTGACCTAATAATGTTAAATTTTCAAAATGGTTAAAAGAGGTCAAGGTGATGAGATGACCCCGAACCCACAAGTGATGGGTAAACAAACTAATTTTTCCGGAAAAACCATTCTGATTAACACAAACTTAAGTGTTTTGAAATCATTATGGGAAAATAGTTTGTTGAAAGGGGGAGTTCTGATTGAATACGCCGAAACCCTCACGGCTGAACAAACATGATTACTTTCACAAGATTGAAAAACGGTTTTCAAACTGTCGAAAATCAATGGGTTGTAAATCATGGGGGCACGAAATATTTTTCTGCAAATCAGTGCATGTGAAGCAGAAAATTGATGGCGAGACAAAGCTATCAGTATTGGTTATCAAATTTTCTTTAAATGGTTTTGAATTTTAGGGGGAGTATTATTGTCAGAAAATCCAAAAACATTAGAAAATTTGAAAAAGCCAAAAACATGATAAAATTCAAAAATTGAGTTTTTGTGTAAAAAGAGGAAATGATAGTACATCAGTAGACAGTTACAGTATGCTAAAGAAATGTAATGTTTAAATAGCGTTAAACAGTCTCACTGATGATATGTCGATAGGTTTTTATACATTTAGTAAACTTTTTCGGGATATAAACCTAAATTCAAACTTGCTTATTTCGTGGGGAACACTACTTGGATATATAGGTAACCCCTGAAATCTTGTTTGAAAGGTCTCATAATCTGATATACTAGGTCTTTATACTCAATGATGTCTGGGGTATTATTCCGGGACTTCTGCTGAACGGTAGTTCTGACCTAGTCCTTGGATAATACTTTCTGCAAATGCTTGAAACATAGCATAAACCCTCAGCATGCCGATAAAACAATAAAATTGATAGTCGCTGCTGTTGTAGCTAAAAGATCCTCTAAAGGGGACATTCCGTAAAGTCGAAGCTGATATCTCTCTGCGTATACGGAAGTATCGATCTGAGATCCCTCGGCCCTCGCATACCTAATTTATATACAGATATCATTGTAGTATACTCACCTGTAAGACTGATTATTGGGATTCTGGATACGGGAGTATATTCAAGATGTGGGACACATGAATGGGTTTAAGTTCTCAATTCACCTAATTCGTATCCTGAATCAGTTGAAATTTGTGTGAAAATTTAAGTGGATCAATATATCGACAATCTAAGTGAATTGTTTAATACTTAAAGTGTTTTTTAAAGCTTAACGGTACTTGTGACTTGTCAAAAACTGATATGATCCTCTAACGCAAACTAAAACAAAAATATTGTCTGTAAATATGTTTGTACATATTTCTTTACTGCTTTATATTTTCAGAAAAATACAAAAAGATTTTGATTTCTATTTTATTTTCGACAACCGATGTCTGAGAACTGAGTTTCAAAATCTAAGTATGCTGATTGTGTTTCTGAAAATAAAACAAGTTCATTAATTTGAAACTTGTATTTTTAACAAAAATCAAAAACAGTTTGTGATATCTCCAAGGTCATTAAGTTGGACTTGGATGATTAACTGTGAGGGATTTGGATGCTTAGATTGTTAAAATCTGTAAAAGAGCCAGTTTCCGATCCGGTTCGTTGAAACTACCAAATCCATGAAGCTTGTTGATAGGGGGAGAGTATCAAGTAATCCTGGATATATCTCATATTATTATATCTTAGTGCCAGGATCTTGATTTAGAAAGTTTGATGGAGCCAGGTTACGATACCTGGAAATCTAAAAATGTTTTACTTATAAATGTATGAGTGTTGCAGATTCCAGACTACGATCCCGATAGCCGAGTCTAAGGGGGAGTCTGAAGACGAGCTCAACGCAAAGGGAAGCGTGCATAGGAGCAAGGATACGTTCCCGAAAGAGCTTGTAACCGGAAAGCCAGGTGTCGATCCCAAAGCACGGAAGCTTGACGAAAGGGGGAGCCTGAAGAGTCTACCGAAAGGGGGAGCTGGAGCTGAAGACAGATCCACGGGGATTCTGTTCGAGCTAAAGAGAGAGAAAGAAAAGAAGCTACGAGTCTGAATGTTTGAGATTGACTGCGGCAATATCCAAGGGGGAGTCTGTTAGTACAGTATGTCTATCGCCTCCGTCATCTCAAGACTGTAGCAGAAATAGATTAAGTTTAGTGCTTATAGTGTTATATTTTAGTAAAAGGCAAGGTGGCATTTGTGTAAATAATGAGATATCTCATTATGTCCCTTGGCCTATAAATAGAGAACTTAGTGTTCTCATTTAGGACTTTTGGAAGACTTTTGACACTTTTGCTCATTTGCTACATTTGAGAGCTCTAGTTCTAGAGAGAGAAAGTGTCTAGGTGATTCACGGTTTCTGTAACGATTTCAGATCATTGAATAGAATCACAGTTATATTACTGTTCGTGTGTTCGGTCTCGCTCGTGCACGGATTCCGCACGTCGTACGAGTCGGTTCGCAATCGAAACGGAGTCAAACCGGTCCTAACATGATGAACACTATCAGTTCTTAAGCAAGAGCTGAATCAAGAACCACAAGAGCCTCGGTCGAAGACAACGGTTCGAAGATACCAAACCCTAGATCCGGCTGCCAAACCCTAGATCTGAATCAGATCTCGCAGATTAACGAAGCCTGTTAATTTCGACTCCAGTAATGCACAGCGGAAGAAGATAATCGGAGCACCAAATCAACCTTGGAGCTCTGATACCATGTCAGAACTCTAAGATCAAAGCAAAAACAATTTTATTCCGAAAGGTTTACAGCGAGAACTGTTACAGAGACTGATCAATCATCAAAATATTGACCGATATACTTAGACGAACAAGATCATCACACGAAGATCTTTTACAGAAAGATGAAACCCTTACTCACGAATAAGACTTGTGAGAGAGGACAATAATGTTTTTAAAGAAAAAGGATGAATATGAAGAATCTGGAAGCGCCCCTTTATAACCGACAATAGCAGCAATCCCTAAAAGCAGCAACAGGCCCAAAGCAGCCACCACGAGCCCAGCTATCAGCTATCCAAAACAGCCCAGTGCAGCCAATACAAAAAAGCCCAAATCTCGCATAAAATAAAAGGCAGATTATGAGAAGATAAAAAAATAAAAACAGAACATTTAAACTGAAAGAATAACAAATATAACTTGTTATTTTAACATTGTGCCACTATACGTTCGTGATCACAAACAATGTTGGGTAATCCAAGCCCACTATCTCCAGTTTCGAGAAAAACTCGTCGCCCAAAGACCCATTACGGTAAAACCCGATTGGAATTGGGGTTCAAACTTCAGACCTATGGCTGCTTAATTCATGTTTAAAAATTGTGATTAATTCTAATTTGTAAACTATATTTCGTAACTTTTTAAAACTTGTGTATTGATTATTTTTTTACTAAGAAACCAATTGGCTGCTTAATTTAAAAACTGACTTAATAGATTACTTCTTTTTTTGTTTTATATGAAGTTACTAGTTCTATCATTTGGTATTAATGGATTAAACTTTTTATATGAAGTTACTAGTTCTATAATTTGGGTAAGGTTACTATATCTTTGACATATTAAACGTTAAAAGTACAATATATATATATATATATATGCTTTTAATTTTTTCTATCTATTCAAGCATGTAATTATATGCTAGTAGAGTAATTATATGAGTTTTTTTTCCTAAGCTAGCGTTGGTGGAAATGTAATTATATGCTAGTAGAGTAATTATATGAGTTTTTTTCCTAAGCTAGCGTTGGTGGAAAAAAATATTTACCAAAATGGTGTTGCTTTTAAACTATTTATCAAAATGGTGTTGCTTTTAAAACAGATTGACACGATAAGACCTTAACAGGTTTCGTGTCTAAACAGATTAAACCCGTTAACCTGTTAACACCCGTTAATAATTAAAAAATATTATATGTGGGTGTGGACATGGGGTCATCAATCGTGGTACCTGAGGTGAATCGTAAACAAACACACGCGGTTCTTTTTCCACAATCCAATCCCTAATTTTTAAATCTCTCTCACAAACACCATCATTCTCTATCCGGTTCACAGCTCCCCAATTCGGTCGTGTTCGTGTCTTAAACAGGTCGTATGATTCGTTGGTATTTTTTTTCGTGTCTTAACAGGTCGTTCCGTGTAACTTGTTTATTAACAGGTTCGTGTTCGTGTTTCAAAAATCTGACACGATAAGATTTCGTGTCGTGTTTACGTGTTTCAGGTTCGTGTCTTATCGTGTTCGTGTCTTAACAGATCGGGTTAACTCGTTATGCCAACCCTAGTGTTTCCATTCATTTTGTATTTATATTTTATTTTTTAATCTAACATATTATACTCTTCTTTCACTAGCACACGTATTATTTATCCTATAGTTTTATTCTGTTTTAGTCATTTATTATATATTGTTTTTCCTTTGCAATACATCTGCTCAACGTCGCTTTATTCATAAATCTTATTCATGAAGATTTGAACGTACATCTGCACTACTTTTGCACATACGTGATCATTTGTATTATTACTATTTTATGTTAATTATTATGTCAGTCATTGCGGGTGTATCTGGTCGTCTTTGGCCGTTAAATTATTCTGGATAGCTAGCCTTTTATTTTGTTAGCCGCTCCTAAATTTTTATTAAAAAAGGTCAATGAAAATTCAATATTGAAGACGGAACACCTTAAGATGAAATGAAAAACACAACTACACATATGTGTTCGAAACACTTTCGTACGCAGAAAAAATCACAAACACAACAATTCAAGATGAAATCACCATAGTTATTTGGGAAGTCGAAAAAGCAAAGTATAATTCTATTAGGGTGAGCGGGGCACTTCTCGGGGAGGGGAGCGGTGATTGAAGTCCCCGAGCGGGAACACCGCCGTCATCAATTCGGGGAGTGTAATCGGGGAGGGGGATCGGTGTATGTTCACCGCACAACCAAACCCATTTTACCGTTGGGCAACGTTCGAAAACAATAAAAAAAAAATTCAATTTTAACCTATATAAATAACCAACTTAAATATAATTTTTTACCACACAAATTCTCAATCTTACTCTAAAAAACTTTCAAATACAACACAAAGCCAAACCGAGCAATGGAGAACCAACCCCGCGAAGGCAAGAAAAAGTCCGTCGGCTCTAACACTAAGGGACGTGGCTCGCAACCGTCTCGTGGTGGTTCGAGCGGTGCAAGTGGACAACTACAACCACCTTTCGTATATACCTTACAACCCCCGTTTTTTACCAACAACCTTCACACCCGTCCTTTTACAACACCCAACCACAACCCCATTTCGGCTATTTTTAAAATTTGTTATCAATGGAACCTCAATCCCCCGCCTTCGACCCGTATGGTTTTCGTTCCCCACAAGTTCCATCTCCACGAGAAAATGTTGAACGTCCTCTACCTATTGACGAGGACGAGGAAGTAGTGCCCGAAACTCAAAATTTGGGCGACTATGAAGATGACACCGGCGACGATGAATATAATGTGGATGAAGACGCCGGCAACGAAGAAGATGACGCTCGGGGTAAAAAGGGAAAAATGGAGCGCCAAAATTGGACAAAAGACCAAGAAGAGGCGTTGGCGAAGGCGTGGGTACATTGCTCTACCAACAAAAAGAAGGGCACTCAACAAACCCGCGATGGTTTTTGGCGTAGGATTTTAGATCATTAAAACGCCACCGTTGGTGGAAGTAATCGGACCGTGCATCAAGTACGGTCTAAATGGACCCCGATGATGACGAAAATAAACTTTTTCAACGGCCTATACCAACAAGCGGTAAAAATTATATTTTTTAACGTTGTATATTTTTTAATTTTGTTTACTAAGTTCATATGTTTTTAACACTTGTTATTTTATAATATGTAGGATCGCACACGAGTGAGCGGGTGTAGCGATCTCAACGTGATGAAAATCGCTTTAAAGGATTTTAAAGAGAGATATCCGAGCGGTTTTCAACATGTCGGGGCATGGGAGGTCGTTCAAAAACACGACAAATGGGCCCAAGTCCCATTGTTGGGTGAGGAAGGGGAAGGTTCGGCACAAAAAAGAAAGCCCGTTGACGTGGACCCTTCCATACCCGATATGAACGAAGACCCCTCGCCACAAAGAACACAACGGCGAGACAAGCGTCAAGCGACATCGTCCGAGGGCTCGGCCGAGTTGGCGACACAATTCAAAGAGTACACCGCCATGAAAGAAGCGAAGCACGCGATTGAATTGGAGGCGATTGAATTGAGAAAGAAAAGAGAGTCGGAGGCTCGCGATCTCATAACGGAACAACGCGAGACGATGAGAAACTACGCGCACGATCGAGATATGAAAACATTCCTCAAGCCCGCACGACGATGTTCCGCCGGAAGTGTTGCCGTTCATCCTCGCCCGAAAGCACGAGATCGCTAACAAGTACGGGTGGCCGTGCAATTTCTAAAATTTTTATGTAGTATTGCGATGTAATTTTTATTTTATTAAATGAAATGTAGTTTTTTATTTTATGAAATTATGTTTTACTTTTTATATTTTCTTAATGAAAAAAATAAAAAAACAAGTCCCCCAAGAGAGGAGTGCCGCCATCAAATTGAGGGTGTGAGGGGAGTTAAGAGGGGAGTTGACGTGGCGCGTGCTGATTGGCCGTGAGTAAGAGAGGGGACTCCCCTAAGAGAGGAGTGCCCCTCTCACCCTTATGCACAAATACAAGATGATGCGGAAAATAAAATATAGATTCTTTCAACTTTTCTTCATAATTCATTTTTTTCAAAACTACAATTACCAAAAAATGTCGACATTTTAGTATAATCGTAAAAATCGATTCTAATTCAATCAATCAGTTGATTGAAGGAAAAATAAAAGTAAGAAATATTGGATTGATTAAATTTTACGTATAAACAAAACAAAAGTATACTAAAGACTAAAAAAATATATTTTTGTATTGATTCAATAAAAAGTAAAAGAAAAGTATAATATGTTGCTTAAAAATATAAAATATAAAATATAAATACAAAATAAAGGGAAAACACCATTTTGGTAAATAGTTTGAAAGCAACACCATTTTAGTAAATATTTTTTTTTCTACCAATAATAGTTTGGGAAAAAAACTCGTAATTATATAATGGGTTAATGGATTTAAACACCCCCAACTATGGTCATTTGGCCGATGGCACTCTCAACTTTCACTTTGGCTCAGACCACTCCCAACTTAACACATCGATTGTCATGGCACCCCTTCGTTAAATATGCACTAACCAGGTTACTAAAATTAGCCTATGTGGCAATTTAATCTGATGTGGCATTTCATACGTGTCAAGTATACTCATTCACCTTCTTTAAAACCCCCAATCCCTAACAAACTCATTCTGTAAACCCTAATCCTAACTCATAGAGCAAATCAGACGCACCTTGGAGCAAATCCATCATCAATATATGATCCGGTCGATTCCCGTGAAGAACAAGCCCTAATCTTGAATTAAAATGAGCTCCTCTTCTACGTCTTCATCCACAGTATCCAGAAACCCTAAATTGTTTAAGGTTGATTTGGAGGGTAATGTGTACTGCCATCATGATGTTGTAGCAGTTGTTCGAGTTCTTGGACGGAAAAGTGTGCGGCAAGGTCAACAATTCTATGGATGCTCTCATTGGCCGGTATGTTCCACCTTATTTTTCTTGAATTGAATTGATTGATTAACTGAGGTGTTGTACTGAACAGAGAAAATGTACTGAACAGGGAAATCAGCAATCTACTGCAGGTGAATTACTTGTTTTAGTGACAGTTGTCTGTGTATATTGTAGGCTTTAACTACTTTTGTTTTGTATGTTGTAGGGTCTGCTAAAAAGAGACAGAAGGGAACAAAAAAGTCAAGCCAGAAGCCAACTCAGCAATCTGCTCCAGTACCTTCACAAGGAACAACTCAGCAATCTACCCAGGAGGGAAGCAAAATTTCCAGCCAGAAGTCAGCTAAAAAGTCAACTGTCAAGTCAAATGGAAAGGGAACATACAAGGCAGCAGTTAAAAAGTCATAGTTTGACTTTTTTGTGATAAATGGACATGTTTGACTATTTTGTGGTCTTTATGACCTTTTTGTGTTGTTGGCTGTTTGGACAACTTTAAGTTATGTAATAAATCTCTAGGATAACTTGTGGTGATGTTATAACTCTTTAGGGTAACTTTTGGTAATGTTATAACTGTTGGTTATGTAATGGTATAAGTCTTGCTTATGGTCTTTATGCATTTTGGTTGATTGGTCATTGTACTATGCAGTTTTGGTCATTATATAGTGCAGATTTGGTCATTACAGCTTGGACAACATACACAGATTTGGACACTTGCAGTTTTGACCCATATGCATTGTGCAGTTTTGACCCATATGCATTGTGCAGTTTGGACACTTGCAGTTTTGACCCATGTGCATTGTGCAGTTTGGACGCTTGCAGTTTTGACCCATATGTGCAGATCCATTATGCAATGCAGATGTGCAGCTATATGTGCAGACCCATTAGAGGTATGTTTCTTGTTATATCATGACCTTTGACATTTGTTGGTCAAAATACAGTTTGGATATGTTGACTCATCTGGTAATATCAATACATGTGCAGATATATACAATCAAGGAGTAGGATTTTGCATTAAATTTCATCAAAAGTGTACAATTACAACAAGAAGACAGTTCATACTACCTAAACATATACAACACTATGCTAATGCCAATAAACAAGGTTAACACATATTGCTTGTTCCATTTCGCCTCTGTTCCAGATATCTTTGCTTTCAACCACCTATTCTCTTCTACTAAGACCATGTTTTCATATTTCAGGTCTTCTGAACTGAACCTGCACTGGGATGCATGTTGGTTGAACATTTTGTCGACAGCTTCTTTCCATAAGAAGAACTTGTAGTCTGATCTCTGCAAAAGCCAACAACACCTCAGTTAATCAATCAATTCAATTCAAGAAAAATAAGGTGGAACATACCGGCCAATGAGAGCATCCATAGAATTGTTGACCTTGCCGCACACCTTTCCGTCCAACAACTCGAACAACTGCTACAACATCATGATGGCAGTACACATTACCCTCCAAATCAACCTTAAACAATTTAGGGTTTCTGGATACTGTGGATGAAGACGTAGAAGAGGAGCTCATTTTGATTCAAGATTAGGGCTTGTTCTTCACGGAAATCGACCGGATCGTATGTTGATGATGGATTTGCTCCAAGGTGCGTCTGATTTGCTCTATGAGTTAGGATTAGGGTTTACAGAATGAGTTTGTTAGGGATTGGGGGTTTTAAAGAAGGTGAATGAGTATACTTGACACGTATGAAATGCCACATCAGATTAAATTGCCACATAGGCTAATTTTAGTAACCTGGTTAGTGCATATTTAACGAAGGGGTGCCATGACAATCGATGTGTTAAGTTGAGAGTGCCATCGGCCAAATGGCCATAGTTGGGGGTGTTTAAATCCATTAACCCTTATATAATCATTCCAGGGAAACTGCATATAATTACTCTAGTAGAGTAGTTATACGAAAAAAAAAATTTCTTTATTTTTTATTTTTTGCAACTAAAAATCACACTTAAGTAGATGAGAAAAAGTATATTCCTCTATTTCTTACGTTTCATATATTAACATACATTTGTATTTGATCTTTACCATAAATATATTAACACGTTTTGAACATGAATCGTTTTTGATAATCACTTAGGGTCTGTTTGGTATGGGATAATGGAATGGACGGGGGAATGCAATGCATCATTACCATTCCATGTTTTGTTTGGTTACCATGTGAGAATGGAATGAATTATTATTGTGTATTGTTTAGTAGGCAAGAAAAATGAAGGAATAAAATCAACGGTGAGTGGTGGTGGTCGGTGATAGTGATTGTGGGTGGTTATAGGAGGCGGTGGGGGGTGGTGGCAGCGACGGTGGAGGCGGAGACAGCGGGTGGCGGTGACCGCGGGGGTGGGGGGAGGGGTTGGCGGCGGCGGACGTCGATGGTGGTTGGTGGCGGTGTTGTCAACGGCGGCGGCGAGTGGCATAGGCGGTAGTGGTTGGTGGAAGCGGCGGTGGGTGGCAACAGTGTCGGGTGGGTGGCAACGGTGGCGGGTGGGTGGCGGCAGAGGCGGTGATGGGTTGTGGGTGGAGGCGACAATGTCGTCGGTGGTCGTGGTGGGTGGTGGCGAATGTGGTGGGTTGTGGTATTGGTGATGAATGGTGCAACAGAGGATGGAATGAAAAAAAAACATGGGGGTGGATGAAATGATTTTGAGGGAATTGAATGATTTGTGGAATGGGTGATTCCATTCCATTGACCAACCAAACACTTTTTTCTTCGTTCTCTAGTAATGATCCATTCTATTTCACCTCTCATTTCTCATACCAAACACTACCTTTTATATATATATATATATATATATATATATATATATATGCTAATCCAATTGCTTAACCACAAGAGTTCCATATCCAAATAAACACATCAATGTTTTTAAATTTTTTTAATTTATATTCATAAAATTCATTAAGTGGCACACACTCGAGAGTTATCAACTCTTTAATGATGTTCCAATGCTTTTCATTAACTATTAACTATTATATATATTATTGGCAAGGGCTCATGAATAGTGTTTTTGTTTTACTTGGCGAGGGATCCTCGTTTATGTCGGGAAGACCGCTCGAGACTTTGGCATTAGGTGTATCCGCTTTATAATTTCCCGAATCCGACGACTTTCTTTTTTGACTCGAGCCGGAGCTTTCTTCACCCAACAACGGTACCGTCAACCACTTTTGATTTGTTCTAAAGACCTCCCACGCCGCAACATGAGAAAAGTCATGTTTTTCTTTGTTTTTGTAATCCTTAAGCGCTTGCTTCATTACAAAAGCATCATCGCAGCCGCTAGGACGTAAACGATCCTAAAATAATAAATTAACAACAAATTAATCCACATACTTCATTAAAAAATAACCGGTATATAAATAATAAAGTTTATCACTTGATGATAGAAACCGTTGAATGTGTTCAACTTTGTTTGCATCGCCATCCATTTCGATCGAACTTGATGGTGGTTTCGGTTGTTTCCTCCAACCGTTTGATTGAAGTGCTTAAGAACTTGGTTCCAAAAACCATCCGACTTTTGTTGATTACCTTTTTTTTTGTTTAAAGTGCAATGAACATAAGCCTTTGCCAACGCCTCTTATTGATTATACGTCCAATTTTCCCGTTTCGCTTTTCCTCTTCTTTCCTTTGCGGCTTCATTTTGGTTCACGGGAATTTCTTGTACGGCAACATCTTCATCCTCATCATTATGCTGCTCTTGGGTATCGGGCACGAACTCTTCGTCGAAGTCATCTTGTATGTCTCTCGGTGATTGTGAGCGTGGGGTTTGAAAAGCAAACGGGTCAAAAGAGTTTTGGGCGTCTAGGGGGTAATCATAAACACCGGGTCTAACCATCGCCGGACCGTGTAGCATCCAACTTTGGTGGGGTTGGCTATCGTAACCGAAATTCGGTTGCATGGTTTGGTTAAAATAAATGGAGGTTGGGTTTGATGAGCAAAGCCTAGTTGGGGATGAAACGGCGCACTAGAACTACCCGAACCACCACGTTTATCTTGAGCCCTTGACTTCGAACCGGACCCTACATTTTTTTCTTCCCTTCGCCTTTGTTTGAGCCTTCCATTTGTTTGATAACATTTGTAAAGATGAGGTGTGTTTATAAAATGGCAATGAATAGAAAAGAATTTGGATTGTTTGGTGAAAATGGAAGTAAATTTGGTTTGTTTTATAAAGGTGAAAAATATATATTTTTTTAATTGTAAACGGCTATATAGCCTTTGAGATTGCACAAACATCGAAAAAATGGCCCCTTCCTTGCTCGGTAAACGTTCACCGATCATTAACCTTCACCGATCGGTAAAGGGGTTGGCGGCGGTGTTCCCGCTCGACAAACCCACTTTGCCGCACCCCTTTACCGACCACTCTGTATACCTTAATAAAATTTTGCAAATTGGTTTATAGAAAAATGGAATTGAGGAGTATACATTTGTTGGATGACCTTGATATGAGAAAAAAATGTATACAATCAAGGTTGGAATAGTTAGATTTTGAAGGCAAATGAATGTCAAAGAGTGAAGCAAAACGAATTTTTTTTAATGGCAATAGTCATTCACTCCTATTTTAGACCAAATTTAATTCTAAACTACTCTTTACATGGGATTGAACCTAAGACCTCCTCTTAGAAGATAAAAGTATCTACCAAGTGAGCTAACCCCACATTAGCCACCAAAACGTACTTAATGGAGATGATTTTGGATGAGGAAAACATTTTAAATTAAATTGTTTTGTTATTAATACTTTTCTCAAACATGTTTATATTTCTTTCCGTTTATTTGTTTGTTTTGTTCTACTTCCACGGTACAAAAGTACAAGCTAGCTTTTACAAAGATATTTTTCCAAAGTTTGAAAAATGCATCTACATAATATTTTTTTTCATTCATAAGCCAATCCTAGCTAAAAATCGTTCCATATTGAAACAGGGTCCGAAACAGGGTCCAACGGGTTGTAAATAGTAATCTCTCAACCTTTAAGGGTCGTTTCATCTTTAGTAGAATTGGTTTTGCATTTCAAAAGGGGGTTGCGGCGCAACTTGTTGCCCGTTTACCTGCCACTTGTTTTTAATTTGTTACTTTGGCATTTTAATGAAAATTACTATGTCATATATTTTTTTTTTTTTGAAACATGTCAATAATACAATAGTAACTTTTCGGGGTTCGAATATTGTTTTGACTTTACTAGCTTTTGGTCTCTTTAACAAGATTCCAATTCTGAAAACTCAAAACTTGGTTGGTGAAAGTGCATGTTTCAATTCGATTCGTTTGAATTTGGTAAATAAACGAACAAATTCAGTAAATAAACGATAACGAACAAACTGACATAGATTGATTATACCGAAAAAGTGTACATCACAAACACTGGGAGATCACCTACACACTCTTTCTCTCTCTAGAATGATCTGACAAATCAATAAATTAATGAGAAATGCATATCAGCGGATTTATAGGATGGCTTGATCATTTAGACTTTAAATGATCAAGCTGCATACCCTAACCATTCAGCTTAATCGTTTGCAATACTAAGTAATCAGCTTAATTATTTGCTTACACCAAGTCCATTCTTACAGCAATGGTGAAACTAAAATGCACTAAGAGATGGTTTCCTAATCTTAATTCATTATTAGGGTGGAGATACAATAGGAAGTTTATTTGGCTAGGAAGTGATCTTGACCATCCATTAAGTTAATCAAGGGCTAAGATTAAATCAGGCAAATTGAAATGAAGAAAAGAGGCGCGTGAGTTTGTTCAAGGGCATTCTAGTCAATCCAAGCCAATAGTTTCTCTCTCCTCCAATTCCCCCCCATTTTTTAAACGTTAATAACTCTTTCATACGACATTATTTTTTTATAAAAATTGCACCAAAAAAACGAGCGTTTTTTTATCTTTAAAACGAGTATACTATTGCTATATTTAAAAAAAAAAAAATTTAAAACCCAGTTGCGTAAAACGCAATAGAAAAACCACCAGTTACGTAAAACGCAATGAAAAAAAAAACCTAAAAAATGACATTTTTCTAAAACGCAATGCACCAAAAACACAAAGAAATGACTTATTTGTAAAACGCAATGGCCAGAAAACACATAAATATGTGTTTTACCTAAAACGCAATGCACCAAAAACACAAAGAAAAGACTTATTTGTAAAACGCAATGGCCAGAATACACTTAAAATGTCTGTTTTCTAAAACGCAATGGACTGAAAACACATAAAAAAGTGTTTTACCTAAAACGCAATGCACAAAAAACATAAAGAAATGTCTTATATGTAAAACGCAATGGCCAGAAAACACTTAAAAATGACTCATTCTAAAACGCAATGGACTGAAAACACCTAAAAAATGTGTTTTACCTAAAACACAATGACTAAAAACACTTAAAAATGTGTTTTTTTTTTTCTAAAACGCAATAGCCAGAAACCACATAAAACTCTCTTATTTCTAAAACGCAATGGACACATAAAACTGTCTGTCACTGTGAACTGTCTGAATTGTCTACGAATTACTGTCTTCGAAATGAGCCAATTTATGGAAATTTAATTTTTCTGATGCGTTTTTAGTACAGCTCAACCCCAGCCAGGGGCTCTGCCCCTTGGACCCCGCCAGGGGCTGCCGCCCCTGGGACCCCGCTACCGGGGGCTGCCGCCCCCGGACCCTCGCAAAGATCGTAAAACGCAATGACTAAATCTAAAACCCAGATCATGAAAATGAAATTAAAGAATTTCTTACATGGATCGAAGCCGATTTCTTCATCAATTGACGAAATTTGAATGATAGAAACACTTATCAACGCTCGAATCGAACGAATCGAGTGATTATCTCCAAAATCACCGAAAAAAAACGAGATTTTTTTATGAAATTAAACTGGGTTTTCTTAAAAAAAAAAAGCTGAAGAACACGTTGATCGGGTTCTGAATCATTGATTTGTGATGAAAATCGCACTATAATGTAGTGATTATTGAGATAGAAAGTGAAGAAATAGTTGAAGATGGTGGGTTTTGAAAATGATGGGTTTTTGAATTTACTGGGTTTTGAAAAAGGAAGAAGAAGGAGTTGGATTGACTAAAATACCCTTTCTCTTTATTTTAAAATTTGTCACATGTCATAATCCTATGGCTTTCTATCCTTCCTAGCGAAAATTAACTTCCTATTTGATCTTTACCCTTCATTATTATATACTTCTTTTATTTAAAAAAATTTATTACACTAACAATGTCTTTTCGATTTTTTAGGCATTGCAAAGAATGGAAAAGGTAAACTTAAAGAAGTTTTGGAGTGGGAACTTTAATTAGAATAATTGTTTATTGTTATATCAAGAATAATCTTTTAGGGTGTCTGGGGCACTTAGCGGGGAGGGGATCGGTGAGCTTAGTCCCCGAGCGGGAACACCGCCGCCGACCCCTCGGGGAGTGTAAGCGGGAAGGGGGAGCGGTGTGTGTTCACCGCACAAGATTTCATGTTTTAAACGGTCGGATGGAATAAAAAAATAAAAAAATTCAAGTCCCCTAAGAGAGGAGTGCCGCCATCAAATTGAGGGTGTGGGGGGAGTTGACGTGGCGGGTGCTGATTAGTTTTTTGTAAGAGAGGTCACTCCCCTAAAAGAGGAGTGCCCCTCTCACCCTTATACTGCTTGTATATTACACAGGTCACTAATCTAAAAATAACATACATTTCGCTTGAAAAAAACATGTAACATATTAATAGAAATTAAAATTGCTATATTACTATATAATAACAAATGTCGTAGGTTTTTAGGAATTGTAGGACCGGTTTTGACACCGTTCGATTGCGTAACGAACGTTCGACGTGCGGAATCCGTGAACGTGCGTGACCGAACACACAATAACGTACTAGAACCGTGAATCTATTGAAATATATGACGTGTACGATACAAGAATCACGTAGAGAGTACTTTCTCTCTCTAGACTTATCTTCTAAATCACCAAATTGAGCAAAAGTCTTCCACTTTAAATCTAAGGCTCCTATTTATAGCCCTTGGAATTAATGAGATTTCTCATTAATTACCAAAGTGCCACCTTGCTAAAACTATCTAAATATTACAATAAAGTCCTAGATTTCTACAGTTTCAGCTACGGTTTGAATTGACGGAGGCGATAGACATTAATGCATCAACAAACTCCCCCTTGGATATTGCCGCAGTCAATCCGTAGTTAAACTCGTAGCGACTTGTCTTTCTCTCTCTCTTGAGTCTTCTTTAAGATTTAACGTCTTCAACAAACACAGACTCCCTCTTGCTTGAACAGAATCCCGGTGGATCTGTCTTCAGCTTCAGCTCCCCCTTTCGGTAGTCTCTTCAGGCTCCCCCTTTCGTCAAGCTTCCGTGCTTTTAGGATCGACGCCTGGCTTTCCGTAGCAACAGATTCAGAAACCTACACATCTCAACCTCTCGTAAGACAAAAAAATTTTGACTCTAAAAAAATTCACTCAAAATTCTCAAACATATAATATTGTGATTCAAATTAATGAATCATCTAAACATTTGAGGATTATCTTCCAACTTCTCATCATCTTAACCAAACCAATTGTTCATCTTGTTTAGCCTTTGAGATTTTGAATATCAGCTTTTAAACATCAGTTGTCGAAAATCTTTTTGAATTTTTCAAACTTTATGCTAAAACACACTAAAATCTTTTTGAACTTTTTAATAGAATGAAATACAGTAAAGAAATATTTACAAACAATATTTTTGTGAGTTTGCGAAAGAGGATCATATCAGTTTTTGAGACACATCACAAGCACCGTTAAGCTTTTAATCGTTTTAAGTTCTAAACGATTCACGTTGATTGACGATATAATTGTCCTCTTAAGCTCAATCTAAAAACTTTCGAAATGCTTACCGATACGTTAAGGTATATTAATTTTGCACTAAATTCTTATGGACCCCACGATCTCAGCATATCCCCTCATCATGCAATACACTAACTCAAGTAATGCCTTTAAACTTTCATCAACTGTGATATGTGCGAAAACAAAGCAGAATGTTTAAACATTAACAATCAGGTCGATACTTCCGTATACGCAGAGAAAGTCCAATGTTTAAACAAAATAAGAAAATAAAACAAGTTGAAGTTGTTTAGGCTTTAACCACCAGGTCGATACTCTCGTATACGCAGAGGTGATCCAAAGCTTAAACGAAACACCAAAGAAAATAAAGCAGAACGTTTAGGCATTAACAACCAGGTCGATACTCACGTATACGCAGAGGAAGTCCAATGCTTAAACAAAATAAAGAAATCAAACAAGTTTAAATCTTTGCAAAATGAAATGCACAATCACAGCGACTTTTCAGCAAAGTTGTGAAAGTTCACAAATTTAACCAGTTTTATGTCTTTCGACAATCAGCGATTACTGAGTAGGCACACAGTCAAGAAGGACAAAACTAAGTACTATGCTTTCAACCATGTTTTCCACTAGAACTAGGCTTTTTGCTTTAGGTTTGTATCGTTATCGCAAATCTACTAGTCTAGCTGAGCCTACCGTCACATCTTTAGTGAGACCGTTTATCACATTTTAACTTTCTATTTCTTTAGCATGCTGTGATAGTCCACTGATTTACTATCATTTCCTCTTGTCTCAACAAAACTCATTTTTCATTTTATCATGTTTTTGACTTTTTCAAATTTTCAAATGTTTTTGGATTTTCTAAAAATTCTTACTCCCCCTAAAATGCAAACACATTTTAGGAAATTTGAAAACAAACTGTACAAGTAAATTGACAACCGATATCGAATCGCTTCAAAACACCATCTATTTGGCATAAACAATCAGAACTCCCCCTGACAACAAACTATTTTCCCATTATGATTTCAAAACACTTAAGTTTGTTTTAATCAAAATGGTTTTTCCGGAAAATTAGTTTTGTGTGTCGTTTCACAAACATGGGGTATAATTCATCACACTGTCCTCAACTTCTTGTAGGTTTATCACAAACACAGTTTCCAATAATCATACCATTTGTAAGATAGTTAAATCAAGTACAACTTAATGTCCTTGATTAACCACTTGTAAGTCGAAATATCACAGTTACCAACCTGTGAATTTCTCAAGAAAGATGCCGATTCCTACTCCCCAATTACCAACCTGGGAGTTCCGGCAAGTCAGGATTTTCAAGTACAGAAAGGTGACACCCCAGCCTGACCAGTCTTGGGTGCATCCGAGTTATTTTCACTTGGTGTTTCAGTATTCCTCTTTGATTCATAAAATTCCTTTACCCCTTTGACTTTTCCGTCAACCATTTTCCCAAAAATGTTTAGAACATTGGGGTTAAAGGCTTTTTCAATATCAAAATCTTTCTTTTCAGAAAAAGATTGATTTGAAATTTCAACTTCGTCAACTTTTTGTTTATAATTTTCAGCTCGCAATAGTGGAAAATTGATATCATCCATTGGCGGAACTAAATTTTCTCCTTTTTGCTCAACTGGTGGCTCTTCTGACTTTGACAAGTCAGATTCATCGCCAACACGTGGCTCCTTTGTTTCCGAAGAAACAAATTCATCACCAGATTTTTCATCTGAAAATGTTACTTTCTTTTTTCTCTCTTTTGTCCTCAGATTTGCATCTGATGAATTCGTTTTACTTGACTTGTTTGTGAAGTGAAGTGATTCATCAGAACTTTTATTTGAACCAACAGTTGTACCCGAGGACAAAATCCTTTCAAGATACTCTCGAGCTTTCTTTCTTTTCTTTCTTAGTCGGTCTTTCTGCCCTTGTGAAAGCTTCACTTTCTGTTCCTTCACCTTCTGTTCTTTGGGCTTTTCTTCGACCTTGACTGATTTCTTCAACTTTTTCTGAGATTCAGCTCTCGATCTTTCCATTGATCTCATTGGGCAATCTCTTGCAATATGTCCTTTGATTTGGCATTCAAAGCATCTTCTCGTCTCAAACCTCCAACTTTGGCAGTTAACAGCAATGTGTCCTCTAAAACCACAGTTGTAACACACCCTGTTATCGTACCAATCTTCACCATCAATCCAAACACTCAAATCATAACACTGATTTGATTTGTAGTACTCATGATTTCTCCTATAATCTTGATTTGACGCTTGAGCACTGTGGTCAAATCTGCACCACATATCACCAACTTTTTGTGAGTTTTGGTTTTTCAATTTTTGTGGTTTTTTATCTTGATTGGATGATTGAACTGATGATCTTTTATTGTTGTTTTGAAAATTTTCTGAATTTTTAACTTTTTGTTTCTGTTCTACTTTCTTTTTAACAGGTTTTTGGTTTGAGCATTCACCTATTTCAGTAGATTGCAAAACAGTATTTTGAAATTTTTCTTGTAATTCTAAAAATATTTTTCTTTTCTTTTCTTTTTCTTTTTCATCATCAGCTTTGTCATCGCAATCTTCAATTTTGACTTTGTCAAAATTTGTGATATTGTCACTTATTGGAACAGAATTGATTGGTTTTGGACAAGAATAATCTGGTGTTGATGACGAAGTCTCAAAACCTTTCAATTTATTTTCTAAATCAGCAATTTTATTCCGATCACTTTCAGCTTCTTTTTCAAGTTGAATGATTTTAGCAAGATGAGAATTTATATATTTTATTTCTGTGTTTAAACTTTTATTTTGCACTTATGTTTCTTATTTTGAAAAATTCAAAAAGATTTTCGACAACTGATGTTTAAAAGCTGATATTCAAAATCTCAAAGGCTAAACAAGATGAACAATTGGTTTGGTTAAGATGATGAGAAGTTGGAAGATAATCCTCAAATGTTTAGATGATTCATTAATTTGAATCACAATATTATATGTTTGAGAATTTTGAGTGAATTTTTTTAGAGTCAAATTTTTTTTGTCTTACGAGAGGTTGAGATGTGTAGGTTTCTGAATCTGTTGCTACGGAAAGCCAGGCGTCGATCCTAAAAGCACGGAAGCTTGACGAAAGGGGGAGCCTGAAGAGACTACCGAAAGGGGGAGCTGAAGCTGAAGACAGATCCACCGGGATTCTGTTCAAGCAAGAGGGAGTCTGTGTTTGTTGAAGACGTTAAATCTTAAAGAAGACTCAAGAGAGAGAGAAAGACAAGTCGCTACGAGTTTAACTACGGATTGACTGCGGCAATATCCAAGGGGGAGTTTGTTGATGCATTAATGTCTATCGCCTCCGTCAATTCAAACCGTAGCTGAAACTGTAGAAATCTAGGACTTTATTGTAATATTTAGATAGTTTTAGCAAGGTGGCACTTTGGTAATTAATGAGAAATCTCATTAATTCCAAGGGCTATAAATAGGAGCCTTAGATTTAAAGTGGAAGACTTTTGCTCAATTTGGTGATTTAGAAGATAAGTCTAGAGAGAGAAAGTCTAGAGAGAGAAAGTACTCTCTACGTGATTCTTGTATCGTACACGTCATATATTTCAATAGATTCACGGTTCTAGTACGTTATTGTGTGTTCGGTCACGCACGTTCACGGATTCCGCACGTCGAACGTTCGTTACGCAATCGAACGGTGTCAAAACCGGTCCTACAAGTGATACCACTTGTAGGACCAAAAATCTTAGATTTCTCCCAAACGGCTTTGAATTAAGATTTGAAACTTTGTAGGGTTATAGATCAGAGGTTTTCGCACAATATATCAAAAATTCAGCCGATTCGGACCGTAAAATCCCGTTCAATTTGACAAATTTCAGTAAAAACGTGATAAAAGTGAAAAAAAATGATGAAATAGATGAACTTCGAATCTGAAATTGCTGAAATCTGGTACGAATCAATGTGTTTTATCAGTGCAATCGAGCTCCTAGCTCTGATACCACTTGTAGGACCGGTTTTGACACCATTCGATTGCGTAACGAACGTTCGACGTGCGGAATCCGTGAACGTGCGTGACCGAACACACAATAACGTACTAGAACCGTGAATCTATTGAAATATATGACGTGTACGATACAAGAATCACGTAGAGAGTACTTTCTCTCTCTAGACTTATCTTCTAAATCACCAAATTGAGCAAAAGTCTTCCACTTTAAATCTAAGGCTCCTATTTATAGCCCTTGGAATTAATGAGATTTCTCATTAATTACCAAAGTGCCACCTTGCTAAAACTATCTAAATATTACAATAAAGTCCTATATTTCTACAGTTTCAGTTACGGTTTGAATTGACGGAGGCGATAGACATTAATGCATCAACAGGAATAATGTAGTGGTGCTAACATGCGTCGTCACATGTCACAATCTCATTGGATTTCAAATTTTTTGCAGTCTCGGATTTTTCTGGCTAGGTTTTCTTTGCCAATCTGATTCGTCTCCGGCGTGTTTTTGTTTTAAGATTTTCTCGGTTTTAGTTGTCGTTCGCTTACTACTCACGCCCACAAAGTTGGTTTTGCCCTCATTTTCTAAAAACTTAAAAAATCACTTTGGCCCACTCGACTCGTGTTGGTATTAATTCGAGTTTGTCTACGCTTTATGCTGGTTCGCGGCATGTTCGTGTTTGTCTTTGCTTGCGTTTTACGTCATGTTTACCAGTTTTTATCGTGTTTGCTTACTATTACCATTTACCACCCCACAACACACAAATTAAATACTAGTTAATCATAATAATAGTAATAAGAATTGATTGTATGATAAAATCATGTAGTAAATTAGTTATCAACTAAGTTAAGGTTAATAGGGGATGGTTCAAATGAAAACCACTTTTAACGCGAAAACTCGAAAACTAACTAAAAAAAACCTAAAAAACACACAAATTTTTTTTTTTTTGTTTTTCAATTTTTTAATAAAAATCGCTGGTTTTTATATATAAAAAAAAAATTTTCAAAAAAAAAAAAAAAAAATTTTTTTTGTGTAGTGCACATGTGTAATAATACACATGTGTAGTACAGATACACATGTGTAGTATTACACATGTGCACTACACAAAAATTATTTTTTTTTTTGAATTTTTTTTTTATATAAAAAAACCTGCGAAATTTGGTTTTGCAAAAAAAAAAAAAAAAAAAAAATTTGTGTGTTTTTTAGGCTTTTTTTAGTTAGTTTTCGAGTTTTCGCGTTAACTAGTGGTTTTCATTTGAATCTTCCCCAAGGTTAATAATGTGTTAACCCATAAAACCTTATCATATTATGTTTTAACCCTTTGGTATTTTTATTTTTCGCTCTTGCTAAACAAAACCTTGCACCCTTCTCTTTCAACATCAACCGGAGTGTTAACTAAGTTAGTTAACCCATAAAACCTTATCATATTGTGGCCCTTTGCTTTACATGTGGGTACGCCCCCTGGTTTTGTATGATGGGGACTATGGTAAAATGTTGTTTTCATGGTGGTCTGTCCAAGATGGTTTCTGTGGTAGCAAATCGGTGCTGCGGCTCAACAACAACAAAATATACAAATACATATACACAAAGATGGGGAGATGGAAAGGTTCTACTTTCTATGTAGAACAAAGTTTTATTTATGAGAACATGTAGGATAAGACGAACTGTTTATCTTTTTAATCTTAAAAGAAATTAGATAGTAAGTTACATTACCTACACATGTATATATAAACCTTTAAATTTAAAAAAAATAACATATTATGTTGACGATTTTATGTAGATAACATACACATTTGTATGTAACATAACGAGTACAAAACTTGAAACATATGGGTTATGTGTTGTGGGCTTAGATGGGGATGTCAACCATGCCACCTCAGCAGGACATGGGAAAGAATACTGTCGCGGATATTTTGCCTATACCACTTATTTATAATTAAGTAATGTTTGATCCTGCAACAAAATTACTTCGGTTATTTATGCAGATTTTGTAATCATGACAAAAATATGCAACATGTTTATATATGATGTCCACTTATAATATCATGATAATTTGCCTTGACTCCTTAATTTAGGATTCAATTGCTAGTTTCAGAGCTAAGTTACGTTGCCGTAAAATCTCTCATCTTGCATCAATGATTATGTGTAGTATTATGTACAATGAATATATGATTGTGTGCAAGTACTACATAAGTATGATCTACGATAAAGTAGTGCATAGCTGTGGTGATAATTTATACTTAAAAATAACATTATAATTATCATCTTAGGATGACTATGCACTTGAAACACTATCATCTTGGCATGACTATATACTTGAAACACTATCATAACGTATATGAGAGAGTATGTGTATATGCTTAAATGAAGATATCATGTGATACACTTAAAAAGTTAAAATGACTTATCTTAATGTATGCTTCAATCATATAGTATACTTTCATTTACAAGTAAGTAAGGATGAACAACTATGTGTATTAAAGTCCACTTACATGTTTAAACCCTCACATAGAACTTTAAAAAAAAAAAAAATTATGCTTTGGGCGATAAAAAAAATTGGGCCTAAAATTGTGAAATAAATTAAAAAAAAAAAAAAAAACCTTGGTGGTCAAATCAAGACTTGAACTAGAGACCTCTACATTATTTTGTGATGGTTTTTTTCACTCCACCACAAACACTTTTTTAGATAATAAATGGAAGCATATACTATATATATATGGAGAGAATCATGAGAAAACTAAGTACAAATGCAAAAACTAAAAACTACCAAAAAGTCTAAAAAACACACTCTTTTTTTTATATAAAAAATCGCTATTTTTAATGTATAAAAATTTAAAAATAGTATTGCACAGGTGCATTATATGTATATGTTGTATATGCAATTTAACCTTAGGGTTTAGGTTTTGGGTTTAACTTAGCTTTTATGGTTAATTTTTTTGGAGGTTTAGGGTTAGGATATTAATGCACATGTGTAGTACTTACATTTTTTTATAAATTAAAATTAGTGAATTTTAGGTAGTTTTTTTTTATTTTTATTTTCTCATTTAAACTAGTTTTCTCATGATACATCCTATACATCCTATACATAAACACACACACATATATATAAGTTTATAAAAACCCCTTTGAAATCTTGAGCCTAGGGCGACGACGTAGGTTGGTCCGGCCCAAGAGCCGGCTGTAATAGAATGTAATCTATTATAGCTTCTTAAATTGAATATACCTTGTTGTGTATGCAAATATGTCTCGAAGACATTCAAAAGCATGTGAAAAGTAAGAAACATTTTAACCTATTGACGAAATAGAAGGAACTACTGATGAGTTTTGAGTTTATTTATAAGCAAATGTGTAGTAGTTGGTGGAAGGCAGGAAGTGGGTTCCTATCAAGGGTGATGTTTCGAGCTTTTAGTCTTTTGTGGTTTCGGAAGTGGGTAGTAGATGTTATGCAGGGATTTTCTTTTTGGAGCTTTTAATAGATTTTCGTTTGTCTAGTTCTTTTCTCTGTGTAGTTAGTTGGTATGGTTTCGGGTTGTTCATAGTTTTGCTTTCCCACTTGTAATTGTTTTTTGTCCTCTTTTATAAAATTATTAGAGTAAAAAGTAGTAGCATAACCTATATATTAACTACTGAGTAAATTACAAAAAGCGTCATTTATGTTGACAGTAGATTACAAAATGTGTCATTTATCTTCAAAAAAGTACAAAAAACGTACTCGATGTTTGCAAACCCATACACATTATGTCCTTTATCCCTAACTTAGTTATTTTTCATTGTTAAGTGGGTGTGAAATGACCTAAACACCCTTACTGTTAAATAAATAACTAAAAAAATTAAAAGAAATATAATTAATATTTAAAAAATTATGTAGGACGCACCACCTACCCCACCCTCTTCAACATAAAGGCCACAAGGGTCTCTCAACTCTCATTTATTACATATATTTAGTGAACTAATCTACTGATGCCTTATTCTTATCATGGATGATCAAAGATAGAATGTCAAAATTCTAACATTGGAGAGGTTTTGGTTGGCATGAAGGCCGTCCCTAAGGATCAACCTCTAAACTTCCAAGCAAAGGGTGCTTAGGAAGCATCATGATCATGGCATACTTGGACATTGATGAACCAAGATCCATGGATCATCCACACGTTTCCAAGGAACTAGCCTTCAATGAAGAGAGAACAAAGCTTAGAAGGCACAAGTCTATCATCCTTGGGGTTGTAAGAAACCATGGAAAAAGAGAGCAAAGAATGGCATGCTTGAAATGAGGAGACGAGGCCTCTATTAATACGAAAGCTAAGGCGTAGGTGTACACGTGTGTGCATGAGGATGCACGACCATGCATGGACATTTGTCCATACAGGTCCCACAGTAGGCGTACTTCTGGATCCTATTTTCTCTTGTCTGGTTTGTCTTTAGTGGGAGTAGGGGTGTAAACAAGTCGGGTTAAACTCGAGGCTCAAGACTACTTGTTTGAGTTCGAGCTCGGCTCGTGAATAAAACCTGAAACTCGGACTCAACTCAGCTCGGCTCGAGCTATTTTGAGAACAATCTCAAACGAGCTAAAAGCTCGGCTCGAGCTTGCTTCAATATCGCTTAAACGAGCTAAAGCTCGTCTCGAACTCGGCTCGCCAATGTTATTATCATTATTATTATTATTATTATTATTATTATTATATCATATAAAAAAGTAAAAAGTTTTTGGGTTTGTTTAAGCTCGTGATCCTAAACGAGTTTTGTAATTTAGGCTCGAGCTCAGACTCAATAACTAAACGAGCTCTATTTTTGGCTCAAGTTGTGGCTCCGAATCGTTAAGGCTTGACTCGTAACTGCAATAGCCTACAAGTAACTGTGGCTTTATCAATTTTGGTCAAAAAAGTCAACAAGGGTGTGGAATACACCCTCAAAGCTTCAGGGATAAACCTTTACAAGTTGTCAGGGAATAAACCCTTACAAGTTGTCAAAGTTTAAGATGGCTTGAGTTTGTCAGGGTTTGATACTTGTTTAGGCTTTAATTTTGTGCCAGTGTTTATGTGTCTAGCATATATATATCGGTTGTAAATCTGTGATGATTAATGAAAGAGGTTTCCTATATCTTCTACGCTTTCTTATTATTTTCCTTTTTATGACTCAAACAAGAATAATGTTTGTGGTGTTTGTCATCGATCCAGAGGGTCACAGGGACTTTCAGGTATCAAAGCATGATTACGGATTTAGTTTCGTCTAACCGGCTTCCGAATCACCAATGTTCTTGATTTGATGTTTGTTTCCACCAAGCATCATGGAGATGTAAATTTTAGTGCGATTTTGATGAATTCGAAGTGTGTTTCTAGATTCTGGATCAAAATTGAGTTGCTTTGATGTGATAGATTGCGTTTTTCAACTGAAAAATTGAAGTTTAAAATGAAAATTTGGTCAGATCTGTTCACATCATTGTGAGGAAATAATTTGCCCAATAACCATTTTGTCCAATTTAATAATCTATAAATAACTATAGATAAGTACGTAATACGTAAAAATATATATCTCATATTATTGTAGTATTTTATTTATAATAATTTGTATGCGAATAACTACACATAGGTATCTCTTAATTTAGCAATATTATTATTTTATTAATAATATATTAGATTAATATCTGATTTTTATTATTAATATATATCACATGTGGTGTCTGATACAAAAAAAAATACTTTATTGTGAATATAACTCTGTATTCAACGAATTTTATACCGTTGCGTCGATAAACCTATGAAAACGAATATGGTATATAGTTTAAAATTTAAATTATATTTTATATAATTTTGGTTATATTTTAAGTTTTTGTAACTTATCATCTGATTATGTTAATCTCTTTTTTGTATAAGATATTTACATAGCTTCTTAAGCTCACATTTGATCAGTGATATAAATTAATGGGGTGGGTTTTATTTAAAAAATAATAACTTATATAAGTAAAAAGAAAAAAATTCTCCTCATTTAACTGACTTTTTTGATGAATTTAATGGGCTGGATGAAAATAGCAAAAAAATGCAAACCTTAGGAACATATAAGAAAATTGTTATTGCTATCGTCATTATTTATTTTTAATTATTATATTATTACAATTATGTATTACTAGTGGGAATGCCCGCGCATTGCTCCGAGTGTCCCAACTTATATCAGATTCAATTATATTGTTCATTTCAAATGTTGACGTTAAAGCATGCGATTTGTTACTTAGATCAGCACCGGCATGCACCAGAGTCGGTGTCACAACCGCTTGTTTCCTGACCTTCCGCCCTCGGACTAACGTTTGCACCCGCACCACTCCTTTCAAAGCTCTTAATGTGCATCTCGCCTATACCAAATTCAAATCATATCATAAACAAAATAGTATATATTACAATAGTATTGCGGGGGGAGAACAACACTGCTTTTGGTTATGATTATGGCTCAAAACCGAACTGAACCGAACAACAACTTGTGGATACCCTTCAAATTATTAAACCCAAGATAATGGACATTCGGAATTTTATTTAACTTGGTGATGTGGTATTGACAATTTATCTAACAATTTAGCTTGGGCCTCCATTTTATAAGACAATGGACATTCGGAATTTTATTTAACTTGGTGATGTGGGATTGACAGTTTATCTAACAATTTATGAGAAATGGTCAAACACAGTGAAGTCAACTTGCAAAACTTATAAATAAACTAAAAATACAAATCACTTTCTTTGACAGAGGAACTTAAATTTGGCCACAAACAAAGTTTTAGATCTTGTTGCTGGGGTTTGAGGCAGCCATTGTTGGATCAGATTGAATATAAAATAAAAAAGAATTAGGATTGTTCTTTGTAAGATAGCAAAAAATATCGAAGAAAAGATGATTTCTTTATTCAAGCAACTACTCTCTTAAAACACACTTAAAAAGATTAAATGAATGTAAAACCAACTTCTTTAAACCCCAACAAATATACATATTCGAAAAACCAACGGCTTGCTGGGAAATTATAAACAACAAGCTCTCCAAATATTATAGAGTACATTTTTTAATCAACCAAATGAGCTTTTATAATAAAATAGGCCACCCTTAGCAAGGAGCTAAAGGGACCGCATAATACACCAGAGAACAATGGAAAGAACTAAACCAAAACAACAACCAAACTTAAACAAATGAATAGTCTCAACTAATAATATGAACTATAATTAAGGAGAATGAATCCAGGTATCCTAGGTGATGCGTGTTTTCCCCTTGTTGGCTTGCATCTTGACCTCACTTACTATTTGTTCCGGCGTGCGTCGTTCTTTGTAGAAGACCTAAGCGTTACCTTGAGTTCTTTGGTGGATTGGGACACGTAAACAGATGGTTGGCTAAAATATTTTAGCTGATCAAACACCATCCGCTGTAACAGTGGTTTGCAACTTGTGTCTAAGGTCATCTGAGGTGGCGAAAAGAACATGGTACTTTCTCAAGGCTTCGAGGATGATGATGAAGGTGGTTACCGGTAGCTAGATCATTGGAAAGTGTCGCGAGCGGGCACACCTCACAACGGAATGAATCATTCCTGCACTGCACATATGTCTTTTCATCAAATTAGATATTTTTAATTCATTTGAAGGGGGCGTTTGTTAAACTAACCCCATTCAATCAAGTGTTGGATCTTCGTCTTCATGATTCTTAATGTGAAAATGAAGGAACTCTTTTTGTTCAACCTCTATACACTTGTTAATCAAATGCTATGTTCAGTCGTGTTTTTAACTTATACATAAACAATACTTTGTTAACTTCACATGTTAAATTATAATTTGATACTAAAGCATATATTAATGATTTTTTTATATTTTTGTGGAAAAAACCTTAACTCCTGAAATAGGGGTCTACCAAATTTGTTTAGTCGATCCTAAACAGAATAAAACCATATTAAAACAAGCAAATCCATCGTAATATGTGGACTCCTGTTACAATGTCAATCATAAATTCTCTTTTCTAATTCCAGTTTCTATTATTCCAAATAATAAGGTTAGTAAGGAGTCTAAAAGATAGTTTTCTAATCTGTTTTGCAACTTAAAACAGATCACTGTATCGACCGAGCAAAACATTCTTCCAAATAAACAGGTTTGGTGTGTGGTGATGATGGCTTTTAAACCCGGTTCGATCAAACAATGACAACGAAGGCGGCGGTGGCGATGGCGGTTGTCACACCTTGACTTTTGCGGAAGCGTGATTTGGTGTGACTTGCTTAATATTATTGCATTCAACCATAACCAACAACTATATGATAAATCCAAGATGTTCATCCATTGATTAAGTTTTGAAACATTACAACAATCACTGTTTTAATCCCACAAAAACACAGACTTCGTAATCAGAATACAACACCAACAAGTTTTAAGTACCATAAGGACTTTTCAAAAGACTCTAATGAACACTAGGCTTTGTGACATGCGTCCTATCCAGGATAGGACACACACTCTAAACCATTTGACACTGGATGCCATCTTTTATTCCAAACAACACTTGAAACTTCAACGCCTGCCAGATCCATTCTTAATTTCCTGAAATACATGTATTTTGAAAACATCAACAAAAGTTGAGCGAGTTCATGTGATTTGTATGTGTGCATGAATCATCCTTGAAAACATTTGTAAGCTTGTATGTATGTATGTATTTATTTGTAAACTAGTATGAAGCAACAAGGAACATATCAATTAATGTGTAGCTAATGCATTAACATGTGTGAAACGGCGTAGGAAGGCTCAAACCTAGCAGATTTGTACCGGGCGTCCGGCTGTAAGACATAGTCACCTCATGGGCCACCCTGGTCCACATGGGCGTGGGCTCGCTACACCCAAATAGATCTATCACTCATGTCCCTCGGTCCTAAAACGAGGATTAATGGTCTTAAGAGTGCGCCTACCCATTCACATGATCTAATAGTATTTTCCTTAGCTAACCATACCATTTGTATTTGTCTGTAAACATTTAATAACATGTACTTCACCCCCGAAGTTATAAAACAAAACAGGTTAAAGAAAAAAGGGGACATAAACTCACAGGTTTGCGTTCTTCGAATCCGCCTATAACTCAAAGTTTCCTATGGTGTACACGACTACCTACAACGTACTATGGTCTATTAGACGAGCGGGTCGTGCCTTGACTTAGTATTAATTAGTGCCTTTGAGTTACGTTTCCAAGTGTCTTCATCATTATTCCAAGTTATATAATTATTTGTTAAAATAATAAATATTTTAACTTAAATTATATTTATTACATTTTGGAATATTAGTTAAAATAACACATTTTAACTTGACACACTTATGTATTGTATATGTATATCTTTCCCAAGGATGGGTATATTTGTATTCATATTATTTTTTTATACTTGTACATTCTTGTCCTGTATTGGTGTCGTATTCCGGTGTGTATTTATACGTTTGGGAATGCGAATTTTTATTTTATTCATTAAGTATTCTTATACTTAATTTCGTATTAATTTTTCCGGAATATTACCTTTAATAAAAGTTCACCAATATATATATTTCCAAAATAGATATTGAAATAAATATTATTTAGAAAAATTAGTTATAATTTTTCTTTGGCAAAAATATTTGTATCTTCTCATAAGTTCCAAAAATAATATATTTTCAAATCTAACTTGGAAAATATATTTAAACTTATTTTTCTCCAAAAATGATATATTTCATATTTATTCGAGAAAATATATCTTTCACCTCAAAAATATTGTATTTTGTGTTTGTGTAAGAAAATATATATTCCTTAATAATATATTTTCTAACAATCTCAAGAAAACTATATATTCATACATGCCAAAAATACTATATTTTTCGCTTGTCAAAATATGATATATTCTTGTGGTAATTGTAAAAATCATATTTTCATTTCCTTGTTGTCCAAAATATTATTTACCAAAATATACCTGTGAATAAATTTTCGGAATATTTTGTAAGTCTTAATCCATAGTTCGGTTTCCACCAACATTTTGTGTATAACTTGTATATTTATTCTTTGGAATTTTGGTAATATTTTGGATTGTAATCCTTGGTATTTTGATGTGTTATATTATTTCATGTCCTAAAATAATATAACTAATACACAAAATACACAAATAATCACACACATGGTGTCTTCTAAATATATTTTTCCTAAATACATATTTAGTCACTTTTATTTATAAAAACCAACCTCCAATATTTATATTTTTGTAACCAAACATTATGGCAAAGTTTATGTAACAATTTATTGTTGAAAATACACTTGTAAGTGCATGTTTATAAATATATTTCTAAGTGTTTAAATTTTTAGAAAATTTTGCCATAGTTTCCCCTAAAAATGGAGGTTTCCATGCTTTCAAGCGTATCATTTTCTTTTGTAAAAATCATCACAATTAATTCTTGAACAATAATAATCAACCTTTACTTACCAACTTTGCCAAAAACAAGCATAATCCACTACTTTATGAACTTGAATATTTGTAAAAATTTGTAGGAACTTACTAGTGTTCTTAGTAAGCCTTGTTACCCCTTTAAAGTGTGGTTGATTCTTTAAAAACTTCATTTTAAAGAATATAGATCTTTACAACTTATGATCATGTTTTCTAAAAATGTATCTTCATGGATTTTTCTTGTTATACATATGCTTCTACACTTTATTAACCACAAAAAATAAGGTTTGTTTGTGTAAGAACAAAGATTTAGTAAAACTTGTATTTTTAACTTGTTTTCTTAGAAAATTGCTCTTGAAATCTTAGATTTACAAGATTTACATCTTACTTTGATCATTACTTTATAAGAAAACAATATATTCTTTCAAGTTCATGCTTTATGTTGGGATGATATATGAATCTCTAACATGTTTATCCTCTCATCTTGCTAGATATGTTTTTAATCATGATCTAGCAAGATCATGTGATGATCTACATCATTTTCACAAGCAAACAATGATCAACAAGTAAATAAACACAAAACAACATGATTTCTTCATGATTTCTTATAATTTTAAGCTTATGTTCATGTTTCATCTTCTTGTTTCTTAGTGTTCTTCATGATAATCATCTTGTATCATCTTTTAACCACTTAAAATAGAAGTAAAATAGTAAGATCAATGTTCTTACCACTAGCACAAGGCTAGCGATGATCAAGAGAAGTTATGAGATGGATAAAAGCAAATGAGATAGGTCCTTCCACTTCTACAAGCTCCTAGCTCCCTAAACAAGCTTCTTACACCATTGTATCACCTTAGAAAGGTTGGAAGTGATAGAAAAATGGTGGTGTTGTGGTGGTGGGATGGAGCCGTGAGGTGAAGGGAGGAGAAGAGAGGAAGTGGTGTGTTGGTGATGTTGAAGAAATGAAGTTATGAAACCTTTGGTCTTACTTATAATCTTCCACAACTTCATAATCCAAGGTGCAATATGTTTCTAAAAGATGTAACAAGATCCATTTAACAATTTTAATAAAATCAAATGGGACCCACATGTTGGGCCGTGAGCTAGGTGGGGGGGGGGGGGGGTTCTAGGTATAGGTTTAAACCAAGTTAGTTAGTTAATGGTTGGAATTTAAGTATTCTAGTTAGGGATTTAGTTACTATATATTTATAGAGTGTGTTATGATGTTCGGGGACCATAACTAGCTTGGTAATGTTAAAACAGTGCTTCTAGTGAAAATTGGGTGTTTCGGGTAGTGTCCGGTTGTTCGGTTGGTTACCGGTTCGTTAAGGTGCTAAACTACGCAGTTTAGTGTGCTTTATGTTACTTTTTATGACACTTTTGATTCCCGACACTTAGGAAAGTTATCAGGACCATTTAAGCATATTTCTGCATGATATTAGATTGTTTAAATGCTGATTTTGCTGATTTTCTGTAGAATTTTGCAGTTCATGTGAGTTTTAGGCACTTTCCGGCACTTAAACTATCTATAGGAAGGCAGTTTTGTGATCCTTACTTTCCTACACACTATACTAGTGTAATACTTGGTTTCTGGCCCATTCTGTATCTCAATACTATGTCTGTCTATGTTCTGAACTTCGTCAGCATTTCTCTGATTTTGTCTGATAACTGTGCTAGCTTTGTTTCGTGCATCATTTGAATCAATAAAGTTTGAATGTAGTACTGTTATGTCGTTTGCAATATATGATGCACATATGAATAATGATAATGATCAGAAAGCAATTCAAGCATTTAATTGTAATTCAGCACAGTCATTGAGCACTAATCATTATTTAATAATTGTACGGATGCATGCAAATTTGACAGTTGTCACAGCGGTTGTCAAGTTTTTCTGGTGGCGGTGTGATTTCTAGACAATTTGCGAGAGAGAAAGAGTGCTGAAAAGTTTGCGAGAGAGGCCATATGGTTTGGATCATTTTATAGTATAGAACATCAAAGTAGACAACCGTTTGAATTTCTCACATGATTGTCAATTAAATTCCATCCGTTAATAGATTAATTTTAAGTTCTAAAATGAGTCTTTATTGTCAAACAGTTTCATTTTTAGTTCGTTCAAACTTCATACCTGGTTTAAAAAGCAACATTATGTCATTAACTAATTTATTTATATATTGAAATATAAAATGTTTAAAGTAAAAAAAGTAGAATAAAATTAATAAACGAAGATAAGTGTTATGATATAGTTATGTAGAAATAAGCTGGTTCAGCCAGTTACCTGGTCATGTTCGTTTTCAAAATATAACATTTTTCATAGGTTCTTTGGCGTTCATCTGTCATGAGACTTTTAAGGACTTAAGAACCCAAAAATATAATTCCGGTTTCAAGTTTAGAAATGATTCATATTCATATTATATTAATTTAGTATTATTGTAAGTTCTTTTGAGTTCTGTATACTAATAACTCATTAATTCAAGACTTTATACTCATCTTTTGAGTTATGTATACTAATAACAAAGACTTTAAATGATTTATTAAGCTCATTAATTCAAGACTTTATACTCATATCTATAAAAAGACAAATTTATCCTTAAACAAAGGTGCCGAAATCCCTAAAATGCCTCTAAAATGTCTTAAATTTTTGGACAATGTGCAAGTTTACCCTCTCTAAAATAGTTTGGCTCTCTTGTACATGTTACTTCAAAACGTGTAAACAATGTAAAATTACCATAAGGGTAGAAAACCTAGTTTACTTAACAGGTAGTACAGATTATTATTATCTAAGTCACTAAGTTATAGTCTTGTGTATTACACATGTTTACGTAAGATATTGTCTTTATTCAACCCATGTAATACGCGGATTAATAACCTGGTAGCCTAATAAATGATTATACAAAAGTAGAGCATAGACACATATTTGTAAATGTAAATATTTATGTATATAAATGTAATGTATGGGTGAGAGTTGGCTACAAAGTCAATTTTTCCTAGAAAGTGTACAAAGTCATAAAACACCATAATTTCAGCCATAAAACACACTCAAAACCCACAAATAACAAATTGAAGATTACTAAAACGCCATGCTTGTGGGTTTTGTGTTGAGTTTTGGATGATAAGACTTTGATTTTTGAATGACTAACATTAGTGTGTTTTATGTTGATTATCATGTTGTGTTTTATATTCATAGTTCTACGATGGTGTGTTTCAAGTTTTTATGGACTGTTAGGGTTTGGATATTGTGTTTTGGTGATCTTCACTATGTTATTTGTGTGTTTTGAGTGTGTTTTATGGCTGAAATTGTGGTATTTTATGACTTTATACACTTTGTAGGAAAAATGGACTTTGTAGCCGAACCCCATCCTATAAATGTAAATGTAAATATTTATTATTTGGTTGCTGCATATATAATTAATAGGTTGCTGATTGTAACGTATTTAGTCCCTAACTTGTATCTCCTGAAACCTTTAAATTTGTTGGCTGTAGACTAAATATGTTATAAAGTGCAAAACAAATGGACCATTTGCATATTTTAGAATTGGGAACCAAATCAAAAATTTTGCAAATCACATAGACAATCTGTGTAGCTTACTCTTTTATGTTTTAAAAAAGTATAGATAAATTACCAATTATACCGGTTTGTATATCGGTGTTTTTAGATATACTAATTATATATAACGGTCAGCAATCCGCTGTATTTAGCTTTTCAACCATTGATTAAATGTATCCTTATTTTAAACAACACAGCTTTTTTATATAGGTACCCATTAACCGTTTTATTAAATATTAAACATTGCTATTTTTTATTTTACATTTTATTTTATATTTTGCTATTAAATACTCCTTTTTTTTTGCTAAGGATTGAACGTAGTGAAATAAAATTATGTAAGTATTTGTAGAAAAAACATGATATCGGCCGATACTTCATGCAATCTTGATTATATTATTTGAAAATCAATATAGTCGTCACAGTTAGTAACAATGTATATTGATCCATCGTAAAAGTCATCTTAAATACAAACTTATTCACTTGTATAAGCGTTGCCACGTTGGAGATGATAAGCCAACAACTTCATATAATAATTATTATAAGTGTACCTTGCAAATGTAAGGGTGAACGTGGTGCTCTCCACGTGGGGAGTATTCCCCACTTAGCCACAACCAGTCAGGTTATTCCATGTCAACTCCCATCTTAAGTCTCTATTTTGCACTCAAACGTTGGCATCACTCCACTCACACAATTATTTTTTTATAAAAGAAAAAAATATGATTGGTGGAAAAAGGGTAGACCCATATTAACAACCAATCACCCCCTCTCTCTCAATCGGTGAGCACACACCGAGTTAAACATTCCCCGCGCGGTAAAATTTTGTTGGTGGCGATGTACCCGCACGGCAAAGACACTCCCCGCATGAGGTCACTGAAGGTGCCCCGTGCACCCTAAGGTATACTTAAATGACTTGCACACTTAAAGTTCAAGTTCTTTAAGTGATGTCTAGTTCGATAAACACTTTCCATTTTAAAAGAGAGATCATTATTGTAATATTTATTCAAACGCTTAATATGTTGCAATTGCGAGTGATCGCTATCAAGATTAAAGGAAAGTTAGTGATTAGTGAGGAAATGATAACCCTTACCAAGATTAAGGATAATTTATAAAATTGACATGTATCTTGACCAGGGGGCGGGGAGGACCACCGGTCAGGGCCTGGTATTTCGAAGGACACGTCATTTAAGAAAAATCCGATATGTATATGTAAAAAAAATTAATAGGGTATACCCATACAAACACCAACATAGACCCACTCACAAAACTATTCTTATGATTTAAATTAGTTATTAGCTCATTGACATTAAATTATACCGTAGGTCCACCCGGAGGATCGAGTAACCTCTATTCCCTGTTTTCCGACAAACCCGAAAGTGCGGAATCCAAACGGGTAAGTTAAACCAAGTTACGAACACGTAAGACACAAGATTCAACGATTAACACTCAATGTATTAATACTAGAAAACGGTTACAATACGGTGTTTACAAATGGTCTCTGTAAACTCTCAGTGTGTGTGTTACAATGTGTTCGTTCCGAAATCTATTCAGACTTCCTTGTGTTATGTCTGTTGTCTGTGTATATATACCAACATGTTGACGAAATCAAGAACTGACGAAAACACATGGACGAAATCCATGGACTAGACGAAATCACTCCTGATTTCGTCCCATATGGGGATTTCACCATAAAAGGGATTTCATCATAAAAGGGATTTCATCACAAGGTGTTTTCGTCCCTACTGTTTTCATCACATGTGTTTGGGCCTAGGCTTTGTCACTTGGGCTTCTTCAAAGGACTTTGACATGTTGGGCTTGGAACAAACAAACAAACAAACAGACAAACATAATCAACACAAACTATAATCTAATATGCAAACTGCACACACGCAGTTGCATTTACATCAAATGTTACAAAGTAAATCGCATACCGAGTCAAGACAGGAGGTTGTCTTGACTACGGCCTTCACTTCGTAGACGAGTCGAACCGAGCCGAGCCGTATCCACAAAATATGTATCAACAAACTCCCCCTTGGATGCTGCTCGCGAGGTTCGTAATCTCGTTCTCCATCTCTTGATGGTGCATTCATTCTCGGAAAGGAGCTTCAAAGTCTTCACGTGAAACAATCAGGGAGTGTATCAACAAACTCCCCCTTGAACGATACCCGTGAATCTTTTGAACTTTAAAACTTTAGATCCTTGTGGTGTTGATGAGTGATCAACTGCAACCCGATCATCTTGATCTTCTGATTGTATCAACGTCGTGTCTTCACTTTACGGCTAGTCGTCTGACACGTTCTCTTCGCCTTTAGCTGATTCTGATGTCATATCTGCACATACAAGAAAGCTAAACACGTAATGAGAACAACCGCTTGGAATATAGACAAATTAAACAAAAGACACATATGAGATCAAATCTCATTTAAACACCGACCGACAACAGTTTGAAAGTTTAGAAAACGATCAATTTTAATCCTTTAACTTTCAAAACTAGTTAACTTCGACAATTTATGAAGGTGCAATTGTTTTCCGGCTTACAATCAGGATTTTTGGTAGGATAGACTCGAGTTCCAACATCGGTCAATCAAAAATAAACTAGAAGCAAAATCTTTTTGACTTTTATAAAGTTTATATTAAAACACACCTAAAATCTTTTTGGAATTTTTCATTTTTCAAATGTAAAGACGGAAAGCAATAAATAAATATATACAGAGATGCAGAAACGAAAACAGTAAATAAATATTTACAGACATTCTTTTTGCGAGTTTCGAGGGTAAGAGAATCATATAAGTGTACGGTCATGCCAAAACGCTCTTGTTGTTCAATTAGTTCACATTAAGATAAGCATCCTATAACAATTATCGGTATTGTTGTCCACATAAGCTCAACTTATCAGATGTAATCATGATTAGGGGATACGTTAAGGTATGATTTATACTTACCGACCGGTGTTCATCCACACACGACACATTCCCGTATCAAGGTATGCACGAGAGTTCATCTTACCGGTGAGTATATTGTTTATCATCTGTTTGACCGTATAAAAGAATGTGAGAAACTCACTTATTTTGATTGAAAACAAGCCCTATGTGATAGAATCATTTATTGATGAGGAACTTGATTTTCAGATGCATGAGGGCACAAGAGCAAGTCTGTGAACAGGTCAGTACTTTCGTACAGCAAAGAGACGAACTTGACTCCCGCAAAGAATTTGTGATATTTTATCACTTATTTTGTTTGGACATGTGATTGTTGATCACTTATTGAGGTCGAATGCAATATGTACACGTATGTATAGTATCATGGAAGATCAAGACTTCGTCTTCGTTTTGTTTCGGTAAAAGAAACAACCATGATACCCAGATGATAAAACAGCATAAAGACCGAATATCTCAGAACCTCGGAAATCTCTCAAACGAAATTTCGGTACCAAGACCATATGCCAATGTGCGGTTCCCACCTGGTCTTCAGTCGATTTAAGATTTATATCACCCTGCACACTTTAAAATGATTGTGAGCCTACCGATACATCTTATATAGAGTTGCTTATCGTTTTTCCTTTTGCATTTCAGTTCAAAAAGGTTTCAACAGACCACTGATGTACTATCATATTCTCGTTTTCTCGCCAGGAAACTCATTTTTGTTTTTCTATTGTTTTTGAGTTTTGAAATTTTTCGATGTTTTTGAATTTTTCAAATTTTGGATTTACTCCCCCTAAAATCAACAAACTAAGATAAATTTAAAAGACACAAAGGTATTTACAAAAACGATTTCCCGATGTCGGTTAACTCATGTTTTACCTCAATGCCGTTTACCAAAAATAAGTTTTAATCAGAAATGATTTATCGAATTTTGGAAAAATCAGTTGGCACGTCGGTAAGCGGTGCGGAGCATGACAACATTGACGAGTTTCCTAGTGAAACAATCACGTGTGAGGTGATATTCGAGTTCAACGTGTCAGGTCAAAGAGTGCTGTACGAGAGGATAATAATTCATAAAGCAGCTTAAATATCGACAAGTAAAGGAGAGATTAGAAATTTAAAACCGTATCCTGCAACTGCTTCGTGCATTGCAAGGAATCTGAGCGTTCTCCCAAACTGGATATCCACCCAGTGTGGATTTCATAGTCGATTTTGTAGCTACTGATAAATCTCTTCACAGCAACAAGATCAGAAACCTTTGGGTCCGGCTGGTCTTCCACATTGCACCACCGAAGGTCTTTGTCTTTCTCTTTAGAAGTAGTGTGCGGTTGTTCAATCCATTCCAAGGCATCCGCACACCCGGTTGGTTTGTTCAACAAACAGATTTTCTTCAATCACACCGCGAAGAAATGTACACCGCACGTTCATCTAGTTGATTTTGAACTTCAGACATGCTGCAGGTGCATACATTTTGATTTGAATCTATCCTGGGGACCCGATTAAAGCCTTTAACAATCAAACTTTTGAATGATTTGCATTTTGTCGAAGCTTTCAATTTCTTTCGACAGACAATTCTGTCTTCTTTTCTTTTTCTCTCCACCAAAGGCAACAATTTCTTTTGTCGCCGATCTTGTGCATGGACACTCCACTATCAACAATCCAATGACTATCGATAGTTCCTCCTGGAACATCCTGCACACTCACTCAGAGATTAGATGGAGAGGGGGACCCAAGCCTTAACAGACTTGGGTCGTCCTTCATCATCGAAGATTGTGACTTTGATTTCCTGATGATTCGGAATGGATTGAGCTTCCCCTGAAACAGTTACCGATTTTGGGTTCCAAATCTGTTTTTTTTTTGTTTTTCATTTTTAATTTCTAACTTAACAGACTTTGTTTGGACAACCTCCGGTTTTAACGCCTTTTCAATGACCTTCACATTTTTACATCGTTGTTTTGTTTCCTGTTCTTTAACAGTTCTTTTATCATGTTTTGGTAAAACAGGACGACGTTGTGGGTGAACCTTTTCAGGTGATGCTCTTTCTACAAAATTTGGTTTGGGCGAGTTTGTGCAGTCTTTAATGATGTGCCCAAACTTCCCACATTTGAAACAAGTTCTCCTTTCAACAACCTTAGGAGAATCTGTTCGACTAACAGATGTCGAACCAGTAGAACCTGAGGTACTTGCTCTTTCATCACACCCATTTGTATGTTGAGTGTAATTGTTTTGACTGTTACGTTTTAAAATCTTGACTTGTTGGATAAAATCGGTGTTTGATTTGTTTTCAAAAGTCTCAATTTTATCAGTACCCTTCGATGCTACAAACTTGACATCCTTGTTTTTCTTCTGGTTACGAGCTCCGTTTGTTTCAGATTTTGATTGAGAAACATTAGGCTTTTGAGCTCGCCTTTTTGGTTGTTTACCTTTAGGAGCAAAAGGTTGTTGCTTTGTTGGTGATTTTTGACTTCCAAATTGTTTTCTGACTTTGGATTTTGGAATGGGATCACATTGAGTTACAACAACTCCAGGGATCGTCTTTCCCAAAAATTTGCTTGTATTATCTTCAAAAACTTTTTCAATCGAAGATGGATTGACATTTTTAATTGGAAAATCATGATCTGAATAGATTTTAGAATCACCAACCAAAGTGTACAACACGTTATTACTCTTAACGGTAGATACAGATTTCTTTTCGTTCTTGACAGGATCTATCACTTGCTTGTCAACAGGTTGCACGACAGGAGTAGGAGGATCACAAAGGATATGATTCTCAATTGGAATTTTTTCTCCTTTCGTCTCATCAAGTGATTCATCCTGGTCATTCACATCTGATTCATCATCTGAAGAATCATAGTCCTCAATGGTTGGAGGACTTTGATTTGAAGCACATGATGACTTTTCTTTGTTATCAGATGAGCCCTCCGATGAATTGTCCGGTTTGAACCCTAGGCCAGTAGTAACTTCCTCATAATCAAGAGGCACACTGGGTTCATACCGAGGCATATCCTCTTCGTCGGGCGACTTGGTATAGTCGTGTCTTAAAGGGGGTGGACACTTCCTATAACCAAGGCCTTTAACATTTCCCTTTAGTTTCTGAACGTCAATGATGTGATCGAGCACATATCGGGAGTTTGAGTAACTCTCCAATTTGAGCTTGATCGCCTCATGTTCACATTTAGCCGTGGCTAGCTCTTTCTTGGTTTCCTCAATGATATTAATGTAGTTATTAATACCAATTTGTTTGTTGAAAATAGTTTTTGTTAATTTGGAAACACTTTTCTTTTGGGTTTCAATAACTGTTTTAAACTCCTTTTCATTGCGAGCTAAGGCCATGTTTGCCTCTTTGCACTTTGACAGTTCAACAACTAAACTCTGATTGTGACTATGAATCGTATCACATTCAAGTTTCACTCTATCACATTCATGTTTCATATAAGCACAGTCACTATATATGATAGGAGTTTCAGAATTTACCTGACTCGAAGAGGCTGTGACATTAGCCATGAAGGCAGTCTGAGAAAAGAAAGATCCATCTTCAGAATTATAATCTCCTGCATTCGAGCTTTCTTCATCTGAACTCCCGCTATAACCCGAGCTGTCGTCACTTTCAGAAAATTCTTCCTTGTGAACGTGCTTGATGTGATTGATGATCTTCGCATAACATGCACTTCCTCCTCCCAGCTGTACGGACCAATCACATCCTTCATCAGCTTGAACAGTCAATGCTTGATTGGTGTTTGAAGGTCCAGACTGGTTCTGGTTGGTGGTGTTGTTCACAGCTACTATCCCTTTTCCACGGTTATCTTGATTGGTATTGGAAGTACTTGTCTGATTTCTGAATGGATTCTGGTTGCCTTGTCTGCTTGGTCGGGTGTACTCACGTTTGAAGTGACCCTTTTCGCCACAATTGTAACATGTAACCTCTTCTTTATCAAACCCGTACTTCGTATCATTTTTGCCGTCCAACGAAGTTCTTCCTGTTCGAGCCATGAAATCCTTTGCCCTTCTAACAGCACTTGCAAACGCCCACTTGATATCCATTAACTCCATTTCATCACGGTCTATCTGCTGATAATCTTCATTGGTCATATTGATGTTTCCAATTTGATTTTCTATTAATCCACAATAGGAACTGAACATTGTGTTGAGAAGTTCCAAATGTTCCTTTGCAACTTCTACACTGACCTTTGAAAGATTGGAAGTATCAACTCTGACTGTGTTGGTGTTTTGGGGTAAAGGATTGTTGGTATAATTTGCTTGTTGTTGCTGTGGTAGAGCTTGAGGTTTGGGTATGGACTGTGAAAGATAAGCACTTTGATCCCACTGTGGTTGCGGTGGAAACGGAGAAGAGTTTGTATTGGATACAAACGCCGTTTGAAGCTTCGGTTATTGAACTGAACTAGAACTAGCTGAAGGACCAAAACCAGGCAGATACATTTCTGTGTTTTGAGGAGGTGCAGTTGCAATCCTTTTAGCTTTCCGAATTTCCTCGTCATTCTTTTGCTCCAACTTCTGAATGAATTCATAAAGACTGACATTGGCTGCATCCAGAGCGCCCGTATGCTTTAGAAGCTCAATGAATGGACTCCACTTAGGAGGTAGAGCATCAGCAAATCGTGCAACCATTTCCGGATGAGTTGCAGCAACACTATAAGAAGTCATTTCACTAATCAAATGATAAAAACGAGAAGTCATATCATTTAGAGTTTCATTCTCCAAAAACTGAAATGATTCAAACTCTTTCTTCAATAAATCATGGCGTATCTTTCTAGTAGCTGCATTTCCTTCTCCTCTCGCTACCAATGCATCCCATAAACCTTTCGTGGTTTTACAATATGAGAATTGATGAAAGATGTCTCTGTGAAGTGCTTGAGTGAGAATAGCATACGCCTTCTTCTCCAGATCATATGCCTTTTTGTCGGCTTCTTGCATATTATTGAAAGTTGTCGCATTTGATCCTGCTTCTTCAAGAGCTTCACTAAATGCAGAGATGAAACACATCCATAATTCTGTGTTTTGCCCTTGAACGTAATTATGGAAACGACCCTTCCATGATGGATAGTCGTTCATGTAATTTAACTTTGGCGGGCAATTGTTGCTACTCGTCTCATTCTCACTAAGCAAAATATTTTGAATGCTCTGATTTTGATTCGACACCACTGCCCATTGACTTGCACTTATTGACTGTTGTTGTTGAGGTATGGTCCTCCTCATATATTCGGCCATCGACATTTGTTTTAGATCTGGTTGTGGATCCGTACTCCAATCCCAAGGGCTAGTACAACTCATGTTTGATGTATGTAAGTGAAAACCTGGTCACACACTCAATAACAAACTGTTAAATCACTTTTAGAAGTCCCCTGTTAAAAATCACAGGTATAATAATGTTTGAACTGTGTGAGAGACGAAATCAGAATTGTGTTTTCGAAAAGCTGATGTTGGACGAAATCAGTGAATGATGAGTTGACTTAAAGAGATTTCGTAACAAGTTATTTGCATAGGGATTTCGGCCAAGACAAGAGGATAGGTGATTTCGGCCAGGTCTTAGTGTTTTCGGCTGGAATGGAAAGATGAGTGTTTTCGGCTGGAACTAAAGGTGATTTCGTGGATTTTGGCTGAGAAGAGAGTAGGTGATTTCGGCTGATGTGTAGGTGAAGAGGTGATTTCGTGGATTTTGGAGAAGTGAAGAGGTGATTTCGTTGAATGTGATGTTGACTAGTGTGAAAGTGATTTCGTTGAAGGTGATATTGGATTTCGGCAAGGACAAGAATCAAGGGATTTCGGCCATGTAAGTGAGGAGGTGATTTCAGCTCAATTGTGATTTCGGCCAGACAAGTGCACAAGCCAGATTTTGTCCAGAAGGGAGTTTTTTGATTTCGTGGCTTGATATATTTGACTGAGTGATTTCGTTGACTATTATAACCAGACAACAAGATATTTTAGAAACCTTATCCTGACACAAAGCCACAAATTTCAAACACTGTCTTATCTTTATCAGACTTTTACCAAATACTCATCATGCTTGTGTACATAAATGTCAAACAATTGTATTATATTCAACTTCAATAATTCATAACACAAACAAAGATCAAACTCAGTCAATATACAAGAACACTTTGAATACTCTTATGAACTTGATGAATATTCTGATGAAACCGATGAGTTTTCCAGCCACCGAAAATTTTCCGAACACAATTTTTGCAAAGAACTTCAATAAAAACCTTAAACTAACATGTATGCAAGAGTTATAACAAGGTTTTATATGAACTATAAGCAAAACAATAAAGATTTTCAAGGTTTTAACAAGGTTTTTCCAGAAAGTGTATGATTTTTCAAACAAGAACAAAACTGAAAAACACTTTAAAATCTATTAAAACACAAGAAAATCGACTTGGTTTAAACAAGGAATCGAGCCAATGCTCTGATACCAAGTGTAGGTCCACCCGGAGGATCGAGTAACCTCTATTCCCTGTTTTCCGACAAACCCGAAAGTGCGGAATCCAAACGGGTAAGTTAAACCAAGTTACGAACACATAAGACACAAGATTCAACGATTAACACTCAATGTATTAATACTAGAAAACGGTTACAATACAGTGTTTACAAATGGTCTCTGTAAACTCTCAGTGTGTGTGTTACAATGTGTTCGTTCCGAAATCTATTCAGACTTCCTTGTGTTATGTCTGTTGTCTGTGTATATATACCAACATGTTGACGAAATCAAGAACTGACGAAAATACATGGACGAAATCCAAGGACTAGACGAAATCACTCCTGATTTCGTCCCATATGGGGATTTCACCATAAAAGGGATTTCATCATAAAAGGGATTTCATCACAAGGTGTTTTCGTCCCTACTGTTTTCATCACATGTGTTTGGGCCTAGGCTTTGTCACTTGGGCTTCTTCAGAGGACTTTGACATGTTGGGCTTCTTTAAAGGACTTTGACATGTTGGGCTTGGAACAAACAAACAAACAAACAGACAAACATAATCAACACAAACTATAATCTAATATGCAAACTGCACACACGCAGTTGCATTTACATCAAATGTTACAAAGTAAATCGCATACCGAGTCAAGACAGGAGGTTGTCTTGACTACGGCCTTCACTTCGTAGACGAGTCGAACCGAGCCGAGCCGTATCCACAAAATATGTATCAACATATACCCTTAGTGAATTCAATACCTAATTTATTTTAAGGCCTAAGGGCACGTTTTTTTAAGATCGAACAGAGTACTTGACTTTTCAGTGCCGGCCCTGATGTTTACTACATTCAGTATAAAAGTGACATATCTTGACTACATTCAAAAGTAGTGACCCTTATTAAGCCCATGAAGAAGTTATCTGTGACCTATACTGTTTTAGAGAATTAGAAGAGAGAAGATTTTAAGTAAGTCGTCTCTAGTTAATTCTAGCTAGAATACAACAAGGAATTTATTGATTTAACATCTATTAACGAGTGAATTAAGATGAACCGATATTTAACATCCACTCCAATCAATTAAAGTTCAAATCCAAAACAATTCATGAAACACAATTTGTCACACATTAATGTATTATTTTTTTTCTGGATTTTAAGTGAACTTAATTATAAGTAAAAAGCAGGAACCACATGATATATAAAAAAAGTTATACAAATATATGAAATCGATGAGAGGATATTATATGTGTATACATACACATATACACATATACACATACATACATACATATATATATACACACGTCTACATGCCTGTATTCCGTTAAGTTATTCATCTCTTTCTTCATCTTCAATTTGGTCAACACTCTGCATGCATTTTGTACGACTTAATTAATTCACACGTTAAAAATATTTTCTTTTATGTGTGTGAATGTGGTGTAATGTATATGTGTACACACTGTGAGTAGTTAAGTATGTGTGTAATTAATGTATCTATTTCATTTGGTAATTACCTGAAATTACATAAGAGAAATTAAGTAAATGAATTGATAATTACCTGAAATTACATAAGAGAAATTAAGTAAATACACATATGCATACCCATACTGTCACACACCGGAGGCGGAAATGTCAAGGGCATCACGAAACTTGATAGAATGCATTTGAGCACATGGTGTTTAAGTTAAGTTGAAATATAGCTTAGGTTTAATTAAAGAGATTGCATTCACATCTGAATAAATAAGAGTACATAAACAAAATACATCATAACAAATTGTTTCACAAATACAATAGATTCGAATTTAGTCTAAGGCATAAGTCTTGATCAATCCTATATGAAATATTCTTGCAATGTTGTAGTAATCCTGCCAGTAAACCACTGGAATCAAACATTTCCATTCGATGCCAATCAATACCGCTAATAGTAAAAACTTCAAGATCCTTGAGTTTTCGATACCTCTCACGAGTGGGTAAATCAGTAAACCGAAGGAATGGATGAATTTCTGCTGCATTTGAAGATTCAGCATATACTACTGGGAAATTTGCCATTTGAATATTGGGTTTTGTTGAACTAAGAAAAGTTTGGGTATGGGTTATTTTGGGTATGTGTTGAATTATATCAGTGAGTTTCTTATATAGATAAGGAAATTTCAGCTTACACCATACGATCGGTTAAGGCTTCCATGATACGTTTTAAAACAGTTTACTGTAGCTAGTTTCAAAATTTGAATTTGAAAATGTATGATCTCGAAAATGATTTGAATTTGAAAAGAGGGGATTGTATCGTATAAAATTGATAATAGTAAAACGTAGGTTTGATTAAAACATGGATTGTTCCAAAATGGAACTTTGACTAAACCGAAGTGGTCGAAAATTCTTTTGAAATTGGAGAAACATGCTTTGGCCTAATAGGTGGAATACTCTCGCCGAAATTTCGGTTAACGGTATTCACCCTTCCAGTTACTACATGTTCCAATTCAATCGAAAGTTCGAGACTTGGCGGGATTTTTTTTTTTGAAGATAGTAAGTTTGTATTAATACAAAAATTTGAAATCTTTAGGTTCTTGTGAAAACGTTGATCCTTGAGAAGAAATTTAGCATGATGAACTTTAGTGATCGTTGAAAAGTGTTTTAGCAAACGATTTATCGATTTTGGAAAGAGTCTTGGTAAAACGATCTTATATTATCTATAAGACCTTATAGGCATGCGAGAAAAGTTGGTTTGGTTTCCGTTTGATAGCGAAATCTTTAGTAAAATGATGTAGTGTGATCGTGTTTTAATGACTATGTTAAATATGAAGTTCATGGGCAAGAGAGTCATTGGACCGATTAGGTATCTACAAGTGGTAGGGGAAAACATAAGGTCATAGGAATCAAAATGAAATGTTTTTGGTGGAATAGTTTCATAAAATCAATGATGAGGATAGAAAACACATAACGAGATGGATATCATTTATTCCTCGAATAAACAATATCGATGGCAAATCAAAGTAGTCGGGTTCCTATAACTTTGGTGAAGCCATGCTTTAGCCTATAAGTGGACACTCATCTCAAGAGTTCCCAGGTAAGCACAACTGGTCCTTCGAGTTGGGATTTATACGAAGTGCTTGCCTAGACAGAATACTCGGGATACAGGCGTCCACCCTTCCAGATTGCACGAGTTCGTTATTAGAGCCCAAGACTTCGACGATAATTTGAAAATCAAAAGAGGTTTTGAAAATAATCACCTAAGGAAAGATGATGAGCATTTGTATAATCTAGAGAATCCAAAGATGAAATCTGTGGTGACGAGGCTTTGGTTTGCAAAAGATAAGGATAGGGATGAATATAAGGATAAGGAAAGAGCACACTAATGGATAGGTGTCCTAGGTAAGTTATAGTCTAGGTCAAAGCATCGCTAATAACCTAATTCCCTATAACCATGGCTCTGATACCAATCTGTCACACCCTGACCGGAGGCGGAAATGTCAAGGGCATCACGAAACTTGATAGAATGCATTTGAGCACATGGTGTTTAAGTTAAGTTGAAATATAACTTAGGCTTAATTAAAGAGATTGCATTCACATCTGAATAAATAAGAGTACATAAACAAAATACATCATAACAAATTGTTTCACAAATACAATAGATTCGAATTTAGTCTAAGGCATAAGTCTTGATCAACCCTATATGAAATATTCTTGCAAATTATAGCATCAAACATTGTCACCTGAAACATATGTTAGAAAAATATTGGGTCAAGAAACGGTTGAGTGAATTCATAGGTTTTGTTAGGTAAAAATAACAATGTGATATGAAAATGGTTTAGCACTGTGGCGTGAGATATGTCTTTAAGCAAAAGAGTAATACAAGTAGTCACTTGGTGGTACATTCAAACCTTCGTTATGACGTAACACGGGTCTATCACCACACTTCCAAAAAGTTTCACATGAGTATCAACAACAACATTAGCAACAAATAGTTTTACTGGAAGTGAGGTGGGGCGTCACACCTATAGCGCTATAATATAACCGTTGGGCTTTTGCAAGTTGATGAACGTAAACACGTTAAAGCAACAACAACAAGTATTAAGCAAATGCAAAGACAATCGGGGGAACCACAAAATAGCAAATAGTTTGTATCACATTGTAACATATGTATCATCCAAAAAATAATGTCAAAAGGGACTATGAACTCGCCTTGAGTGCGGTAAGTCCAACAAGTAAGTTTAATGTGAGGGTTTGTGGGAACAAGATCCAACGTCACTCTAATAGATTGAACATGCAACAATATAGAATTTGTATCAATAATAGTGTTTAATTGTATGAACGGAAATCCTAAATCTATAGGATTCGGTTTGACTAAATGGTAACTAAGTGGTTTGGATAACCTAATTGAGGACTCGGAAAATGAATATGTTATAAAGGAATTAATTATCAAAAATATTTGTTTAACATAAATAATTGAATTGCAAAATTATGTAATTGATTTAATATAAACATTTGTGATAATACTCAAATATAATTAACTTGTATAATTAAATAACATAGTTAAATAAAATAATTATAACCAAAACATAGTACAAGTGATATACTTAATTTATAAAAATTATAGATTAATTCAAATGGCCAATTATATATATGAATTGATAAATGATAAATATATACTTTAAAAGAATTAATATGATAATTATATAACTAACTATCAAAATAATCAAATTAGAACAGAATAATTAAAGATAATATTTTTAGTTGTTGAACTTGAATATTACTGATTTAAAATAATTATTATGTAAGTATATATTATGTATGGGAATATATATATATAGTTTGTAAATTAAATCCTTGTAAGTTAAGTCCAAGAGTTAGATTGTTATGTTAATGTCCAAAATCACATATCAATACAAAGATGATCGGACGGTATGATTTGCCATTACCTATCACCATGAGTATGATCGTATTGTATCACATATCAATAGAAGTATGATCGGACGGTATAAATTACTCATCTCTTATCAATACAAGCATGATCGGATTGAAAGGAAAGTAACAACATAATAATAGAGTTTGTAGTTAAGTTAGCTTAACCCAAAACACAAATCTTATCACAAGAATCGTGGTAGACTCGGTTGGTGAACCAAAACACTTGCCACCACAAGACTATGATAGATTTGTATTGTTTTAATGTTTGTACTTATGTTAGTGATTACTAACAGAAAATTAAGAGTTAGTAACAGAAGGTTAAGAGGGTTTTCACACCTCTAAACTCATAAGAATTAACCATACATAAGTGTCATGAACATGGTTTTAATTAGAAGTATGGTAGATATAAGATTCATGCAAGTTAGTATGAATAAAGATAAAGTATAAGATTAATCATCAAAAACAGTAAGTTTGGATCATGAAATGGTGTTGTTGTACCTTAGATTAACAAGATAATCTGTTGGAAACAATCCTAGAGAAGATCCAAGCTTTGTAGAAGAAGATTTGATGAAGAAATGATGAAGAAAAGTGAGTCTGAACTCACTTGTATACTAAGAAAAATTCTGCACTTGTTCTTGAAAATGCAGAATTTTAGAGAGGATTTTGATGATTTAGAAGTGTTTGGCAAGTGAAATGAGGGCTAGAGAGGTTGTATATATAGTGTAGGTGGTAGGTGACAGCTTGAAATGAGTTAAAATGGCTGCAACACGAGTATAAATGTGAAAATACAGCAAGAATTCGCGGCTGGTAGTAGGTACTATTCATCCAGCGGTTTTTTTTGAATACTATGGATTAAAACAAACACTTTTTATATAAGGGACCTATGCTAAAACAATTTCTAAAAATTATTAAAAATCCTTTTGTAAAGTTTTACGCTAAAATTTATTAGAAAAATATCTTTGTATAGTTTTTCGGTTTCGTAACGAAATTAAGTGTTTGTAACGTAGAATTGAATCTAGAATATGTATACAATAATTTATTATGATTAACGACTAAAAAAAAAGGATACAAATATGGATAAAGATAAAGATACAAAATACGAGGCGTTACACATACATACATACATACACCAAAAAATTTAATAATTCGAATACATATTTACTATTTCATTTGATAATTAGCTGAAATTACATAAGAGAAATTATGTAAATGAATTGCCATTGATAATAGCAAAAAGATCGTCAAGTTCTTGTCTTTGTTCTTCAAAATCCCATAATGCTTCTCCATTATTCTGTATATAATTTCTTCTTATTAAATAATTTGACATGTTTTATATATAAAAAGATACATACATACATACATACATACATACATACATACATACATACATACATACATACATACATACATACATACATACATACATACATACATACATACATACATACATACATACATACATACATACATACATATGTGTGTGTATATATATATATATATGTGGGAGTGTTATATTGAGAACGTTAAATATTACGAGAACCGTGAGAACAAATGAAAAACCAATCAAAACCAATTTTTTTATACAAACATCATCATTGTAATTAAAATACAACATAAATTTTTTTTTACAACATTAAATAATTAATTACTCCTCTCAAAATCACTATTATTAGATTTTTTACATATGTGGAAATTTTCTTTATTTACGAATTAACGTAAATTTAAACAAGTAAATTAAATTTTTAATATTGTATTCGAATAATAATGATAAGTTTAAAAAAATTTGAATTTGAATTGTTTTTGACAAAGTTCTCGTGGTTTTTCATTCGTTTTCACGGTTCTCGCAATATTTAGCGTTCTTATTTAAACCTTCCCATATATATATATATATAATATATATTGTTCACAACATATATATACCTGGGAATTCATGCATGGCATCTGGTTTTCTTGAAATGAAAGCAGCTGTTGCTGGATGGTGGTCATATAATTCTACACATTATTATTTCAAACTTAAATAAAAAAAAGATAAACAATATAATATTTTTCCTACACATTATTATTTCAAACTTAAATAAAAAAAGATAAACAATATAAATATTTTTCTAATACCTGATCATGTGGTTGGTGCATGCATTCCTCATATTCTGCTCCATAGTCATACAACATGGGATTTACAGAAGCAAGCTTCAAAGATAGAGTCTGAAAAATGTGATTTAATATAATATTTATTTTACTAAATATATTAAATAATAATAGTAATTAAAATCTAGTTCAAGCTAACCTGAATTTCATTTTGTAGAGATTGGACATAGTTTATAACTTCCTCCAACATATGAGCCTTTCCTGTTATCTGCTTTTGAATAAATATTATTGAGTATTTATTTTCAGTTTAGTAAATTAATTAAACTAAAATAAATTAATTAACTTGCCTTATCACACCCTGGAACAATGGATTGCAAGGCCTTCATCTTCTCACTTATCTTCTCTCTTCTCACCTAAAATTATTGCCCGGCGTATCCATTCTCAGTCATTTTTTTTTATTTTATTAATTATTTAAGTATATATAAATAGAAAAGGAACATGTTGTTATATGTGAACCCTAATACAGATGGAAGAACAAAAGAAAATTATACATGAAATGTGAAAGTAAAGGTGGTTATGATCAAGAGTGCTTGAATCTCTATTGGTCATCAAAACGAACAGGACACAACGGCGAAGCTTTACCCGAATGACAGGGGGTCGAAAACGTATATACCAAAAAATTTCTATACGAAAATTACATACACAACACTACTGAGCGAAAAGTTCAGGGGGTCGGGCACCCCCACGCCCCTTCTATACTTCGCCCCTTACAGGACATGCATGCGTGTTTAAAATTCATGTATTGACTCTGGGTTTATAACTAGGGTTAAACTCAAATTTACTTCTTCTAGTAATGTACCTACGAGTTTAAACTCTTAAGATCTCTTTAAAAAGATGTTAACTTAATTTTATTAGGAGTTTAAAAAAAATATAGAAAATAATTAATGTGTCGACGTTCTAGTAAATATTAGGTGTATACATTTTCTAGCGAACTTGAGCGTATGAAGTGTTGTTTTATACAAAACCTAATAATTATCAAACTCTTTAGTATTTTTTGTGTTACACATTTGTGTTAACTGCATTGTAGGGTTGTAGTGCAGCATATTGTATTATAAGCTACACTCCTAAAATGCAGTCAGATAATACAAATGTACAAATGTGGAAAAGAAAAAGTGAAAGGATATCGAGTTCACCTAGACGAGCTTCATTTCCGAATAAATATCTAGGAAAAAAGGGTATGAAAGAAGGATATAGTAAAGGAAATTCAAGTACAAAAGAATGAAGAGTGTACCCTTTCAGCAAGACTGTGACTATCAGTTGCTTCACCTCTCCTTGCTCTAACATGTATATACCCAATTTGCCCCCCTTCTTTAGAATCTGTCCCTTTCTTCTTATTTTCTTGGTCATCCTTGCTTTTCTTTTGCCTCCTCCTTTTACATGTGTTTTTTGCCATAATCTTTAAAATCAAACTCAAATGATTAGAGAAGTGCGTGTATATTTGACGCGTTTTTTTTTTCAGAAAGAATAACGCCCCCTATAAGAAATTAATTGTTGGATAAAGCTAACAACTTACATTAGATTGATCATAACCAAATGCGCATTCGCTTGTGGGTATCTTCATTTCATATTTGTGATCATGAACAACCGCCATTGGCATCGATGAATCAAAGATTTGTAAGTTATTGCCAATGGAAGCTTGGTTTCCATGAGCACTACTCACTTCAATGGAGTTAGTGGGCACAACTTGCTCATATGGTTGGTAGAATTCACCATAGAAACCAGTGGCAGGAGCAATGGTGGTCATGGGGTCTGAGAAAGGAGGACATTGATCAACAAGAAAAGGGTGGTGGTGGTGGTGGTGGAATGAAGAAGCTTCCATTGTTGGGTTATGGTTGAAAGATGGAGAATTCAAGAGGAAAATGTGGATTGTGCAATCTTGGAAAATGAGTTTAAGTATTTATAAGCATGAGAGTGAGAGAGAGGATAAAATGAATTGAATTGGAGGCAATATAGGCGGCTAAGTATATTTCATCTCAATTATTAATTTTCGTTTGTTTTTTCTTTAAGAACTTATTGTCTAACAGAAATAGTTTGTTTTTTCTTTAAGAACTTATTGTTACGTATTTCTGACGCAACAATTAATATTTAAATGAACTTAACATATAAATCTAATTCCAACAAATAAATAATGGTTCCGTCGGAAATGCGTAGCAAGTTGCTACGCATTTCCGACACAATACTTAGAATTAGTATATTTGTCGCTATTGTGTCACAAATTGCCCAAAAAAATCAAGGTCTTTTTTCCGTAGGAAATGCGTAGTAAATGTGTCAGAATTTGCGACACATTTTTTTGCGTAGGAAATTTCCGTAGCAAAATGACCACTTTTCTAGTAGTGTATACGATTAACTTTATTATTTTATATATACAAGATAAAATAATTGATAAAAATAAACTTTTATCAATTCTAATTTATGAACACGTTTTTAAGGTCAACACTAACATTCAGTATATCAGTACATGACCCTTAGACAATATATACCTATTTGAAAAAGAAATAGGCTTTTTATTAGAACTCAGTATGTTATCTTCTATACATACACATTCAAAATATAAAAGTGACATCTAAATAATAATTTTAACGAACTGTCAAGCTAAATACGATTTTCTTTTAAACTTTTTTAATCATTGATTATAATTTTATTTTCTTATAAGATAGAAGGCTAAAAATGTTATTCAAGATTTTTTAAACTGATTAAATCTACTTGGATGTAAAAAAAATAGGCTTGCCATATGAACAAAGTATGCTTTCCATAACAGCCAACAAATACTATATAAACCCGGTCATCCAAGCAAACTCCTTGACAAAAGGCCACCTACGCCTAGCAATCACAGACCAGGCTTGCCTAGTCGCCCACCATTCCAATAGTAAGGTAAATTTTCAGAAGTTTATGTTCAATCGTCAATTTAATCATATATTTTCTTATAAAAATATTAAACGTAGTTGTTTTTTTAATATAAAAAAATCGTACTTCTACAATTTTTTTTATTCCACGTTAGAGCAAACCCTCACCTTATGGTATAAAAAAAAAAAAAAAAATTTGTCGGAAAAACAACATACTTTATCCTTATAAACAGCCCCATCGAACAACCACAAAATCTTTCAAAGCTTTCTTGAATCAACCGACCCCCACCACAAACACATACATTTTCTGCACACATGTTTTAACCTTTTTTTTTTTATAGAATTTAAAAGAAAAATTAATGATTGTAAAACTAGTAACATGTTTAATACATGATATAAAAAGTATACCATAATTGGTCCCCGGAAGGTTTATCCCACATATTATTTGTTGGTACGTTTTGTTTTTCTTTTCTTTACTGTAATTCGATGTATGCAGAACTTTATAAACCTACTTTGCATGTGACACATGTCGGGAAATCTGACATGCATGCAAGTCAAATAATCAATAGCTTGTAAAGCACAAGAAAGCTGGATCGTGAATGTTTATAACGTTTTTTATGTGTATCGGTGGTGGTGGATATTACCTGGTTACGATAACGTTTTTTATTAGACGTAGAAGTTTGGATAATCTTAGTTATGAGTCAACCACCCCAGTAATATTTTTTAGTTTTTACCACACCCATAATTCGTTGTTATTACTGTGATTGTTGTTTTTATGAGTTGCTTTTGCAACTAGTTAACCCCTTTTGCGGGGGCGAGGTCCCGGGTCTTTAAAACTGTATTAAGGCTTTCAAGGTTTAGTGTCTTAAAGGATTAATATTACTGATATAGTGGTCAGGGCAGCGGCCCTGAGAATTTATGTACATTGTTCGAGCTCGAAAAAACGTGCCCTTAAAAGTTAACGAAATTGGGTATTGGGCTCATTAAAGGTTTAAACCTAATGGTAATGGGCTAATAACTAATCTAAACCATAAAAATAATTTTGTAAGTGGGTCAATGTTGGTGTTTGTATGAGTATACCCTATGAATTTATTTATTTTTACATTTACATATCGTATTTTTCTTAAATAATGTGCCCTTCGAAGTATCGGACCCTGGTCGGTGGTCCTCCCCGCCCACCCTAAGGGCCGGCCATGATAGTGGTTATAGAACGTCTAGGCAATTACTCATTTAAAGTCTTGTGTTTTGCTCGTTGTATCCATTATCAAAATGTATAAATAAAAATCTAAAAAATGAAAAAAAATATAATGTAATTTTTAAGATCATAATAACACCAGATCCATTAAATTAAAAATCGGTGCGCTAATAAAAATATAAATAAGAGCCAACATTATTTATTATATTTTACTACTTTTTATCATTTGAATGTCAAACAAAAGGTTTGGATGTAAGAGTAATAACCTCGCCCATTCTTATGATGAATACATATGTCCATTCAATTCAATTCAATTTCAATACAATTTCTATGACAATATTGTAATTAACATTCAAAACATTCCATTTAACCTACTATTCATAAGAGTCTACATAAATTATAAATTGTTATGTAAGAGTAATATACAGAGAGAATGAGTTTAGTGGTCAAAATTTAAAACAAGTTATTGATGGGTCATCTAAAATAGTATACCCGTTCAAAATCCAAACTTGTCTTGTTAGCATGTCATATTATTTCAAATCACAACCATTTCAAATGTCACACCCCCAAAATATCACATACAGAATCCACCGCGAGACGTGTGACGTATCAGGATCTAGCCACTAGTCATATTGAACTAACAGTAGGATATTAAACACATGTTCTCATTCAAAAAGTGCATTTCAAAACGTTTAAAATCAAACAAACATTCGTTCAGCGGAAGCATAAATTATCGTTTAAACAATTCAACATCATTTGATTAGAAATATAAGCAAACGTTAAATGTTTTCGCAACTGACACGACCCATGACGACACCGGCTTCCCAGACTACCAGTTCCATTTCGTGATGCATCTAACGACCTGTAAGCATGCAGAAAAAGTGCTTCAGCATAAAGCTGGCGAGTTCACAGTTTTGTTTAACGAAATCATGTAAGTGTTTAGTTTAAAGACATGTTACGAATAATAAACTCTGTACCGATTGACTGTTCGTTTTTGGTGCCCTCATCAATGTCTATCATCATTGATCAAAGTGTTAAGGTCATTAGTTCACGCCCGTCCTGCTAGGTACAGTGTGAGGTTTGTCAAGCCTAATAGTGCTATCAACTAATACCCTGTTGCCTCCCAGGCAACTAGCTCGGTATGTAAGTAGGGACTTTTGTGATAGAGTTCAAGTTTATTAACCAACATCGTAATTAAACCAAAACGTTTAAAAGTATTCCTCCTAGGAATATTAGTTTGTTTGTCCCCCCAGGACGCATACTTGTGAAAGAGTAGTAAGCTCACCTTAGCTTGCTCGGTATGTATTAACGTCCTTCTAGCGTTAAATAGATGTTAGGTCCGTTACACGCGACCTAAGGTACAGTAAACGTAAGCATGTATGCGGGTAGGGTTATGCAATACTCTAAGTTTCCAATCAACAAGTGTTTACTGTAGTCAGATTATCAAGATCAAGCAGCATGAATGCATAAACACTTAACAACTCAATTTAATTCGGAGGTCCTATGTGCAAAATATCACATCCTAGTAATTTTGTAGAAAAATCGTTCTTTGATCGTGGTTTTATTTCTTAGCATGACATGCATTATTAGTCGTATGATGTAAATATTATTACATAATTATCAGTCAGTTACGAAAATACTTGTACTTTCCAAGAAAATAAATAGCATAACATATGACATTACATATATACGACCACCATATCATGAAATAAATATTATAATATTATTACATATTAGCATGAAATAGTTTGAATGGTTTGTACGTTAATATCTAACATATATATACGACCACCATATCATTACTTATACATAACATTTGTCCACCCTATGATATTAATCCTGACACACCTTGAAGCCCACTACAAACCCTGACCTCTTATTGAATTATAAGATAAGTTAGCTTTACATCACACGTTTCGTTTTCGCATTTTGCGGAAGGAGTAAGAATACTTCTGTTAACTTTGGTCCTGTAGTTTCCGTGGAAACTCAGATTCTCACCGGAGTTCTCATGGACCTTTACTAACTTGATCTTATTCCTCCTAAATATCCATTTTTTTCGTACTACACCTTCTACAAGATCTTTGATAAATTTTGGTTTATCATTTACGTGAAGCTTGTCAAGGGGGGGGGGGGGGGGGTAAGGTCAGTGATCCACCTAGCAGTTACCCTTGTCAGGTTAGATACATGTTGCACCACATGTATGTCGTTCTATACTTGAGGCAGCCTGAGCCTGTAAGCAACTGATCCAACTCGAGATGGGCTCTCGAAAGTATCTAAATTCCACGGGCTTAGTTTCCCCCATTTTTATCTAAATCTAACCTCTTCTCTCCACAATGGCACTATCAACAGATTGCGTTTGCCGTTTGAAGTTTGCAACAGTCTTCTTGATTATTTGCATAACTTCTCTAGTCGACCAATGATTTTCCTGAATGTTTTCAGATTTGGTCAATTTTCTTCTCTCATCGTGAAAGAAATAGATGATCGACGCCTTCTCATATACGTAGCTTTAAACAAGCCGGTTTCTGAACTTTTGCGATAGCTACAATTGTAAGAAAAACTTAACCAATGGTAGATGAGTATCTCAACTACTATCATAATTCGTCACTCACGCTCGATGCGTGTTCTATAAGTCTCCAAGGTATTATACTACATCTCCTTCTCCAGATCATAAGTTGTACAGTTCTTCCTATGCACTTTCAGTTGTCTGGACGCATAGGCTGTCACTTCGTCCTTTTTGCACAACGTGCAATTGCAGCCCAAAACGTGACGCATCACAGTATACAACTAAATTTTCATTTCCCTTAGACAGAGATTGAATATGTGCACCATACAACTTTCCTTTAGCAATCGTAAAGCTTTCTCCTACATTTTCGTCTAAGCAAATTTTCTATCCTTCTGAATTGTTAGTGTCAATGGTCGCAAAAAATGAGCTTTTGACTTCTAAGCCTACACTTAGGGAATTCATTATCCAATTCCTTGTCCTTAGCTGTTTTTAGAAATCCTCTTCTTGATTAAGGTATGCCAATTATTGGAATAGACCTTGCGATATTATTTATTGGTGATATCCTTAGAGAAATTCTAGGATATCCTGTCAGCGATCTTCCTTTGACGATAATTCACTCGCGCGCTAAACTTTAAGAAGTATCTAGATTTCCTCAAAGGATCGAGCAATTATCAAACCTCAGCAGTAGGTACCGACTTTGATGGTCAATTTATTCATTCTCCTGCGAATCTATGTAGTTTCCGAGGAATCCATCCTCTACTTCTGCTGATTCCAGGATCCGGTGAGTTCGATGGAGCTTCGGTCCCGAAACGACGTGTTCGGTGTGTTTATTACGACTAGAAACGAAAAGAAACGAGTAGAAGATAGATATCCAGGATCCGGTGAGTTCGACGGAGCTTCGGTCCCGAAATGACGTGTTCGGTGTGTTTATTACGACTAGAAACGAAAAGAAACGAGTAGAAGATAGATACGACACCGAGCAGTCACTTATAATCTGGTCTCTATTAACTATTCAACGTTTACAACACCGAGAGACCAGTTGGACTGCATTTCCCCTCTGGGACCCAAAAGCTTGTCCAAATGGAACCCCAAGGTCCCTATTTATAGACATCTCACAACATGGTGTCATCCAATCGGATGGTCATCCGATCGGATTGCCATCCGATCCGGATGCACCTTTACAATATCAAAACCTGTCCAAGTTTCTCCTATTCTATACAATATTCAACACACGCTCTATCTAGCTATTCACACAGTGGCAGACGTACGAAATATGCACCAACAACTTCGATTTTCATATCCTAACGACTCTCGATTTTCAAAACTTACTAATTGCTTTACCACTAAGGTAGGGTTTTTGTACTAGTTTCTTCGAACTTTTAACTTAGCTTTATATTTGGGATAGCCAATTCTACCCAACTACTGTATCGAAACTGCCTATCTTCGATAGCAGCTTTGGATTCTATTATAACCATACTATTAAATACTATTGTAACACCCCGTGTTACGAAAGTCAAAGTACAAGTCAAAGTCAAAGGAAGAAAAGATTGCTAATTGCGATCTGTCACTCCTTGCTTAACTATTGATTGTACGTCAATGGCTTGTAAATCAAATCGTTTTATTTAATCGATTTAGTTGTATTATGTAGAGTATCCATTAATAATCGAGGTTTAATCGATGTTTATCACATGTTTTATCGCTTTATCGCTAATCGCACCGCAATCGCAATCGTAGTACAGAACCTGTGAATCGGGGTGTTATTCTGTATATTGTTTTACGTGTGTGTGTTATTTATGTGTTACTTGTGCATGTTTACTTTATGTTGTGGTGATTAATCGAAACACAATCGCAACTCTATCGCACTCGACTCGCAAACGTCAAACACAAGTTATTTAGGATGATTGTATGTTAGATATAGTATTTGTGTGATTATTATTAACTTATTATATCGCATAATCGATACCCGCTTAAACGCATCGCAACGCCCAACACGCGAAACGAAACGTCGAAATGCAACTCGTCGGAGCCACTCGATCGAATGACCATTCGATCGAATGGCCATCCGATCGGATTGCCATCCGATCGAAGTGTCATCCGATCGATGAGCCATCCGACACCTGCACCCCACTTTCCTCTTTTGGCAACCTATAAATACCCCTGTCACATCACCAACAGTGATGTGACAGCTCTCTCTCATTCGATCAGCGTTCCAGACTAGTTTTCTCTTGATTTCTCGTGATTCTTGTAAGTTTTCAACTCAAATCTTGTATCTCTATGATCTACACACACTTCTTCATCATTTTCACCTTTGAATCTTAACTTTTAACCGTGAAATCAGAGGATTTGAGGTGTTCTAGGATGATGTCATCATGGAGTTCTTATGAACTTCAAGTTTTGGCCTCATTCCACCAAAAACAACTCAGATCTGAAGGATTTCCACATGATTTCACAATGATTTCACATAGATCTAAACATTTTCAAAGTTAAAAGGATTGAAAGAAACTTTTCCAACTCTCTTTCAACTCTTTTACACTCAATGCACTCAAAACCGTTAGAATCAGAGCTCGTTCAGGTCTTCTACTCATTTCTTAGTGAAGTATCAGTCTTAGATCTGAATTCTATCAAAGAGATGACCGATTTCGGATTGAACATGAACAACCGTCAAGCACAGTTGACTGGTCGGATTAGGGTGACTCCTGTTCGATCGGACGACTTAGGACTTGATGAGGTTCTGTTGTTTAGTACGTTATCATACCGTCTCAAGCAAACCGCAAAACTTTTCAAAATAATCAAGTTCAAGACGATTAGGTCATTGGGACGGATTGCCGTCCGAAGGGATTGCCATCTGATCGAACAAAAATCCGATCGGATTGCACTTGAGCCTCCAATACTTAAACATTTTTCAATTTTCAAAACAATCTGAATGTCGAATGGATTGCTGTCCGATCGGATTGCCATCCGATCGAACGACAATCCAATCGGGTGACATTTAGAATTTCAACACTTAACCATTTTCATAATTTTCAAAGATCATCAGTTTGTAACGGATTACCATTCGATCGGAAGACCATCCGATCGAATGACCATCCTGCTGTGAACTTGTTCTCATTAGAAATGTCTCGCCAATTGGATCGCTATCCGTTCGATCGATCGACCTGAAAGGTAGAGATACTTCTCTGATTTTAAAATGCTACAACGAAAACTTCAAAGCCATCATACATAAACACATCCTTCCCAAACGAATGTTAACCCGACCGAATGGCCATCCGATCAAATGACCGTCCGAACGGATTGACATCCGATCGAATGACCATCCGATCGGATTGCCATCCGATCGGATTACCATTCGACACTCAATCACTTTGCACCGTTTATCGCGCCGTTCTTCGCTTATGCTATCGTTAACTATTCAGGCTAATCTCTCAGCGCTCCCTTCAATCCAAGAGAGTGTTTATTTACTTCAACACAATCTGTGAGTATACTCGAACCCTTTTTGCTTTACACACTTTTGGGTGTTACATACGTTACTTATTCAAATCACAATCGACACACAACGCAACACTATTTATTCGCTGATCGTTAATGCATGCTACGTGTTATTCGATGAATGCTTGTAATTTATGTTAACATAGTGATTGTTGCCTGACACCTTAGCAACGATAGTACTATAGTTTGGACTCAGCACCTGTCGTGGACATGGGTTGTTAAGGGATTTACTTCACGTGTCCCAGTGGGGATATGTGATACGCATTCTACAACTCGCAGTCACGTCTTGCATATTTCATTGTCGATAACCTACTAGCCTTCACTTTGCTACATGTTACATGCTAGTTATGCGTAAACGATTTCGAACTCTAACATAGTATCAAACTTGTATGCTCACCTTTACACTATGTGTATTGACTCTATTTTAACGTATGTGACAGGTGTTTGAGATGCTAGGATGTTGCTTGCTTCATGGAATCGAGTAGGAGAGTCTAGAAACAAACAATTTAAATTTGAGTTGTCGGAACATGATATTTATCTTTGAGATATTTGGTCTGTAATAACTATTTGCTTTGGTATGTTATGGTATGGGACATAATATTTAAATATCTGGTAATGTAGTTGTTATGGATTTCTCCTGGACAATCTGTTTCGCTCAATGCCGCGCCCCGATGTTTCCGTCATCGGTTGGGGTGTGACAACTACGACCACATGTGACATCACGGGATTCTATCCGTTTATCATATACTGATTTTAGTTAGCCTACTAGCTTATGATCACATAAGTGACATCAGGGTTTTCAGAATGATATTCAAGTTAACCTTAATCATAAATAGAGTTACCGTAGAGTAATTACGGACCATGAACATACCGGTGACGAGTGCAGGATCAACCCAAGCCTTCCTAGTATCTAGCTCACATGCTTTACCTTTGGCACTTTGATCCTTTTATTTGGGTCAGTCCCATTTGAAATGTCCATGCTTTCCACATCTGAAACATCCTACAAGTTCGAATCCATCTAAAGTTCTTTTAGCATGGCACCCAAGGGCTTCATGTTCGGCTCGGCCACATCTGTTATATTTCTTTCGTTCATTAACTGGGGCTTTCTTCACCAAACTGTTTTTGCCCATTTTGACCACTTTCTTTCCAGATTCACTGGCATTGACCGCAATTGCTTCACCCAGTTTGCGTTTCTTCTTGTCCTTTTTCTTGGAATTCTTCCTTGAATTCTCTAACTCACATTTTCCAGTGTCTCCATCCCTATGTTCGATACGCTGGATGATCTTAATAGTCAAACTACTGTGACAACCTATCTTCTCATACGGTGTTGCATCTTCATCATGTAAGACACCAGTAAATGATCTTGGGTTAGGAACCTGGAATGTTTTGTTCATACCTCTATATACTGTTCACCAAGTTAATGAAAAATGAAGATTACTGATACGTGGTCAAAAACCGGTGTTCGTTTATGTCTAAGTTCATGTTTTTATTTAACTTTTAATCTCGAATAGCCTACTTGTAAAAGGATTTGTGTTTTGCAGGTCTTGTGAAGTTTAAAGAGCTAATTGGGAGCTAAACGGGTCACCGGAGTGAAAACGGAACTACCGGGACGCGAAACGGGTCAACCGGACTTAAGAAATGGAAAAACAGAAAGTTAAAGTTCTGGGGGCCGTCGCCGATGACCATATGGTCCGTCGCCGACGGCTGGTATAAACTTCCGTCGCTAGATTTTTCCGTAGACAACAACATTGGCCGTCGGCCATAATTGAAGAAGCACGGACCGTCGCCGACGGGGCTTCAAGCCGTCGACGACGGCTCCCCTAAGTTGTTGACGCGTTGTTTTGGTTTGTTGGAACGATAAAAAAGGATGGGAGTCATCACTTTTCGGCGGTTACACAATATTTTGAGTTTTGAACATCTCTTGGAGCCAATTCTTATCATCTATCAATCATCTATCACCTTCCATCAACCCAACCATCATCTCCATCATCCGAATCAACCGAATCAAAACCCTAATTCATCACCATTACAATCATCCTTCAATCCTCCATCCATTCAATTTCTCCATCACAAACCCTAACCACCATTCCATCATTATCCAAACTTCAAGATGATCAAGATCAAGCTTCCAACATCCGGTGATCAAGTTCTTTCGATCATGCGCGGCTAATTTCTAGGAGGTTTCACCCCGGTGTAGACTTTTGTAAGATTTAGGGTTTATTATGTTTTGATGATTGTTTTGTGACAACTTGAAGTATATTTGAATCTTAGACAATTGTCCTACGTTGGTATTGAATTTGCAAATTGTCGAGTGAATGATTAAATTTGACTTTGTGAAATGAATACACGTATTTATGCCTTGTCTTTTGATAGGATTTGCTAGTCTAAAGTAACGAAGTGCATCATGGTCCGTTGTTTATGACGTTGATAGCGATTGGCACCTAAGCTTTGTGATTGCGACCCGTTAATGAATTATTTCAAGTAAAGCTAATTGAAATACATAGTAACCCTAAGTCTTGCATTAGTTGAAACCGGGTGTGAGCTTGTTTTCTTATTATTGTTCAATCAATCAATTTCATTTCTTGCAATTTGTTAATCATTAGTAGTTAATCCATTCAATCATTTTAGTAATTTTAATTCCCATCTTTCAATCAAACAAAAATATACAAAAACAAGATAGCAAGCTTCATAAGTTGTGACTCATATTTCAATTCAATCAAATCCACTCGCAAACCACATACTCTTCGTGGTTCGACCCTTTACTACCGCTAACTATTTGTTAAGGGTAATTTGGGACTAAAAATATTATCTTTGACTGGAGCGCGACACTCTGATCAATTACTCTTAGATAATATCATAACATAGGAAACTCACAAAAAATTTCCAATCATTATTCTGTCACACCCTGACTTTTGCGGAAGCGTGGTTATTGGTGTGACCTCTTAATACCATAGCATTCAATCATAACAAATCCTAAATGATAAAACCATAAGATATTCATCCATATATTAAGTTTAGAAAATACCACAACATACTTGTCTGAAAAGTTGACACCAACTTAAGTTACAAACCACAACGTGTTCAAATGAGTTCATGAAGACTCAACCAAAAGACTTTAAATAAAACCGGGTTTAGAAACATGTATCCCGTCCAGGAATAGGATACATCTCCTAAACTTTACGATCATGGATGACATCTTTTATTTAAACGCAGCTTGACAACATGCACACACCTGCCATATCCACTTAGTTCCCTGAAATACATGTAATTTGAAAAACATCAACAAAAGTTGAGCGAGTTCATGTGTATGTGTATGAATAAACCTTTAAAGTATGTCTGTATGAATGAATGTCCCTGGTATGTAGCAATAAGGAAAAACAGATCACCAATGGGTTGCAAAGCCAATGGTATGTGTGAAATGGTGCAGGAAGACTCAAACCTAGCAAATTTGTACCGGGCCTCCGGCTGGAAGACATAGTCACCCTATGAGCCACCCTGGTCCCCATGGGTGTGGGCTCGCTACACCCAAATAGATCTATCACTCATGTCCCTTGGTTCTACGACAAGGATTAATGGCCTTAAGTGTTATACCCATCTTTCACATGATCTAGCAGAAACCCTCCTTAAGCTAATCATACCATGTATAAAACGTTGTAGTAATTGTAACATGTATTTCACCCCCGAAGTATAAAACTGAAAACAGTTAAAAGAAAAGGGGGACATGAACTCACAGTATTGCGTCTTCAGAATCGTAACCCAAATCTCCTCAGCAAACACGACTACCTACAGTGTACTAACGTCTATTAGACGGACGGGCTGTGCCTTGGCTTAGAGTTTAACGTTTTTGAGTTACGTTTCTTATGTTCCCAATATTATTCCAAGTTATAATTACTTGTTAAAATAATAATCATTTTAACCTTAAATTATATTTGGTTTTGGAATAATTTGTTAAACAATATTTTGTACAGTACTTCTCAAGTATTTATTTTCGTATTTCCTTCCCAAGGATGGGGGTATTCCATACATGTATTTTCGTATTATTGTATTTGTAGTTCCAAATTCATATACTTTCATGTCTCACCTTAGAAAATATATAATAACTTATTTTGTCCCCAAAAAAATGTATTGTCCAGAAAATATATATTTTTCCAAAAATCATATATCTTCTAAATATACTAAGAAAATATATTTTTACTTCAAAAAATAATATATTTTCATTTTGTCAAAAATATGATACAACTTTGTAATATTTAAAAAAAATCATATTTTCATTTCTTGTATCCAAAATAATATTTACCAAAAATATATTTGTAACGGTATTTTTCGGAATATTGTGCGTGTAACTTATATATTTATTCCTTGATGTTGGGATTGAACCCTACCAGAGGAACAGATAATGAAAGCCAAAACTGGTTCACAACAGTGGATTCACAATAAGCAGCTGTTTACACTAAGTCTTCTCCCTTGAAAGTGATTATAACAGCTGATTGTCTTATATCCACTGCCCGGATACAACTGTTGCTGGTCTTCAAACTACTGATGAAGCCCAGAAGACTGCTAAAGAACTAAGCACTGCTGGTACAATCTACTGATGATAAAGCACTACCTAATCAAGGATTGATCAACTTTGAGGAAAGCACTGATGTAAAGAGAGAGCAGTAGTTTAGTATGTCATCTGTTTTATACAGTCAGTGGGTAAGATTAACAGTGCTTGTATAAGAACAGTAGATACAGGTTGTTAGGCTGTTAGACGTCGCTTTCATGGTGACGTCAGCTGAGATGCCTTAGTGGTTTGGCTTGTCTATAAATGGAGCAGTATTCTGTACTGTTACATTTGATCGTTTTGAGTGAGTTCTTCTCCTCAATTCAATCCTTTCATCTTGTACAACCAACCTTGGGGTATCTGGCCGAGGGGGAGTTTAGTTTGTAAGCCTGCATTGTAATCTTTTGCTTTGAATTGTAATCTTTCGACTCTATGAATAGGAAATGATTATCAAACTATATTCTCCTTTGATTGTGCTTACAAAGTTTGTTTTCATTTCCGCTGCACACATACTCTGTTCATTTCTGATTGATTTGTTCAATTTATACAAACAAGCACAATCACGAGAGCTTTCGATCCTAACAATTGGTATTGGATCTTGGACAGTCAAATTCGATCTAACAATCAATTTGACATAACAGTTCAGCTCAAAATTCATTGATATTAAGGTTGGTTGTATTCAGTTGAAAAACAGAGTAAGGTTTGATCATGCTTAACGTTGTTATTCAAATACTCTGTAAAACAACCAAGATGTCATAGACACACAAATTTCCCACAACAAGTGATGTCACGCACAAGTCACTCATAGTGTTCAGATCTGAAAACATATCTGTTAAAACTATGGTATTATTTCTTTTCAAAATTGATTTCAACTGTTGTTATGAAATTTGTGATGTTTTCATTAAATACTAAAGTATGAACCTCAAAATTAACAAAAACCGATGTTCATATAAACATTGGTGTTTTTGCTAACATAAAAATAGGGAAATTAAAACTTTAGTCATTTGATCTTATGTGTTGAAAACAGGTTGAGATCCTCAAAAGGAACAAATTAACTCTGTTAAAATACATTAAGAAAACAGGAGTCAAGATAGTCCGTATCATATGTAATGTGTGATTGGTCAAAAATTTGTACAAATATGGCTAAATCTCTTAAAGCATTACTACAAAATGATTCTGGATTAAGTATTCCTTCAATAGAGACCTCCCAGTAAGTATTTCATTACTTATGAATGGGAAGGGTAAAAAAAAGGGAAGAAGAAAATTCACAAAAACTCAGAAGTGTGTTTATCTCAAAACTTTTGAAGACAGAAGAAAAGAGTATAAACATAAAACACTTAAGAGTCAAAGATTGGTGTAACAATGGTTATTAAGCAACTATGTGAAATCATTGGTTCAGGGAAGTTTCTTGTTATAATAGTATTCCTAGTGAATGAATTTACAAGAGGACTAGACAAATTTTTAGAATCTTCACATGATAACAAAGTCTATAACAGGGTTTTCAAAACTCATGTGAACATGTGTCCTCATTTCTGTTGTAAATCAATCAACAGGAAAATGGTACCAAACAGTGGACAAAATGCATTTACAATTTCATACCACTGTTGTCAAACCACTGACCATTTTCATAAACTTGAGTATGAGATGATTATGTGCTTTATTAAAGTTTTACCAGGTTCTTTTGGTGCTGTTTTCAGAAAATCCTTTAAATTATTTTTTTCTTGATAAAGGATTTTCTCGAATAAAGCAGGATATATTATTCCTTATTTTTCTTTAGGAATAATATATTTTGAACTTGTCAGGATATATGACCTTATTTTTTTGTTGGAAATATTATCCTCATAATAGATAAAAAAGGAATGGTACTTTTGTCAAGGTCATGTCAAACTCAAGTTTGTTTTTACACTATGCAAAAGATTGATTGTTAACAGATCTTATCATACTTAGGTACTCATGTTTTAATTTAAATATTATAACAAAAATGAGTTGCCTTGGTAAAAAGTCTATATCATCTGGGATACTAAACCACTGCCAGAAATGTGTAAAAGCTTCAAAATGTGTAATTGACATGTGGCAAAACCTTGAATAAAAAATTCTCAAAACGGTTGCTGACATACCTGTCTTTCAAATCTTTACCATTTACCCTAATCACTGTTTTGTTCAAACATCTGTGTCCTAAACACTGTCCACTGCTGAAAGTCATCCTTTGTTCTCTCATTTTCTTGATAAACACTGTTATTCAAAATCAGTGTTTTATCCACTGATGTACTTATCCACTGATAGTAAAAATCACCCACTGTTTCACTTTATTACCGTTGTAATCACTGATGCTCGATTCATCAGTGGCTCTCAAAATAACTGTCCTCCACATATCATCTCTTTATCAGCGGATTGACACGTGGTCAGTTTTTAGCCCTCAGATATTTGTAACCGCTGCCACATCAGCACTTATTTTTCCCTAAATAAAACCCTGATCAAAACCCCAACCAGGGTTTTACACTGTCGAATTGAATTCCAAAAATTCTCTTCTCAAAGCAGTTTCCAAGCTCCACTTCAAAACATTCTTCATTCTTCTTCGTCTTTCCAATCTCCATTTCATCAAAATGACGAAATCAAAATCAAAATCAAAGTCAAAATCATCATCTTCGTCCAAAAAGGTCGCTCAGACGGCCGCTGAACCCATTGAAATTGTCACACCCTGACCACGTATAACATACAAAACGTGGCGGAAACGTCGGGGAGTGTTGTAACAGAATTAATTGTTTCATAACCATGGTATTAAAAGTTGTATTTTATTTATCAACATAAGAGTTACATTGTCTTAAACAGGAAACAAAGAGTTCATAACATAATTAAACTAGTCTATCTTCTTTTTATGTCTCTAAGGCACAGGTCCGCCCTAGTGTCACGATCATCATCCTACGAAAAAGCTCCTGAAAACACATGTGAAAATAGGTACGTCAGCATAAAAATGCCTGTGAGATACATAGGTTTTGTAAAAATATGATTCATGACTTGTGTTCAAGAAAATGTTTAGTCATGAACCTTGTAATTTGCTTTGTTTTGTAAATCGTTTGAAAAACAATAAGTTCAGATGATATGTATAAATAAATGTAAGGTTAAATGAATAACCATGTAAAAATGAGTTTGTATAAGATAAGTTGTTTTGTAAATCAATGTCTTTGTGAAAATAAGTTGTTTATGTAAAATGTATTATGTCAAATATTGAAATGATTTAAGTAACGCTACGACATGTAATATCATACAAACACTTGTTTATAGGAAGTACCAACGGCGTATCCACCATGCTTGTATCATATTACACACGCCTCGTTACTCAAATCACTTACTCAAACCAACCACCAATGTAAATTGTTTTTGTATAAATGAATTGTTATGTGTTAATGTGTAAACCATATCGAAATGTCTATGTTCAATGTAAACCACCAAATGTGTATATCAATGTCAAAATGTTTATGTTTAATGTAGATCATGTAATGTGTACCCAAAAATATCATGTATGGTAAGTGAAATATATCAACTAAACCATATGTAAAAATGCACAAAAACAAGGTATTGAAGTAAAACATGGTTTAAATCAAAGTTATGTTTTTGTGGAACAAATGCATGCTATACTGATACAAACATTTATGCGGTATTGTGAAAATGCATACATCCAAGCCTTGAGACTGTGGCGATAAACCCTTAAACAAATTAAAGGTTTATCTAAGTTATGTATATCGAATTCGGTCATTCCTTCCAATCCAAACAAACCCAGGATTTCAGGAACGGGAGTTGTCAATTCCTATGGTACCACTACCTACTAACGAACGGCGTGATCAATGTTAATGAATGTATTGTTCCATGTTAAACAACCCAAATGTCATACCAAAATGTAAGCATGTGATGTAAACAATTGTACTAAGTATGCACACAATGGGCATACATAGCATGAAATGTAATGTAAAACAATGTACTAAGTATGCACACAATGGGCATATATTGCGTGAAATGTAATGTAAAACAATGTACTAAGTATGCACACAATGGGCATATATAGCTTGAAATGTAATGTAAAACAATGTACTAAGTACACACACAATGGGCATACATAGCATGAAATGTAATGAAATCATGTACTATAATGTACTAACGAACATAGCAGGTATATGATGTGAAAACATGGAAAGCATGAAAGTAACAAGTAAGCACATGTGTTTCACCCCAAAACAGTTTGGAAAACAGTAAAAGAGGGGTCTATGTACTCACTTGAGATTGCTCAGAAGTCCTAAGATAACCACCACGCAATGCTAGAGATCACGGAATCAAACGACACCTAATATAGGTAACTATGTTAATAAACCGGACCTAATATCGGAGGATCGGATAGAATGAGGGTTCATAAACCAAACGAGTATGGAGACTCGTGTAATATGGTTTAACAAAGCCCACATACTAAAACGAAACTTAACCTAAGTGTTTGTGACCCATTACGACCCGTTTAGGTAGCTTATGCTACTTTAACGCGTCGTTCGCGTAACACGCGTTCGGAACGCCTAACTAGTCCTATGACAAGTAAAATATGCCTTAACATGTCTAATATGGTTGTCAAATCAGTTTAGATGTCAAAAGTTATGCTACATATGTTTAAAACGAATTTTGGCCTCAAAGGGGTATTTTGGTAATTTACCTAAGGCATATAAACTACCTATCATACAACTACTTAAACGAAGCAACCATAAGGTATAACCTCGGAGGGTTATTCCCTATATACTATGGTCACCTAATGTGTTTGGTCGGATCCTAATGATCGACCAAATGGGTCGGGTTCGAAGGTATAAGCGATTTATCAGATCGCTTATCCTTACGACCCTAGACAGCGTGGTAATCAGTAGGCATAGTCCCAAGGGACTATAGCCATCGTGATTACAATCACGTTGCGAAGTTCAAACGAACTTCGCATTGACCATAAACTGGTCAACGCAGAAAGTCAAACAAAGTTTGACTTTCGGACTCGAAAAGCAATAAAAGAACGAAAGAATACTTACGAAGGGTCCCCGAATGCTAATCTAGATCAAAATAACTCAGGTATGAAACAATGGTTCCAACTTAGAGTCTTTTTGATCAGATTCTTGTGAGGAATGAGTGAAAATGTGATGGGTATTTATAGGATTTCCCGAACCGTTAGGATCGTTTCTTGGAAAATGTGATCGAATCTCGTGCGTACATTTGTTGGAAAGTTGTGGTAACTAAAAATGGCCCATAATGAGCTGAAAGGGCAAGTGTGAGTGTGTGGTTGTGAGTTAATCAGCTGAAATCTGCTGACTAATCAGTCTTATCTGATCTGGGAGCCTGACGCGGGCCGCGTAAGGATACACATAAAACTTACGCAGGCCGCATGGCCATGTCTGATCAGAACTAACTTTCAGAAATGACAGTTTTGGTCCCTGCACGTGTTTAAGGCCATTTCAGACACTTCTAAGGCCCGTAAAGCCAACTTTAAGGCCCTAAAATGATGCCTAAACATTTTGGACATGAAGCATGCTCAAAAATATGTCGGATGCTGGTTCGTTTGGTCGTACAAACGCGATGTTCGCTTAATTACGACAGAATGCGCACAAGCGCGAAAAACGATCCAAATGACGCGACGAATGGATTTTTCTTAAGCCAAACACTAAAATAAAGTATTTTAGTGCTTACATAAATTTTTGGATGTCCGGATGTATTCAGAACGTAAGTTATGCGCGAAAGCGCAAACTTGTGCACTTTTTGACGCTTTTAGTCCCTGAATGACCCAAAAGTTTATTTTAGCACACCGAACACCTCAAAGACTATTTCTAAGCTATGTAGAGGATATTTATGGTATGTTTAACTTATGGTCATGTTTCAGAATGTTCGTTACAGTTCAAATTGTCATACTTTCACAGTTTGTCAAGTCTAGTCCCTGTAAGCGAATTAACTTGTTTTTGCCATACCAAAGCCTTTAAAACTTATTTCTAAGTTATGTAGAGGTTATTTAAGGTATGTTAAGTATGTGTTGAAGTTCCGGAGTATTTGTCGCATTAAACTGATTACGTTTACGCACCAGTTTGCGTATAAACCTCCAGAAAGCGAGGTAGAGTTTGAAATTACATAAAAGTCAAAACATGAAAAATGTAAAACACAACCAAACAAACATTGGGATCAAATAACATTATTTTATTGATAATTGAACTGTTCACAATGATAATAAGCACAGATGTTACAGTCTCCCCTACTTGTGGAAATTTCGTCCCGAAATTTATTTAGAGGAAACTCGTGGAAAAAGATGCGGATACTTCGCCTTCATTTGATCTTCGCGTTCCCAAGTAGACTCGGGTCAACGTTTAGCTTCCCAGCGAACTTTGACCAAAGGAATGCGCTTGCGTTTAAGCCACTTGACTTCACGTTCCATGATTTCCACAGGCTTCTCAACAAATTTCAGTGTTTTATCAACACGAATTTCGTCAAGTGGTATGTGGAGGTTCTCATCAGCTAAACACCTCTTGAGATTGGACACGTGAAAGGTTGGATGAACATTTCCAAGTTCAGGAGGTAACTCAAGTCTGTAGGCTACCTTTCCAATTCTTTCGACGATCTTGAATGGTCCAACGTATCTAGGTGCAAGTTTTCCTTTCTTTCCAAATCTGATCACACCTTTCCAAGGTGAGACCTTAAGTAATACTCGATCACCGACTTGAAATTCCAAGGGCTTGCGTTTTGGATCCGCGTAACTCTTTTGACGGCTTCTAGCTGTCTGAAGGTTATCACGAACTTTCTTAACCTTGTCAGTTGTCTCTAAAATGAGGGCAGGTCCAGTAAGTTGAGCCTCGCCGATCTCATTCCAGCAGACTGGTGAACAACATTTTCGACCATAGAGAGCTTCGAAAGGAGCCATTTTGATGCTGGTGTGATAACTGTTATTGTAGGAGAATTCAATTAACGGAAGATGTGAATCCCAACTACCACCAAAGTCGATCACACAAGCTCTAAGCATATCCTCCAGAGTCTGGATTGTTCTTTCAGATTGACCATCCGTTTGCGAATGATAAGCTGTACTCAGATTAAGTTGGGTCCCCATAGCAGATTGCATGGTTCTCCAAAAATGAGAAGTGAAACGAGCATCTCTGTCAGAGATGATGTTCAAAGGAACACCATGTCGAGCTACAATTTCATCCACATAGATTTTAGCAAGTCTGTCAGCAGGAAAATCCTCACGGATTGGCAAGAAATGTGCTGACTTAGTAAGACGATCAACGACTACCCAGATGGCATCGTGACCTTTCTTTGTGCGTGGAAGTTTGGTAACAAGATCCATAGTAATGTTTTCCCATTTCCAAAATGGAATCTCTGGTTGCACCAATAAACCAGAAGGACGTTGATGTTCAGCCTTAACCTTAAGACAAGTAAGGCATTTTGATACGTATAAGGCAATGTCTTTCTTCATACCAGGCCACCAATAGTGAATACGAAGATCCTTATACATCTTATCTGAGTCCGGATGAATAGAGTAACCAGACTTATGGGCTTCATCCATAAGCAAGGTACGAAGATCATCCTGGCTTGGGACCCACAAACGGTCCATGAAGTAATATGATCCATTGTCCTTCAGTTCAAGAGCAGGTGTTATGTGATAGGGAAATTCCTTATCCATCAAACCTTGTGAAACACAAGATTGTTGAGCCTGAGAAATGCATGCTTGGATATCGGATCGAGCTTGAATAACAGATTGAACACGAACACAATGAAGCTTAGTACGTTCCTTGCGACTCAATGCATCAGCTACGATATTCGCCTTACCAGGATGGTAGCGAATTTCGCAGTCATAGTCGTTTAAAAGCTCAACCCAACGTCGTTGCCTCATGTTGAGTTCTTTCTGGTTGAAGATATGCTGAAGACTTTTGTGGTCCGTGAAAACCACACATTTTGTACCGTACAAATAGTGTCTCCAGATCTTAAGAGCGAAGACAACTGCACCCAACTCAAGATCATGAGTGGTGTAGTTCTTCTCATGTATCTTCAACTGCCTCGATGCATATGCTATGACTTTGTTCCTTTGCATCAGGACACAGCCAAGACCCAATTTAGATGCATCGCAAAAAACGACGAAATCATCATTGCCCTCAGGCAGAGTCAGAACAGGCGCGTCGCAAAGTTTTTGTTTCAAGTGTTGAAAAGCTTCCTCTTGCTTGAATACCCACTCAAAGAGCTTGTTCTTCTGAGTTAGAGCAGTTAGAGGAACTGCAATCTTTGAGAAGTTTTCTATGAAGCGGCGATAATAACCCGCTAGACCAAGAAAAGAACGAACTTCAGTAGGAGTAGTAGGCGTATCCCAATCCTTAAGCGCACTGATCTTGGAGGGATCTACATGAATACCTTGTTCGTTGATAATGTGCCCCAAAAATTGAACTTCTTTAAGCCAAAATTCGCACTTGGAGAATTTGGCGAAAAGTTGCTCTTTCTTTAGGAGTTCCAAAGTAAGACGAAGATGTTGCTCATGATCAGCTCGCGTCTTAGAATAAATCAAGATGTCGCCAATAAAAACAATGACGAACTGATCCAAATAAGGCTTGCAGACCCTATTCATTAAGTCCATGAAAACAGCAGGAGCATTAGTCAAACCGAATGGCATAACTGTGAACTCATAATGCCCATAACGAGTGCGGAACGCTGTCTTGAGAATATCTTCTTCATGCACCCGAAGTTGATGATATCCAGATCGCAGATCAATCTTCGAAAAATAAGAAGCGCCCTGTAACTGATCAAAGAGATCGTCTATGCGTGGTAGGGGATATCGATTTTTGATGGTAAGCTTGTTAAGCTCATGATAATCGATACACATCCTAAAGGATCCATCCTTATTCTTGATAAAAAGAACGGGAGCACCCCAAGGTGAAAAGCTGGGACGGATAAAGCCTTTGTCAGAGAGCTCCTGAAGCTGCTTAGACAACTCTTGCATCTCAGACGGTGCAAGACGATATGGAGCTCTGGCAATGGGATTTGCACCAGGTATGAGATCAATGCGTAACTCGACTTGGTGTGCTGGAGGTAGACCAGGTAACTCTTCAGGGAAAACTTCAGAATAATCCCGAACGACAGGAATATCTGAAATAGACTTACCCTTGCCTTTATCTGCTGTAACATGTGCTAAGAAAGCCACATAGTTCTTCCGCAGATATTTCCGAGCTTTAAAACAAGACATGAGCTTGAGGCCACCAGACGGTTTCTCACCTTGAACCTGTAGGATCTCGCCTGTCGAAAGCGGCACACGAACAATCTTCTCAGAACAAACTATCTCTGCGCGATGCTTGGATAACCAATCCATACCCACAATGACGTCGAAGCTTCCAAGTTGCATTGGCGTGAGGTCGATAGGAAAAAGATGGTCGTTAAGGTTCAACTGGCAGTTGCAAAAACAGAATCAAGAATAATGGGTTCACCACTAGCAACCTCTACTGTCAAAGGTTTATCTAGTTTTGTTCTAGACACGCGAAGCATTGGCTCAAAAGACAATGACACAAAACTCTTGTCGGCACCCGAATAAAAAAGAACAGATGCAGGCTGATTATTAATAAAGAACGTACCGTTCACCACATTATCGTCCGCCTGCGCCTCTTGGGCATTCATGTTGAAAGCTCGCCCTCGAGCCTGAGCCTGATTCTGGTTTGCATTCTGATTCTGGTTAGCTAGCCTTGGGCACCGGTTTCTTTAGTGGGTCAGATCCCCACAGTTATAACAAGCACCTGGTGGGTAGTGTGGTCGTGCAGCTTGACCCTGTTGCTGAGCAGCTTGTTGAGCCGGGTTCTGAACTGCCCGATTCTGAGCAAACCAACAAACATCGGCAAGATGACCTGACTTCCCACAGTTAGTACAGAAACGGCACTGATGTTACGGCTGATGGTGACTTTTGCACCTATTGCACAAAGGTGCATTTCCTGAATAGGGCTTCTTCGCTGGAGGCGGTGCGGGTTGGTTGGGAGCTGCCTGGTTAGCTTGGGCAGTGACAGCATAGTTTTGGGAAGCCTTACGCTTCCTTGCCCTTTTTGATGAACCAGAATCCTTTCCGTTCTTGTTTTGACCTTTCTTGCTATCTTCCTTGTCAGACGACTGTTTCTTGCCCTTGTCACCCTTCCTGTGTAATTTATTCTTCCGAATATGCGACTCAGTCAATGTCGCTGATAACTCGATCGCCTGACGGAGTGTGGCAGGGTTACTACCAGTAATGATGTCTTGCACTGAGTCAGGTAGGCCGTCGATGTACCTTTCGATAGCCTTGTCGAGTGGGGTAACCATTGTTGGGCAAAGCAGACTCAACTTTTCAAACCTATCAGTATACGCCCTGTGCTCACCACTATCTTGCTTAAAATCATCAAACTCCTTCTCCAACGCTCGCTGTTCATGACGAGGACAGAACTCCCTCATCATAAGAGCCCTAAGTTCAGCCCAAGTTTGTGCTAGAGCAACCTCTGCACCACGGTCTCTCATTACCCCATTCCACCATGTAAGAGCCCTCTTCTGAAACACACTCGAAGAAAACTCGACCTTGCGATTGTCAGGACACTACACGTGGTGAAAAGTATTCTCAATGCTCTCAAACCATTGAAGAAGCCCAGTCGCTCCTTCAGAACCACTAAACTTGAGTGGTTTAGCCGAGTTAAAATCCTTGTATTTGCATGGAGCATTGTTATTGTTGTTGGCTTGGTGCCATTGAGCAAAGAGATTTGGGAATTGAGCAGCCATCTGCTGCGCAATGATTTCTGCCAGTTCGGCAGTCGCTATCTGGTTTTCGCGTCGAGGAGGCATTCTAAAAGAGGAAAACATGAAAGGAAACGAGTGAGATGATTGGATGAGGAGAATGAGATGAAACAAAATTAGCAAAAGAAAAGATGGTGGTCATTTGTCCTCATTACCAAGCAAACAAACGACACTCAGTGACTAATCAAAGTAAATGGATCAAAAATAATGTATCGCGAATACATGCTCGCCTATAAGTGAACACTCATCCCAAGAATTCCCAGGTAAGCACAACTGGTCTCGCGTCTGATGAGACATATACGAAGTGCTTGCCTAGACAGAAAACCCAGAATACAGGCATTCACTCTTCCAGTTTGCAGGTGTTCACACTATTTAGAACCCAAAACTTTGACGAGATTTTGAAAATTTGAAGGCACAAGGCCAAAAATTTAGTCAAACTGGAAGGGTTCAAAACCTTACAAAAGAGGGTTCAAAACCTTGTAATAAATCATTCAAAAACAGAAGATTGTTTTTCAAAAATCGTTTCGAAAAATTTGGTTTTTGTTTTGATAATCACCTAAGGATAGGTGATGTACATGTTTTAAGATCTAAACACAAGATAACTTGTGTTAGGGTCCTAGAAAGGTTATAGTCTAGGTCAAAGCATTACTAATAACCTAATTCCCTACAACCATTGGCTCTGATACCAACTCTTCTGTCACACCCCGACCACGTATAACATACAAAACGTGGCGGAAACGTCGGGGAGTGTTGTAACAGAATTAATTGTTTCATAACCATGGTATTCAAAGTTGTATTTTATTTATCAACATAAGAGTTACATTTAGGGCTGTAAACGAACCGAACGTTCAGCGAACAGTTCGTGAACCGTTCGGCGGGAAGTTCGTTTATGTTCGTTCGTTTACTAAACGAACGAACATGAACAAGAAATTTCGTTCGATTAGTTAAATGAACGAACATGAACAGAGGTCTCGTTCGTTCGATTATGTTCGTGAACGTTCGGTAAGGTGTTCGTGAACATTCGTTGATTTGCATTCGTTTATATTCGTATGTTTGTGTTTTAACTGAAGATATTTGTACTTTATTATATTTTATTTGTACTTTTTATATTATTAAACTTTTATTTATTTTATTACCCTAACAATTAAACTAAGAAACCCACTTTCACCTTGTTTATGCATCATTTTCCTTTCATTTCTCATTATTTACATCGCCGAATACGATTGACCTCCGTACCACAATAAGGGATTCAAGTTCGAGTGCTACTCTCTGGGCCATCTATCTTTATCCTTCGTCGCGTTTGCCAAATTTATTTGTGTTCGTGAACCGTTCGCGAACACGCTCATTTCCTTAATGAACGAACACGAACATAAAATTTCGTTCGGTAAGTGTTCATGAACCGTTCGTGAACACATTTATTTCCTTAACGAACGAACACGAAATAGGCCTTGTTCGTGTTCGTTCGGTTCGTTTACAGCCCTAGTTACATTGTCTTAAATAGGAAACAAAGAGTTCATAACATAATTAAACTAGTCTATCTTCTTTTTATGTCTCTAAGGCACAGGTCCGCCCTAGTGTCACGATCATCATCCTACGGAAAAGCTCCTGAAAACACATGTGAAAATAGGTACGTCAGCATAAAAATGTCTGTGAGATACATAGGTTTTGTAAAAATATGATTCATGACTTGTGTTCAAGAAAATGTTTAGTCATGAACCTTGTAATTTGCTTTGTTTTGTAAATCGTTTGAAAAACAATAAGTTCAGATGATATGTATAAATAAATGTAAGGTTAAATGAATAACCATGTAAAAATGAGTTTGTATAAGATAAGTTGTTTTGTAAATCAATGTCTTTGTGAAAATAAGTTGTTTATGTAAAACGTAATATGTCAAATATTGAAATGATTTAAGTAACGCTACGACATGTAATATCATACAAACACTTGTTTATAGGAAGTACCAGCGGCGTATCCACCATGCTTGTATCATATTACACACGCCTCGTTACTCAAATCACTTACTCAAACCAACCACCAATGTAAATTGTTTTTGTATAAATGAATTGTTATGTGTTAATGTGTAAACCATATCGAAATGTCTATGTTCAATGTAAACCACCAAATGTGTATATCAATGTCAAAATGTTTATGTTTAATGTAGATCATGTAATGTGTACCCAAAAATATCATGTATGGTAAGTGAAATATATCAACTAAACCATATGTAAAAATGCACAAAAACAAGGTATTGAAGTAAAACATGGTTTAAATCAAAGTTATGTTTTTGTGAAACAAATGCATGCTATACTGATAAAAACATTTATGCGGTATTGTGAAAATGCATACATCCAAGCCTTGAGACTGTGGCGATAAACCCTTAAACAAATTAAAGGTTTATCTAAGTTATGTATATCGAATTCGGTCATTCCTTCCAATCCAAACAAACCCAGGATTTCAGGAACGGGAGTTGTCAATTCCTATGGTACCACTACCTACTAACGAACGGCGTGATCAATGTTAATGAATGTATTGTTCCATGTTAAACAACCCAAATGTCATACCAAAATGTAAGCATGTAATGTAAACAATTGTACTAAGTATGCACACAATGGGCATACATAGCATGAAATGTAATGTAAAACAATGTACTAAGTATGCACACAATGGGCATATATAGCATGAAATGTAATGTAAAACAATGTACTAAGTATGCACACAATGGGCATATATAGCATGAAATGTAATGTAAAACAATGTACTAAGTACACACACAATGGGCATACATAGCATGAAATGTAATGAAATCATGTACTATAATGTACTAACGAACATAGCAGGTATATGATGTGAAAACATGGAAAGCATGAAAGTAACAAGTAAGCACATGTGTTTCACCCCAAAACAGTTTGGAAAACAGTAAAAGAGGGGTCTATGTACTCACTTGAGATTGCTCAGAAGTCCTAAGATAACCACCACGCAATGCTAGAGATCACGGAATCAAACGGCACCTAATATAGGTAACTATGTTAATAAACCGGACCTAATATCGGAGGATCGGATAGAATGAGGGTTCGTAAACCAAACGAGTATGGAGACTCGTGTAATATGGTTTAACAAAGCCCACATACTAAAACGAAACTTAACCTAAGTGTTTGTGACCCATTACGACCCGTTTAGGTAGCTTATGCTACTTTAACGCGTCGTTCGCGTAACACGCGTTCGGAACGCCTAACTAGTCCTATGACAAGTAAAATATGCCTTAACATGTCTAATATGGTTGTCAAATCAGTTTAGATGTCAAAAGTTATGCTACATATGTTTAAAACGAATTTTGGCATCAAAGGGGTATTTTGGTAATTTACCTAAGACATATAAACTACCTATCATACAACTACTTAAACGAAGCAACCATAAGGTATAACCTCGGAGGGTTATTCCCTATATACTATGGTCACCTAATGTGTTTGGTCGGATCCTAATGATCGACCAAATGGGTCGGGTTCGAAGGTATAAACGATTTATCAGATCGCTTACCCTTACGACCCTAGACAACGTGGTAATCAGTAGGCATAGTCCCAAGGGACTATAGCCATCGTGATTACAATCACGTTGCGAAGTTCAAACGAACTTCGCATTGACCATAAACTGGTCAACGCAGAAATTCAAACAAAGTTTGACTTTCGGACTCGAAAAGCAATAAAAGAACGAAAGAATACTTACGAAGGGTCCCCGAATGCTAATCTAGATCAAAATAACTCAGGTATGAAACAATGGTTCCAACTTAGAGTCTTTTTTATCAGATTCTTGTGAGGAATGAGTGAAAATGTGATGGGTATTTATAGGATTTCCCGAACCGTTAGGATCGTTTCTTGGAAAATGTGATCGAATCTCGTGCGTACATTTGTTGGAAAGTTGTGGTAACTAAAAATGGCCCCTAATGAGCTGAAAGGGCAAGTGTGAGTGTGTGGTTGTGAGTTAATCAGCTGAAATCTGCTGACTAATCAGTCTTATCTGATCTGGGAGCCTGACGCGGGCCGCGTAAGGATACACATAAAACTTACGCGGGCCGCATGGCCATGTCTGATCAGAACTAACTTTCAGAAATGACAGTTTTGGTCCCTGCACGTGTTTAAGGCCATTTCCGACACTTCTAAGGCCCGTAAAGCCAACTTTAAGGCCCTAAAATGATGCCTAAACATTTTGGACATGAAGCATGCTCAAAAATATGTCGGATGTTGGTTCGTTTGGTCGTACAAACGCGATGTTCGCTTAATTACGACAGAATGCGCACAAGCGCGAAAAACGATCCAAATGACGCGACGAATGGATTTTTCTTAAGCCAAACACTAAAATAAAATATTTTAGTGCTTACATAAACTTTTGGATGTCCGGATGTATTCAGAACGTAAGTTATGCGCGAAAGCGCAAACTTGTGCACTTTTTGACGCTTTTAGTCCCTGAATGACCCAAAAGTTTATTTTAGCACACCGAACACCTCAAAGACTATTTCTAAGCTATGTAGAGGATATTTATGGTATGTTTAACTTATGGTCATGTTTCAGAATGTTCGTTACAGTTCAAATTGTCATACTTTCACAGTTTGTCAAGTCTAGTCCCTATAAGCGAATTAACTTGTTTTTGCCATACCAAAGCCTTTAAAACTTATTTCTAAGTTATGTAGAGGTTATTTAAGGTATGTTAAGTATGTGTTGAAGTTCCGGAGTATTTTTCGCATTAAACTGATTACGTTTACGCACCAGTTTGCGTATAAACCTCCAGAAAGCGATGTAGAGTTTGAAATTACATAAAAGTCAAAACATGAAAAATGTAAAACACAACCAAACAAACATTGGGATCAAATAACATTGTTTTATTGATAATTGAACTGTTCACAATGATAATAAGCACAGATGTTACAGAAATTCCGTACAAATCCCCGCATAATTATTTGGGTCTACTCACAAAACCCACCAACAACCACACATTCGACTCCATCATTGACACCGTATCTGCTTCAAAGTACAAAACGTTGCTTATCGCAGATGCACCAATTTATCTGCAAACCCAGAGAGAGTTTTGGGAAAAGGCTACGCTTGAAAAACAAGATGATAAAATCATTGCCATCAACTCCTCTATACAGGGTAAAGCGATTCAAATTTCTCCACAATTAATTTCAGAAGTTTTTAAGCTCGATGATCAGAAAGGCAAAATTTCTTTTCCCAAAAACGAGATGAAAGCTGATTTTCTGAAAAGGGGATATGCAGAACAATCAAAGGTAGATACCATACAAAAAGGTTATTTCCCTTCTGCACCGAGATTTTTATTTCACACATTTTTTATGTGTGTTTCAAATAAAACCACAGCGTTTAACGAAATACCATTGAAGATCCAATGTCTGGGTTATGCTATTTTAAAAAATCAAAATTACAACTACTCCCAGGAGATCTTTAATGACGTGGTAAAAAACGTTGATAGCAAAGCATTTTTACTTTTTCCAAGGTTTCTAAGCTACTATTTTAAACAAAAATTTGAAAAAGAAAATGAATATTTGCTCAAACAAGGTGTTTATTTTCAAATAAAAGGTTTAACACTTGAAACATTCACTAGAATGTTGGCACCTATAAAAACAAAAGCAGAGGTGCCTGAGAAGAATTTAGCAGTTACCACTGCTCCTCAGGTATCTACTGCTGAGCCCACTGCTCCAGGTGATCATAGCAGCACAACCACTGCTTTGAAACCCACACCTGTCATTACCAAAAATACCAAAAAGAATACATCCAGAAAACCCACCAAACCCAAAACAAAGGCAACTCTGGAAGATAAGATCCCAGAGCAACTGCCAGTGACAAAACAACTGTCACCACAAACCACTGCTGCTACTTCCTCACAACAGTTGGTAGAAAGATCTCCACCCTTACCTAAAACTCCTCCTGCATCCTCACAAAAGGATCAGGTTATAAGCACAGGGACCCCACAATATGAAGCTCTAGACCCAATCGGATCCATCTTCCTCAGTCCTGATCCCAAAGACATGTCTCTTTCAACACCCATACCCTTACCAATCATATTACCACAATCCATAATACCCTTGTTGCATGCAGTTGCTATAGCTCAGACACAAACCAGTTCCTCTCTATCACCAATCACTAAGAGTATACTCCCACAAGTGACTGGGTCTGATGCTACCACCCCTGCTATCCCAGCAACAACTGAGGAGGCTACACCCCTTGAGTTACAAGTAACTCTTGGTGGTAGTTCAAGTGGAGCAGCAACTACAACTGATGGATCAACAGATCTTCAGTTGGACAGTTGTTTCATTAGTAAGACTCCCTTGAAGGCAATTTCTTCCATAGCACCTCTGGTAACAACTAGTGAGTTTGTTTTGACCACTGGTAAAATAACAAGGTTATCAAGTGCTGAAGAAAGAAGTCCCCAGTACCAAGAACAAGGGGCATCAATGGATGATTTTTGGGACTTAGTTCCTAAGTCACACAATGACAACCACTGCTGGTGGGGAATCAGATGATCCCATTAAAGTGGGTGATGATCCAAAATATCAGGAATTGACGGACAGAGTTGAAAAACATGAAACATCGGTTGCTGAAATAAAGGCTATGGTGCGAGAGATTCTAAAAGCTCAGAAAGCACAATCCACTGCTGTTCCACCTCAAGCACCTGCTCCATCACAAGCACTTGCTGCAAATGAGCTCTGGAATCTCTTTCAACCCATGCTTGAAAAACAAAAACAAATGGCTGATCAGCAGCATGCAATACATGTACAAATGCTGACAAACATGGTGGAAGCAAGATTTAAAGATACTCAAGCAGACATCAATGCTATCAAGGCTCACATACAAAGCACTGCTCATGGTGGAAAAGTTCCCTCTACTATCTTTTTCATGGATCAGATAATGCCAAAAAGGGGGAGAAAATCAAGTTGAAGAAGAAGGGAATAGAAGATGGCCTGTATATTGACCCAGATCAAGAAAAACAGACATCCAAACCTCAAACCACAAAATCTCAAACTTCCATCCAAACAGCTGATACATCAGTGGTTTCAAAAACTGCTTGTCAAACAGTTGCCATCTCTTCAACACACACTACTACAACACACACTACCACTGCCCTACCATCACTACCTCCTGTCATAAAACAGAAGACACCAGATGTTACAACATCTGGTGTAATGACAACAGCGGTTGAAACACCAGTTGTTTCAACAGCTGTTAGTCAGACACTTTCCATCACTCAAACCACTGATCCACCCAAGACATCATCAACATCACCAAAAACAACTTCATCGCTTTCAACCCCTGCTCAAAAGCAGAAGACAACTACTGACACATCAGTATATGTAATGACAACAGAGGTTGAGACACCAGTTGTTTCAACAGCTGTTAGTCAACCATCCACCACTGCTCTCATCATTCCAACATCACAACCAAAATTACCTCCACCCATAAAGCTTCACAAAAGAAAAAGAGAAACAACTCAGGCAACTGATGAAAAATATGATCCTGTAGCCGCTAAATATCCACTGGAACTAGAAGCTGTGAAAAATGAGATGAAACAATTTTACACCGAGGATGATCATTCAAAAAGAAGATTTCCTTCTCTCATAGGCTTCGTAGTCCAAGAAGACATGGATGAATATCTCGAGATGAAAGCAAGGCAAGCAAAGATTAGAGCTAAACTCGAATGCAAAGATCAAGGTGATGAAGCCATTTATGAAAAATTGGAATTTTTGCTCACAAAAGTCAAGCTGATGGAAAACTATGCACAAGATCTGAGCAAAGAAAAAGAAGATCAATGAAAAGAAATGAGAAAAAGTTATCTTGCATACATTATGAAAGAAAAATTCTATCAAGCTGAAGAACACCAATTTGAAGAATGGCCAATGGTTGCTTTAAAGCATGAAGCAAACAGAATTGAAAGGATTAAAAATGATCCAAGAAAGAAGAAGACAGCTCCAAATTGGAACAAATATAAAAAGCTCATTGCTGATCTTACATCTGAGTACAAAAAGAAAAAACAGGAACTGATAGATGCCAAGGTGGATACTGCTGAAGCCATAGCAAAATGGACAAAGCAGTATACCGATGAAGCTTATGAAAGGCTGAAGAAAAGAAGGATAACAGTCTCTGACACTTCTAAGAAGCCTGACTACAAAAAGCTAGAACAGCAGCTTGATGCTCTTAAAACACTGATCACATCAACAGTTAACCCAAGCGTTGTGATAAACCAAGAAAAGGGAAAACAGCTCACTAGTGAAGAAGAAAAGGAAAAGGAAGCTGAGTACTTCACAGAAGCCATCAAGAAAATGGGTCTAAAAGAAGAGAGCTCAGTGATCCTTCAAAACCTTGTCAAAAAGGTATTAACCAAACCTGCAGCAGATATCTCAGACACTGAACTTGAACAAAGAAAAAGGCAAGAGCTGATTGAACAAGAAGCTGCAGAAGACATAGCTACAGCAAGTAAAGTCATAGAAGAAGCTTTTAAACGAATGTCTGAAGTTCAGGATACTGCTTTACAATTTTTCTCAAGGCCAAAATCTTCAAACTCATCAGCAAATAAATCTCTCCCAAGAAACCCATTGGGTTCAAAAGTACTAAAGTGGCTCTCTGATCAAAAGACCCATGTATTGACCCTTGTCAGATCCAATGGTGAAATGAAGTACATATCAAGGAAAGAAGCACTAGGCCTTAGTGTTGAAGATTTGCAGGATCTCCTTAAACTTTCATTGTGTAGGGATGAGGATGACACAAGTTCCAAAGAATTTGAAGAAGAATTTAAAAGACAAGCAAGGGAAATTCTGATGAGGAATAAAGATCCTAAATAATGAAGTGTTTTGGCATTATCTGTTCCAGGGGGAGATTGTTGGGATTGAACCCTACCAGAGGAACAGATAATGAAAGCCAAAACTGGTTCACAACAGTGGATTCACAATAAGCACCTGTTTACACTAAGTCTTCTCCCTTGAAAGTGATTATAGCAGCTGATGGTCTTATATCCACTGCCTGGATACAACTGTTGCTGGTCTTCAAAACTACTGATGAAGCCTAGAAGACTGCTAAAGAACTAAGCACTGCTGGTACAATCTACTGATGACAAAGCACTGCCCAATCAAGGATTGATCAACTTTGAGGAAAGCACTGATGTAAAGAGAGAGCAGTAGTTTAGTATGTCATCTGTTTTATACAGTCAGTGGGTAAGATTAGCAGTGCTTGTATAAGAACAGTAGATACAGGTTGTTAGGCTGTTAGACGTCGCTTTCATGGTGACGTCAGCTGAGATGCCTCAGTGGTTTGGCTTGTCTATAAATGGAGCAGTACTCTGTACTGTTACATTTGATCGTTTTGAGTGAGTTCTTCTCCTCAATTCAATCCTTTCATCTTGTACAACCAACCTTGGGTATCTGGCTGAGGGGGAGTTTAGTTTGTAAGCCTGCATTGTAATCTTTTACTTTGAATTGTAATCTTTCGACTCTATGAATAGCAAATGATTATCAAACTATATTCTCCTTTGATTGTGCTTACAAAGTTTGTTTTCATTTCCGCTGCACACATACTCTGTTCATTTCTGATTGATTTGTTCAATTTATACAAACAAGCACAATCACGAGAGCTTTCGATCCTAACACTTGATATTCTTGTTTTTATTTTGGATTGTAAATTTCTTGGTATTTTGGTTAAGTTATATTATTTTACCCTAAAATAATATAACTATTTCACAAAGTATACAAATATTCACACAAGTGTCTTAATGTATATATATATATATATATTCACCCATTTTTATTTATAAAAACCAACCTCCAATACTTGTATTTTTTTACAAAAATTATGGCAAAGTTTATATTGAAAACTTATGATTAAATTACACTTGTAAATATTTATTAGAAAATATTTTTCTAAGTGTTTATATTTTTAGAAAATTTTGCCATAGTATCCTCTAAAAATGGAGGTGTCCATCCTATTAAAGCATATAATTTTCTTTTCAAAAACCATCATAAGCAATCAACAAACAATCCCTAAACAACTTACACTCACCAAGTGCAAAAATTATTCAATTTACATAACAACATGAACTTGATCCTTCTCAATAACTTGTAGTAACTTGGTGGTGTATTTAGTAGGTCTAGTTATCCTTTAAAGTGTGTTTATTTCTTTAAAAATCTCATTCTTAAAGAATTTAGGTGTTTACAACTTGTAAACATATTTTACAAAAATGTTTCTTTGTGAGATCTTCTTGTTTCATGAGTGTTTATACACTTGTTTTATCACCAAAAATAGTGTAGGTTTAAGTAAAAACCAAGATCTTCTAAGAATCACATTTTAAACTTGGTTCTTTTGGAAAACCACTCATAGATCTTAGATTCATAAGATTACTAGCTTACTTTGTTTATTATTTTTCAAGAAATCATCTTATTTTCAAGTTCATTCTTATATATGAGGATGATCTTCTTGTGTTAACACATAATCATCCTCTAACTTGCTAGATCATGTGTTTAATCACAATCTAGCAAACTCCTTATGATGATCAACATCATATTCTCAAGTAAACAACAACAAGTATCATACATATACTTAAACAACACTATTTCATCAAGATTTCATCATATATAAGCTATATGTTCATGATTCATGTTCATGTCTTTTAATATTCTTGTGATTTACAACATAATACATCTGTTAACAAACTAAAATAGAAGTAACAAAGGGTTACAAAGATCTTACTACTAGCTCTATGGTTAGGGATGAACTCTTGAAGTTGAGGGTAATAAAGATGGTGGATAAAAGCAATCGGGAGAGGTCCTTCAAGATACAAGACCACCAAACCTTCTAATATGGCTCCTTACACATTGAGTACACTTGAGAATGGTTGAGATTGAAATGAAAGTGGTGATGGTGGTGGTGGTGGTGGGGGTACACGGCCGAGAGGGAGGGAGAGAGTAAGAGAGATGTGGTGTGGAAGATGAAGTGATTATGATGAGTTCTTGTCCATTTTATAATCTCTAATCCCTTTTATCCAATGGGTTATATGTTTCAACAGTACACTACACAATGTTCTCCAAAATCAAGAGAAGATTAACAAGATCTAGCAAGATTATGGGGATCAAGGGTGGGCCACCCTTGAACCGTAAATGAGAGGGGGGGGGGGGTCTTGTGTAAGTTTAAACAATAGTTAGATTATTAGTTGAAAACCAAGTGTATTAGTTTAGGTGTTATGCATAAGGTACGTTATATAGTGTGTTAAGGTGTTCGGGGATCATAACTAGCCAAGAAATAATAAAACAATGCTTCTATCAATATTTTGGTGTTTCGGGTAGTGTCCGGTTGTTCGGTTGGATACCGGTTCGTTAAAGTGTCAAGCTTTACCGTTTAGTGCTCTTTAAGTACCCTTTTGTGACACTTTTAATTCCCGACACTTAGGAAAGCATTCAGGACCATTTTGCCATATTTTTGCATGTTACTAGTTTATTAAAATGCTGAATTTTACTGAAATATGCAGAATTCTGCACTTTAAGTGGGTTTTAGGCACTTTCCGGCACTTAAACTATCACCTAGTGAAGCAGTTTTATGATCCTTACTTCCCTACACACCATACTAGTGTAGTACCTTGTCTCTGGCCCTTACGGGGTCTCAAAACATTGTCTGTCTATGTACTGAACATCGTCATCATTTTTCTGAGTTATCCGCTAACTGTGCTAACCGTGCTTTGTGCGTCATTTATGTCACTAAAGTCTGTATGTGAAATGATGTGACAATATGTAATATGTGATGCACATGTATGTATGTTACAGTAATCAAAAAACAGTTTAAGTCATCAGTTGTAATTCAACACAGTCATTAAGCAATTAACCATAGTTAATTAATCGTACGGATACCTGGATTTTTGAGGGTTGTCACATTCTCCCCCTGTTAAGAAAATTTCGTCCTGAAATTTAAGTTCTGCTACTAGCTGCAGGGGTCTTGGGGAACAAATGTGGGTATTTTGCCTTCATGCGATCCTCACGCTCCCAAGTGAACTCTGGGCCGTGTCGCGCATTCCAACGAACCTTTACGAGTTTAACACTACTCCGTCGCGTCTTGTTAACCTTCCAATCAGTAACCTCAACAGGTTCTTCAGTAAAGTGGAGTGTGTCGTCAATGTGGACTTCATCGGCAGGAATGACAATTGTTTCTTGAGTTGGACTATTTTTCAGATTTGATACATGAAATGTATCATGAATGCCATTCAGTTCTGCGGGTAGATCCAACTTGTAAGCTACAAGACCAATCCTTTCCAGGATTTTGAATGGACCAATGTATCTTGGGTTCAACTTCCCATGCTTCCCAAAGCGTGCTACCCCCTTCCAGGGTGAAACCTTTAACAAAACCATATCTCCCACTTGAAACTCCAACGGTTTCCTTCTTCGGTCCGCGTAACTCTTTTGTCGATCACGAGCCGCCTTTATGCGCTCTCGGATCTGTGTAATCTTACCAGTCGTCTCTTGAACCAATTCAGGACCAACAAGCTGTCTATCACCCGCGTCTGCCCAGCATAGCGGTGATCGACACTTGCGTCCATAGAGAGCCTCAAACGGTGTAGCTTGGATACTCGCATGTTAGTTGTTGTTGTACGAGAATTCTACCAAGGGTAGGTGAGTGTCCCAACTACCTCCCAAATCCATTACGCAAGCTCGTAACATATCTTCGAACGTTTGAATCGTTCGTTCACTCTGGCCGTCTGTCTGCGAATGAAAGGCAGTACTCAGATTTAACTGCGAACCAAAGGCTTCTTGGAAGGATTGCCAAATCCTTGACACGAACCTTCCGTCTCTATCAGAGATAATTAAGAGAGGCACTCCATGTCGTGCAACTATCTCTCTCAGGTATAGCTCAGCAAGCTTGCTAGTATTGTCTTTCTCCTTTATTGGCAAAAAGTGTGCAGATTTGGTCAGACGGTCCACGATTACCCAAATCGTTTCGTGACCTCTGGGTGTCCTTGGCAATTTCGTTATAAAGTCCATTGAAATCTGCTCCCATTTCCTCATGGGTATTTCTGGTTGTTGCAGAAGACCTAAAGCCTTCTAATATTCGGCCTTTACTTTGGCGCAAGTCAAACATTTGCTAACATACGTTGCAACATCGCCTTTCAATCTCGGCCACCAATAAAAATCCTTTAAATCTTGGTACATTTTATCCGATCCTGGATGGATCGAGTACCGTGACTTGTGAGCTTCATCGAAGATTACTTCTCTTAGACCACCGAAGAGAGGAACCCAAATTCGTTTCATGAAGCACAACGTTCCTTCATCATTGGGTACTAACTGCTTCTCCATCCCACGGAGATATTCATTCTCAAGATTCTCTTCCTTAAGCGCTTCTCTCTGTGCGGCACGAATACGCAATGAGAGGTTCGTTTGAACAATCATTTCCAAAGCCCTAACCCTTATGGGCTTGATTCTTTCTTTCCGACTCAAGGCATCGGCGACCACATTCGCCTTCCCTGGGTGATACTTGATCTCACAATCATAATCATTTAACAGCTCTACCCATCATCTCTGTCTCATATTAAGCTCTTTCTGATCGAATATATGCTGTAAGCTCTTGTGATCAGTAAAGATTGTGCATCGCGTGCCATACAAATACTGTCGCCAGATCTTCAAAGCAAACACCACAGTGCCTAGTTCCAAATCTTGTGTGGTGTAGTTCTTCTCATGGATCTTCAATTGCCGTGAAGCATAGGCTATAACCTTCTATCGCTGCATCAGCACGCAGCCTAAACCTTGACGTGAGGCATCACAATATACCACAAAGTCTTCAGTGCCTTCGGGTAGGGATAAGATGGGTGCATTGCAAAGCTTGTTTTTCAACAACTGAAATGCTTCTTCTTTTTTGTCTCCCCATTCATACTTCTTGTCTTTCTGTGTAAGGGAGGTCAAAGGTTGAGCAATTTTCGAGAAATCCTTAATAAATCTGCGATAATATCCTGCCAATCCTAGAAACTGACGGATCTCAGTTGGCGTCTTTGGAGTCTCCCAGTTCTTGATCGCCTCGATCTTTGTGGGATCCACGTGGATGCCATTTCCGTTAACCACGTGACCAAAGAACTGAACCTCGCGCAACCAAAATTCGCACTTCGAGAACTTCGCGTACAATTTCTCTTCCTTGAGCAGCTCTAAGATAGCTCTTAGGTGTTGTTCATGCTCTTCCTTCCTCTTTGAGTAAATCAGAATATCATTAATAAACACGATCAAAAACTTATCGAGGTATGGCTTACAAAATCTATTCATCAAATCCATGAATACTGCTAGCACGTTCGTCAACCAAAATGGCATAACCAGGAACTCGTAGTGTCCATAGCGAGTCCTAAAGGCCGTATTTGGAATACTCTCCTCTTGAATTCTCAACTGGTGATAACCTGATCGAAGATCGATCTTGGAGTAAAAACTCGAACCTTGTAGTTGATCGAACAGGTCATCAATCCTTGGCAAAGGATATCTATTCTTGATAGTCAACTTGTTAAGCTCGCGGTAGTCGATACACATGCGAAAACTACCATCTTTCTTCTTAACGAACAAAACTGGAGCTCCCCAAGGCGAGAAGCTTGGTCTGATAAATCCTTTGTCCAATAGCTCCTGGAGTTGTGTTGACAGCTCTTGCATTTCTGAAGGCGCAAGTCGATAAGGTGCCTTAGCTACAGGTTCAACACCAGGAACTAAGTCAATGTGGAACTCGACTTGTCGTTGCGGCGGCACTCCTGGCAAGTCTTCAGGAAAGACTTCAGGATATTCCTTCACGACTGGAATGTCTTCTATCTTAGGTTCAGCGGCTTCTTTATCCACAATGTGTGCCAAGAAGGCAACACATCCTTTCTGCAAACACCTTCGAGCCTTCAAACAACTGATGATCCTTAGGGGCGTATCATGCTTCTCTCCATGTACCACAATTGTTTCTCCATTCGCTATCGGAATGCGAATGACCTTCTCGTGACATACAATCTCTGCTCGGTTGCTTGACAACCAATTCATTCCCACTACCACGTTGAAGCTTCCCAACTCGACCGGCAGCAGATCAAGTGTAAACTCGTGCTCCGCTCCCCAAGCTCTATTACGCAACCCCTAATAACTTCATTTGCTTCTACTAGCTTTCGATTAGCTAGTTCTATCGAATACAGAATGTCTAACTTATTGGCTACCAACCCAAGCATTTTCTTAAATTCTAGCGATACAAAACTATAATCGGCACCAGTATCAAATAGTACAGATGCAAAGCGTTGGTTGATAGGGAACGTACCAGTGACTACATTTGGATCTTGGCGAGCTTCCCTCGCTCCGATGTTGAAAACCCTTCCTATAGCTTGATTGAGCTTTGGGCATTCTCTCTTGAAATGCCCCACGTCTCCACAATTAAAACAACCTGGTCCTCGACCATTTCCATTCCCATTACCACCTTGATTGTTATTCGCTCCACGGTTTCTATTACCAGCTTGATTCCCAAAATTACCACGATTCTCATTTCCGCCATTTCCTCCTTGTGGGCGGTTTCCATTACCACTTCCATAACCTCTCTGACCACCACGACCTGTACCAGCCCAACATGTTTCCTTTGAATGACCAACCTTTCCACAAGACTCACATTTCCTGAATCTGCACTGGCCGGAGTGATGATACTGGCATACATCACATTTGGGCAGAGCGCCCATGTAACCTTTTCCTTTTTTTTTTTCCATACCGGTCTTGACTTCAACTGGTAAGTTCACATCCTTCTTCTTGTTAGCACTGCTGGTACCCTTCTTAAAGTTCGAGAACTTCCTCTTGTTCTCCCCCGATGACTCCACGTGAGTCTCCTTCTTTTTCTGGTTAGAGATCAAAAACTTGTTTAACCTGATAGCTTCTTCAGTCAGTGACACGCTCAGATCAATAGCCTCAGTTATTGTGGGAGGCTTCAACGTTGTCACCATACTCATAATCTGAGGTGCCAACCCCCAAATGAAACGCTCAATGTGCTTGAATTTCGGACTAACCATGTATGGTACCACACGAGATAGATCGTGAAATCTCTGCACATATTCAGCAATTTTCGGGCCGTCCATCTTGAGGTTCCAGAATTCAGTTTCTAACTTTTGGATTTCAGCCCTGGAGCAGTATTTCTTTCGTATGAGCTCCTTTATTTCATTCCAAGTCAAAGCGTATGCTGCTGCCTCTCCCAGAGTTTGGACTTGGAGATTCCACCATGAAAGCACTCCATCTAAGAACAATCCGGAGATGTAGGTGATTTGATGTTCTGGTGCGCATTTGCTCATTCTTATCACAGAATCGGTCTTCTCCGTCCATCGAACAAAAGCCACAGCACCCCCGGTGCCATTGAAATTCAGTGGTTTACAGTCTATGAATTGCTTATACGTACAGCTTGTACAAGTAACGTCATTTACAGAAAGCATTAGCGAACGCACATGGAATATCCAAATGTAACGTGATGTGTCTCAAGCAACTTAAACATTACCATGAGGTGGGTTGTTCCTCGAGGTACCCCCGCTAGTTTCAGCGCGTGAGGCCTCGTAATCTGCTATCGCTCGTGAAATTCGTTCTTGTAACTCGGCTTCAGTAGTGGGCAATCGAGTTTCTCTTCGTGGAGGCATCTTCTATAAGAAGATTGTATAGGTCAGGTATTATGTATATAAGTATGTAGTACGTGTATGTAATATCATTCATAAGTAAACACATAACATCTCATGTCATAACACAAACAAGTAATCCAACAACGTATATAATGAGAATGTTGCGATTGAGCTTTCATATATCAAATGACCACAATTACAGTTTTACAAGTTCATCAAATGTATCATATCACCACAAAAAGGACTACAGGGTCACATCACCCTTGTCCAAACTATCCATCAAACTACAACAATCAAAAGTCAAAAGAAATGTGTTCTTCAAAAAGCTGTGCAATCTGGGCTCAATAGCTGCACTCTCACCAAAAGTATGCTACCTGCATAAAACCAAAAACTGCTATGCTGATGGTGGAGGAGGAGGAGGTGGAGGAACGAATAGCAGACTGCGCAGACACGCTAGCTCCTCCTCGAGGGCATGAACGATACGTAGCAGATAGCTAACCTGCTGCTCCATAGTAAGAAAACGGACATCAAAATCTGGGTATGGCAGGAGAGGAGCGGGTGGAGTCGCGAATGGTGACTGACAAGGACAAGGCGGAGGACGCGGGATCCTATCTAACTCCATGACTCTCCTAAACAGCATCTCCTGCTGGAGCTGTAGTGACAAAAGCAAATCATCCCTCGTGTATCCAATGTGGAAGGGATGGTATGGATCAGAAACAAGCATCGTGTTGGGCGGAAACCAGACCAGTGGCTCGCCCGCTGGTGTAGTAGCAAAAGGAGCAGTATGTGTAGCAGGTGCAAACGGTGGCATGAAAGGAAAGGCTGCTGACACAGGTGGTATGTGACTGGGCTGCTGACTCGATGGACCTTCCCCTGGACGGGGAGGAGGGATATCCTGTAGGAATGTGACCGGTAGATCGGTGCGGTGAATGTCAGACACATGTAGGTGAAACGGGGCGATATCAGCTGGTGCATGTGTAGGTTCAGGTGGGGGTGTAACAGGTCTAACAAAAGGAGGCAAGTCATCATCATCGTCCTCTATCCACCTATTGTGGGTGAATGCATAACGGGGATCTATCTGGGCTGCAAAAGGAGCATGATCAACAGGTGCATGGATCGGGTCAGGTAACAGTTGTGCAACAACTGGAATGTCAACAGGGTCATGCTCCGGTAGAGGATCATGAGCAGGCATGGGCTCGGGTGCAATCATAGGCTCGGGGTCAACTGGAGCAAGCTCAAGATCAGTGGGTATATCAAAGAGCTGATCGTCAGGAATGACAGGTGCCTCAAAAGGCTGCTCATCGGGGACAAACTGAATCTCATGCTCAGGGTCGAAGTCGTGTGGAAAGACCGGATCAAGCTCATCATCAAACTCAAAATCATGATCAACACCGTGTGGAATATCGGGTGCAACAGACATAGCTGTGTCTGAATCAGTATCGGTGGGATAACGCTGTAATCCCAGTGCTTGCAGAGTAGTAGAGGACACATACTCAAATGAATCAGGACCAGAATGGTAAGAAGAAATCTCAACGACAGGAATCTCGACAAGCGGAACAGCAATGACATCATCGACTAGAATCTCGACAAGTGGAACGACAACGACATCATCGACTGGAGCTCCATCATCCTGGGCACCCTTAGGGGTACCCTCAATAAAAAGATCGATGTCGCCATCAAACATAGCGTCAAGAGGCAGATCCTCTAGAGGAAATGCAGCAAGAGGAAAAGGAGCAGGGATCTGAACAAGAAGTAGATCCTCGCCAGGAAGACCATCAGCTAGCGGTATATCATCTCCAAAATCTGGTAAAGCAAATGGCTGGAAATCATCATCATCGTCACTCATAGTGTCAGATGTAAAAACCTCAGGGTCTGTGGCCATCTCGTCATCAGAAACTATGGCCAAAGGGTCTATGGTATCTAATACTCTGCTATCAGAAGAGGACATGGCGTCTGTGACAAAACAATCACACATATGCACACATATCAAAAATCATCAAATAAGCATGTAAGTAATAACAATGTCAGCATATATGCATCCTAGTCTTCCCAAGACTATCTCACCCAGCCTCTCAGACTGATCTACTTAGTCTCTCAGACTAGACCTCCCAGTTTCCCAAACTGAACTACCCAGCCTCTCAGGCTAAACCTCCTAGTCTCTCAGACTGCCCCAACTAGCCTCTCAGACTACCCACTCTCTCAGACTGAACTACCCAGTTAGTGTCTTAGACCAACTCCCCAGTCTCTCAGACTGAATTACCCAACTAGTCTCTCAGACTAACTCCCCAGTCTCTCAGATTGCACTACCCAGCTAGTCTCTCAGACTAACTCCCCAGTCTCTCAGACTGCACTATCCAGCTAGTCTCTCAGACTAACTCCCCAGTCTCTCAGACTGAAATATAAATGAATTCTTTGAAATGTATTTTGTGTCTTTTATTTGTAAAAATATTTGTTTCATGGATCTGGACATTTTGTGTATGCAATGAAAACATGTTGTAAAAACATTTTCGTGAGAGCCCTAATGATCGCTGTCTAGACTCGAGAAAGAATCCTAGTTCGCTACGATCGAAGCTCTGATACCAAGCTGTCACACCCTGACTTTTGCGGAAGTGTGGTTATTGGTGTGACCTCTTAATACCATAGCATTCAATCATAACAAATGCTAAATGATAAAACCATAAGATATTCTTCCATATATTAAGTTTATAAAATACCACAACATACTTGTCTGAAAAGTTGACACCAACTTAAGTTACAAACCACAACATGTTCAAATGAGTTCATGAAGACTCAACCAAAAGACTTTAAATAAAACCGGGTTTAGAAACATGTATCCCGTCCAGGAATAGGATACATCTCCTAAACTCTACGATCATGGATGACATCTTTTATTTAAACGCAGCTTGACAACATGCACACACCTACCAGATCCACTTAGTTCCCTGAAATACATGTAATTTGAAAAACATCAACAAAAGTTGAGCGAGTTCGTGTGTATGTGTATGAATAAACCTTTAAAGTATGTCTGTATGAATGAATGTCCCTGGTATGTAGCAATAAGGAAAAACAGATCACCAATGGGTTGCAAAGCCAATGGTATGTGTGAAATGGTGCAGGAAGACTCAAACCTAGCAAATTTGTACCGGGCCTCCGGCTGGAAGACATAGTCACCCTATGGGCTACCCTGGTCCCCATGGGTTTGGGCTCGCTACACCCAAATAGATCTATCACTGATGTCCCTCGGTTCTACGACGAGGATTAATGGCCTTAAGTGTTATACCCACCTTTCACATGATCTAGCAGTAAACCCTCCTTAAGCTAATCATACCATGTATAAAACGTTGTAGTAATTGTAACATGTATTTCACCCCCGAAGTATAAAACTGAAAACAGTTAAAAGAAAAGGGGGGGACATGAACTCACAGTATTGCGTCTTCAGAATCGTAACCCAAATCTCCTCAGCAAACACGACTACCGACAGTGTACTAACGTCTATTAGACGAACGGGTCGTGCCTTGGCTTAGAGTTTAACGTTTTTGAGTTACGTTTCTTATGTTCCCAATATTATTCCAAGTTATAATTACTTGTTAAAATAATAATCATTTTAACCTTAAATTATATTTGGTTTTGGAATAATTTGTTAAACAATATTTTGTACAGTACTTCTCAAGTATTTATTTTCGTATTTCCTTCCCAAGGATGGGGGTATTCCATACATGTATTTTTGTATTATTGTATTTGTAGTTCCAAATTAATATATTCTCAAGTCTCACCTTAGAAAATATAGAATAACTTATCTTGTACCAAAAATAATGTATTGTTTAGAAAATATATATTTTTCCCAAAAATCATATATCTTCTAAATATACTAAGAAAATATATTTTTACTTCCAAAAATAATATATTTTCATTTTGTCAAAAATATGATACAACTTTGTAATATTTAAAAAAATAATATTTTCATTTCTTGTATCCAAAATAATATTTACCAAAAATATATTTGTAACGGTATTTTCTGGAATATTTTGTAAATTTCGTTCTATTGTTCGGTTCCACAATATTGTGCGTGTAACTTATATATTTATTCCTTGATATTCTTGGTATTATTTTGGATTGTAAATTTCTTGGTATTTTGGTTAAGTTATATTATTTTACCCTAAAATAATATAACTATTTCACAAAGGATACAAATATTCACACAAGTGTCTTAATGTATATATATATATATTCTATATATATTCACCCATTTTTATTTATAAAAACCAACCTCCAATACTTGTATTTTTGTTACAAAAATTATGGCAAAGTTTATATTGAAAACTTATGATTAAATTACACTTGTAAATATTTATTAGAAAATATTTTTCTAAGTGTTTATATTTTTAGAAAATTTTGCCATAGTTTTCTCTAAAAATGGAGGTGTCCATCCTATTAAAGCATATCATTTTCTTTTCAAAAACCATCATAAGCAATCAACAAACAATCCCTAAACAACTTACACTCACCAAGTGCAAAAACTATTCAATTTACATAACAACATGAACTTGATCCTTCTCAATAACTTGTAGTAACTTGGTGGTGTATTTAGTAGGTCTAGTTATCCTTTAAAGTGTGTTTATTTCTTTAAAAATCTCATTCTTAAAGAATTTAGGTGTTTACAACTTGTAAACATATTTTACAAAAATGTTTCTTTGTGAGATCTTCTTGTTTCATGAGTGTTTATACACTTGTTTTATCACCAAAAATAGTGTAGGTTTAAGTAAAAACCAAGATCTTCTAAGAATCACATTTTAAACTTGGTTCTTTTGGAAAACCACTCATAGATCTTAGATTCATAAGATTACTAGCTTACTTTGTTTATTATTTTTCAAGAAATCATCTTCTTTTCAAGTTCATGCTTATATATGAGGATGATATTCTTGTGTTAACACATAATCATCCTCTAACTTGCTAGATCATGTGTTTAATCACAATCTAGCAAGCTCCTTAGGATGATCAACATCATATTCTCAAGTAAACAACAACAAGTATCATACATATACCCAAACAACACTATTTCATCAAGATTTCATCATATATAAGCTTTATGTTCATGATTCATGTTCATGTCTTTTAATGTTCTTGTGATTTACAACATAATACATCTTTTAACCAACTAAAATAGAAGTAACAAAGGGTTACAAAGGTCTTACTACTAGCTCTATGGCTAGGGATGAACTCTTGAAGTTGAGGGTAACAAAGATGGTGGATAAAAGCAATCGGGAGAGGTCCTTCAAGATCCAAGACCACCAAACCTTCTAATATGGCTCCTTACACCTTGAGTACACTTGAGAATGGTTGAGATTGAAATGAAAGTGGTGATGGTGGTGGTAGGGGTACACGGCCGAGAGGGAGGGATAGAGTAGGAAAGACGTAGTGTGGAAGATGAAGTGATTATGATGAGTTCTTGTCCATTTTATAATCTCTAATCCCTTTTATCCAATGGGTTATATGTTTCAAGAGTACACTACACAATCTTCTCCTAAATCAAGAGAAGATTAACAAGATCTAGCAAGATTATGGGGATTAAGGGTGGGCCACCCTTGAACCGTAAATAAGAGAGAGGGGGGGGGGGGGTCTTGTGTAAGTTTAAACCATAGTTAGATTATTAGTTGAAAACCAAGTGTATTAGTTTAGGTGTTATGCATAAGGTATGTTATATAGTGTGTTAAGGTGTTCGGGGATCATAACTAGCCAAGAAATAATAAAACAATGCTTCTATCAATATTTTGGTGTTTCGGGTAGTGCCCGGTTGTTCGGTTGGATACCGGTTCGTTAAAGTGTCAAGCTTTACCGTTTAGTGTTCTTTAAGTACCCTTTTGTGACACTTTTAATTCCCGACACTTAGGAAAGCATTCAGGACCATTTTGCAATATTTTTGCATGTTACTAGTTTATTAAAATGCTGAATTTTGCTGAAATATGCAGAATTCTACACTTTAAGTCACTTAAACTATCACCTAGTGAAGCAGTTTTATGATCCTTACTTCCCTACACACCATACTAGTGTAGTACCTTGTCTATGGCCCTTACGGGGTCTCAAAACATTGTCTGTCTATGTACTGAACATCGTCAGCATTTTTCTGAGTTATCCGCTAACTGTGCTAACCGTGCTTTGTGCATCATTTCTGTCACGAAAGTCTGTATGTAAAATGATGTGACAGTATGTAATATGTGATGCACATGTATGTATGTTACAGTAATCAGAAAACAGTTTAAGTCATCAGTTGTAATTCAGAACAGTCATTAAGAATTTAATCATAGCTAATTAATCGTACGGATACCTGGATTTATGAGGGTTGTCACATATTCTACCTGGTGGGTTTTCGGATGACGCTTCTCTGGAACCATGCACAATAATTCAATCATTAAATGCGAATGGATTAAACAATACACATGTAATGACAATCACATAACAATTTGAAAATTTTATCCCAAAAACCCATTGTTTTGATATTTTATGGTGGAAATTACATTACTTGTTTGTAGTTTTCAGAAACTAGAAAAATTTGGTGGAAATGAAATCGACACCATATACAAGTTTCACCGAATTTCCTCTTAAAATACCTAGTGGCATGCAAGCTTAATAAAAGGGTTACCAAAAGAAATAGAATGTTCGAAACATCAACAATAATCATTTAAAACCTAGAAACTCCAACAAGTTTCCAACGATCTCCTCAAGCTCCATTATTCTCTATCATATCTGATCTCTCACTATCTTGTCCAAGTCCCAGATATCCTCATATGCATCCATTTAACCCCCCAAGATCCTGCATTTTTCCTTTAGTCATCTCTAAGTCCCCTCGCAGAGTAGCAATTTGACGGTCATAATGAGAGAATTGATCTACCCAAACTCCCTTTTGTTTCTTCGATGTAGACTCTATAACAGCCATAGAGGTCGATGTTATGTGTTCTGCAATTCGGAGTATCTTCCCTTGGCGTGCAAGAACTGGTAAAGGTATGATGGAGGCTAGGGATCCAGATTGAGGAATAAATGGCTCTAGTATAACTGGTGGAGGGATCTCGGTCGTAGGCTCAACAGTATCAGTGTGTGGAACTGCTAGTGGCTCTAATGATCGATTCGTGATAACAGTGGTGTCCACTACTAGTGCTACTCCATACGGTCCTCCAATCATCGATGTACCTATGCCCAACTCATCGACTACCGGTATCGTGCTAGATGATTGTCCCATCTCAGAGACTGAGGAAGGAACAGTGGAATCATCATCATCAATCCACCCGTTACTAGTGTGAGTGTAACGTGTGTCTATCTGACTGACAAAAGCTGTGGAATCGGTGTAATATGACGAGGTAAAATTGGTCATATCAGCAGACTGAATGATAGGGTGTGGTAGCTCTGGCAATACTAAGGTCGGAGAGGTCTCGAATTCTGGCTCACTCTCAGAGTCGTGAATCTCAATAGTCCATGAAAGTGCAACATCTGTGACACAATATAACTGTATTAAGTAAGTGCGTGTTTAGGATGAGAATATATATATATATCACATAAGGCATAGACAAACAAGTTAACACGTGTACACGTAACTTCTTTATAGTTCTCATACATGGTTAAGATTCATTTTCATTTTAAATCTTTGGCTTCGTGAATTTTGGGATCTTAAATCTCAAAACTCTTTGGTTGAAGTCTAGAGTTTTTAAAGAAAACACGTAGTTCACTAACAACCATTGGCTCTGATACTAACTTCTATCACACCCCAAAAACGTCGTAGCGGAAATACAAACGTGGCGCTGATGGAGGTTAGTACCCATAAATGTCTTAGTAGTCGATGCAATATTTATGTTGGACATTTGGTTTGTATTAAAACATAAGTTTTAAGTTTCCACGTACATCACAACCAAATCATAGTTGTTTGACCCTTAGGGGTCTTATTACACACAGTCCAAAAGTCGTTTAAAAGTGTCCAAACATTATTTAATTACAATCGCATCACATAACCACATGACAACACAAGCCAAAATCCCTAAAGACAAACTCATGTACCTGATGAACACGTAAAAACAAGTGTCAACACAATAGAGGGTGAGTTCACATATCCAAATTTGTAACAATTTGTTTAAGGAAAAACTTTCTTATCATAGATTTTTAATGATAAACATACATAAAGATTTAAGAAAGTTAATTTTATTTCCTTCATAAAATCCGAGGGTGATTTATCCGGAATTGTCTATTTGAAAAATCTCTGATGAAAATTTAGACCCATGTTTTCAATATTAAATACTGGTCAATCTTTCAGTTTCATAAGTTTGCGAGACGTTACGAGCTATATACTATGATTGAGGCTCTAATCAATACTAGACGATTATGGAATAAAATTCGCCGCTATATGGACAAGGAGCTACCGGTCACGACAGGGTTGTCAACCCGATAAATCTATCAACAATTCCACGTATTCTATACTTAATGATTAAAAACGGCAAGGATGCATCTATGTGCCCTCCTCAATTGCATCAATATATATATATATATATATAACCTACTAGATAACAATTTAATATCTGATGTTGCACAAATTTCCGCCATCCCCCATACAATGTAAGCTAGATATGCTACTTACATCCTGGTGACCCGGGAAATTTGACCCAACCGAAATTCAAAATGTCATTAATTTCTCACGATCGTTTTACCCAAAACATTGTAATATTTCCCCGTTTCTTCCCGAAACATATTTATATCAATCAAATTCCGTTTCCCTTGAAAACAATTTAAACCATACACATTTCCAAATCCATGTTTTTTCATAAAATGTATCATATCATTCAAAAATCATATTTTCCACAAATATACTTTTAGATAATTCAAAGGCATATTTTATACAAAAACGTATATTTATCCTTTTTAACGACGTGTTCCTCCCCCAAAACAGTTGATGTGTTGCAAAAGCATCTTATTTTCCTTGTGTATTTTGTATATTATTTTAATAGTTTTTAGTCATTTTTATAATATATAGACATATATTTTATTAGTCATTATTATTACAGGCCCCAATATGAAAAAGGATAAAATACGAGTTTAAACGGATCAATAAATGAAGAATCGGGAAATATTAAATGAAGCTGAAAGACGAAGGGCTAAATTGCAATTAAAGAAAAGTTCTTAGAAAATAGTTCATAGAATTCAAAGGGCTAAAGTGCATATTATGTGAAACTTGAAATTAATTCAAGGTCATGATAAAATAAGAATGCACGTGAATTGTGAATTCTAAATAATGGTTTAGAAGTTGAACGCATAAAAGAAAGGTCTTTGTAGGTTCCTTGGTCAACAAGAAGAAAAAGGAAAGAATATAAAAGATGGGCTTTATTTTGGACGGCAATCATTAAAAAGAAAAGAAGGAAGTAATATTATGGACATAAGCCCATGTGGAGATTGACGACAATTAGAAAAAAAAGAGAAAACTAGGGCGCCGAGGATGGAGGTGGCATTATTGTTTATATACGACGGCAGTAAAAAACGCTACGCAAGTTTTGAGAAGACGACAGAAGGTTTTGGAGACGAAGGTTGCTGTACAAAGAAGACGATTTCAAGGAGAAGAAAACGATTGGTTCGAGTTCAAATCTCAGATTCAAGATACGAGTTCGGTTTTACAAACGGTTTAGTTCGGTTTAATTTGCTTCATGTTATTAGACTTTATAAACATGATATAGTTACTGATTCAGACTTGTTTCTTGGTTTTGACTATGATTATTGGCTAGTTCGTTTATTCTACCCGGGTTTGTGATGAATATTTGTTGATAATCGGTAATATCTCAGTTTTGGTGATATACTTGTTGGTTTAATATTAAAGTAAGAGACCTAATTATTTTGGCTTGATGTGTGTGCATACTTTACTCTAATTTACTATCATATAATTGCTCCTCATGCGTCTTTGTGATTGTCTTTCATGTATAGATGCATGTTAGGTTACTGTTAGGATCTGAGTTTCGTTGATTGTGTTGTTTAATTAAATGATTAATGTAAGAAGGTAAAGCAGAGATGTATTGCTGCGGAAATAAAAAGTAAACTTTATAACACAATCATAAGAGAATAGTTTTTAGCAAACATGATTTCATTAATCGAATGATTGTATGAATTAAAAATTCAACTATGCATGCATGCAACACTAAACTCCCCCTCAGCCTGAGCTCACAGTTAGTTCGTACAAGATGAGTATGTGCAACAGAGCTAATAGAACAGTACATGTACTGTTCTATTTATAGTACAATCCTAACCATTGAGCATCTAATGCTGACGTCACCTAGACAGTGACATCTAACAAACTAACAACCTCTAAACACTAATCTATACTAAACACTGTTACATAAAACAACTGATACATAAAACACTGATGTTGCTTTCCACTGTTGTTGCCAAAGCACTGATGTTGCATATAAGTGCTTTCTTCAATGGTTGATCAGGCTTGAATCAATAGTGCTTTTTCTTCATCAGTACTTTGATAAACAGCAGTTATTAGGTCTTCAGTCTTTACACTCAGCAGTTCTTTAAAGAGAACTTGTTGAGAGATCAGTACTTGAAGTCATCAGTTGATAGAAGCACTGCCATTCAAGGGAACTTTGGACATGCATTTCTTATTGATGATCAACTGTTAAGAACCAGTTTTGGCTTTCAATATCATATGTTCTTCTAGGTTTGATTACATGGGCCAACAATCTCCCCGTAGAACAGATGATGCCAAAACACTTCCTTAGTCATGATCTTTATTCTCTCATCAATTTCTCCCTGATTTGCCCTTTGAATTGTAATTCAAAGTTCATGGAGTCTTCATCATCCTCAACCATGTGAAGTTGAAGTTCTAAAAGATCTAGGAGATCAGCTGCATCCATGCCTAATGCATCCTCCTTTGAAACGTGTTCAACTCTTCCATTGGACTTGAGCAAAGTCAATACATGGGTCTTTCTATCAGACTTCCACTTTAGTATTTTTGAGTCTAATGGGTTTCTAGGGAGAGACTTTATTTGTGATAAGTTTGGTGAAGGAGGTCCGCTTGTCAGCCTTTGAACTGTTACAGCTAGTTGAGCTTGAAGCTTTAATGAGGCATCATCCAAGCCATACAAGATCTGGTTCTTGATAGACTCTTTCATGATATCAGCTTCTCTCTTTGCATCTTCCTCATCTGTCTGCTTTTCTCTTTTTCTTTGATCTAAGATATGGGTGGATAAGTCAGAGGATATGAATAGTGAATTCAGAGAGAGGGCTTGTTGTTCTGGCTTATAAGTGGTTTTGTCTTTGTATACTGGCTTCTTTGTAGCAGTTGGATCAGTTTCTCTTAGTTTTTCTAGCTTGTAATAAATTTGATCAACATACTACCTGGACCATTTTGAAATGGTCTTTGCAGACCCATACTTAGCTACAACCAATTCAGCTTTCTTCATCTTGTATTCTAAAGTAAGCTCTGCACTGGATTTCTTGAACCTGTTCCAGTTTGGTGCAGACTTCTTCATCTGAGGATCATTCTTTATTCTTTCAATTCTGTTTACTTCTGCTTTGAGAGCTGTGAGTGGCCAGTCTTTAAACTGTTCTACTTTGACAGGGTAAAATTTGTCTCTCATGATAAGCTCTAAGAGATCTTTCCTTAGCTTCTTTTGAAGATCATCATTTGGTGGTAGGTTTGACATCTCCTTGCTCAAGTCTCTTGCATAGTCTTCCAGTTTCCTAACTTTACTTAACCCATGCTGCATTCGACTTGAGATGTTAGTGTCACGTTTCCCTTTACCCTCTTGCTTAGAAATATATTCATCTTGCTTCGCTTTGAGTTTCATAAAATCATCCATGTTCTTTGGAGTTATGAAGCCATGAAGAGATGGAAAAGTTCTTTTGGATGGATCATCCTCTATATAGAATTGCCTCAATTCAGCTTTCAATGCATGAAGTTCTAGAGGATAATTTATTGACAATCAGATGGTTCTTGAAGGATCTTGACCTTCGATTATTTGTGGTTGAACAAGTGGACTGGATGTTGGTGATGATGGAGGAATAAATGGTCCATGGTTGGTTTGAATGAATGGTGAAGATGATATTAGAGTAGGAGCAGGTATATCATCATCATTCACCTGGAATTTTCTTTTGCTTGTATAAACAGATTTAGGAGAAGGAGTTTTTGTTGGAGAGTTGGAAATAGGAATGAAAATTGCTTGGGAAGGAAATTGGAAAGTAGTGGTTGGTTGACTAACAGCTGTTGAAACAACTGGTGTCTCAACTGCTGTTGTCATAACAACTGTTGAAGTGTCAACATTTGTTGCAGTGTTGGTGGTATTGGTGAGGATGGTTTTGTTTTCTGCTTTTTGGTAGGTTGGTTTTGTGGTGGTGGTGTTGGTGTTGGGGTAGGTGTAACAATGGGTGTCTTTTCTGAACCAGCAGTGGTTTGCTTTTCGGGTGTTTATTTTTGTGGTTTTGATTTTGAAAATGTGACAAGTGGTGGTTTATTATGTTTGAATGATTTCTTCCTGTTGGAAGTGCCAAGATCCTTTGTTTTGATTTCCCAATCTTCCAATGCCTTTTGTTCCTTCTTTCAAATCCTTTCCTTTGTCGCATTCTGATTTTGGACAGTCTTTTTGTTTGCAGCCTCTTCATCTGCTTGAATCTTCAGGGTTTCATCAATTCCCTTTTCCTTTTCTTTGACAGATGTTTCAGCAATGGTTGCAGAAGACTTCATTTCAGGCTCTGACTTTTCAGTTGGCTTTTGCCTTGGAGTAGATCTGCCAAACTTCTTCATATCATGTTCCTCCCCCCTTTTGGCATCATCTTGATCATCATCATCTTTAAAGATAGTTGCAGGGGCAGTGCCAGTTATTTTTGTCAAGGCCTCTTTAATAGCCTTGATTTCAGCCTGAGTATCTTTATACCTTGCTTCAACCATATTTCTGATCAATGCCATATGTGTATTATGTTGAATTTCTGCAAGTTCCCTTTGAGCAGTAAGAATGGGCTGGACTGAGTTCCAGAGTTCTTAGGATAATTGTTGATGTGTTGGTTGACTTTTGGAAGCTTCTACCAGAGTTTGTATTGATTGATTCATGGTGAGAACAGTGGTTTCAATGGAAGATAACATCTCCGTCAAATCTTGGTATTTTAAACCATCACCCAAATGAATGGGATCATTTGATTTCCCACCAGTGGTGGTTGTATCAACTTTTGAACTAGTAGGAATCTCCAAAGTTTCATCAACTGATGCCCCTTTTTCTTGGTACTGGGGACTTCTTTCTTCAGCAGTGGTTACCTTGGAAATCTCACCAGTGGTTAGCTTGAACACACCTGTGGATACCTTGGTTCCCATAGAAGAAATTTCCTTCAAGGGAGTCTTACTAATGAAACTACTGTCCAGATGTAGATCAGTGGATCCAACATCTGTAGTAGCTGCTCCACTTGAACTACCAACAAGAATTTCATGAAATCCTTGGGGTGTAGCCTCCTCAGCTATTTGTGGGATAACCAGTTGAGGTGAATCAGACACAGCCATTGTTGAAGTTCTACTCTCTCTAATGTGTGATTGAGAGGGGCTGTTTTGAGTCTGAAGCTCAATGGCATCAAACAGAGGTATAAGGGATGGTGGAAGTTGAGATGAAGGGAGTGGTGTTGAAAGAGAATTTGCCCCGGGAGGAGGTCTGTTAATCATACTCTCAAACGAGGGTAATAATTCATATTGTGGTGTCCCTGTGTATACAACATGTTCCATTTGTGAGGAAGCATGAGGAGTTGAGGCTTTAGGTGGAGATCTTTCCAATTGTTGTGAGGAAGTTGCAACACTGGTTTCAGGTGACTTTTGTGTTGTCACTGGGTTAACTTATGGGATCTCATCTTCCAGAAGACCCTTTATGGTGGGTTTGGTGGGCTTTGTAGATTTCTTTGTTGTCTTTTTGGTGGTTTTTGGTGGGGGTTGCACAGTAGTGGTTGTGCTGCTGTGTTCACCAAGAGCAGTGGGCTCAACAGCTGAAGTCTGAGGAGCAGATGTGGACTCATCCAAAAGTTGCTCCGACTCCCCTGCTTGTGTTTTGGAAACTTTTAACTCTTTAGCCATGAGGTGAGTAAAAATTTCAGCAGACAAGCTGTTTATTTGAAAAGGTACACCTTGTACAAGTACTTCTGCATTTTCTTTTGGGATTTTCTGTTGCAAATAATAACTCAAAAATCTTGGAAACAAAAAGAAAGCCTGTGGCTTCTTTTCTTTAATATTTTTCACATTTTTGACCAAATCATTAAAAATTTCTTGGGAGTAATTGAAGTCAGTTTTAGACATGATAGCATACCCCAAGTATTGGATTTTCAGAGGAATTTCATTAAAAACAGTTGTTTTATTAGACACACAGGTGAGCATGGTATGAAATAGGAATTTCATGGGAGGTGGAATTCTCCCTTTTGCATAGTAGCTTTTGATAATTTTCCTGCATACCCTCTTTTGATCAAATCAATTTGATACTCATCCTTAGGGAAAGAGGATTTACCTGCTTGGTCGTTCATCTGAAAAACTTCTGATATGGTCTGTAGTGTTACTGGGACCAAAATTCCACCTACTTGTGATGAGATTTCCCAAGCCTTTTTATCTTGGATTTCAAGTTTGGCATTTGCCCAGAAATCTCGTAGGGTATCTTGGTAAATGGGAGTATTGCAAGTTAACAAAGTTTTGTACTTTGATGATGAAAGGGCATTGATGATGGAATGGAAATCTATATTTTTGCTTGATTTTTCAAGTGTACAGACATAGTTGTGTTGGTGTTTGATAATGAGAGCCATGGTGATTATAAAAAATCGCGAATGGAAGAGAAAGGTTGAATGTGAGATGGAAACCGCTTTTGAAGAATTTTTGAATTCGATACGGCAGTGGAAGCTCTGTTTGGGGTTTTATCAGGGTTTTATTTGAGTGAAAAAGTGAATGCTAACATGGAAACGGTTTCAAAGATCAGACGGTTAACATCTGCCCATGTGGCAACCTTTGATGAAATAATGGAAGACATTTGTTTGGAAACCACTGATGGACAATATCAGTGGTTGACAACAATGAAAAAATGAGAACAGTGTCTGATTTTAAGTATCAGTGGATAGATATCAGTGGCTGGAGCATTGATGTTTGGTCAACAAGGAATATGAAGAAATAGAGGTTGTCATTCAGCAGTGGGTGAATTTTTAACAATCAGATGTTTGAACCAAACAGTGGATATGGATAGACTTTTAAGGATTAATAAAAAAAATTTCATTTTAACTATTTTTAAGGATGAATTTTTGATTTTCTGAAAACATTTTAATGCTTTTTTATGCATGTACAAACAAGATGTTGCTTGTTAGTCCATGTTAAGCATGCCAATTCTAGAGATCAAGCTTTCAAAGGTGGATGTGTCTAAAGCTTTTGTTAGCACATCTTCCAGCTGATCATTAGTTGGAACATGATGCAGAGAAATCAAACCTTTTTCATAGCAATCCCTCACAAAGTGATGTCTGATGTCAATGTGCTTGGTGGTTGAATGAGAGACTGGATTTTTGATGATATTTTTAGCTGCTTGACTATCCAACATAAGAGGTGTCTTTAAAGCAGTTATACCAAAATCCAGCAGTTGATTTTGAAGCCACAACAGTTGGGCTGTACAGCTTGCAGCAACAATGTATTCTGCTTCAGCAGTGGATGTAGAAACAGTTGCTTGCTTTTTTCTTTGCCAAGACACCAAGCAATTGCCTAGGAATTTACACCCACCTAATGTAGACTTCCTGGTTGTGTTGCATCCAGCAAAGTCACTATCTGAGAAACCTGTAAGCTTAACATTCGCATCAGCAGGATACCAGATACCAAGTGTGGGAGCACCTTTTATGTATCTGAATATCCTTTTCACAGCAATGAGGTTAGACTTCCTAGGTGCTAATTGAGATCTTGCACAAACACATGTTGCAAACATGATGTCTGGCCTAGATGCAGTTAGGTACAATAAAGACCCAATCATGCTTCTATATAGTGTTTGATCAACCAAATCATCCTTTTCATCAGACATAACCAGCTTTGTGGTTACCATGGGTGTACTACATGGTTTACAATCATTCATCTCAAATATGTTTAAAAGATCTTTTACATATTTTCTTTGATGAATGAAAGTCAAATTTTGCAGTTGCTTAACTTGGAGACCAAGAAAACACTGTAGTTTATCCATTGCACTCATCTCAAACTCAGCTGTCATGAGTTGTCTGAACTCTTCACACATTTTATTACATGTGCTTCCAAAAATGATGTTATCCACATAAATTTGGACAATAATCATTTCTTTTCCTCTCCATTTTAAGAACAAGGTTTTATCAATTTTATCTCTTGTGAAACCAATAGAGATTAGAAAAGTGGAAAGAGTTTCATACCAGGCTCTAGGTGCTTGTTTCAAGCCATACAAAGCTTTGTTTAGCTTGTAGACATGATTTGGATTAAATGGATCCTGAAAACCAAGAGGTTGACAAACATATACCTCTTCTTGAATCTTACCATAGAGGAATGCACACTTAATATCCATTTGAAACACGATGTTGTGGTTGACAACAAAGGCTAAGAACATTCTGATAGCTTCCAATCTTGCTATAGGGGAAATTTTCATCATAGTCAATGCTCTCTTCCTGTTTAAAGCCTTGAACCACAAGCCTAGCTTTGTTCTTGACAACAATGCCCCTTTCATCAGTTTTCTTTTTGAAGACCCACTTTGTGCCAATAGGACTTACACCCTCTGGCAGTGGTACAAGTTCCCATACTTGTTGTCTCTTAAACTGTTGGAGCTCTTCTTGCATAGCTTCCACCCAACTGTTGTCTTTCAGTGCCTCTTGGTACTTGATTGGTTGATGGAGTGATAGAAAGCCAATAAAAAGACAAATGTTTTGGGATTGACTTCTGGTGAGAACCCCTTCATTAATGTTGCCAATCACTTGGTCTGGTGGATGAGATTTAAGAAAGATCAGATCTCCCTTATATGGAACAATGGCATTTAATGGTGAGGGCTGCAGATATGAATCATCTGAGCTAACATCAGTTGGTGACTTTGATGATCCAACAATAGTTTGAAATGGAGGTTGAATAGGAGGAATGGGTGTGGCACAAAGTTGATTTTTATCCACTGTTAGAAGATCTTTATCAACAGTGGTTGGGGATGATGTGGTGACAGAGGTTGAAGGGCTACTTTGGTCAACAAATGTTGATGTAGCAGTGGATGCGTTTTGACAGCTGTTTTGAACATCTGCTGCTCTAGTGGTGGATGTGATTTTATATTGTGGGATCACAACATCATATCCATAATCTTGTGAAGGAGGTTGTTGAATACCTGCAGGGTTAGTCTTGGCAGACACATTTTCAAAAGTAAATTTATCAAGATCAAACAAGTCAGCAGGGTTTACTAGGATTTTCAGGGAAGAAAGTTCATTGAACTTTATATTCAAAGTCTCTTCCACACACCTAGTCCTTGTGTTAAACACTTTATAGGCCTTGGCAGTGGTTGAGAATCCCAAATGATAACCACAATCTACTTTGGCTGCAAATTTTGAAATTGAATCTTTTAAGTTTAAAATAAAACATGGACAGCTAAAGACTTTGAAATATGAGATCAGTGGTTTGATTTTGAACAGAGTTTCATAGGCAGTCATTTGATGCCTGGGGTTGATTAAAACTCTGTTCTGCACATAACAAGCAGTGTTTACAACCTCTGCCCAAAAAGTTAAGGGTAAACCTGAGTCTGCAAGCATTGTTCTGGTAGCTTCAATCAAAGTCCCATTTTTTCTTTAAACCACCCCATTTTGTTCCGGTGTTCTTGGGATGTTGTACTGCCTTACAATCCCTTTTGACACACAGAATTCATCCAACTCCTTATTTCTGAACTCTGTTCAATTGTCACTTCTAAAGATTTTTACTGGCAGATCAAATTGCTTTTCAACCTGTTTAACAAAGTCTTGCAAAATACCAGCAGTCTCATCTTTAGATAGTAAAAAGTAAGTCCATGTAAACCTAGAAAAATCATCTACAATAACCAAACAATATCTTTTCTTTTTCAAGCTCATGATTTTTATTGGGCCAAACAAATCCATGTGCAGTATTTGCAAACACTTGGCTGTTTTGAACTCTTCAATGGACTTGTATGAGCTTTTATGTTGTTTACCTTTTAAACAGGAAACACAATTGTAACTCCTCGAAAATTCACGTCCTTTAATGTATTGACACGTGTCACAAGCTTTGAACGTGTAAAACAATACTCTGGAAGGACTAAAGTTGACAAACAAGAAAAGTATGTGAATATAAGGGTTCAAAATGTCAACAATAGATAAATATACTTTACAATAACCCTACATGATGCTTATACCCTTAAACGAATGAATCATGGATCATACGAAGCTAATTGTGAAAGAAAGTGAGAGATTACAAACTACAGGGGTTAAATGTGTCAACATGTTTAAATTATACCTCTGAGTGACCTTTTAGCAAACCCGAAGCTTTGTAACGATTAATTAAGCTCACTAGAATACATGATAAAAATTTCACCAAGTTTCGTTATCGTATGAGAAAGTTATGATAAAATTCGTATACGAGGGGTTAAAAGCGTCAACGATGAAGTTTATGACTTTTCGGTTGATAACAAAGTTAACCAAGGACTTAACAAAGTGGGTATAAGTCTTGAAGCCCTTATAAGTCAATTTGGAGGGCTCATAATGCAAGAAATAATTGTTGAAACAACTTATTATGGGCCAAGGACCAAAACACAAAAAATCTGAAAGTTGATTTGGATCAGAGGGGGCGTCGCGCGACGCGAGGAACCCTAGGGGGGTCTACGCGTGACGCGAGGGGCCCTCTGATCTGAAAACTTTGGCTGAGGTCTGCTAGGTGCATTGTAACCGACTTAGGAAGATATTTTCCACTCCATGGGAGACCCCTACATGCTTTTAGACCCTAGGGACACTTGTGGATGATCCATGATCAGTTGTAGCACTTGTTGTCATGATCTAATGAGATAAAAAGCACTATAAAAGGCCCTCATGTTGCAACATTTTGATCACACCTTCCATCTGCATTTGTGGAGCTTCCTGGAGCATAAGATCAGTCCCCAAGCATCTCTAATAGTGCATTAGACCTTGGTAAGTACCCTTGACCTTCCTTGATTGAGTTTTACTTAGTTATTAGCTTAAAAGTCCAACCGTCATAATTAACGTTTGACTTAGCGATTAATCATTAATGGTCCAGTGATTAGTCGAATTGAAGGTAGTTATAAGTTGGTAATTATGTGGGCATTAAACCCTTAAAAGGGCACCCTCTGATTCCCGTCCTAACTTAGTCATTTGTCGAGTCAAAGTTGTTTATAAAAAGTCAACAGAAACTTAATTTGCGAATTATCATGTAATTAGCAATGTAGAAGGCATGTAACCTATTTTATCACTCATATAACTTGGTAAGAAGTATAAGAACTGGTCTAAGCTTGTTTGATCCGACAATTTTCTGTTTAGACCCTCTTCGGAACCGAAAGTCGCAAAACTTTAACTTTTGCTTTGACTTCAGTTCTGACCCGATTTAGATGGGTTTAGAAATGGCTTAGAGCTTCCTTAGGACCAGGTTACATGTTAGTATAACCCTCTGTGGTTGGTTCATTGATTACCCGATTCGTTTACACGTTTCCGTTAAATGCTTAAAGTTGACCATAATGCCCTTTTGACCATAAAACAAGAATTTTGGAAATGTGAAAGGACAATAATCTTTGCTACTGATTTATAAACATGTCCCAAAAATTTCACATCAGTTGGAGGTCTAGATTAGGAGTTATGCCCAATAGCGTAATTAGAAAGCTTTTTGTTAATTAAACGGCGTAATTAGCGTAAAGCCTATCTAAACCCAATTTTTGACACCAAACCTTTTACCCAATGATGTAATATAATATTTTGGGATTTATAAAGATTTTTAATTATTTTTAACATGCTCATAACCTAAGGTTATGGCGTTGATTCGGTAAATACCGATTATACCCTTTTTGTTTATAAAATGAGTTCTACATAGAATTTTTACACCAATCCAATTGCTACTAATTTTATATAATAAATGAAGTATCTTGAACTTATTAACCTGATCAGAAAACTCAGATTTCCTGTATAACCCGGAAATCGCTTAAAACGGCTTTTTAACGCGTATTAAACACCTAGTATGGGTTTAAAACTATTTTGGCATACAAGACTTATCACCAACTGATATAACCTGTCAAATTAAGTTGTTTTGCTGATTATTTCAGACCCGAGTCTCCGAATTATATTTAATCTCTTTTATAATCTTTAAAATGACCAAAATACCCCTAAAGGGCTTAAATTAAGATTAAACTCGTTTTGGGCATAATGGAAGGTATCCTACTGATATCATAACATATTTAAGGCATATTAACTTAGGAAACCTGTATATGACTCTTATGGTTACCCGTTACGCTTCTTGCGCGTTCGGTTCGGTTTATGTAACTAGTTTGCATAAATTAGCCGAAACGGGTCAAACCTTATCGTTTTTATCTCAAAATCCAGAATGTGTTTAGATTACCCATATTATACAAGGCTTCAAACTTGTCGGGTCTAAATCACATTTCTATTCCGGTCTTCGCTAAATCGTGCGTTCGAACCGTATCTTTATTTAAAACTAATCGGTCTAAGTTTAGGCTTAATTAAAGACCCGTTAGGATTCTAATAGGTTATTATAAACCTTCGTTCTAGAATAGGAGAACCAGTAAAAGCTACACGCACTTGCTATTTGTGATTGATACTTGCGAAGGTAAATACTTTTAACTTATTTTCCCTTATACGGGCTTGGGGTACGGTATATAAAATACCGCTTGGTCGGGCATTCGACCTTAATCGATTGGTGGTTAAGTATTATCGAGATGACCCGTTTAAAAATATGTTTTGTTTGCTTAACGCCTTTGGGGGGTTAATGACCATGTCCCGGATATCCTTGGCATCATTTTACGAAATGGCCATGACCTAAGCGCGGGGTGTAGGCGTACACCCGTCAGTGCCAAAATAAATAATATAGTGTGTCTATTGATCTTTAACCCGGCACGAACCGGGCTACTGAACGCATAAGGAACATGTAATTCTTTTACAAGTTTATATAGTTAAATAATTATCCCAAGTTATAAAAAGTTTGTGCCACGTGCATTCAAATCAATATTATTAAACCTTTTCAAATGAGTTAGTTAATTGTATTTACCGGTGTAAACTTATGTATTTTCCCAAAAAGGTTAAGTGCAGGTACTACGCGAACTAGGCTGGCTTTCTCCTAGCGTCCACAATAAGTCTCGCAAGCTTGGATGTCAAAACTGTTGAACAATGTTTCCATTTTATTGTTGATCCACCTGTGGATTATTTTCAACTATTTGTGATACTTGATATTACAATATTATTTGGTTGAAATATATCTATCTTTTGCTTCCGCTGTGCATTTAAATATTGTGTTGTTTGACTATAACGATATCAACTACGTCACGATACTCCCCTACTGGGCCCACCGGTAATACGTGGAAATATAGGGGTGTGACAGGTTGGTATCAGAGCCAACATTGAGTGAATTAAACACTAGCCTTTTGTGTTTAATCTCAATGACACAATTGCACATACTCGAGTCTAGACAAGAACTTAGGAAAAATCCAAATTGGTTTTTAAATCTTAACTTTGTCCTTTATATTTCTTGTTGTATCTTTTATTTGTTTTGACAGGATTAACAATGCCGCCAAGATTTAGAAGAGGAGGAAGAGGAAAGGGGCCAATCACCGCCCCCAACGATCACAAAGCTGGGCCTTCGCACCGGCGAACCCCTTCCACTACAATGAGTGCCGATCCACAAGGAGCCTGGAGGATCTATACGGAGCCTGCTAGACGGTCTGTCTCGCACAACTCAACGCCTCCCTATCACCATTCCTTTGGGCCACATTCAGAAAATGAGCCAGAAGACTCCCGCCATTCCTTCCTACCGTTGCAGCGATCTGCTTCGCACCGTTCCTTCGGCGACCCTACTCCTGTCTTTCAGGGCCGGTTCAACCCGGCAAACTATATCCAAGAACCAGTGGGTTTTAACCCATTGGGACCAGAGGACCACTTCTCAGGAGACCAAGCAATGGACATGGATGAGGACACGGATCCCGTCGAGCCTGCTTCAGGAACCCCCAACCATCCCATTGAGATTTTGGATGGTTCATCTTTCCACGGATCACCTTACGGTGGTCCAGACAATTACCAAGCGAGGTTTAACCAGCATGAATGGTACTTCACACCTCCGCACCATTCATCGCCTCAACAGCAGCAGCAGCAGGATCCCTCCGAGGATCCACGTTTCGTGGCAGTCACGCCACCGCCTCCACCGCCGCCAGTTCATCAAGCACCTCCAGAACCACCAAGGCGTCGGAGAACAGGCGCAAGAATATCCGCGCGAGGGGGTGATTTCCACTTTAGCACCCCTCGACACTCCAGTGGCAGTCACTACCCGCCACTGCATGAAGACCCACAAATGGGTGGGCCCTCAAACCCAGTTCCAGAGGTGAACTCTACACCAGTTGCACCACAGCCGCCACCATTGGGTTTTGATAACCCGATTCCTGCATACACCGGTTCAATGGCGTACAATCCATTTGAGCAGCCGGCTCACACCCACTACAATTATGCTGAAGCCGACCCGTACCTGGTAGCGGCCAACTACAATGCCCTTCATCCCGAAGGACCTTATGGAGCCCCTTGGGGAGTGGGATATCCAACTCATGGGTATCAAATGCCTGCACGACCTCCGATTCGGCAACAGTCGCAGCCACCACGATTTCCCCACCAGAACAGGAGGAGATCCTCTAAAGACTAAGTCGGGTGGAACATGAATTCCAAGAGGAACGTAGGAACAACAGGGGTTTCCTCAAGGGCCTGGCAAGCTTACTAAAGGGGAAAAAGAAGAGGGATCATTAAATCCCTACATGTATTGTTGTATTGTCTTTTCTTTAGCCCCTGCGTGGGTATGATTTCTTGTATTCTGCCCCTGCATGGGCATGTCTTTCTGTTAACCCCTGCGTGGGTATGTTTGTTTGGTTAAGTCCCTGCATGGACATTTATCTGTATGTTTAGTCCCTGCGTGGACACCTATTTAAGTATTTGGTCCCTACGTGGACTTGTAATTTCAGCTTAACCCCTGCGTGGGTAATTTGTCTATTAAAAGTCCCGTTTAGGGCAAAGTGTACTCTTTTGATGTTAATGGAATGTCAAGTTTATTAATTTCATTTTGTAATTATATGCATAACTATATTATACATAAAATAAATGAATCAAAATCATTCCTTTTAAAATATATCTGCCTATTTAAATATTAACTAAGAATCTTAAAGGTATAACCTAGCCTGCATGTCATTATAAGACTTGGCCAAGATGGTAAGACCTGTTTAAAAGATTCAAATTCCTGTTAACATCTGAAAACATGTTAACGCTCCTGGCAGACGTGATTCGTTAAAAATCACACACGTCATTCTTACAATAGGATTCTTTAAAAAGATTTCCTAACCCAGCTTAATGATCTATAAATCGTGGGTTTAAATCGTCAATTAAGATGATCATATATTAAACATCCATAAGTGATGTAGTGCCTACAGGCCATACTCATTGTCATATAAGACAAAAGACAGTAGTAGTCTATGACTCCCTGTCAGAAAAAGGTAAGGAACTATGTTCAAACCTTCATGCTTTGATTCTCTGAAATCATGGTTTATGATTTAAAAATGTCCTTGTGACTAGGCCTTTTGTGCCACTAATAAAACTGTTATTGTTTTATAATTAGGATAAATTATAATAAAAATCCTAAATAAATATGATTAACAAATTAACCAAATATGGCCTGTGTTACCATGGTTAATGAATTGCCATAAAAGACAATTCCATAATAAACTCCCAAATAAATTATTGTCATATCTTATGCAACAGTTCAAGATACAATGGCTGACTCAGATGAAATCAACAGTCACCCACGGGAGAATCTGAATGATGCCCGAATTAATATAGCGGGTGCTGAACTGCAAGCGTTAATAGACAATGCTGTTACAAAAGCAATAGAGCGGCAGTATAATGAGTATAGCGGGACTCGAAGTAGGACCCTATCCGCACCGCATTCCAAGCCTAAGACTCATTCTGAGGCTCACAGCAAGCCACCCTCCAAGAAATATGAGCTAAAGAAAGGTGATGACGATCGTCATTCTTCAAGTCAGCAAAGTGTTCCATCTCAAAGGATCGTGCTGAATCAAGAACCCCGTGATAAGGGTTGCTCCTACAAGTATTTTGTTTCATGCAAACCCAGGGACTTCACTGGGGAAAAAGGAGCTATAGACTACATGACATGGTTGGATGAGATGGACACCGTGGTTGATATCAGCGGGTGCGCTGATAAGGATGTGGTAAAGTTTGTGTCTCAGTCGTTCAAAGGTGAAGCCTTGGCCTGGTGGAGATCATTGGTTCAAGCTACTGGGAAGATCCCACTGTACAATATGACATGGGAACAATTTGTTACCCTCATCAAGGAGAACTACTGTCCTCAGCATGAGGTCGAAAAGATTGAGTTGGATTTTCTGTCCTTAGTGATGAAAAACCTGGATTGCCAGGCTTACCTTATGAGCTTTAACACAATGTCAAGATTGGTTCCGTAACTGGTGACCCCGGAACCCAAAAGAATAGCTTGTTTCATTGGGGGTTTAGCCCCAGAAATTAAGGCAAGCGTGAAGGCCTCTCGGCCAGCTACTTTCAGATCTGTAGCTGATATATCTTTATCCCTCACACTGGATGCGGTTAGACAGAGATCACCGAGGAACACGGATGCCGAGAAAAGAAAGCGTGAGGATGACAACTCACGACGTTCGAATAAGAAGCACAGGGGAAACAACGACCACAAGAAGGGGTCAGGATCTAAGAAGGATGGGCATCAATCTGGTGATAAGCCCAAGTGTAAGATCTGCAAGAGACAGCACTTCGGGAAGTGCAGATATGAATCAAACTCGCAGACACAGTCGAGAACTTTTGCATGTGGGATATGCAAGTCCAAGGAACACAAGACCTTGGATTGCAAAAAGTTGAGGGACGCATCGTGCTACAGTTGCAACGAAAAAGGGCATATCAAGTCCAACTACCCAAAACTTGCAAAGAAGATTGAGGATGGGAAGAAGACTAATGCTAGGGTCTTCAGGATAGATGCAAAGGAAGCTGTCCAAGACGACAATGTGATCACAGGTACTTTCCTCATAAATGATGTCTATGCAAGAGTACTTTTTGATTCAGGCGCTGATAAATCACTTGTAGATAATAAGTTTTGCAAATTGCTGAATTTACCTGTTAAAACCTTAAGTGTGAAGTATGAGGTGGAATTAGCAGATGGCACCTTAGAAACCGCCTCAACCATATTAGATGGATGTTTCATATCCATTAAGAACCACTCTTTTCCTTTATCCCTACTTCCTTTGAAGTTAGCCGGCTTTGACATCGTTTTAGGTATGGACTGGTTATCTCATAACCAGGCCCAGATTGTCTGCAATAAGAAGCAAGTGGTGATCAAGACTCTGTCGGGTGAATCACTTACCATTCAGGGAGATACCCAGTATGGACTGCCTGAGCAAGTGACTATGCTCAAGGCCTCTAAGTGTTTGAAGAAGGGTTGTGTCATCTACATGGCACAAGTGACTATTGATGAGCCGAAGCCTAAGATTGAAGACATCCCCGTCATTTCTGAATACCCTGAAGTTTTTCCCGAGGAACTACCTGGTTTACCACCAGATAGGCAAGTAGAATTCAGAATTGACATCATCCCTGGAGCAGCACCGGTTGCTAGAGTGCCTTATAGGTTGGCACCAACAGAGATGAAGGAATTAAGGACACAACTAGATGAATTGCTAGCCAAAGGTTTCATTAGACCTAGTTCGTCTCCCTGTGGAGCGCCGATCTTGTTTGTCAAGAAGAAGGATGGATCAATGCGACTGTGCATCGATTACCGTGAGCTTAATAAGGTCACTATCAAGAATAGGTATCCATTGCCCAGAATCAACGATCTGTTCGATCAACATCAAGGGGCAAGTTACTTCTCTAAGATTGACTTGAGGTCAGGCTATCATCAATTGAAGGTTAGAGATGAAGACGTACACAAGACTGCATTTAGGACTCGTTACGGTCATTACGAGTTACTAGTGATGCCTTTTGGGCTCACTAATGCACCAGCGGCATTCATGGATCTCATGAACCGTGTCTGCAAACCATACTTGGACAAATTGGTTATCGTCTTCATTGACGACATTCTGATTTATTCAAAGAATCAGGCCGACCATGAGAGACATCTTCGATGTATTCTTTCACTACTTTAGCAGGAGAAGCTCTACGCCAAATTCTCTAAGTGTGATTTTTAGCTTCGAGAAGTCCAATTCCTTGGACATATGGTTAGTGAATGCGGAATCCAAGTAGATCCCGCTAAGGTTGAAGCTATCATGAATTGGCAAGAGCCGAAGACGCCCACAGAAATTCGCAGTTTCTTGGGATTGGCAGGATATTATAGGCGTTTCATTGAAAATTTTTTCAAGGATTGCTGCACCCCTAACTTCTTTGACTAGGAAGAAAATAAAGTTCGATTGGGGCCCTAAGCAGCAAGAATCCTATGATATCCTTAAGCAGAAGTTAAGCAATGCTCCTGTGTTGACATTGCCTGATGGAATAGAAGAGTTTGTGGTATATTGTGATGCATCACACACCGGGATGGGATGTGTGCTTATGCAGAAAGGCAAAGTTATTGCCTATGCATCACGGCAGTTAAAGGTACACGAAAAGAATTACACCACCCATGACTTGGAGTTGGGTGCCGTTGTATTCGCACTGAAGCTATGGAGGCACTATTTGTACAGTGTCAAGTGTGTGGTCTATTCTGATCACAAGAGTCTCCAGCACCTGTTTAACCAAAAGGAACTGAACATGAGGCAACGACGTTGGATGGAAACTTTGAATGATTATGATTGTGAGATAAGATACCATCCTGGCAAGGCGAATGTAGTCGCTGATGCCTTGAGCAGAAAGGAAAGAGTTAAACCTATAAGAATCAATGCCAAGAGCATTGAGATAAAGAATGGCTTGAACGAAAGGTTGTTAGCTGCACAGAAGGAAGCTGTGTTGGAAGCTAACTATCCTAACGAAAAGTTAGGAGTAACTGAAGAACAGTTATCCTATGACAAGGACGAGATCTTAAGGTTAAATGGACGAATATGGGTACCAATTTATGGAGGACTTTGGGATGTTATCCTCCAGGAAGCCCATAGTTCTAAATATTCCATTCATCCTGGAGCTGATAAGATGTACCAGGATCTGAAGGAAATTTTTGGTGGATAGGCTTGAAGAAGTCTATAGCTACCCATGTGGCTAAATGTTTGACATGTGCGCAAGTCAAAGCTGAACATCAGAAGCCGCCAGGTTTGCTACAACAGCCTGAACTTCCCATGTGGAAGTGGGAAATGGTGACAATGGATTTCATCACCAAGTTGCTGAGGACAAGGAAAGGAAATGACACTATATGGGTGATCGTAGACAGACTAACTAAGTTAGCACATTTCCTACCTATTAAGGAGACCTATAGCTCCGACATGTTAGCCCAATTGTACGTAGATAAGATTGTATCTCTACATGGTGTACCGGTGTCTATTATCTCTGACAGAGATACTAGATACAGTCACATTTTTGGAAGAGTTTCCAACAATCTTTGGGCACGCGCTTAAATTTTAGTACGGCTTTCCATCCTCAGACGGACGTCCAGAGTGAGCGTACTATCCAAACTTTGGAAGACATGCTTCGTGCATGTGTGATTGACTTAGGTGGTAGTTGGGATAACCATCTGCCATTGATCGAGTTATAGCTACCATACCAGCATCAAGGCCGCGCCTTTCAAAGCCTTGTACGGTAGAAAGTGCAGAACTCCCGTTTGTTGGGCGGAGGTTGGAGATGTCCAACTGACAGGACCTGAAATAGTCTTTGAAACTACGGACAAGATTGTCCAGATTCGTGACCGCCTGAAAGCTGCCAGGGATAGGCAGAAAAGCTACGCCGATTTAAAGCGTAAACCTCTGAAATTCGAGGTAGGTGACAAAGTGTTGCTCAAAGTATCACCCTGGAAGGGAGTGATGCGATTTGGTAAGAAAGGTAAGTTAAGCCCGAGATACATAGGACCATTCGAGGTCATCGAATGTGTTAGATCAGTTGCTTATAAGTTAAAATTACCTGAAGAGCTCAGTGGTATTCACGATATATTCCACATCTGCAATCTGAAGAAGTGTTTCGCTGATGAATCACTAGTCATACCCATACAGATGTGCACATAGAAGAGAGCTTGAAGTTTGTTGAAAAACCTGTGTCGATCGAGGATCGACAGGTTAAGAAGCTTCGAAGGAAGCACGTACCGATCGTAAAGGTTAAATGGGATGCCCGTAGAGGTCCCGAGTATACGTGGGAGGTAGAGTCCACAATGAAAGAAAAGTACCCTTATTTGTTTCAATAAATCTCGAGGTCGAGATTTTCTTTAAGGGGGTGAGGATGTAACACCTCGAAAATTCACGTCCTTTAATGTATTGACACGTGTCATAAGCTTTGAACGTGTAAAAGAATACTCTGGAAGGACTAAAGTTGACAAACAAGAAAAGTATGTGAATATAAGGGTTCAAAATGTCAACAATAGATAAATATACTTTACAATAACCCTACATGATGCTTATACCCTTAAACGAATGAATCATGGATCATACGAAGCTAATTGTGAAAGAAAGTGAGAGATTACAAACTACAGGGGTTAAATGTGTCAACATGTTTAAATTATACCTCTGAGTTACCTTTTAGCAAACCCGAAGCTTTGTAACGATTAATTAAGCTCACTAGAATACATGATAAAAATTTCACCAAGTTTCGTTATCGTATGAGAAAGTTATGATAAAATTCGTATACGAGGGGTTAAAAGCGTCAACGATGAAGTTTATGACTTTTCGGGTGCTAACAAAGTTAACCAAGGACTTAACAAAGTGGGTATAAGTCTTGAAGCCCTTATAAGTCAATTTGGAGGGCTCATAATGCAAGAAATAATTGTCGAAACAACTTATTATGGGCCAAGGACCAAAACACAAAAAATCTGAAAGTTGATTTGGATCAGAGGGGGCGTCGCACGACGCGAGGAACCCTAGGGGGGTCTACGCGTGACGCGAGGGGCCCTCTGATCCGAAAACTTTGGGTGATGTCTGCTAGGTGCATTGTAACCAACTTAGGAAGATATTTTCCACTCCATGGGCGACCCCTAGATGCTTTTAGACCCTAGGGATACTTGTGGATGATCCATGATCAGTTGTAGCACTTGTTGTCATGATCTAATGAGATCAAAAACACTATAAAAGGCCCTCATGTTGCAACATTTTGATCACACCTTCCATCTGCATATGTGGAGCTTCCTGGAGCATAAGATCAGTCCCCAAGCATCTCTAATAGTGCATTAGACCTTGGTAAGTACCCTTGACCTTCCTTGATTGAGTTTTACTTAGTTATTAGCTTAAAAGTCCAACCGTCGTAATTAACATTTGACTTAGCGATTAATCATTAATGGTCCAGTGATTAGTCGAATTGAAGGTAGTTATAAGTTGGTAATTATGTGGGCATTAAACCCTTAAAAGGGCACCCTCTGATTCCCGTCCTAACTTAGTCATTTGTCGGGTCAAAGTTGTTTATAAAAAGTCAACAGAAACTTAATTTGCGAATTAACATGTAATTAGCAATGTAGAAGGCATGTAACCTATTTTATAACTCATATAACTTGGTAATAAGTATAAGAACTGGTCTAAGCTTGTTTGATCCGACAATTTTCTGTTTAGACCCGGTTCGGAACCGAAAGTCGCAAAACTTTGACTTTTGCTTTGACTTCAGTTCTGACCCGATTTAGATGGGTTTAGAAATGCCTTAGAGCTTCCTTAGGACCAGGTTACATGTTAGTATAACCCTCTGTGGTTGGTTCATTGATTACCCGATTCGTTTACACGTTTCCGTTAAATGCTTAAAGTTGACCATAATGCCCTTTTGACTATAAAACGAGAATTTTGGAAATGTGAGAGGACAATAATCTTTGCTACTGATTTATAAACATGTCCCAAAAATTTCACATCAGTTGGAGGTCTAGATTAGGAGTTATGCCCAATAGCGTAATTAGAAAGCTTTTTGTTAATTAAACGGCGTAATTAGCGTAAAACCTATCTAAACCCAATTTTTGACACCAAAAGTTTTACCCACTGATGTAATATAATATTTTGGGATTTATAAAGATTTTTAATTATTTTTAACCTGCTCATAACCTAAGGTTATGGCGTTGATTCGGTAAATACCGATTATACCCTTTTTGTTTATAAAATGAGTTCTACATAGAATTTTGACACCAATCCAATTGCTACTGATTTTATATAATAAATGAAGTATCATGAACTTATTAACTTGATCAGAAAACTCAGATTTCCTGTATAACCCGGAAATCGCTTAAAACGGCTTTTTAACGCGTATTAAATACCTAGTATGGGTTTAAAACTATTTTGGCATACAAGACTTATCACCAACTGATATAACCTGTCAAATTAAGTTGTTTTGCTGATTATTTCAGACCCGAGTCTCAGAATTATATTTAATCTCTTTTATAATCTTTAAAATGACCAAAATACCCCTACGGGGCTTAAATTAAGATCAAACTCGTTTTGGGCATAATGGAAGGTATCCCACTGATATCACAACATATTTAAGGCATATTAACTAAGGAAACCTGTATATGACTCTTATGGTTACCCGTTACGCTTTTTGCGCGTTCGGTTCGGTTTATGTAACTGGTTTGCATAAATTAGCCGAAACGGGTCAAACCTTATCGTTTTTATCTCAAAATCCAGAATGTGTTTAGATTACCCATACTATACAAGGCTTCAAGCTTGTCGGGTCTAAATCACATTTCTATTCCGGTCTTCGCTAAATCGTGCGTTCGAACCGTATCTTTATTTAAAACTAACCGGTCTAAGTTTAGGCTTAATTAAAGACCCGTTTGGATTCGAATAGGTTATTATAAACCTTCGTTCCAGAATAGGAGAACCAGTGAAAGCTACACGCACTTGCTATTTGTGATTGATACTTGCAAAGGTAAATACTTTTAACTTATTTTCCCTTATACGGGCTTGGGGTACGGTATATAAAATACCGCTTGATCGGGCATTCGACCTTAATCGATTGGTGGTTAAGTATTATCGAGATCACCCATTTAAAAATATGTTTTGTTTGCTTAACGCCTTTGGGGGGTTAATGACCATGTCCCGGATATCCTTGGCATCATTTTACGAAATGACCACGACCTAAGCGCGGGGTGTAGGCGTACACCCGTCAGTGTCAAAATAAATAATGTGGTGTGTCTATTGATCTTTAACCCGGCACGAACCGGGCTACTGAACGCATAAGGAACATGTAATTATTTTACAAGTTTATATATTTAAATAATTATCCCAAGTTATAAAAAGTTTGTGCCACGTGCATTCAAATCAATTTTATTAAACCTTTTCAAATGAGTCAGTTAATTGTATTTACCAGTGTAAACTGATGTATTTTCCCAAAAAGGTTAAGTGCAGGTACTACGCGAACTAGGCTGGCTTTCTCCTAGCGTCCACAATAAGTCTCGCAAGCTTGGATGTCAAAACTGTTGAACAATGTTTCCATTTTATTGTTGATCCACCTGTGGATTATTTTCAACTATTTGTGATACTTGATATTACAATATTATTTGGTTGAAATATATCTATCTTTTGCTTCCGCTGTGCATTTAAATATTGTGTTGTTTGACTATAACGATATCAACTACGTCACGATACTCCCCTACCGGGCCCACCGGTAATACGTGGAAATATAGGGGTGTGACAACAATGCTCAGAACAAGTAAACAATTTTTGTGGAAAACCTCTTACAAGGCCTTGTTTTAATAAAGTAGTGATTGTGTTGAGATTTGTGTGCCCAAGTCTTTTGTGCCATCATTCTGTCTCTTTGTTAGAGGTAGCTGAGAACTGACAGGCATCAGTCATTAGGCTCTCTTTTGACAAATCAACTACATACACATTGCCCCTCCTTTGAGCAACAAGTTGTGTTTTTTCCTTTGGCTATTATTTCTTCAATCCTATTTACCATTTCTGGTTCAACAATCTTGCAATTCTTCTTAGTAAAGAATGAACCATAGCCTTTGTCACTCATTTGTGAAACACTAAGGAGGTTGAACTTTAGATTGTCAATAAGATTGTCATTTTCAAACTTGATTTTTCCTGACTCAACTGTTCCAGACCCCAACACCTTTCCCTTAGAATTGTTACCAAAAGATATATCACCCCCTCCATGATTTTTGAATTCTTTGAGTAGGGCTCTACTGTCACACCCTGGCTGTCACACCCTGGCTTTGCGGAAGCGTGGGTTTATTTGGTGTGACTTCTTAATACCATAGCTTAATCACAACAAAGCTATATGAAAATAAAACCATGCAGATCATCCATTGATTTAAGTTTGAAAAATAAAATACCACAACATTGTCTTAATGCGTTGACACATACAACGGAAATTACAACCTAATAATATGAAAACATTGTTTGAAAGACACAACCACAAACTTAAGATAGACGTAGTTTAAGAACTGTGACTCGTCCAGGTAAAAGCCACAACCCCTAAACTTGGATGATCCCATAACTTTAACGCAGCGTGAAAACGTAGCATACCGTGCCAGATCCTTAGTTCCCTGAAATACATGTAAGTTGAAAAATCAACATAAAGTTGAGCGAGTTCATGTGAAAGTGAGTATGTAAAACCTTTAAAGTACGTCCCAATGTAAAATGGTTTAAGTACGTTCCGATGTAAAAATGTCCCTGGTATGTAGCAATAAGGAAAAAGAGATCACCATTGGGTTGCAAAGCCAATGATATGTGTGAAGTGATGCAGGAAGACTCAACCCTAGCGGATTTGTGCGTTGGGCACTTAGTCACCACCTGGTCCATTAAGCGGGCTCAGGAGTGGGGCTCGCTACACCCAAATAGATCTATCACTAATGTCCCTCGGTCCTACACGAGGATTAATGGCCTCAAGTTGCGCCTACTCACTCACATGATCTGTACGTCCTAACCCTCCTTAAGCTAACCATACCATGTAAAAAGTATTCGTAATCATAGTAACATGTATTTCACCCCCGCAGTTTAGAAAACATAAAACATTTAAGAGAAAAGGGGGACATAAACTCACAGAAGTGCGTCTCGAAGTAGTCTGTCCAAAAATACCCTGCTGCGTGACGACCTACACGTACTAACTTCTATTAGACGGACGGCCGTGCCTTAGCTTAAGGTTTAATGTCTTTGGGAAATAGTTAGGCAACTATTTCGTAATTACACTTCATAATTATTTGGTAAATATATTCCTTCCCAAGGATGGGGGATTTAATACATGTGCGTTCGTATAACTTCGAAATATATTATTAAGTCTCACTTAATAAAATATATTTTATTTCATTTGTCTAAAATACTTTACTTCCAAAATATAAATATTTTTCCCAAAAATATTATATTTTATTCCATATAATTTTCCAAAATAATATCCTTGTCAAAATACACACTTATGAGTATTTTCTGAAATACGTAAGTTACGTTGTAAAGTTCGGGAGGTATAAATAATACCGGTGTAACTTAAATATTTATTGTGAAGGCGTTCGTATTATTTTGGAGCCGTTAATATTTAGTAATATTATTTTTACCCTAAAAATAATATTTACGTAGTTCACAAAATAATCATAAAAATTCGCACAAGTGTTAATATGGAAAATACATACTAAATATATATTTTTCAGGTTTTATTTTGTGAAAAATCCCTCCTCCGACACTAGGAAGTTTTGTAACAAAATTGCGGCGAAATTTTCTATTTTGAAAACAAGTTAAAATATAGTTATAGACACTTGTCAAAAATATTTCCAAGTGTTTATATTTCTGCAGAAATTTCGCCAGAGTTTCCTCTGTAACTGGAGGTGGCCACGCTTTCTAGCGTATCATTTTCTTTTAAAGATTCAAATCAACAATGTTCCCAACATCAATCAACAAAGTTTCATTATCAAAATAGTCAATATAGATATAAATCGCATAACACATGAACTTGTGGTTTGTGTAAAATATGTAGTAACTTTCCCCATATTTTTAGTAGATCTTTTATAAATAAACTTGGTTTCTTTGAGAACCTTGTTTTTAAAGAAGATACATCTTTACAACTTCTTGTCCAAAATTACAAAAATAATTCTTTGTTAAAACTCTTTGTCACACAAGTGTCTACACACTTGTGTGTTCACAAAAATCACCTTTCCACTTGGGAATTTCAGGTTGTTGCAGAAGTCCTGAAGGCTTCTGGTATTCAGCTTTAACCTTGGCACACGTCAAACATTTGCTAACATAAACAGCAACGTCGCCTTTCATCCTGGGCCACCAATAATAATCCTTAAGATCCTGGTACATCTTATCCGCACCTGGATGGATAGAGTACCGTGATTTGTGTGCCTCATCATAAATGACTTTTCTCAAACCACCAAACAGAGGAACCCAAATCCTTTTCATAAAACATAACGTTCCTTCCTCGTTTGGTACTAATTGCTTCTCCATCCCACGGAGATATTCTTCTTCAAGGTTTCTTTCCTTAAGAGCTTCTTTCTGCGCGGCACGAATGCGCAGGGAAAGATCTGTCTGTATAATCATCTCCAAAGCCCTAACCCTTATGGGCTTGATCCTTTCTTTACGACTTAGGGCATCGGCGACCACATTCTCCTTCCCTGGATGGTACTTGATCTCGCAGTCGTAGTCGTTCAACAATTCGACCCAACGTCTTTGTCTCATATTCAGCTCTTTCTGGTCGAATATGTGCTGCAGGCTTTTATGATCTGTGTAGATTGTACACTTCGTGCCATATAGGTAGTGTCTCCAGATCTTAAATGCGAATATCACTGCGCCTAGTTCCAAATCATGCGTGGTATAGTTCTTTTCATGAACTTTCAACTGACGTGACGCGTAAGCTATGACCTTTTGGCGTTGCATCAACACGCAACCCAATCCTTGACGTGAGGCGTCACAGTATACCACGAAATCATCAGTTCCCTCTGGTAGCGCTAAGATCGGTGCATTGCAAAGCTTGTCTTTCAGTAACTGGAATGCTTCCTCCTGTTTGATTCCCCAATCAAACTTCTTATCCTTCTGTGTGAGCGCGGTAAGGGGTTGAGCGATTTTAGAAAAATCCTCAATGAATCTTCGATAATAGCCAGCCAAGCCTAAGAACTGGCGAATCTCGGTCGGCGTCTTTGGAGTCTCCCAGCTCTTTATCGCCTCGATCTTTGTGGGATCAACATGGATTCCATTTCCATTAACCACGTGTCCAAGGAATTGGACTTCACGTAGCCAAAGCTCGCACTTGGAGAATTTGGCATATAACTGTTCCTTTTTCAGCAACTCCAAAATAGCCCTTAAGTGTTGTTCGTGTTCAGCCTTCGTCTTTGAATAAATTAAAATATCGTCGATGAATATAATCACGAACTTATCAAGATCCGGTCACTAATGCTGAATTTTTATTTAAAGTGCAGAATTTTTGTACTTAAAGTACATTTTAGGCACATCCGGTCACTATAATTATCACCTAGAGACGCAGTTCTACAATCCTCACCTCCCTACACTCCCTACTAGTGTAGTAATCTATTCCCGGCTCATACTGGCCTTAGAGACAGTAACTGTCTGATGCTGGCTATGTCAGCATGTTTACTGGGTATCCCGTGTAGTGTGCTCACTGTGCTTTTGTGCATCAAGGTTGTCACTGAAGTTTTGTGTAAAAATAATAGAGTGACAGTATAAAATGTGATGCATGAGTATGTATGTATCAGGAATCAGTAAGCGGTTTAATCACAGTTGTAAGTAAGCACAGTAATTAAGCAGTAATTAAGTATTAATTAATTCGTACGGATACCTGGTTTGGTGAGGGTTGTCACATCTACATCCAGTCATGTGCCTGGAGCCTCCACTATCTACATACCAAAGACTATCTAAGCATGCAAAAGTTCCCTGCACATAGAGTAAACAATTAGTTCAGGAAGGTCTCCATGGCCAATAAGGCTTTGGATGGGGTTATAACAGAGTCAGTATCAAGTCCAGGAACATGGACATTGGTTAGCTCAGGGGTTTTTGAACATTTTTGAACCATTTTTTTTCTAACCACTGTTGTGGACCATTTTCTGTCAGGTGTTGAAATCCAAAAGGATGCCTGTTCACTTATGAGTGCTAGGAATGGTTCTCTCGAATGAAGAATGCAGGTCGAATCGATCAATAAAGAGGTGCGGAATCCCTATGCATTATCAAAGACGAATCAACAACGATATCAACGATTAACACATCCATTCTTATTCAAATATTCTGAAAATACAATGTTCTGATGAGATCTCGACAGAGCTTCGCTACAGAGACTGCCAAAAAGTTCTAACATAGTGACCCCTAAGTCTCTATTTATAGACAAACTAGGTGAGGTTATGTCATCCGGTCGGAGGGTCATCCGTTCGGATGGTCATCCATCCGGATGACCCAAGTCATCCGACCGGACCACTTTACAACTTACATTTCCGACTCGATCTTTTCCAGTTATAATATAACAAACATACAAAACTATACATAGACAAATACAGGAAAAAATATAGACTCGATACAGACGAAAGCTACAGACATAATTGCACCTACAGACCCCCCCCCCCTTGGATGTAGCTGCAGTCTTCCTTCCTGTATAGTCTTTAACGTGTCTTCCTGCTGCGTCTGCTCTCTCAAGCTTTCTGTCTCCTCTTCTCTGCCCTTTCTACTAACATCTTTCACCTCAAAGGCCTTCCAATTTCGTTCCAATATTTTTTATATTCTGGATCTCCATCCCTCTTTCTATCCCACCTCGGAATTTTATTCTATTGTGATTCAATTGGTGTTTGATCTGTTGGTGGAGGCCTCTCAAACTTTCTACGACCCAATCTGCTGCTCTTTCTCTGATCTTCTTGAACTTTTCACTTCTTTTCTCCTTCTTCAGGAATTCCTTCAACTCCATATCTCTGAACTTCGTCTGCCAGTACCTTCTAGAGTTTATGTCTTTTGCAAAGCACAAATTCACCATTTTCTGATATTGTCGCGCTTGTGCTCTGTCTGGCCCATCATAGACTATCTTGTTGAAGAACAGGCAATCTATATCTTTCTTTGAGCAATTCACAAGCCACATCGGATCTAACATGTTGATGCGCCTTGTTTCACCTGTCTTTTTATCATATAGAGAGATTACTGCTTCCGCTGTGCTTTGATTGTACAACCAACCCTTAAAGTCTTCATGGAAATCTTGTTCCATAGCACGTAGCGGCATGTTTTTCAGACATCGTGGAGGCTTTATCTTCAAAGTTATGTCTTTCTCTCCAGTGATTGGATCATATTTAACAACTTGTTCAAGATAATGCGACTTCCAATCTGGAAATTTGTTCTTGGCTTGCAGCTTTATACAGTTCCAAAGCTTCTGATCATGCATCTTAACATCCAAACCATAATATAATTGCTTGATATTCTTTGTTTGAACAAGCTCTTCCACATCCCACCATGGAAGTGTCTTTATATCAGATAAGAACTCGAAATACTGCACTCCATGCTTTCTACGAATAGCATATACTTGTAAGTCTTCAAGATAGTCCCACGATAGAATATCACCCAGAGACTTCTCTGGATGACCATGAAATATTGTAGTGGCCTCTTATACTTCCTTTTTTTCAGCATCACCTTGAACCATTTCTTTCTACCTTCAAGTAGCTCTTCCTGTGGAACGATCTCAGGAATACCTTCAGTACTAATCCTTTCCACTACTTTCCTTCTAATCTTGTCTTCATTGTTAGTCTTGAAAAGTTCAAAGAAAGTAGGAAATGTATCATCAACACCCGAATAATGAAAAGGTGTTTCCTCATCAGAAACATCAGATCCTTCTTCAATTATTACATCCTTGAAATTATCAGCTTCGTTGACAAACTTGAAAGAATATTCTCTTTCAGGTGATGGTGGAATCTCATCTTCAATATCAAACTTTAAATGCCCATCATCCATTCCCAACTCTTCTAACATGGACTCTTTCATCCTGTTCTCCTCTAACTCCCCCTCAAATGATGCATGTAAGTAAATGACTTTAGGTTGAGTGAGGTATACCTGATCACCAGCATGTTGTTTACCAGAAGAAGAAGCTTCATGTTGTTGATATTCTTGTTGTTCGTTCAGCTGATCATTCAGGAAGTCATCAAGAGTATGTTAAACAGTAGGCTTCACAACTAACAACCCTATCCCCCTTGATCATCATCGTCATCATTATCATCATTAGGATTATAGTCGTCGATATCTTCTAACAACTGTTCGAACTCTGCATCCTTTTCTTTTTCTTTCTCTTTCTCTTCCTCTTCACGACGTTTCTCGATAATCTTTTGTCTATTCAACTTTATTTCCTCTGGAGTAACGTATATCACATCACTAACAGCAACAACATCAAGTGGATTATCATTTTCAGTACCTTCAGCTTCAGATGGATCTGGTTGGCTTGAAGATCCAAGTATCTCCTCTCTGTCTGTCACACCCCCCAAAATACCACCCGCGGAAACACCGCGGGATGTGTGACGTACCAGGATCCAGCCACTAATCACATTGAACTATAACAATATATTAAATAAAAGATTCCATTTATTTCAAAATATAGTTTCAAATCATGTCACAAACCAAACGTCAGCGGAAGCATAATGTAAATCATTATTCAACTGTTTCAAAACAAGTGTACGAAGCCAATGAACATATATCCAAGAGTCACGACCCATGATGTCACACCCTGACCACGTAAAACAACAAAACGTGGCGGAAACGTCGGGGAGTGTTGTAACAGAATCATTGTTTCACAACCATGGAATAAATAGTTTCGTTTTATTAAATCAAATGTATTACATTACATTGGAAATTGAAACAAAATATAAACAAATAGTCTTTCATTGTTATTAAGTCACTAAGGCCTCGTCCATTCCTATGTGAGCATACACCAATATCATCATCATATATCATCAGCTATTGTACCTGAAACACATGTGAAAATACGTCAGCATAAAAATACCGGCGAGTACATAGGTTTTATGTGAGTGTCAGATTCATGGCTCGTTCTACATGTTGCAATACTTATTTAAAATCCTTGTTTTGAAAAGTATGGTATTGCGACATAATTAACCAACTCAAATCAAATTGTATATGATTTATAAAATCTCGTAGCCATGATTCTTAACTCCAAAACATTTGTTTAATTAAACCCAAATTGTAAATCGTTTTTGAAATAAAAAATCGAATAGTATATATATATCGTTAGAAAAACCTTGTAATATAACTTTGTTTTGATAACCTTGCCCAAGTGATCTAGATAACGTAACGATATATAATGTGTTAAAAGCACTTATATATAGGAAGTACCAGCGGCGTATCCACCATGCTTTTAGCACATTATACCCGCCCCGTTACCTAATCACTTCCATGACCCAACGGTTCAAACAGATTTCAAACGGTTCATGTCAATCAAACGGTTACAAACGGTTCTCATAGTCAAGTGGTCACAAACGGTTCACTTAATCAAACGGTTACAAAAGGTTCACATAATCAAACGGTTACAAAAGGTTCACATAATCAAGTGGTCACAAACGGTTCACATAGTCAAGCGGTTACAAAAGGTTCACATAATCAAACGGTTACAAACGGTTCACATAGTCAAGTGGTCCTAAACGGTTCACATAATCAAACGGTTACAAACGGTTCACAATGTTAAACAATGTGTCCATATGGTGGATGAGCATATGCAACAAAATGTAATGTACGAAAATCAATGTGCTAACATGTTAAGTGAACATGCATAGCAAAACAAAATGAAATCGTGTACTAATAGTGTACGAATGAACATAGCAAGTATATGATATGAAAACATGGAAAGCATGAAAATAACAAGTAGGCACATGTGTTTCACCCCAAAACATTTGAAAAACAGTAAAAGAGGGGTCTATGTACTCACCTGAGGGTGCTTAGAAGTCTTGGACAACAACCAAGCAAAGCTAGAGGGATCATGGAATCAAACGGCACCCAATATAGGTAACTATGTAAATAACCGGACCTAAATCGGGAAATCGGATAGGATGAGGTTTCGTAAACCAAATGAGTGTTGGAACTCATATGATATGGTTTAACAAAGCCTACATACTAAAATGAAACCTATTCTAAGTGCTTACGACCCATTACGACTCGTTAAGATAGCTTAAGCCACTTTAACGCGTCGTTCGCGTAAAATGCGTTCGGACCGCCTAACTAGTCCTATGATAGGTAATATATGCCTTAATATGTCTAATATTGTTGCTAAATCAGTTTAGATGTCAAAAATTACGTTACATAGGCTTAAAATGAATTTATGTGCGAAAAGGGCATTTTGGTCATTTACCTAAGGCATATAAACAACCTATCATACAACTAACTAAACGAAGTGACCATAAGGTATAACCTCGGAAGGTTATTCCCTATACAACTATGGTCACCTAATATGTGCTTGGTCGGATCCTAATGATCGACCAAACGGGTCGAGGTCAAATTCTAAGCGGGTGTTTAGTCCACTTGACTTACGACTCTACATAAGCACTAAACTAAAAAGTGACGAGCTAAACATGCTAGAACATGTTTAGTTAAGTTAGAAAACAGGTTTGGTATCAAAACAAACGATTTTGATACCTAAAGTAGTTTGGTTACAAAATACGCAAGAATGCGCATTTTGGCCGAAACTACGACTCGCCACTAATCCTAGATAACGTGGTAATCAGTAGGTATAGTCACTAGGGACTATAACCATCGTGATTACGCTCACGTTATGAAGTTCAAACGAACTTCGCATTGACCATAAACTGGTCAATGCAGAAAGTCAAACTAGGTTTGACTTTCAGACTCGAAAAGCGATAAAAGAACGAAAGAATACTTACAGAGGGTCCCCGCAAGCTCTTGATCCGATTTACCTTCAGGTATGAAGTATAAACTTCAACTTAGAAGGCCAAAATCAGATCAAGTTATGGGTTTTGCAAGTGAACTATGGAGGGGTATATATAGTTTTTGTAGAACCGTTAGGATTGTTTCTTGAAAACCGAGCTTCAATCTCATCCATACACCTCGTGCCCACAGATTTACAAAACCAATGGAGCCCATAGAATTGCTCAAAACCATTTGCACAAGTGTGGAACAGCTGGATCAAGTTGGAAACATGTTTCTGCTCATTTGGGGAAGCGTTACGGACCGTATGGTCCCTAGCTTACGGTCCGTAAGCCTTGTGCAGGCCAGCAAGTTTCAAAAATGGCAGTTTTAGTCCCTGAAGCCCCAAACTTGGTTTTTGATGCGTTTTTGACACGTTTAAACCCCGTTAACCCCATTTCAAAGCTCTAAAATGAAGTTATAGTATAGGGAACTTAAAATATGCTCAAAAACATCTCGGATGTCAGTTCGTTTGGTCGTACGGTTGCGTTGTTCGGTTAATTACGACGGAAGTCGTAACGGACGCAAAAACGATCCAAATTGCGCGACGAATGGATTTTTATCATGCCAAACACTAAATTAAAATATTTTAATGCTTACATAAATTTTTGGATATCCGGATGTATTCAGAACGTAAGATATGCGCGAAAGTGCAAACTTATGCACTTTTTGACGCTTTTAGTCCCTGAATGACCATAAAGTTTATTTTAGGACACCGAACCCCTCAAAGCCTATTTCTAAGCTATGTGAAGGATATTTAGGGTATGTTTAACTTATGGTCATGTTCCGGAATGTTCGTTACTGTATGAATCGGCATACTTTTCCAGTTTGTCGAATTTAGTCCCTGTAAGTGAACAAATTGATTTCGGCATACAAAACCATCCAAAACTTATTTATAAGTTATGTAAAGGTTATTTAAGGTATGTTAAGCCTATGTCACTGTTCCGGAGTGTTTGTTGCATTAAACTGGTTATATTTATGCATTAGATCGCGTATAACCTTCCAGAAAGCGATTTAAAGCCCGAAATCGAACAAGAATTGATATGTGCAAACGATACACATATTTTTACAAATCCCAAGTATGAAACACAATATTTCATTGATTTGGTTTTTGTTTGATGGGCACAGGTGTCACAGTCTACCCTACTTTAGGAAATTTCGTCCCAAAATTTATTCGTAGGAGTCTGTCTGTGACTTTGTGTAAAACAATTGTATTGCATGGAATCTAGGGAGTTTATCTATTTGCGTAGAATAACCCATCAAAGATACGCAAGGCATAATCCTATCATTTTCTTCAACGGACATTCTTCAGAAACGAAAATGAACTGACGGAGTCATTTTCAATAGATATTCTTCAGAAATGAAAAATGAACGGATAAACAAAAAGGATATTCATTTCCTCAACGGACATTCTTCAGAAACGAAAATGAATGGACGGAGTCATTTTCAACGGTTGCTTCCTTAGAAACGGAAATGAAAAGGATGATCAAACGGAATATTCATTTCCTTAACGGACATTCTTCAGAAACGAAAATGAACAGACGAAGTCATTTTCAACGGTTGCTTCCTCAGAAACGTAAATGAAGGATTTAAACAAACGGATATTCATTTCCTGAACGAATGATCTTTAGAAACGAAAATGAACAGACGGATTCATCTTCAACGGTTGCTTCATCAGAGTTGGAAATGAAGGATTAAACAAACGGATGTTCATTTCCTCAACGGATAATTTTTAGAAACAGAAATGAACAGACGGAGTCATCTTCAACGGTTGCTTCATCAGAGTTGGAAATGAAGGATTAAACAAACGGATATTCATTTCCTTAACGCATAATCTTTAGAAACGTAAATGAACAGACAGAGTCATTTTCAACGGTTGCTTCATCCGAGTTGGAAATGAATTGGGTTAACTCTAGATACATGACAGAACTTGCTGTGATTTCTGTGCACTAAATTCCATAATTATGTATGCATCCATAATTATGTAATTCCTTGCACAGTCCGCACAGTTTGTTTTGTAATGTTTAGGGGAAGAGAATCAAACCTGTGATGAGGGTGACTAGACTACAATAGGGTCCTTTTAATTAGATCGACAGATGATCTTTTTAATTAGACCACCAAGGAGTCCTTTCAGCTATATCATCACATGATATTCCTAACCAGATTTTTGGATCAATCTGTTTAACTAGACCACTCAAGGGGTCTAATTATGGAGTAGTACTTTATAATCCAAGGGACTTAACTACAACGTAGAAGTCCATTAAGGATTTAAGGTAGTACCTTTGGGTATCCTACTATGAATCCCTTATACGAAGATATGGAAGATTTTACGAGGATTTGGATAACAAAATTTGGATCACACAAAAACATAACAAAAAGAGCACATAAGCATATAATTGTTTTCTTTATTAATTGTTATTATCTTGTTATTGATTGCTATTAACTTGGCGCCGATTTGAACATGGGTATTCAAGGCATACCAAGAACCCAGTTGATGGACTTCAACTTCCACAAGCATCTATCTGAAAAGATAGGATGATCTTCCAAAAATTCGATTTTTTATTACAAGGAATCACCACATTCGAATTAAGGTATCCAACAATTAAGGACTTACGGGAATACCCTTAGGTACCCCATTAAGGAGTGGGTATTCGTCCAGAGTTGTAACTTGCGCCTTGTACTTCGTTTTTCCTTGGAAAAAACGGGTACTTAGGATTTTCGTGGAAAACGCAAGAGATCATAAAGTGGAAGAATTTTGGGGGTAGTCTGTTCTTCAAGGAATACGGTTCCTTGATTGTTGGTATTGTAGGGGATATGTTGTTTACACATGCAACCACATCAATATTTGTATATTGCATTAAAAAATAAAAAGCTTTGTTTATAAACAACATCAACTGTTTCATGGACAGATGCTCATCCCTGCACTGGATTCGCATTAGCAAGCTTTGGGCAGTTTCTTCGGAAATGGCCCATCTCGCCACAGTTGAAGCAAGAACCTGGTGGAAAACGACCTTGAGCAGGATTGTTGTTCACCTGATTGGGTGCAACTGCAGTTGGGCAAACCCTCGCTGTATGACCTATAAGTCCACAAACTTGGCATGTGCGACACTTCACACCAGCATGATGATGTAGGCTACATTGGTAGCACAAGGGTGCAGTTCCGTTGTAGGGCTTCCAAGCAGGGGGTTGAGCTGGTTGGTTGGGGACAGCTTGATCATTGTGAGCGACCACGGCGAAGTTCTGAGAATCCTTTCGCTTCTTTGACTTCTTAGGGGATCCAGTCTGTTCATCCTTGGGCTTTGATTCCTCGATCGGTTTCTTGTCACTTTTTCGGAAAAGTTTACCTTTCCTGATCTGAGATTCAGTCAAGGTGGCGGATAGCTCAATGGCCTGTCTAACTTTAGTGGGATTACTACCAGTCACAATGTCTTGTACTGAGTCAGGGAGGCCATCAATGTAATTTTCGATTGCCTTTTCCAATGGCGTGACCACGTTTGGGCATAACAGACTTAACTCCTCATAACGGTCCGTATAGGCTCGATGCTCACCGCTATCTTGCTTAAGATCGTCAAATTCCCTTTCCAAGGCCCTGATCTCATGACGAGGACAGAATTCCTTCATCATCAGAGCTCGAAGCTCTTCCCATGTTTGAGCAGTGCCACATCGGCACCCCTATCTCTCATCACACCGTTCCACCACGTCAAAGCTCGTTTCTCAAAGACACTAGATGCGAAATCTACCTTTCGCTCGTTTGGACATTGAACATGTCTGAAAGTGCTCTCTAAACTCTCGAACCGTTGCAGAAGTGCAGTCGCTCATTGAGTCCCAGAAAACTTTGATGGCTTAGCTGAGTTGAACGTCTTGAAGTTGCAGGGAGCATTATTGTTGTTGAGAGCTTGGTTACATTGAGCAACGATGTTCGGGATTGCAGCAGTCATCTGCTGTTTAATGATAGCTGCCAGTTCTTCATTAGGCACCTGATTGTCGCGTCGTGGAGGCATTTCTAAAAGGGGAAACAAGAGAGGAAACAAGTGAAATGGCATTGGGTAAGAATAGGAGGTTACAAATACCGACCAAAAGCATGGGTGATGGTCATTTATTTGAACCATGAAGCAAACAAACGACACACAAAGGCTGAATCAAAGTAAATAGGTCCTCATGATGTATCGCGAAGACATGCTCGCCTATAAGTGGACACTCACCCCAAGAGTTCCCAGGTAAGAGTGACTGGTCCGATACTGCGGATTTGTACGAACACTCTAGCCTTAAACAGAAAACTCAGGGTACAGGCACCCACCCTTCCAGTTTGCACGTGTTCACATTATGTAGCCCTAAACTTTGACGAGAATTTAAAAACTTTGAAGGTTCAAAACCTTATAATAAGTCATCCTAGAACAGATGATTAGTTTTCAAAGCAGATTCAAATTTATGTTCTTATTGTGGTTGTCACTTAAGGATAAGTGACGGTATCGTTTTAAAACTAAACACAAGATAACTTGTGTTAGGGTCCTAGGAAGGTTATAGTCTAGGTCAAAGCATTACTAATAACCTAATTCCCTATAACCATTGGCTCTGATACCAACTTTTCTGTCACACCCCGACCACGTAAAACAACAAAACGTGGCGAAAACGTCGAGGAGTGTTGTAACAGAATCATTGTTTCACAACCATGGAATAAATAGTTTCGTTTTATTAAATCAAATTTATTACATTACATTGGAAATTAAAACAAAATATAAACAAATAGTCTTTCATTGTTATTAAGTCACTAAGGCCTCGTCCATTCCTATGTGAGCATACTCCAATATCATCATCATATATCATCAGCTATTGTACCTGAAACACATGTGAAAATACGTCAGCATAAAAATGCCGGCGAGTACATAGGTTTTATGTGAGTGTCAGATTCATTGCTCATTTTACATGTTGCAATACTTATTTAAAAACCTTGTTTTGAAAAGTATGGTATTGCGACATAATTAACCAACTCAAATCAAATTGGATATGATTTATAAAATCTCGTAGCCATGATTCTTAACTCCAAAACATTTGTTTAATTAAACCCAAATTGTAAATCGTTTTTGAAATAAAAACTCGAATAGTATATATATAACGTTAGAAAAACCTTGTAATATAACTTTGTTTTGATAACCTTGCCCAAGTGATCTAGATAACGCAACGATATATAATGTGTTAAAAGCACTTATATATAGGAAGTACCCGCGGCGTATCCACCATGCTTTTAGCACATTATACCCGCCCCGTTACCTAATCACTTCCCTAACCCAACGGTTCAAACAGATTTCAAACGGTTCACGTCAATCAAACGGTTACAAACGGTTCTCATAGTCAAGTGGTCACAAACGGTTCACTTAATCAAACGGTTACAAAAGGTTCACATAATCAAACGGTTACAAAAGGTTCACATAATCAAGTGGTCACAAACGGTTCACATAGTCAAGTGGTTACAAAAGGTTCACACAATCAAACGGTTACAAACGGTTCACATAGTCAAGTGGTCACAAACGGTTCACATAGTTAAGTGGTCACAAACGGTTCACATAATCAAACAGTTACAAATGGTTCACAATGTTAAACAATGTGTCCATATGCTGGATGAGCATATGCAACAAAATGTAATGTACGAAAATCAATGTGCTAACATGTTAAGTGAACATGCATAGTAAAACATAATGAAATCGTGTACTAATAGTGTAGTAATGAACATAGCAAGTATATGATATGAAAACATGGAAAGCATGAAAATAACAAGTAGGCACATGTGTTTCACCCCAAAACGTTTGAAAAACAGTAAAAGAGGGGTCTATGTACTCACCTGAGGGTGCTTAGATGTAGGATCGTGAAACGATTTACAGCATGTAGACACTTCGACAGCACCTCGGTGTCGGAAATAAGAAGGTTACAAATGATTTCGCATCAAGGGTATATATAGGGGATGCTATTTCGTTTGAAAGTGGCATGTGTCACTTCAAACGAAATTACACATGTTAATTTCGTTTGAAGGTGTCACATGTCATTTTCAAACGAAATTACCTCAAATACCCTTAAATCCTACCCTATTTCTCGTATAACGCTCCCTGATCTAACACTTCTAATGTAAAACTTGATACAAGACGAAGTCGACAAACGTATGCACTAACAGACTCCCCCTCGGATGTTGACGAGTCTGAAGTATCGAGTCTTCTCATTCTTTAGTCTTTATCGGTCTTCGGGCTCTTTCACAATTTGAGACTCGAACGAAGATGAAGTCGACAGACAACTGCACCAACAGACTCCCCCTTGAATGTTGACAGAATCTTAAGTGAGAGTCTTCATCATTACGACTCTTCAATCTTGATCGGTTTTCTTTCTTTCTTAGCATGTACCATGATCTTCTCTTTGGCTCTAACCTTGTCAGACTCCCCCTTTCATCATGCTAGGATTGCTGCCTGGAATTAGCTATCACCTTGAGATCAAACCCTGATATTTTTCTCTGTTCAGCTCATCTCCTGCACAAATTTTCTCACCACCACATAAGTTTTTACTTAAATCAATAAGAAAAACTTACTAGTAATAGTTACATCAAGTTCAAATTAATGACCCTGATTAACTAATCTCAACTATTTACTTAAATCAAAAAAAATTTTCTTCAATTCAGCACTCACTCTCAACCCTGTTCATCATGTTCAGCACTTGAAATTTTGAATATCAGCTCTCCAACATCAGTTGTCGAAAATCTTGTTGAATTTTTCAAAATTTATGCTAAAACACTCTAAAATCTTTTTAGAGTTTTAATAACAAAAATGCAATAAAGAAATATTTACAAAGAATATTTTTGTGAGTTTGTGCAAGAGGAACATATCAGTTTATGAGACAAATCACCAACACCGTTAAGCTTTAAACATTATCAGTTCTAAACAATTCACATTGATTGACGATATTGTTGTCCACTTAAACTCAATCTAAAAACTTTCGAAATGCTTACCGATACGTTAAGGTATATTAATTTGCACTAAATTCTTATGGACCCCATGATCTCAGCATATCCCCTCATCATGCAATACACTAACTCAAGTAATGCCTTTAAACTTTTATCAACTGTGATTTGTGCGAAAATAAAGCAAAATGTTTAAACATTAACAATCAGGTCGATACTTCCGTATACGCAGAGAAAGTCCAATGTTTAAACAAAATAAGAAAATAAAAATAAGTTGAAGTTGTTTAGGCTTTAACCACCAGGTCGATACTTCCGTATACGCAGAGAAGGTCCAAAGCTTAAACGAAACACCAAAGAAAATAAAGCAGAACGTTTAGGCAATAACATCCAGGTCGATACTCACATATACGCAGAGGATGTCCAATGCTTAAACAAAATAAAGAAATAAGACAAGTTTAAATCTTTGCAAAATGAAATACACAATCACAGCGACTTTTCAGCAAAGTTGTGAAAGTTCACAAACTTAACCAATTTTATGTCTTTTGACAATCAGCGATTACTGAGTAGGCACACAATCAAGAAGGACAACACTAAGTACTATGCTTTTGACCATGTTTCCCACTAGAACTAGGCTTTTCATTTAGGTTTGTATCGTTATCGTAAATCTACTAGTCTAGCTGAGCCTACCGTCACATCTTTAATGAGATCATTTATCACATTTTTATCTTTCCATTTCTTTAGCATGCTGTGACAGTCCAACTGATCTACTATCATTTCCTCTTTTTCACAACAAAACTCATTTTTGCATTTTTCAATGTTTTTGCCTTTTTCAAATTTTCTAATTTTTTTTTTAAATTTTACTCCCCCTAAAATCAAAATATATCTCAATTTTGATTTTCTGGTAAAATTTGAAAACAAACTGTACAAGGTAAAGTGACAACATGATGAGAATTACTTCAATTCTCCATTCACTTGGCTTAAACAATCAGAACTCCCCCTGACAACAAAACATTTTCCCATAGTGATTTCAAAACACTTAAGTTTGTTTTAATCAAAATGATTATTCTGGAAAATTAGTTTTGTGAGTCATTTCTCAAACACGGGGATCATTCATCACCTTGTTCTTCTTTATCCACTTGTATGATTTTACATTTCCCGATTTTCTCAACACAGTCACATGTAGAAAATCAAATACAACTTAATGTCCTTGATTATCCACAAGTAAGTTCGAAATATCACCGAAGTGAATTTCTCAAGAAATGTGCCGATTCCTGCTCCACACTTACCAACCTGGGAGCTCCGGCAAGTCAGGTTTGTCTATTTAAACAGATTCACCCAAGCCTAACTGTCCTTGGGTGATTTTGAATTCTTGTTCAACAATGCTGGAAAATTTGCATCATCCATTGTTAGACCAGAATTCTCATTTTTTACCTCAACACCTGACTCTTCTGGCTTTACCACACCAGATTCATTGCCTGAACATGGCTTGTCTGACTTTGATGAATCAGATTCATTTCCCACACGTGGCTCCTTTGTTTCCAAAGAAAAAAATTCATCACCACCAACTTTCTCTTTCTTTACTCTCTCCTCTGTCCTCAGATTTGTATCTGATGAATTCGTTTTGCTTGATTTGTCATTCTTTGGTGAGCAAGACGATTTATGAGAACTTTTATCTGTTTTACCAATTGTATCCGAGGACAAAATCCTTTCGAGATACTCTCTTGTTTGCTGGATTTGGCTTTTGAGCACTGTGGTCAAACCTGCACCACTTATTACCAACAATTTTTGAGTTTTGATTTTCCAATTTTTGTGATTTTTTATCACGATTGGATGATTGAACTGATGAGCTTTTATTTTCTTTTTGAAGATTTTTTAGCTTTTTATCCTTTTGTTTTTGTTCCACATTCTTCTTTACAGGTTTTTGCGTTGAGCATTCACCTTTCTCAGTAGAATGTAAAACAGTTTCTTGAAACATTTCATTTAATTTCAAAAATATTTTTCTTTTCTCAACTTCATCATCAGTTTTCTCATCACAATCTTCAATTTTGACTTTGTCAAAATTTGTGACATTGTCACTTATTGGAACAGAATTGATCGGTTTTGGACAAGGAATCGAAGAAGTATTCGCAAAACCTTTCAAATTCTCTTCAAGCTCTTTGATTTTATTCCAAGCTTTTTCAGCTTCTTTTTCAAGTCGAATAATCGTCTGAAGATGAGAGTTTATTTCACTTTGTTTTTCAATGTTATTCTTGCTAAAAATAGATTTCTCATCTTCAAGAATCTTTATTTGACTTTGAAATTTTGTTTCATTTTCTTTCAAATTTTTATTTTTAAGCTTTATCCAAAAATCTTCATTTTATGAAGATTTTATTTTGCTTTCAAATTCATTTTCTTTTTCTTTCAAAATTTTGTTTTCTAATGTCAAACTCTTTACATTCTTCAAGAGTTTGACATTTTCAGATTTCAATTTCTCACAATTTTCCTGCATTTCAAGAATCTGTTTATTATCAGCTTTCTTCTCATTCTTGAAAGCTGAAATTTCTTTAACCTGTTCCTTCAACTCTTTGATTTCCAATGACAAACTTTCCACATCCTTCAAAAGTTTGTCATTGTCAGCTTCAAATTTATCACATTTAAAACATACTGATTCAGAATTATAAGATCCAAGCTTTTCAGATTCTTCATTCTTTGGGATTTCCTTTGTTTCCGTTTTGAATGTTCCTGCACAAAATATTTGAACGAAATTAAGAGGATTCACATTCTCATCAATATAACAACCCCTCTTGTTATCGTATTTAAAAACATATTTTGCTCTAAGACATTCATCAACTCTTCTTTTTATTCCAAAAATCACATCCATATCTATTTTCACCAAATTCTTTTCTATTTCATTTATCAATTCTTTCTTTTTGTTTTTACTTTCATCCTCATACTTTTTAAGTTTGTTGATGAACTCTTTTAGATATAACTTTGAAAAACAAGAATCTTTCTTTAGATTTTCCAAAAATTCATCCCATTCGATAGGTAATGCATCAGCAAACTTTGATACTTTTTCAGTATCTGACAGTCTTATCTCATGTTCTTTCAAATGTTCAATTAAGACTGTATATCGGTTTGCTAGATCATCCAAATTTTCATTTTTCAAACACACAAAGTATTTAAATCTTTTCTCCCATCCAATCTTCTTCACATTTCTATAACTATCATCTAAAAACCCTCGATGCTAATCGTTAAATCTTTCAAAATAATAATTTTCTGTTTCATCAAACATTTTTGCCATATTTCAAACACAACTTGTTCAAATAAAATCACAAGTTTAAACAAAATACCTACTAAAACAAGATACCCTCTCAAACGGAATTATCACTTAAAAGTCTTATTGGGCCGATCAATTAGTGGGCTGACACTTCTCGATGAAATCAAAATCACATGCAATAGTAAATTATATGGCCCACAATCAACAAATATCACAACACAATTCTCATTGGGCCGATTGTTAAGTGGACACATTTAAGTTTATTTTGATTGGGCCAAATGTTAGCGGATCAAGTTGTTTTAAATCTTGATATATGAGGCCGACAAAAGCTGTTGTAATATTAAATGTGATTGGGCCGATATATTGTAGTGGGTTGTCAATTATCACCACATGCAATTCTCAACTCAAATGGCTGACAAATCTGATATATTCATATGCAAACTCTTGATCTTTGCAAATAGTGGCCTGACAAACTTTAATTCTATTGGACCGAAACTTTGATTAATATGAACTTTCAATTTACGAGACCTGGAACTTTCAATTTACGAGACCTGGAACTATTCAAATGTCATCATTTCGGTCCAATTTTTGTCCAATTAATCAAGTTTTAAGCCGATTTAAGTTCTGAAACTTTCTAGGGTTTGTTAAAACAACATTACGCATATGATATGTGAAAATCAACCGTTTTTAACCGTGAAAACTTGATTAATTTTGAAAAGAAGGTGTAGAAATCAGAATTTTCCAGCGAAAACGAGCTAAACAGTAAGAACTCTTCCTCCTGAGCTCTAATACCACATGTAGGATCGTGAAATGACCTAACAAGTCGATCAGAAGAGTGCTCAGACAGAATCAGAGGCGGAATTCATTTATTATGTCTTTGTTTAGCTTCTATTCACTATTAACTGTCTCGTTTATTGATCTTGAAACGATTTACAGCATGTAGACACTTCGACAGCACCTCGGCGTCGGAAACAAGAAGGTTACAAATTATTTCGCATCAAGGGTATATATAGGGGATGCTATTTCGTTTGAAAGTGGCATGTGTCACTTCAAATGAAACTACACATGTTAATTTTGTTTGAAGGTGTCACATGTCATTTTCAAACGAAATTACCTCAAATACCCTTAAATCCTACCCTATTTCTCGTATAACGCTCCCTGATCTAACACTTCTAATGTAAGACTTGATACAAGACGAAGTCGACTGACGTATGCGCTAACATTAGAAGTCTTGAACAACAACCAAGCAAAGCTAGAGGGATCACGGAATCAAACGGCACCCTATATAGGTAACTATGTAAATAACCGGACCTAAATCGGGAGATCGGATAAGATGAGGTTTCGTAAACCAAATGAGTGTTGGAACTCATATAATATGGTTTAACAAAGCCTACATACTAAACTGAAACCTATTCTAAGTGCTTACGACCCATTACGACTCGTTAAGATAGCTTATGCCACTTCAACGCGTCGTTCGCGTAAAATGCGTTCGGACCGCCTAACTAGTCCTATGATAAGTAATATATGCCTTAATATGTCTAATATTGTTGCTAAATCAGTTTAGATGTCAAAAATTAAGTTACATAGGCTTAAAATGAATTTATGTGTGAAAAGGGCATTTTGGTCATTTACGTAAGGCATATAAACTACCTATCATACAACTAACTAAACGAAGTGACCATAAGGTATAAGCTCTGAAGGTTATTCCCTATACAACTATGGTCACCTAATATGTGCTTGGTCGGATCCTAATGATCGACCAAACGGGTCGAGGTCGAAAGTCTAAGCGGGTGTTTAGTCCGCTTGACTTACGACTCTACATAAGCACTAAACTAAAAAGTGACGAGCTAAATATGCTAGTACATGCTTAGTTAAGTTAGAAAACAAGTTTGGTATCAAAACAAATGGTTTTGATACCTAAATTAGTTTGGTTATAAAATACGCAAGAATGCGCATTTTGGCCGAAACTACGACTCGCCACTAATCCTAGATAACGTGGTAATCAGTAGGTATAGTCACTAGGGACTATAACCATCGTGATTACGCTCACGTTATGAAGTTCAAACGAACTTCGCATTGACCATAAACTGGTCAATGTAGAAAGTCAAACTCAGTTTGACTTTTAGACTCAAAAAGCAATAAAAGAACGAAAGAATACTTACAGAGGGTCCCCGCAAGCTCTTGATCCGATTTACCTTCAGGTATGAAGTATAAACTTCAACTTAGAAGGCGAAAATCAGATCAAGTTGTGGGTTTTGCAAGTGAACTATGGAGGGGTATATATAGTTTTCGTAGAACCGTTAGGATCATTTCTTGAAAACCGAGCTTCAATCTTAGCCATACACCTCGTGCCTACAGATTTACAAAACCAAGGGAGACCATAGAATTGCTCAAAACCATTTGCACAAGTGTGGAACAGCTGGATCAAGCTGGAAACATGTTTCTGCTTATCTGGGGAAGCCTTACGGACCGTATGGTCCCTAGCTTACGGTCCGTAAGCGTTGTGCAGGCCAGCAAGTTTCAAAAATGGCAGTTTTTGTCCCTGAAGCCCCAAACTTGGTTTTTGATGCGTTTTTGACACGTTTAAACCCCGTTAACCCCATTTCAAAGCTCTAAAATGAAGTTAAAGTATAAGGAACTTAAAATATGCTCAAAAACATCTCGGATGTCGGTTCGTTTGGTCGTACGGTTGCGTTGTTGGGTTAATTACGACGGAAGTCGTAACGGATGCAAAAACGATCCAATTTGCGCGACGAATGGATTTTTATCATGCCAAACACTAAAATAAAATATTTTAATGCTTACATAAATTTTTGGATATCCGGATGTATTCAGAACGTAAGATATGTGTGAAAGTGCAAACTTATGCACTTTTTGACGCTTTTAGTCCCTGAATGACCATAAAGTTTATTTTAGCATACCGAACCCCTCAAAGCCTATTTCTAAGCTATGTGAAGGATATTTAGGGTATGTTTAACTTATGGTCATGTTTCGGAATGTTCGTTACAGTATGAATTGGCATACTTTCGCAGTTTGTCGAATTTAGTCCCTGTAAGTGAACAAATTAATTTCGGCATACAAAACCATCCAAAACTTATTTCTAAGTTATGTAAAGGTTATTTAAGGTATGTTAAGCCTATGTCATTGTTCCGGATTGTTTGTTGCATTAAACTGGTTATATTTACGCATTAGATCACGTATAACCTTCCAGAAGGCGATTTAAAGCCCGAAATCGAACAAGAATTGATATGTGCAAACGATACACATATTTTTACAAATCCCAAGAATGAAACACAATATTTCATTGATTTGGTTTTTGTTTGATGGGCACAGGTGTCACACATGACCACTCCAGCCCTCCCAGATAGCAAGTTCCATCCATGAATCTAACGACCTGCAAGCATGCAGACAAGTGTGTCAGACGACGCTGGTGAGTTCAAAGTTTGTTACACGTTTAGTTACCAGATATGAGTTTAAACATTTCAGAGATTTGATGTTGTTAATAACTCAATTCCCGCTAATGGCTCCAGATTATTTGCCTTCCTCAATGCTCTATCAAACATTGGTCAAGTGGTTAAGGTAATTAGTTCACGCCCGTCCTCCCCGGTATGGTGTGAGGGTGCCAAACCTAATATCGCTATCAACTAATAACCCCGTTGCCTCCCCGTCTACCAATTCGGTATATGATGGGACTTAAATGATAGATATGAGTGTATTAACCAACATCCTAGGTTTAACATTCCAGTCAAACCTATTTACCCAACATTCCTCCCCGAAATAATTACCAGATGTCCCTCCCCAGGACGCATGCTTGAAAAAGAGCAGTGAACTCACCTTGGATTTGCTCGGTATATACAGTTACCCGTTCCCGTTAATCAACCAACCCTACCGTGGTTAATAATATTGTCAGTTTCATAATAAACCAAGTCACATATTCCACACAATGGCATTCATCAAAAGATCACTATATAATATATAGTATTTCCTCAATTTCACACCAAACCACATCCCATGTGCATATCCCGCAATAGCATTCAACAGTTGGATTGGTTATTCACATTAGTTAATACAAGTTCCTCGTTTATATTTACTGTTGTTAACATGCAACAACATTATTGTGTAACCAAGACATTCAACATCATAAGCACCATGAACTATATCAACACTCTATGTTATGTGAACACATCACAGTCAACACTATTCTGTTTGTCTTATTCACGGCGAAGAATCAACATTTGATGAAGGACCTCACTTGACGAAGGATCAACCTTCGTTGAAGTTAAGTTATGACGAAAAGTCCCAAAGTTCGTCAGGAGACACATCGACGAAGATTCATGGTTCGTTAAAACTAATCATGGCGAAGATTCATGATTATTCGTTGAGGAACAGTTATCATCTAGATTCATAAAAACCCTACTCGCTGTTCATCTCAACACTAGTTTAACCACGACAAGATCATTGATTCACAAAATCTAGTCATACACTAATCATGTGATCTTCGGTCTAGCCAATCAGTGAACATCAAGACGAATAAGATTATTATCATAATCATAACATGCAGTCATAGTTCATCGATTTATGCTACCATATTACCCGACCAAATCTACCCATTTATTAACACAAGAAAATCACCAGAGATTCTGTTCACCATGCATTCCGAATCATTAAATCAGTATTTACACAACACAGTCAATCAAATATTATTGCATGATTCTAGCAAAACCCTAAATCATAGTAAATCTCATGCATCATGTGTCAATCATCAACCAAATAAACAATACAAACACTAACCGGTATGCAAGATAACACAAGGAGGCTTGAGGACAAGAGAGTTATGCTCGACCAATAGAGAGTTTCTAATGAACTAGACTGCCGTCGCTCCAAAAGATAGAGAGAGAACTTCTAGGGTTTTGTGATTTTGCAGTTACGCTTGATTTACATAAGTTATACACAAAAGGTTCTAGGCCTGAACGATTTGGGCCGAGAGCCCTTTCTGGCAAACACTCCCTTCGATGAAGTACCATACTTCGTCGTGAATGTGGGTGACTAAGTTCAACCTTCACCGAGATAGTGGGTGACGAAGACTCATTCTTCGTCGAGCCCATTTGTGGTGAAGAGTCATTCTTCGTCACTTGGGTTTCCAATACTCACTAACGATCAAACTATTACACATTACACATTACACATTTAATCAACCAAGAATTAGAATACTATAATCATACACTACACATGACATCACGTAAAATAAATTGTAACAACAGGATTGGGAAACAAGTTAGGGAAAGGACCTTGAGATCTCGGGTTGTCACATCATCCCCAACTTGAAAGAAATTTCGTCTCGAAATTTGATAAGCAATCTAAAGCAGCATAATGTTGGGTCTGGTTGACTGTGGATTTTCCCCAGGTGCCACATCATCCCCAACTTGAAAGGGAATTTCGTCTTGAAATTCACCAGTTGTAACAGTATTAGACTGGTCAGTTAGGAATAGATGAGGATACTTGAGCTTCATCTGATCTTCGCGTTCCCACGTGAACTCCGGTCCACGTCTTGAGTTCCAACGAACTCTCACGATAGGAATTCGACTACGTTTATGGACCTTGACTTCCCGATCCATAATTTCGATGGGTTCTTTGGCAAACTGCAATTTGTTGTCGGTTTTCAGTTCTTGAAACGGTACCACCAGTGTTTCATCAGACAAACACTTCTTTAATTGCGACACGTGGAAGACATCATGAACGTTATCCAACTCAGCAGGTAACTCTAACTTGTAGGCCACTTTACCAATCCGTTCCAGGATTTTGAAAGGCCCTACATAATGTGGATTAAGCTTACCGCGTTTTCCAAACCGTACGACACCCTTCCAGGGTGAGACTTTCAACATGATACGATCGCCTACGACGAACTCCAAAGGTTTCCTACGCCTGTCAGCGTAGCTTTTCTGGCGGTCATGCACTACCGCCATACAATTTCTAATCTGGACAATCTTTTCTGAAGTTTCGAGTACAAGTTTCGGGCCTGTGATCTGGCTGTCACCCACCTCAACCCAACAAAGAGGTGAACGACATTTTCGTCCATACAATGCTTCGAATGGAGCTGCCTGGATACTGGTATGGTAACTATTGTTATAAGAAAACTCTATCAAAGGCAAGTGTTTCTCCCAACCCTTGCCAATATTAATCACGCACGCTCGCAGCATGTCTTCAAGTGTCTGGATGGTTCGTTCACTCTGACCATCCGTCTGCGGGTGATAAGCATTACTCATGTCGAGACGTGAGCCGAACGATCTGTGCATCGACTGCCACAAATCTAAAATGAAACACGGGTCACGGTCAGAAATAATAGAGGTTGGCACCCCGTGCCTAGAAACCACCTCCTTCAGATAAATAGTAGCAAGTTGTGAGAACTTATCCGTTTCCTTGATTGCTAGAAAGTGCGCTGACTTCGTGAGATGATCAACGATTACCCAGATGGTATCATTTCCGTTTTGAGTTCTTGGTAGCCCAGTGACAAAATCCATGGCAATCTACTCCCATTTCCACATGGGTATTTCTGGTTGTTGAAGCAATCCAGACGGTTTCTGATATTCCACTTTAACTTTAGCACAAGTCAGACACTTACTCACATAAGTCGCGATCTGAGCCTTCATCTTCGGCCACCAGTACTGTCACAGCCCCCGCCCCCTATCTGTCCCAGGAACGGGCGGCCACGAACTCAGTGTCGGTGGTATCGGTGTTTATTAATTTGGCAGCGGAAATTTCATCAGGATCAAAGTTAGGAAATATTTTATCAGAGTAAAACACCACATTTTATATAAATAATTATATTGGGATAAAACCCAAGTTTCATTACAAACTGATTTATAGGGATAAATCCCATTTTATTGAAATAAAACGTCTTCGTTATTTAGGTAACATTTATAGCTACTTTTCCAAGCCTTCAGTGCTGTCTAGCTGGCTTCTAGTTGGCTTTCACATTGTGTTACCCGAAACGCGTTTAAAAACATTTTGTCAATGGGAAATACTGGTGAGTGAATCCCAGTTTGATCAAGAAATGTTTTGTTAATTTAAACAGTATTTAGAGCGATTACAATGTTTACATCTACCCAATTACTCATTCAGTACTGTCAATCCTGACTGGTGGGTCATATTACACATTGGCTAACTCTTTGTCCAATGGTAACGTGTTCCACATTTTGTATACAAAACCCCAACATACCGCCAGTAAGCGTAGAATTACAAAGACTCAATCACTGCTAAATTGCATTGTAAAATATTTAAGGTTTTGTAAAAACAGTTTACAAAAAGGAGATTACTCACAAAAAGGTTTACACAAAAAGAGGATTACTCACAAAAAGGTTTACACAAAAAGAGGATTACTCACATTGCTGTCTTAGGTTTTCTATAAGGGTTTCTTGGGAATTATCTATAAATTACACAAATGCACACGTGTTAGTATAATAACCCATTTTAACATTAGTAATACCCTCCCCGAGACGGCATTCCAACGACTACGTCGGGTAGAACCACGAAAGCCGTTACGGAACCCTAGATCAATCGGGCAGAGTATCCAGGGGTTATGATACTTACAACGGAGCAGAACTTCGTTATTTAGGGGCGTATTATACCCGGAAATTATAATTGCTATTCAGAATTTAGAGAGAAAGCTCAAGAAATGAACAAATTTGACTGAAGGCCGATGCGTGCAACTTACAGGGCTGCATTTGGGTTTTGTCGCGCCCCGCGTAGCCTTCCTCCAGGGCTTACACGGCCCATGAGGAACCCTAGGGTAGGCCCTAGGGTTGCTGATTCGGACCGTAGACTCCACACGTGACCTGACACGTGGCGCTCGTAGGCAGTAGCCATGGGCTACGTGGCCCGCGAGAGCCCCAATTTTCTTGTTTTTAATTAATTTTTATAATATTAAAGGTATTCGGGCCCTGTTTTCGCATATAGGGTGTATTTTAGGACATATTGGGATATTTTATATATTTTTAGGGTGTCGAAAATTTTAGGATTGTTATATCCTCCCTACCTTGTTTTAGAGCTCGTCCTTGAGATTTACTGGAACAAGTGTGGATATTTCCTTTGCATTTCTGATTCAAGCTCCCACGTGTACTCTGGTCCTCTCTTGGAGTCCCACTTCACTTTGACCAGAACTAATCTCTTGTGCTTGAGTTTCTTAACCTTTCTGTCTTCAATCTGTAGATGTTTCTCTACAAACTTTAATTGTTCATTTACCTCTATGTCCTTAAGAGGTACCATTAGTGATTCATCAGCTAAGCATTTCTTGAGGTTAGATACATGAAATACATCATGTATTCCTGCCATTTCCTCTGGTAGTTGTAGCTGATAGGCTACAGATCCTATTCTTTTAATAATCTCAAAAGGTCCAATATACCTGGGACTTAGCTTTCCCCTCTTGATGAATCTTACTACTCCCTTCCAAGGAGAGACTTTTAATAATACTTTATCTCCTACCTGAAATTCTAACGGCTTGCGTCTGTTATTAGCGTAGCTCTTTTGTCGATCACGTGCTGCTTTCAGTCGTTCCTTGTTGGTTGTTTCTTCTACTATCTCAGGTCTGGATAGTTGCTTTTCTCCAATCTCTGCCCAACAGACTGGAGTTCGGCACTTTCGTCCATAAAGTGCTTCGAATGGTGCAGCATTGATACTTGTGTGATAACTGTTATTATAAGAAAATTCTATTAAAGGTAAGTGTTCATCCCAATTACCTCCTAAATCAATTACACAAGCTCTAAGCATGTCCTCCATTGTCTAAATTGTCTTTTCGCTTTGACCGTCCGTTTGAGGATGGTAAGCTGTGCTTAGATTCAACTTGGTTCCCATTGCTTTTTGGTAACTTGTCCAAAAATGAGAGGTAAAACGACTATCTCTGTCAGAAACAATTGATAAAGGAATCCCATGTAATGAAACTATTTCATTTAAATACAACTTAGCTAACTGTTCCATACTGAAAGTTTCCTTCATTGGTAGAAAATGAGCTGACTTAGTTAGCCTGTCTACAATCACCCAGATTGTATCATTACCTTTTCTTGTCTTGGGTAATTTGGTAATAAAATCCGTTGTTATTAATTCCCATTTCCATACGGGCATTTCTAATTGATGTAACAAACCTGAGGGTTTCTGATGTTCAGCTATGACTTTTGAACATGTTAAACACTTAGAAACATAAGCTGCTATATCCTTTTTCATTCCTATCCACCAAAAATTGTTTCTTAAATCCTGATACATCTTATCACTTCCAGGATGCATCGTATAGTTAGACTTATGGGCTTCTTCTAATATATGGTGACGTAGGTTTCCTAATTTAGGTATCCACATTCTTTCCACATTCTTTTCTTATGGAATCTCCAAACTCCATCGGTTCCTTGTTCTAATTCTTTAATCATTCCTTTTAACTTATCAGTATCTTCCTTGATTACTGATTCTTGTGCTTCTTTAATTTGTTCATTTAAATCTACTTGTAGATTTAATTTAAAAGAACGTACCCTTTTTGGCTTTTCACGATACTTTCGGCTTAAAGCATCAGCTACTACATTTGCCTTTCCTGCAAGATACTGGATATTACAATCATAATCGCTGAGAATTTCCATCCAGCGTCTTTGTCTCATATTCAACTCCCTTTGCCCGAAGACGTACTTTAAACTCTTATGGTCTGTGAAAATGGTAAACTTACTACCATAAAGGTAATGTCCCCAAATCTTAAGAGCAAAAATTATAGCTCCCAATTCTAAATCATGGGTTGAATAATTCTCTTCATGATTCTAAAGTTGTCTGGATGTGTAAGCTATAACCTTTTGACGTTGCATCAATACACATCCATAACCTAATTTAGAAGCGTCACAACAGACTACAAAGTCTTCAGTTCCTTCTGGTAATTCTAGTATGGGTACATGGGTTAGTCTTTGCTTAAGAATTCTAAAAGCTTCTTCCTGCTTCGGTCCCCATTCAAACTTAACAGATTTACAGGTTAACTTAGTTAAGGGAATGACTATTCTAGAAAAATCTCGAATAAATCTTCTATAATAACCGACCAATCCTAAGAAACTTCTAACCTCGGTTGGTGACTCAGGGGTTTTCCATTTGTTAATTGACTCGATCTTTGTGGGATCCACATGAATTCCTTCATGATTGACTAAGTATCCAAGAAACTGTACCTGTTCTAACCAAAACTCGCACTTAGAAAACTTAGCATAAAGCTTTTCCTTTCTCAGTAAACTTAAAAGTGCGTACAAATGCTTTGCATGATTCTCTTTACTCTTAGAGTAAATGAGAATATCATCTATGAAGACAATTATGAATTTATCCAAATATGGCTTACATATTCGGTTCATCGTGTCCATAAATGCAGCTGGGGCATTGGTTAAACCAAATGGCATGAGAGTAAATTCATAATGTCCATACCTTGTTCTAAACGCGGTCTTAGGAATGTCCTCTTCCTGTACCTTCAGTTGATGATATCCTGATCTTAAATCGATTTTAGAGAAAAATTGAGCTCCTTGCAACTGATCAAACAGATCATCGATTCTTGGTAATGGGTACCGATTCTTAATCATGACCTTGTTCAATTCGCGGTAATCAATGCACATACGCATAGATCCGTCTTTCTTTTTAACGAACAGAATCGGTGCTCCCCATGGTGATGAACTGGGCTGTATGAATCCTTTCTCCAACAATTCGTCCAATTATTTCTTCAGTTCCTGCATTTCTGCTGGTGCCAAACGGTAAGGTGCTTTGGCAATTGGTGTTGTCCCTGGTAAGAGATGGATTCTGAATTCAACTTCTCTGTTTGGCGGTAATCCTGGTAATTCTTCTGGAAAGACATCTGAAAACTGGGATACTACTGTAATATCTTTTAGTTCTTTTTCTTTAGTGTTAGTGATTATAGAAATCAAATATACTATAGATCCTTTTCTTATACAACTCGCTGTTTTCATCACAGAGATGAATTTTGTGGATCTAGATGGCTTATCTCCGTTAATTGTGATCTTTTCACCCTTTGGTGAGTTTACTTGAATTGACTTTTGATCACATAAAATACTGGCTTTATTGGCTATTAACCAATCCATTCCTAATACAACATCAAATCCTACCAGATTCATTGGGTAAAGGTTTGCCATAAAATTTTTATTTAAAATTTCTATTCTTGCTCCCTGCAAGATTTCAGAAATCCTAATAGTTTCTCCATTTGTTGTCTCTACTAGACATTCTTGTGGGAGTTTAGTTAATGATTGATTTAGAAGTTTGCAAAATGAAGTATTAATAAAACTTTGGTTTGCACCAGAGTCAAATAATACTTTAGCAAAAAATCATTAACTAAAAACGTACCGGCTATAACGTCCGGAATCATCTTGGCTTCATCTGCAGTCAGAACAAATGCTCTAGCATTTTTAGTGTTCTTGTTGTTTATAGCTGGAGCTAATTTTGGACAGTTTGGTTTGATGTGGCCTTGTTTTCCGCAGTTTTAGCATATCCTGTTGTTGGCTTTCTTCCGACAGTCTTCTTCCTTATGTCCCGATATTTTGCAGAAATTGCAGTATATGGAGCATCTTCCAGAATGCTTTCTTTTTTGCAATACTTGCAATAAGTTGCAGATGTGGAACCTATATTTTTCTCACGGTTGGAATTCCAGAACGGAATTCCTGGGTAAGCCTTTGAGCTAGGTTCCTCCTTTGGTCTTCTTCTCGTGTACGCACTAACTCATCGGTCAAGGTATTTGCTAGTTCTACGGCTTCCTCTATGGTTTGGGGTCTAGCTGCCTTGACTACATGCCTAATTTCCCAAATTAATTCCCAGATATAACTGGAGATTAATACTGGTTCTGGTGATGCAAGGGTTGGTACTATTCTAGCATATTCAAAGAATACTGTGGTGTATCCCTTACTATCCATTCCAGTCATCATCCTAAGGTTCAGAAACTTATTTTCTATCTGTTCCTTTTCATTGGGAGGGCAGAATTTCCTTTCTACCATATTTTTAAATTCTTCCCACTCCATATTGTAAACCCTATCACTTCCCCTTGACTGGAGGATAGTGTTCCACCATTCTAAGGCTGAGTTCTTGAACAGATTGGAAGCAAACATTATCTTATCTTCTTCCACACCTTTGCTTATTTTTAAGACTGCCTCAGTCTTTTCTATCCAGCGTAGAGTTGCAATGGGTCCTTCATTGCCTGAGAATTCTATTGGTTTGTAGGACCATATTTCTTTATAAGAACAACCATAAGGCATGGTTCTTCTTCTTTTGGGAATGGGCGCTTGAAGTATGGGTCCATTGTTTACGCTGTGCTCAGGTTCAGTTGGTCGTTTACTGCTATGTTTACTTTTATTATCCGCTTCCCTAACTGTTTGGATAATAAATGGCATTGCATCTATGAATCCTTGTGCCACTATGTGTTGGACGACACTATTATCCACTTGGTTTCCATTGTTATTGTTGTTCAGGTTTTCATTATTCGGGTTATTGTCATTCTGGTTTTCCTGATTCACTTCGTTGTCCATCTGAATTTTAAACATTTTTCACATATTAATATCAAAAACAATATTTAATACAACCAATCACACAACACGCATGTTGATCAAAAACATCGAGCATTGCGACTTACTCTTTATATATATATATATATATATATATATATATAGGATTGAGTTAAAATGAGAACCACCTCGAGTTGTAAGAACCGCGAGAACCGCGACCCGCCACGGGGCGTCGGCGACCATTTTTTTTTACAACTAGATGTGTATATTTTAACAACGTACGTAAAGTTTGGGTTCAAACGGCGCGCCCGAGGGGGTAGTTTTTTACACCCAAAGTTTGGTTAAAAAAAAAGAAAAATTAAAAAAACCCAAACTTTGCGCGTAAAAAACTACCCCCTCGGGCGCGCCGTTTGAACCGAAAATTTACACCCGGTCCTAAAATATACGGATCTAGGTGTAAAAAAAATTTCGTGGTCAACGGCCCTCCGTGGCACTTGGTTCTCGCGGTTCTTACAACTCGAGGTGGTTCTCATTTTAGCCATCCCCTATATATATATATAGGGGAAGGTTCTATACAGAACAATAAATATTGCGAGAACACGCAGAACACAATTAATCACCCATTTTTTCTATCCTAAAAAGTAAATTAAAATGTTACAAATATCAGATTTATTGTTTCTTACACTAGAATTCAAAACAAACTATGGAAAATTTTCACTTTTTGTATAACCTACACATATGTAGGTTATGTGTAGGTTAAATTACCAATATGTATGTAGGCTACGTGTAGGTTAAAATCGTTGTTTTTTTATGTATATACAATACACATATAAATGTAAGAAATATAAACTTTAAAAAATATGTACTTTAAGTCCCAAAATTTAATATTTTAGAGCTGTTCTTTTTGTTCTCGCAATAGTTAGTGTTCTGTAATATATATATATATATATATATATATATATATATATATATATATATATATATATATATATATATATATGCATCTACTACAAACCAACACTGGAAATTAAAATTACAATACGGCTGAAATGGAAACTATACTATTAGTAGTAGGCATCCGTAGTTTTTTTTAATACACACATATTATATATTATTATTATTATTATTATTATTATATTATTATTATTACTACTACTTCTACCATCTCCACTATCATTTTCAAGGATATGGATTCATCCAAAAATCCATATTGCGCTCGTCGTACTTCCAGACGAGTCGCTCTCCCACCTGTCTCATTCTCTGGCTACTCTCTAAAATTTCCTCACCGAATATCCTGAGTTCTTGAACATTTTCTGCACTCATTGGGGGTGCAGGTTCCTGGACTGGGTTTGGAATCTGGGTAGGTTCCTGGTATGGGTAAGGATTCTCTAAGATCTCTCTAATGTACTGATCACTATCGTAGTAGGGATCTAGAGGGTCCAAGCCTGGGTATGCTCCTAGATTCGGCATAGGCATGTCTTCTTGAATTGGGTAACGTTGCACATAGTCCCTATTATCATCCCACCACGGGTCGTAATTTAGGTCTAAGGGATTCGGTGCTGGTACCCAAGGTATCTCCTCCGGGTTAAAATCATGCATTTCTACTTGATTTTCAGGGTTTTCTATCTCCATAGGCTGGTTAGGAATTGGTGGTAGTGGTTGGGGTGCTATCAGTTGCTCCAGGTTAGGGTCGGCTACAGTGGTTACTAGGATATGGAAATTGGCTAAAATCCTATTTAACATATCCTGGGTATGGGCATCGGTTTCTCTTTTAGCTGCTGCTAACACTCGTTGTTCTTGCAACTTTTTCATTCGCTTCCTACGCTCATGTGCTCCCCTACTGAACCATCCTCTCTTTTTTCTGAGGGAATGGCTCTTCAGATTGAGCCTTAAACACGGATATTTCTTCTTCAGTATCAGCAGAATACCCAGAGAGGGCAGGCTGTGAAGAGGCGCCTTCGCTCATACTGTAAACTAACAATTAGTCAAATAACACATAACAATAAAATACAATTATGCACATATTTTTGTAATTTATTTCCTAACATATTGAATAATATTTTGGTGTCAGCAGAACACTTCTGTGGCTGAATCAGTGGCTTAGCTCTGATACCAGCTTCTGTCGTTACCCCCGCCCCTATTTATCCTGGGAACGGGCGGCCGCGAACTCAGTGTCGGTGGTATCGGTGTTTATTAATTTGGCAGCGGAAATTTCATCATGATCGTAGTTAGGAAATATTTTATCAGAGAAAAACACCACATTTTATATAAATAATCATATTGGGATAAAACCCAAGTTTTCATTACAAACTGATTTATAGGGATAAATCCCATTTTATTGAAATAAAACGTCTTCATTATTTAGGTAACTTTTATAGCCACTTTTCCAAGCCTTCAGTGCTGTCCAGCTAGCTTCTAGTTGGCTTTCACATTGTGTTACCTGAAAAGCGTTTAAAAACATTTTGTTAGTGGTAAATACTGGTGAGTGAATCCCAGTATAATCAAGAAAAGTTTTGTTAATTTAAACAATATTGAGAGCGATTACAATGTTTACATCTACCCAATTCCTCATTCAGTACTGTCAATCCTGACTGGTGGGTCATATTACACATTGGCTAACTCGTTGTCCAATGGTAACGTGTTCCACATTTTGTATATAAAACCCCAACATACCAGTAGTAATCGTAGAATTACAAAGACTCAATCACTGCTAAATTGCATTGTAAATTATTTAAGGTTTTTGTAAAAACAGTTTACAAAAAGGAGATTACTCATAAAAAGGTTTACACAAAAAGAGGATTACTCTCAAAAAGGTTTACACAAAAAGAGGATTACTCATATTGCTGTCTTAGGTTTTCTGGGAATTATCTATACATTACATAAATGCACACGTGTTAGTATAATAACCCATTTTAACATTAGTAATACCCTCCCCGAGACGGCATTCCAACGACTACGTCAGGTAGAACCATGACAGCCGTTACGAAACCCTAGATCAATCGAGCAGAGTATCTAATATGTAACCAGGGGTTATGATACTTACAACGGAGCAGAACTTCGTTATTTAGTGGGGTATTATGCCCAGAAATTATAGTTGCTATTCAGAATTTAGAGAGAAAGCTCGAGAAATGAACGAATTCGACTGAAGTCCGATGCGTGCAATTTATAGGGCTGCATTTGGGTTTTGTCGAGCCCCGCGTAGCCTTCCTCCAGGGCTTACGCGGCCCGCGAGGCTCCCTAGGGTAGGCCCTAGGGTTGCTGATTCGGACCGTAGACTCCACACGTGACCTGACACGTGGTGCTCTGGGGTGCGGCCCTGACTCCTTGCTGTCGCGGCCCGCGTAGGCAGTAGCCATGGGCTACGCGGCCCGCGAGAGCCCCAATTTTCTTGTTTTTAATTAATTTTTATAATATTAAAGGTATTCGGGCCCTGTTTTCGCGTATGTGGTGTATTTTAGGACATATCGGGGTATTTTAAATATTTTTAAGGTGTCAAAAATTTTAGGATTGTTATAAGTACAAAACTTTGAGGTCCTGATACATCTTATCCGAACCCGGATGAACAGAGTATCGAGACTTGTGTGCTGCGTCCATCACAAGTTCTCTAAGGCTTCCAATCAAAGGGATCCATATTCGTTCCATGAAATAGAGAATACCATCAGATCTCTCTACAGGTCATTTTTCCATGCCCCTCAAGTATTCTGCTTCAATGTTTTCCTCTTTCAACACTTCAGTTTGTGCAGAACGGATCTGGTCAGGTAGGTTAGATTGGATGGTGTGTTGCAAAGCGTGAACACGGGTTTCGTTTTCTTTCCGACTAAGGGCATCAGCTACAACGTTAGCCTTACCTGGAAGATACTTGATTGCACAATCGTAGTCATTTAAGAGTTCTACCCAGCGACGCTGTCGCATATTTAATTCCTTCTGGTCAAAAATATGCTGAAGGCTCTTGTGGTCGGTATAAATAGTGCATTTAGTACCGTACAAGTAATGCCTCCAGATTTTGAGCGCAAATACTACGGCCCCCAACTCCCAGTCGTGAGTCGTGTAATTCTTCTCATGAACCTTCAACTGCCGGGAAGCGTAAGCTATCACCTTTTCGCGTTGCATTAGCACACAACCGAGACCTTGAATAGAAGCATCACAATACACCACAAAATCATCAGTACCTTCTGGTAAAGACAAGATCGGTGCGCTACAGAGTTTTTGTTTCAACGACTGGAAAGCATCTTCCTGCTTCGTTCCTCAAGAGTATACAATGCCATTCTGTGTTAGTGCGTGAGGGGTTGAGCGATCTTCAAGAAGTCTTTAATAAATCTGCGATAATACCCAGCGAGACCAAGAAATTATCGCACCTCTGGAGGATTCTTCGGTGCCGCCCAATTTCTGATAGCATCAATCTTTGCAGGATCCACGTGTATCCCTGATTCATTCACAATGTGGCCAAGGAAGTATACCTCTCGAATCCAGAAGTCACACTTAGAGAATTTCACATAGAGTTGCTCCTTCCTCAGGAGCTCCAAGATAAGACGCAAATGTCGCTCGTGGTCCTCCTTGCTCTTTTAATCGATTAGAATGTCGTCGATGAACACGATAACGAAATCGTCAAGATACGCTTTTGCACACACGGTTCATGAGGTCCATGAAGACCGCTGGTGCGTTCGTCAACCCAAACGGCATAACCAAAAACACATAATGCCCATACCGCATTTGAAAAGCCGTTTTAGGGACATCCTCCTCTCGGACTCTAATCTGATGATAGCCCGATCTTAAATCGATCTTCGAGTAAAAACTTAACCCTTGCAACTGGTTAAACAGATCGTCGATGCATGGTAAAGGATAGCGGTTCTTGACATTCACCTTGTTGAGTTCCCAAATATCAATACACATACGAAAGGACCCATCTTTCTTCTTCACAAACATAACTGGGGCTCCCCAAGGCGAAGAACTAGGTCGGATAAAACCTCTATCCAACAGTTCTTGAAGTTGATTAGATAACTCTTGTAACTCCCCAGGTGCAAGACGATAAGGAGCTCAAGCAATTGCGGCCGCTCCTGGTGTAAGATCAATCTGAAATTCCACTTGACGGTGAGGAGGTAAACCAGGAAGTTCCTCTGGGAACACATCAGAAAATTCACGAACTACTGGCAGGTCTTCGATCTTTCTCTCTTCAGGCTGAGGATCAGTAACAAGTGCTAAGATAGCAGGATACCCCTTTCGTAGAAACTTCTGAGCTTTCAAAGCTAAGATGATACCAACCATCGCACCACTGCGATGCCCTTGAACCGATAGAGACTCTCCACTAGGGAGAGGAATACGCACGATTTTCTCTTTACAAAGTATGTCAGCACGGTGCTTGGACAATCAGTCCATACCAACCACTACGTCAAAACTACCGAGGGTAACAGGAAGGAGGTCAATGTCAAACAATTGACCCACAAGATCTAGTTTGCATCCCAAAATAATGTGCGAGGCTTCAATCATCTTACCATCAGCCAATTCTACTACATGCTTAGTTTCTAGAGGTGTTGGAGTTAACCCTAATCGTTGACTGAACTCTAAGGACACATAACTCCAATTGGCACCGGAATCAAATAACACAGAAGCAAAGAGATTGTTTACAGAAAACATACCAGTCATGACATTGACGTCGTTCCTAGCATCACCAGTTCCAATCGTAAATACCCATCCATGAGCACCATTGCCCCCATTGTTGCCATTATTGTTATTCCCAGCATTGTGATTGTTATTATGACGGTTGTTGTTATCATTGGCGTTCTGATTTAGCTGAGGGCAATCCCGTTTAATGTGACCCTCTTCCCCACACTGGAAACACCCCTTCCTATTGCCTTGGTTCTGATGGGGCTGCTGCCTTTGTTGTTGCTAATTCTGCTGCTGCTGTTGCTTTAGGAACGAAGCTCTACAGTCTCTTGCCATATGGGCCACCTTATCACACCTATGGCAAGCTCGGACACACGGTCCATGATGATGATAACCACACTTGTTGCACTTTGGCTTCCTACCAACGTAGGAGCCTTGGCTCGGATTGCTGCTCTGGCCTTGGTTAACTGAGGACGACTGACTGAAACTACGATTATTGCTATTGTCAGGGCTTTTCTGCGATTGGCTTGCACTGGTCGCTTTATCAGCATCATTCCATTTACGCTTGTTATCACTAGCAGGTGTGGTAGCTGTAGCAGTAGGGGTAGTAGCAGAAACACGTGGCGATAGCGAACCACGCTCGACCTCTTGGTCGGTAATCTTGTGTGCTAAACGGATGATCTGAGGCAGGTTGTTAAGATTTTCAGCAGTGACCAAACTCTTTACTGATGGTGCTAGGCCCTTGATGTACAGTTCAATTCTTCGAGGTGGGGTCGAGACAAGTTAGGGCACATGTTTTCTAGCTCATGAGATCGTTTCGTGTAAGCCTCGATCTCGGACCCCTCCATCTTCAGATTGTAGTATTCATTCTCAAGTTTCTAAATCTCGTCATGAGGACAATACTCCTCCCGCATCAACTCCTTGAAGTCATCCCAAGTGGTTGCATTAGCCATTTCGATGCCCAACATCTGCACTTGGGCATTCCACCAGGTTAAGGCACCATCCTCCAATGTGCCAGTAGCATACTTCACCCGGTCCCCCACGGGACAGATACACATAGCGAACACTGACTCAGCTTTCTCGAACCAAGAAAGTAGCCCCACATCCCCTTCAGTCCCATTGAATGTCTGTGGCTTACAATCCATAAATGTCTTAAACGTGCAAGAAGGCAGATTGTTTTGATTATGATTCGCTTGCTGACCTAAGGATGAAAGAAAATACATGTTGGTGCATGTTTTGTGACAACAGCTTAATAGTTTGATTATTTGGTCTTTGGATATTTTGTATTGCCTTAGCATTATTGGTTAGGGAGTTAATTAGTGTTATGGGCTTGGAGAATGGCCTGGCCCAGACCAAAGCCCATGTGCAAACCTTGTCCTATATAAACAAGGTTTGGCATAAGGGTTTAGGTTAGACATTCTAGAGTTTGAGAGAGAGTTAGAGAAATCTACAGAGAGTGGCTGAGAGATTTCTTGTGGGTATTGAATTGATTGTAAACTTCGTGTTGGATAATCAATAGAAGACCGAATTGAAAGTGTATCGTATTCTTGATTCTTGTTCTATTCATTTTCTGTGAAATCTGATCTAGAGGATTCCGCACTCTAGGTTAGATCGACGATTCTGTTACGATCCATACGGCTCACGGGACCTACAATTGGTATCAGAGAGTTAGGCTCTTGATTGGCTTGGTTCAGAATCGTTTCTGCAGAAAATCGGCGTTTTTGGACATTTTTGAAGGCTGTTCTAGGGTTCTGCTGGTGATTTCGGACAAACAGCAGGGATTTCGGATATAAATCTTGCATTTCGGATCCATTACTGATTGAAATCAAGTATTTCGGATTAAATTCGGACCAAAAATCAGCCATTTCGGATTAACAGCCTGAATTTCGGATAAAACAGCACCATTTCGGACCAGAATTCAACCATTTCGGATCAAACTGTTGAATTTCAGACCAGATTAGTTGCATTTCGAACAGAATTCAATCATTTCGGATCAATTTCGGACCAAGAACAAGCATTTCGGATTAAGAACAAGCATTTCGGATCAGAAGGACTTGATTTCGGATCTGATTGTCTCATTTCGGATCAGATCAATCTCATTTCGGATCAGATTATTCCATTTCGGACCAGGGGTGCTGATTTCGGATAAGGGTGTTCATTTCGGACCTTTTCTGACCATTTCGGAAGGGGTGGAATTTTTCGTAGCTTACGTAAGAAAAATTTCACTGATTCATGTTTAGAAAATTATCCGTAACTCGTCACAGGAAACCGTTTGCACCGTTAAATTCCTTGTACGGTTTTATCAGTTCACTTACGATAAAAGCTAGACAAGGACCAGTATAGGAGTTAGATTTGGATTTTCATTCAGGTTACCAAAATCCATTTAAACTTTTACGCTGCATGATGGCTAAGATGAACAATGGAAGGGAGACTGTTAAAAACTGGCCAAAGCTTACAAACGTCAAAGAATATGCTAGCTGGAAAGAGAAGTTTGAGTTGTTTATGAAAAGTGAAGATACTGAATCGTGTTGATAGATGGATACTTTGCTCCCACAAATCGTGTTGATGGAAGAGTTATAGTGATGTCTTATGATAAGATGGATGAATCTGAGAAACGAGTGGTTGATGCTGAGAAGAAAGCTTTAGCAGCAATAAAGAAGTCATTGCCTGAGGGCGTTAAACATACCTTTACGAAGTATGGAACTTCTCAAGAGCTGTGGGAAGCTTTGGAAAAACGTTATCAGATTCCTTCAAGATTGAATACATGTGATCAAGCATGTGTAGCTGAGCTTGCAGCTGTGAAGATAGGAGAAGTAGCTGCTGAGGTTGAGGAGAAGAAGAAAGCTGATAAGGAAATTGCTGAGAAGAAGGATGCAGAAGTTTCAAAGGGCTTGAAGGATGTGGATGGACTTACATCAGAGGTGAAGGTATCATCAAAATCTGTAAGTCATACATGTCTTAATTGCACTGAACTACAGGTTAAAGTTAACAGACTATCGGAGCAAAACAAAATCCTGTTAGCTGTTTGGAAAACCGAAAAGAGTTAAATGTTCTTTTGATTTAAAGAGAGTCAAATTGTTTAGAAAAACTCAAATCAAATGAACAAGAAATCAGTAGTTTAACAAGCAAAGTCAATGAACAATTAGAGATCATTGATTTGGCTCGTGAAACTCTGAAAGAAAAGACTAACGAGCTTTCAGAAAAGTGCACGGAATTGGCTGATGCACAAGCCAAAATTGTAGAACTTAAGGGGAAGTTAAACAATTTTGGAAATTCTTCGTTAGTCAGGACACAAATTCAAAATGGTTTAAAAGGAGTAATGATAAAACAGCGGTGGGGTTTACTAAAGCTTCATCTTCTGGACGTCAAGACTACTCATTTTTACCAACTGAAGATGAGCTAACTGATTTTGTAACCACTACACAAGTAGTAGTGGATCCGATAGCTGTGGACTTGCCAAATAGTCCAGTTTCTTTGAAAGAATATGTTGGGTCTAACAGTACACCTCATAAAATGGATGAGGATACTGAAGACAAAAAGACCAACACATTTAAAAAGGGATCAAACAAAAAGAAAACATATAAGAAAAGACCCTGTTTTAAATGTCACAACAAAGGGCACGTGGCGAGTTGTTGTCCTTTGAAGAAAAGTAAACAAAAAGTTGATGAGGTTAAGGATGGGAATCAGGTTGGGTCAAACAATAGTGTAAAAACTAGTTGTCAGACAAATAAACCTGAATCTCAATCTAAACCTTCAACTTCGAAAAGATTTGATAGACCAAGAAGTATTTCTCCACAATTTAGTCATTATAATGGTAAATCAAATCGGTTTCAAAGTCAAAATAGAAATTTTGGATATCAAAATCGATACAAAACTGCTGGTAATCGAAATTTTCAACAAAGAAATGGACATAGGGGTTTTAGTAACTCGAATGTTCAACAACATCCAAAATGTTTCCAAAATTCGTGGTATGAGAATGGGAAAAGAAGGTATCAAGGTAATAATTTCCAAAGGTCAGAAAATCCGAGAGGTTGTTGGAACTCTCGCAATCAAAGACCAAGTGGAAATTATCAATCTTGTTCAACAATGGGGATGTATTCCAAGACTCCATTGAGGAGTGATGGATATTGGATGGATGTTCCTGTACTGGATGAATTTGGAAAACCCAAGACTATCAGGGCTTGGGTTCTCAAGTCTAACTGAGTTGTTGAGAATGTGCAGGATGACCAAGAAGGACTGTTGATGTGTTCAAAAGTGGTTGTTCCTGCTAAGTGTCTGAGGTGAAAATTAAGGTAAAATTGGTAACGAACTATTTACTACAGTGATTATTATGATGATTTTAAACTTTAACATTGAAAAACTTATTGCCAGGTTAAAGTGGGAGTCTGTTTGTGTTTTCAAATTTATGTTTTTAAAACTTACTCCATGAAAACAAAAATTTAGGGGGAGAAATTCCTCTAAGCCAAAAAGAGTTTAGATAGTGCGTGTGTTTAGGGGAGTAAGTTAGAAAATTTTAAAAATCCAAAAACATTAGAAAATCAAAAATGAGTTTTCACTGTGTGAAAAAGAAGAAATGATAGTACATCAGCAAGTTAGACTGTCACATTCCAACTGAATTAAAATGCTTAAGTGTGATGGCAGCTTCATCATATGATATACCAGTAGGCAAAAGCATGAAATAATCAACTTACCAAAGTGATATAAACCTAAATGCACTAAGTATGAGTGGGGAACACATCAGTGGTGTATGGTTTAATGACCTTAAATCTTGCGTTGATAGATTGCCAAAATCTGAAGTTTTGGGTCTTTATACTGTTATTTCATCTGGGGATATTGTTGGTGCACGAATGTTTAAAGCCTGCGTCTTAGTCTTAGTTGATCAATGTATAGGGTCTAGATGTGTTAATTATGTATTGTATAGGGGTTGAATATGTAAATTTGGGATGTTAATGTAGAGGTTCCGCTTTTATGGACATGTGACATATAAGCGAACCCAAACTAGATGGTTTCGCTCATACGGACATGGTCACATAAGCGAAACCTCCTCCCCTATAAATACCCAAGTTGTTTTTTCATTTGTAACGTTCATGTCTCCAGTGTAGCCAAACTACTGCCCGTGTATTTTGTGAAGATTGAATGAGAAAACTGTTTTAAAGTGAATTCCTTCTGTTTCTACACCTTTCTTGCTTTGATTCATGCCGATTTTGTATTTCCGCTGCATTTTCGGTAGTTGCTAGCTCGAATTGACTCAATTGACTGTCAAATACGGTCCTACAATTGGTATTAGAGCAAGTTGTGAGCTAGTTGACCCGAATCAAAGCCTTTTTCTAGCACTTTTTCAGTTTCAGACCTTTCCGACGGACAAAATGGACTGAGATTTGGACATATAGTGTAAAACTGGTTAATAACAAACCCTTGAGATTTTCAGAACTAAAATCAGCTTAAAAGTGAACTAAAATGGCTCGTGAACAGGTTTCGCTCATACGGTATTTGAGTGGTTTCGCTCATACGGTATAAGCGAAATCAGGGGTTTCACTTTTAGTGGTTTCGCTCATAAGTCCATTTAGTAGTTTCGCTTATAAGTCCATTTAGTGGTTTCGCTTATAAGTCCATTTAGTGGTTTCGCTTATAAGTCCATCAAGTGGTTTTCGCTCATTTGGTCATTACATATTTCGCTTTTGTGAACAATTAAGTGGTTTCGCTCATAACAACACATAAAATCTGTTTCTGCTTATACAACCTGTTTTAGTGTAAAAGTCATGGTTTGAGTGTTTAGTCCATTTCGTACGTGATCGAGTGTTGGAAACTCAGTCTGTGTTAAAAGTTTTTCGATAAAAACAACCTGTTAATCAAAAAGTTAAACATTTTTCGAAATTTGTCACTAAAAATGGAACATCAAGATTTTTATAACTTGTTTGCGGGAAGCGGTTTGACGGCTACGCAGAGTTCAGCAAGCATTATTCAGAACGTTAATATGGAAAATGAATTGGGAACAATGCAGAAACCACCCAAACTGATGAGCTTAGATGAATTCTCAGGTTGGTCTGGAAGATTTAGAAACTGGGTTCAGGCTAACCACTTTGAAAGCTGGATGAAGGTTGAGGCACCATATGCTCCACCAGTAGATGCTCGAAATCAACCGAAATCGATTGGAAGTTTGACGCAAACAGAGCAGAATGATTTCAAAGCAGAGAAAAAGATGATTAGCATTCTTGAGCAAGCAATCAAGGAGGATATTTTGGTGTTGCTGCAACACGATGATAATGCTTATTCTATTTGGGAGGCATTGAAATTAAAATTTAAAGGAAGTGAATCCATGCTCAGAACAAAAAGGCGTTGTTAAAGAAAGAATTCGACATTTTCACTTACATGAAAGGTGAAACCACAAAAAGTTTGATTGATAGGTATTGCCATTTAGTATTGGAGTTGAAGATATTGGAAATTACCAAGACAAATGAAGAATTAATCGACAAATTGGCAGATGCATTGCCATATGATGAGTGGGGTACTTACCTGATGATGTTGAAAAACACTCCAGGCTTTGGTAATCTGAATCTTAGTGGTTTCATAGAAAAATTGAAGCTCACGAGCTGGAATTGCTGAAAATCAAGAAAATGAACTTAGCGAGTGTGCAGCAAGATGTATCTCTGTATTACAAAGGCAACCCTTCAGTTTCAACCAATCAAAGCCCAAAAATACAGACAGGGTTCATTGCTGATAACACTTCAAGTGTTTCTTCAAACACTCCTCAATCCGGCAATTTTTCACCATTCGCGAACTTTGAACCAAATGTCAAAGCTCAGGAACAGCCTTCACCTCAAAGCTTAGCAGGATCAAATCATCAGGCGTACGTTTCTGGGGTTCAGTGCAACATTGCGGTAAACATAAAGAATGGAAACGAGATCACGAAAACAGCCGCAAAATAGCACATAGCAATGCTTGCTTCCGTTCTTGAGGCTTATGATGGCTTAGAAGCAGGGAGAATCGGTAATCATGATATGACGAAGGAGGATTACGACCACATCGATCCCGAAGAACTTGAACTGATTGACATCAAATGGGGCATGGCTAGTCTGGTGAGGAGGGCTCAACGTTTCATGGAAATTACAGGCCGGAACAGTTTATCAGGCCCCGATCAGAAGTTAGGGTTCGATAAGTCGAAAGTTACTTGTTTTAAATGTAAAGAACGTGGTCACTTCAAACGAGAATGTCCCAACCGTGAAGTAAACAATCATCAAAACCCGTTCACCAACGACTACTACAGGCAAGTGATTTATCACCTACCAAATCAACAGCCAACTGTTCAAAGCCACAAATTGAAAATAAACCAGAAAAAGCGCTGATCGTGAATCAAGACGATGAGAAGGTAGCTGCAGGTTTCAGCTAGGATAAATATATCCCCGGTAGCGATGGACAGGCAATGATGGCTGAAGTTGTTGAAATTTCTGAGATGGTGTCTGAATTGGAAACAGTTACTAAAGATGTTTCTGTAGTTGTTGAAGAGGTTTCTGCTGAAAAGGCAGACAATTTTGAAGAAATAGCTGCTGAAGTGTATTATTATCAGTCTGAGCAGGAGGTTTTGGGAAGTTTAATGAAATCTGTATTGCCTCCTAACATTTCGGAATCTATTGCAGGTTACTTTGAAGAACCAAGGACCGGATCATGCCCAAGGTTTGAAGGGAAGAAAGAATCTGTTGAAGAAATGATCGATGTGACAAAGGAAATGACTGAAGACATTTTGAAAGAAATTGCTGACTAGGCTCTCATGGCGAAACTGAAAGAGGTAGACACAGAGCTTGTGAAGTCCGAGTCTGTCGGTATCGAGTCAGTTCAAAAGGAGTCGGATCAGGAGTTAGGAGTTGAGGAGGTCAAATCTGAGAAAGTGTCTGAGTCAGAGTTCAAAGATGTCGGTAAACAGGAAGTGAAAACTGCTCATGAAGCAGAAATTGTTGAGAAAGTGGATTCAATATCTGAAACACCATGCCAAAAGTGTTTACAACCGTGCATGGAGTGTCTTGAAAAAGACACTAAGTTTCAGGAATTGAAAGAACATGCTGACATGTTAAAATTTGATCTAGGACAAGTCAAAGAAGCATATGATACACTAGCCAGATCAGTTAAAATGATTAAAGAAGAAAGTGTCGAAAATGATAAAGCCACAAAACTAGCAAAAGCAACACTTTTTGATAAACAAGTGGAAGTTAATTTTCATATTGACACGATCGCATCATTAAAGAAAGAATTGGAATTGACTAAAATTGAAAATGAGCGAATTGATAAGAAATTGATGAGCTATGTTGCATCGTCCTATGTTCTTGAACAAATTGTTCCACAACAGCCCAATGCTGCACCAGTCTTTAACAGTGTTCCACCCCCAATGTGGAATCATTATACTCAAAAATATCCAGATGGGGTGGAATCTGCATTGAATCTCAAGTTGAAAACAATTGAGGATGAATTGCCTGAGAGCATAGATGATACATTCTCTGCGTCTGACACCGACAGCGAGTCACAGGTCATCAAGACTGTTGTCAATCAGGTGTTAGATGAAGAGAGTGATAACTCTGATGTTGAAGTTATGAAATCTCATTCTGAGAAGTCTGTTACTGATTCTAAAGATGAGGGTAATTTTTTAGATTGTTTCATACCGAAATCAGACAAGAGTACGAATGATGATCCGATTATAGTGGTTTACACTATGATTGGAACGGACAAGCTTTATTCTGATTTCGAGTATCCTTTTCAGAATGTTAAGATTGAAAATGTCGAGAAAGTTTTCAAATTGGTTGAAATTGACATTGATGTGGTAAACAACAAAGAATTCTTTTCGAAACCTAAAAAGTCATTTGTTACAACACGTTTCAACAACTCAGGGAAAAAGGAGTGGGAAGGGAATGGTAACAAGAAAAATGGTAACAACTTTAAAAACAAAGGAATTGGTTTTGAGAAAAAGATGGCTAAGAAAGTTGTTAAGCCAAAGGATAAAATGAATGATATATTTGTTGTTGGACCAAGTGTGGATGATGAAAAAGAGTACATTTTTAGTCAAAAGGCCATTGACGATTTCAATGTGGCAAAGAAACTGAAAGAAGAGTCGTTCAAATCAACTTTTGTCGAGTATGACAAAAGAATTTGCTATCGCTGCAATGAGATTGGACATATGGCAAAACAATGCAAGAAAATTTTTGAAAAACCTGTTGTAAAACCTGTTGTTCAAAAACCTCGACCTAAGTCACCAGTTGACAAAAGGGGTAAAAAACAAATGGTTTCACCAATCCGCATCTTGAAAAGAGGTGAATCATTGTAGTCGGAAGATAATCCTAAATCGACATTCGAAATTGGCGAATCTTCAACGTCACAAAAGACTTCAAAGATTTATCCGAAGACAAAAATGTTCGAAACTCAATCATGTGTTGTTAAACCAAAACAATCAGTTGAGGTGAAGAAAATGGAGAATGAGTTAAAGTTTGATTCAAAAGTCTTTAATCCCAATGTTCTAAATATTTTTGGAAAAATGGTTGACAGAAAAGTCAAAGGAGTAAAAGAATTTTATGAATCAAAAGTGGTTGCTAATGATAATCATGAATTTGAATTTGAGCTTGATAAGTTTCTTGCAGAATTTCCTCCAATCACAAATGAAGTAAAATCAAAAGTAAAAACTGATGTTCCGAATGTCACGTTTAATTTTCCTAAGACTGATGAGAAGTGTGATGTAATGTTTGGGAGTGTTTCAGCAGTTAAGAAGTAATGGAGTTCAATGTTTGAATAAATTCGCTATGATATTTGCAGGGGCTGCCTAAGTCGATACTGTCAAAGTGGATTATGGATAGTGGAGCTTCAAGGCATATGACTGGGACGCTTGCTTTGCTCTATGATGTCAAATCCATAAACAGAAGCTATGTTGGATTTGCCGGGAACCAAGGTGGAAGGATCGTTGGTCAAGGAACGCTGTCAAATGGCGTAATTTCGTTTGACAAAGTGAACTACATAGTAGTGTTAACAAACAATTTACTCAGTATTTCACAAATCTGTGACAAAGCGTTTAGTGTACACTTTACTAAAACTGAATGTGTTGTGTTGAAACCAGGGTTTAAAATCCCTGATGAGATGGTGCTGTTGCGTGCTCCGCGGGAGAATGATCTTTATTATCTAGATATGAACGTCGCAACGCCAACATCTCATCAGAAACAGTGTTTTGTGTCTAAAACTAAAGCGACAGAAAAGGATTCGATAATGTGGCATCGAAAGATGGGCCACATTCATGTTCGCAAAATGAACTTTTTAGTACACAATTATTTGGTTGATGGTGTTAATCTGAAGAATTTTCACTTAAATGATGATTGTGTAGCGTGTAAGAAAGGAAAGCAGACTCGGAAGTCACACCCATTGAAGATGATGAATACAATCAGGTTACCTCTTAAGAGATTGCACCTGGATCTCTTCGGGCCTGTCAACGTAAAGAGCATCAGCGGAGATTTATATTGCTTGGTGGTGATTGATGACTTTACGAGATTTTCTTGGGTAGTGTGCTTGGAACGAAAAGATCAAAATTTTGAGTCTCTGATGGTGCTTTTCAAGAAAATGGAAACTGTGTATAAACTGCCAATCCGGAGGATTCGGAGCGACAATGGAACGGAATTCAAGAACAACAAGATGTACGAGTTCTGCAACGAGAAGGGAATTCTTCATGAATTCAGTGCGCCGTACACACCACAGCAGAATGGCGTAGCTGAACGAAAGAATCGGACCCTGATTGAGACAGCACGTACAATGTTAGCCGATTCCAAGCTACCAATCTTTTTCTGGAGTGAAGCAGTATCAGCAGCCTGTTACACATTGAATAGAGTTCTCACTGTCAAGAAGTATAAAAAGACTTGCTTTGAGCTGTTGCACCGTTATAAGCCGAATCTTGAGTTTTTGGAGCCGTTCGGGTCTCCTTGTACTTTTATTGATGAAAACGGTAAATTTGGCGCTAAATCTAATGAGGGTTTCTTTGTAGGTTACGCTAGCCCACTCAAGAGGGTGTTCGTACCATGCCCGGGTAAGGTGATTTAAGTCCAACACGTGGATTGTCAGAAGCACACTCCATCACCACAACTTCCCGGACAAAGATTCCTGTTCGACTACGATAAGCTCTGGGAGTCGTTTCATCTGCCAGTCGAGCCGAGTGATGAGGAAGTAGCTCTTATGTACCTGTATCAGCAAAATATATCACAGGAGCAAATGACTAGACCGCTAGAAGTTTCTCAACCCACCGTGGGTACTCACGATGATGAAGCAGGACCGAGTGGAACAGCTCACGAACCACCAGAGGAACCAGTTCCATCGTTTGACGAATCTGATGACTCAGAAGCGGAACCCGCTCCGACTTTTGACAAGGTTCCAACGGAAGCTGAGGATCAAACTGTTGATCTTGACATATCGAGCTTGGAATCGAAAGTAAATGTGCCTGACAATGCTATGCCACGGACGTTGTCTTATCATCCCTCAGAACAGATTATTGGCGACCTACAAAGTGGTGTCAAAACCCGACATCAAATAGACCGAGCTCTTACATGTTTCTATTCATCTATTGCTGATATGCAGAAAGAAGTCTCAATAAAATGTTTTATTTCGCAGATAGAGCCCAGAACTTATAAAGAAGCGTTGACTGAAGATAGCTGGGTGAATGCAATGCAGGAGGAGCTGCAACAATTCGAGAAGTTGGGAGTGTGGAGACTAGTAGACCTCCCTGAGAATCAAAAGTTGATTAAAACGAAGTGGGTTTTCAAATGTAAGAGAGACGATAGAGGTGTCGTGGTCCGGAACAAAGCATGATTAGTGGTACAAGGCTTCAGTCAGCAAGAAGGAATCGATTATGATGAGGTATACGCGCCCGTTGCTCGACTGGAAGCTATTCGGATTTTTCTGGCATTTGCATCATGGAAAAATTTCAAAGTGTACCAGCTGGATGTTAGATCTGCCTTCCTATACGGAAAGATTAAAGAAGAGGTGTATGTGGGACAACCACCGGGGTTTACTGATCCACAACACAAGAACAAGGTCTATCTGCTGGATAAGGCACTCTCTGGTTTACACCAGGCCCCGAGAGCCTGGTATGAGACGCTCTCCCAACATCTTTTGGCCAACGGGTTCATTAGAGGGACAGTGGATAGTACATTGTTCACCAAGGAAGTAGCAGGCCATCTTCTAATTGTGCAGATCTACGTTGACGATATCATTTTTAGTTCGACCAACGACAACTTGTGTAAAGAATTTGAGTTGGTGATGAAAAAGAAATTCGAAATGAGTTCGATGGGGGAGATGAAGTTTTTCCTCGGGCTACAGGTAGAACAGATGGCCGATGGAATCTTCATTCACCAAACAAAGTGTCACACCCCGACCACGTGGAACATACAAAACGTGGCGGAAACGTCGGGGAGTGTTGTAACAGAATTAATTGTTTCAAATCAATGGCAATTGAAGTTTCGTTTTATTGATTAACAGTGTTACAATGTCTTAACAAACAAAGAAATACAACATAATTAACTAGTCTAGCATCTTTTATTGTCACTAAAGCCCAAGTCTGCCTATGTGTATCTTGATCATCTTATGCAACAGTTCCTGAAAAACACATGTGAAAATAGGTACGTCAGCATAAAAATGCCTGTGAGATACATAGTTTTTGTGAAAATAGGTTCCATGACTTATGTTTGAGAAAATGTTTAGTCATGAACCTTGTAATTTGCTTTGTTTTGTAAATCATTTGAAAGCAATAAGATCAGATGATATGTATAAATAAGTGTAAGGTTAAATGAATAACCAAGTAAAATATGTTTGCATAAGATAAGTTGTTTATAAATCAATGTCTTGTGAAAAGTATGTTATTTGTATAAAATGTTATATGTCTCAACTGAAATGATTCAAATAACACTACGATATGTAATACCATACAAACACTTATATATAGGAAGTACCAGCGGCGTATCCACCATGCTTGTATCATATTACACACGCCTCGTTACTTAATCACTTACTCGAACCAAACCAACCAATGTAAGAAGTCTATGTTCAAATCAATTGTCAAATGTATTGGGTAATATGTCAAAGTGTTCATGTCAAGATGTAAATCATATCAAATGTCTATGTCAAATGTCTATGTCAAATATCCATGTATGGCAAGTGAAATGTCTCAACTAAACCATATGCACAAAAACAAAGTATTGAAGTAAAACTTGGTTTAAATCAAAGTTATGTTTTGTGGGAAATGCATGATCAAATGTCAATCATGTTAAAATGTCTATGCCGAAATGTCTATGTCGAATGTCTATGTCAAAATGTCATGTAAAACGATGTACTAAGTAATGCACACAATTGGGCACACCTAGCATGAAATGTCATAAAATCATGTACTATAATGTACTAACGAACATAGCAGTATATGATGTTAAAACAGGAAAGCATGAAAGTAACAAGTAGGCACATGTGTTCCACCCCAAAACAGTTTGGAAAACAGTAAAAGAGGGGTCTATGTACTCACTTGAGATTGCTCAGAAGTCCTAGGATAACCACCAAGCAATGCTAGAGATCGCGGAATATCAAACGGCACCTAATATAGGTAACTACATTAATAAACCGGACCTAAATCGGAAGACTGGGTAGCATGAGGGTTTGTAAACCAAATGAGTGTAGGAACTCATGTGATATGGTTAATCAAAGCCTACATACTAAATGAAACTTAACCTAAGTGTCTACGACCCGTTTAGGTAGCTTATGCTACTTTAACGCGTCGTTCGCGTGAAACGCGTTTGGACCGCCTAACTAGCCCTATGACAAGTGTTATATGCCTAAACATATTACATAATCAGTTATGTGACAAAGGTTTAGGTTACATATGCTTAATTACCAATTATACATGAAAAGGGTATTCTGGTAATTTACCTAAGGCATATAAACTACCTATCATACAACTACTTAAACGATGTGACCATAGGGTATAACCTCGGAAGGTTATTCCCTACCTACTATGGTCACCTAATGTGTTTGGTCGGATCCTAATGATCGACCAAACTGGGTCGGGTTCGAGGTATAAGCGATTTATCAGATCGCTTACCCTACGACCCTAGACAACGTGGTAATCAGTGGGCATAGTCCCAAGGGACTATGACCAACGTGATTACACTCACGTTGCGAAGTTCAAACGAACTTCGCATTGACCATTACTGGTCAACGCTGAAATTCAAACAAAGTTTGACTTTCTAACTCGAAAAGCAGTAAAATAAGGAAAAGAACGAAAGAATACTTACGAAGGGTCCCCGAATGCTAATCCCGATTCAAGAATCTCAGGTATGAAACAATGGTTTCAACTTAGAGGTTCTCAAATCAGAATTCTAGTGATTTTAGCAATGGGGGGTATGGGGTATTTATAGGAATACCCGAACCGTTAAGATCGTTTCATGGAAAACGTGCCTTAATCCCATCCGTACATGTGTTGCAAAGTTATGGTGCTTAAATTCCATCCATACATGTGTTGCAAAGTTATGGTGCCTAAATTCCATCCTTATCCGCTGACTAAGCATGTTAGAATGTGTGGTTGTGAATTAAACAACGGCTAATACATCGAATCTGGTCCCGAAAGTGCAAAACTGATATTTCTGCATGTTTTCTGTCCAGCATAGGCAGTCGCGTAGCGCGACTGGTAAAGCCTATAGGGCTCGCGCTACGCTAGCACCCCTCTGATTCAGAAATGTTTCAAAGTTGGCAGAAATGGTCCCTGCACGTGTTTAAGTCCTTTTTCGATGCGTTTGAACCCCGTTAACCTCATTTCAAGGCTCTAAAATGAAGTTAAAGTATAGGGAACTCAAAACATGCTCAAAAATATGCCGGATGATGGTTCGTTTGGTCGTACGAACGCGATGTTCGCTTAATTACGACGGAATGCGCACAAGCGCGAAAAACGATCCAAATGACGTGACGAATGGATTTTTCTTATGCTGAACACTAAAATAAAATATTTTAGTGCTTACATAAATTTTTGGATGTCCGGATGTAATTAGAACGTAAGTTATGCGTAAAAATGCAAACTTGTGCACTTTTTGACGCTTTTAGTCCCTGAATGACACAAAAGTTTGATTTCACCACACCAAACCTTCCAAAACTTATATCTAAGTTATGTAAAGGTTATATAAGGTATGTTAAGCCTATTTCACTATTCCGGAGTGTTCGTTGCATTAAACTGGTTATATTTACGCATCAGTGCGTGTATAACCTTCCAGAAAGCGATTTAGAGCTTGAAATCGAACAAGAGTTGATATGTGCAAAAGATACACATATTTATACAAGTCCAAAGTATGAAATACAATATTTCATTGGTTTGGCATTTGTTTGATGGTTGAAATGACACAGGTGTTACACAAAGTATGTGAAGGTCGTGCTTGAAAAGTTTGATATGGTTCAATGCAGTCCTGCAGCAACCCCCCTTGCACAGAATCATGGTATCTGTCCTGATGAGAATGGCGTCAAAGTGGAGGAGACATTGTACCGGTCAATCATTGGATCCTTAATGTATCTCACTGCTTCCCGACCGGACATCATGTACCCGACATGTCTTTGTGCCAGATATCAGTCGAATCCAAAGCAGTTACACCTGACCATTGTGAAACGTATCTTACGCTATTTGAAAGGCTGCCCAAGCATCGGCTTTTGGTATCCTCGATCGGGTGACTTTACTTTATCTGGTTTTGCTGATTCTGATTTTGGGAGCTGCAAGCAAAACGCAAAGTCCACTACTGCTGGATGTCAGTTCTTCGGAACTCGACTCCTCACCTGGCAGTGTAAGAAACAAACCGCAGTAGCGCTCTCTACATGCGAGGCTGCATACATTTCAGCCTCCAGCTGTTGCTCGCAGATCCTTTGGATCCAACAGCAGATGCGCGACTACGGGTTGCAGTTCTTAGATACTCCTATCTATGTGGACAATGAAGCAGCTATTAACATCACTAAAAATCCGGTTCACCATTCAAAAACGAAACATATTGAGATCTGTCACCATTTTATCCGTGATTGTCATGAGAAAAAGTTAATCGGATTGAATATTTGCACACCGATGAACAGAAGGCTGATTTTTACACTAAACCTTTTGATCGAAAAAGATTTAACTATCTTTTAAAATTGAATGGGTTGAAAAATTTGCTTTCTGGGAGGGTTACTGAGTGTGAAGCCGCGGAGGACGGCGATCAGAAGTGAATCACGTCATGTTGTCAATTTTGTTTGTACATTTTGTTTTCTGCTTTCGATAAAAAAAATATGTTTTTCTTTTTAGGGGGAGAAAGTTTGCAGAAAAATACAAAAACTTGATAAAAACTACAAAAACTAAAAACATTTGAAAAAGTAAAAATGAGTTTGTGTATAAAAGGGAAATGATAGTACATCAGCTAGACAGTGTAGTATGCTAAAGAATTGTAAAGTATAAACATGTTAAGCAGTCTTGTAGATGATATGCTGATAGGTTTTTACACATTTAGTAGATTTGTTCGGGATATAAACATAAATTTCACTTGCTTTTATGTGGGGAACATCTCTCGGATATATGGGTAACCCCCGAAATCTTGTTTGAAAGGTCCCTCTTTCTGAGATACTAGGTCTTTATGCTTAGTGATATCTGGGGTATTATCCCGGGACTTCTGATAATGCGGAAGCAATGGCCTAGTCCCCGGAGAATACTTTACTGCATGCTTGAAATATAGCGCCGCCCTCAGCAGAAATAGACAATAAAATTGCTAAATCAATGCTGTTGTAAAAAAGACCCTCTAAAGGGGACCCACCAAAGTCGAAGAAGTCGTCATCTCTCTGCTGAACGGAAGTTCTGACCTGAGCTCTCACGACCTTCGCATCTAACCCTCTACAGATATCATCTAGGTATACTCACCTGTAAGACTGAATATTGGGATCTGGATACGGGAATATATTCTGAGGTGGGACACATATAAAAGTTTAAGTCTTAAAACATTAATTCAGTATCCTGAACAGATTGAAGTTTGTGTGAAAATTTAAAGTGGACCAGTATATCGACAATCATTGCAAATTGTTTAATGCTTAAAATGAAATCTAAGCTTAACGGTACTTGTATCTCGTCGGCAGCTGATATGATCCCTTAACACGCTCGAAAAAAGATTGTGTGTACATTTTATTGCTTCTCATATTCAAAATCCAAAAAGATTTTATTTTTTTCATCTTATTTTAGACAACGGATGTTGGGGATTTGATGATCAAAGTCTTATGTGCTAAACATGTCGGATCTTGAGGGTTAGGAAAGCAGTTGATTGTGAAAATGATCGGTAATTGATTCAATGTACAAAAGTTCATTAATTTGAACTTGATTTTATTTCAAAAATTCAGTATCTTCATAAATATGGTCAGTCAGGGTCATTAAGAAGGACTTGGCAAGCTAAATGGTTAACCAAGGTCATTAACTTGGACTTGGTTAACTGGGTGTGTCAGTAAAAATTAAAAGGTTTAAAATTTGATTGTAAACTGTTAGGTTTAGTTGATTGGATTATTTATATAGTCAAATCTTTATAGGATTGTGAAAGAACCAGATCATCAATTCTGGACATTTAAAATGTTTATTCTTATAAATGTTTGAGGTTTGCAGGTGAAAGTTCCAGATTAAGATCCCGATAGCAGAGTCTTAGGGGGAGTCTGAAGGCGAGCTTGATGCAAAAGAAAGCTTGTTGCTGGTAATCCAGGTGTCGATCCCAAAAACACAGAAGATTGATGAAAGGGGGAGCCTGCGAAAGAGAAAAAGAAGCTTAGGAAGCTGCTGAAGAAGCCTAAGTCTAGAGAAGGAAAATTCAAGTCCCTGTAAAGTTTGAAGACCAAGACTAAAGACTGCGGCTTTATCCAAGGGGGAGTTTGTTGGTGCACGAATGTCTAAAGCCTGCGTCTTAGTCTTAGTTGATCAATGTATAGGGTCTAGATGTGTTAATTATGTATTGTATAGGGGTTGAATATGTAAATTTGGGATGTTAATGTAGAGGTTCCGCTTTTATGGACATGTGACATATAAGCGAAACCCCAACTAGATGGTTTCGCTCATACGGACATGGTCACATAAGCGAAACCTCCTCCCCTATAAATACCCAAGTTGTTTTTTCATTTGTAACGTTCATGTCTCCAGTGTAGCCGAACTGCTGCCCGTGTATTTTGTGAAGATTGAATGAGAAAACTGTTTTAAAGTGAATTCCTTCTGTTTCTACACCTTTCTTGCTTTGATTCATGCCGATTTTGTATTTTCGCTGCATTTTCGGTAGTTGCTAGCTCGAATTGACTCAATTGACTGTCAAATACGGTCCTACAGATATCAGGGGTGTCCTTCTGTTGCATCCAGATATATGCTGACCTAGACACACCCAGGATATCTTAAAAGTGCTAAAAATGCCAAAACCCTGAAAATGAAGAAGCTCTCATAGAGAGTTATTCAAAAATGCAAAATGCATAAATCGTACCAAAAATGGTATTTGTCTTAGCCCTCGTTAGATATTTTGGTCTCTCTGCTGTACGGAAGTACTGACCTGTTCACCAATTATCTAAACGCTGAAAAACAAAATGGATGAATTCAGTATACTCACCTACTACGATGAATCTTTGTGCATACCTTGATCGCGGGGGTATATCCTGAAGTGGGACACACTAGTATATCAGAAATAAAATTACCTTAACGTATCATACGGTAATGGTACTTGAAATGTTCATGCATTTTGTTTAAGTGGACGAACATACTGGTAATCGTCTTGAACTGCTTTTCACGAAAAATTAAATAAAGAATTATCTAATAGTGTGAAAACAGTTTGATTTTGCTGACATGATCTTCTTACCGGTGATTCTCACAAAAAGAAGCATTGAAAATATTTTTGAGTTTAGTTTAGTTTGTTAGTTTGTTTTGAAAAATATCAAAAATACCAAAAATATTTCTTTTTAAAAGATCTCCCATTTTGAACTGTCAGGTAGTTGTTTTTGCGTGATAAGATAAAATATTGGTTTATCTTTTAATGTGAAAAAGGCTAATGGTTTTTCGAGATACTTGCTTGTGTTGCTAAACAGATTGATGCAGTTATCAAAATGAAGTGCAGAATACAAGTAAAGTGTTGTTTGAGAATGAAGTGAAGAACGTGTGAAGATGCATGGTAGGATCCTTCTACTACATTGCAGAAAGAAAGAGATATGAAAGAGTTGCAGCTTACTTGCTTAACCAAAGATTGCTAGTTCACTGATCTACAACGAAGGAAAGTTTTGGAGATTGGAAGCATCAGCTAAGGGGGAGTTTGTTGATGTCAGAAACTGTGTAGCTGACGCTATCCAAAGACCAAAAAACTGCAAGATGTTTGAAGACAAAGTTACACTATGAAGCTATTGTCAAGGGGGAGTTTGTTGGTGCATGTTTTGTGACAACAACTTAATAGTTTGATTATTTGGTCTTTGGATATTTTGTATTGGGCTTAGCATTATTGGTTAGGGAGTTAATTAGTGTTATGGGCTTGGAGAATGGCCTGGCCCAGACCAAAGCCCATGTGCAAACCTTGTCCTATATAAACAAGGCTTGGCATAAGGGTTTAGGTTAGACATTCTAGAGTTTGAGAGAGAGTTAGAGAAATCTACAGAGAGTGGCTGAGAGATTTCTTGTGGGTCTTGAATTGATTGTAAACTTCGTGTTGGATAATCAATAGAAGACCGGATTGAAAGTGTATCATGTTCTTGATTCTTGTTCTACTCATTTTCTGTGAAATCTGATCTAGAGGATTCCGCACTCTAGGTTAGATCGACGATTCTGTTACGATCCATACGGCTCACGGGACCTACAATACAGCACACGGGTAAGAGTTGTGTACGCGACACAAGAATAAAGAGTATTTGGCACATTCCGTACCAGCTTGATAGGCTGCCAAAGCCTCGGCCACACTTGTGTTAATCAAGTTTGTCAACTCGGCCTGAGTCATCGCAATGTGACCACGTCCATGGCCTCGTCCGTTCATGATTCTACATAAGAAAAGCGGAAAAGGTTAAGGGTCGAGATAAGGTAGGAGTCAAACCTCACAATGACTTCTACAGACTACTGAGTTTACAACAGAGCGGAACCCCTTTCACACTCGTTAAGCCTCACTGGGACTCACATGAACCCTACATTATTATTATGTGTGCACCCATAATAACAATGCAATTTGCATGTTTATCTCTGCTCCTCCCAACTCGTGCTAAAAGGTTCCTCATATTCGAGTAGCAAGACAAAAGACATCACAAAACATAAATCATGAAAGTCTAGAGAAAAATCGCATTGTGGCTCTATCATCCACTTAACATAGGCAAGTAACACAATGAATACAGTCTGTAGTACTAAGTGTGCAATTACTTGCAACATCATACACAAGTGTACACTAGATATGCTATGCAATAAGTAAACGAGAGACGAACCTTGCAATCTGGAGCTGAGTGTCATGGTCGATTTTGAAACTGTTCGGTTATAGTCTAGTTTTATAAAAGCGTTTTAAAACCTAGTTCACTATAACCAGTGGCTCTGATACCAAACTTTCACACCCCCAAAATACCACCTGCGGAAACATCACGGCATGTGTGACGTACCAGGATCCAGCCACTAATCACATTGAACTATAACAATATATTAAATAAAAGATTCCATTTATTTCAAAATATAGTTTCAAATCATATCATAAACCAAACGTCAGCAGAAGCATAATGTAAATCATTATTCAACTGTTTCAAAACAAGTGTACGAAACCAATGAACATGTTTCCAAGAGTCACGACCCATGACCACTCCAGCACTCCTAGATAGCAAGTTCCATCCACGAATCTAATGACCTGCAAGCATGCAGACAAGTGTGTCAGACGACACCGGTGAGTTCAAAGTTTGTTACACGTTTAATTACCAGACATGAGTTTAAACATTTCAGAGATTTGATGTTGTTAATAACTCGATTACCGCAGATGGCTCCAGATTATTTGCCCTTCCCCAATGCTCTATCAAACATTGGTCAAGTGGTTAAGGTAATTAGTTCACGCTCATCCTCCCTGATACGGTGTGAGGGTACCAAACCTAATAGCGCTATCAACTAATAACCCCGTTGCCTCCCCGACAACCTATTCGGTATATGATGGGACTTAAATGATAGATATTAGTGTATTAACCAACATCCCAGGTTTAGCATTCCAGTCAAACCTATTTACCCAACATTCCTCCCCGGAATAATTACCAGATGTCCCTCCCCGGGACGCATGCTTGAAAAAGAGCAGTGAACACACCTTGGATTTGCTTGGTATATATAGTTACCCGTTCCCGTTAATTAACCAACCCTACCGTGGTTCATAATATTGTCAGTTTCATAATAAACCAAGTCACATATTCCACACAATGGCATTCATCAAAAGATCACTATATATCATATAGTAATTGCTCAATTTCACACCAAACCACATCCCATGTGCATCCCGCAATAGCATTCAATAGTTGGATTGGTTATTCACATTAGTCAATAAAAGTTCCTTGTTTCTATTTACTGTTGTTAACATGCAACAACGTTATTGTGTAGCCAAGACATTCAACATCATAAGCACCATAAACTATATCGACACTCTATGTTATGCGAACTCATCATAGTCAACACTGTTCTGTTTGTTTCATTCATGACAAAGAATCAACGTTTGACGAAGGACCTCACTTGAGGAAGGATCAACCTTAGTCGAAGTTAAGTTATGACGAAGAATCCCAAAGTTCGTCAGGAGACACGTCGACGAAGCTTCATGGTTCGTCAAAACTAATCATGGCGAAGATTCATGATTCTTCGTCGGGGAACAGTTATCATCTAGATTCATACAAACCCTACTCGCTGTTCATCTCAACACTAGTATAACCACGACAAGATCATTGATTCACATAATCTAGTCATACACTAATCATGTGATCTTCGGTCTAGCCAATTAGTGAACATCAAGATGAATAAGATTATTATCATAATCATAACATGCAGTCACAATTCATCAATTTATGCTACCATATTACCCGACCAAATCTACCCATTTGTTAACACAAGAAAATCATCGGAGATTCTGTTCACCATGCATTCCGAATCATTAAATCAGTATTTACACAACACAGTCAATCTAATATTATTTCATGATTCTAGCAAAACCCTAAATCATAGTAAATCTCATGCATCATGTATCAATCATCAACCAAATAAACAATACAAACACTAACCGGTATGCAAGATAACACGAGGAGGCTTGAGGACAAGTGTTAGGATCTGAGTTTGGTTTTGATTGTATTTTATGTTTGAATTAAGATGAACAATGAAAAAGTAGTGCAGCGGAATAGAGATGGTAACAAACTTTTCACAATCAAACAGGAGAATTGCTTTCAACACACATTTTCAACAAGGAACCGAATGATTGAATTTATTTCATCAACGATTACAATTGCATGCATGTAACAAACTCCCCCTTAGCCTGAGCTCACAGTGATTTGTTTGTACAGGAAGAAAGATGGTGAAGAGCTAATAGAACAGTACAGGGTACTGTTCTATTTATAGGCACGGACAAACCACTGTGGCATCTTTGCTGACGTCACCATGAAAGTGACATCTAACCTCCTAACAAACTCTAACAACTGATCTGATACAACCACTGCTAATGCTAACTACTGATTACATATATTACATAATAACAAACTAAACTTCTGCTATATTCTTCCATTGTTGTGACTCCAGCAGTACTTGATATTAACCAGCAGAGCTTGACCCATTGCAGTAGATTGAACAGTAGGGCTTTAGTCTTCATTAGTCTTTGACTTGATCAGCAGTTGTAGGTTAGCAGTTGTAATGATCAGTGGATTGGAGGTCATCAGATGTTGAAACCACTTTCAAGGGGAGAGACTTGATACATAACATCTGCCTATTCTGGATCCACTACTCTGATCCAGTTTTGGCTTTAATTAGCTGTTCCTCTGATAGGGTTCAATCCCAACAATCTCCCCCCGGAACAGATAATGCCAAAACCCTTCATTATTTGTAGATCTTTATTGCGCTATCAACAGTTCCCTTATTTGGCCTTTGAGTTGTAACTCAAAGTCTAAGGCATCTGTGTCATCTTCATCCCCGCACAGTGGAAGATCAAGGAAATCCTGCAAAACTTCAAGACTTAGGCCAAGTGCTTGTTCCCTTGTTATTTTCTTCACTTCTCCACTAGACTTGATCACTGTCAGTACAAGGGTCTGTTTGTCAGTTTTCCACTTTAGTACTTTTGAGTCTGGTGGGTTTCTTGGGAGATTTTTATTTGATGAGGAATTTGGAGATTGTGGCCTAATGATGATTGGCTGAGCAGTGCTTGCAGGTTGATCTAATCCAAGGGTTTCAGCAATCGTCTTCTTAATACCCTCTTTTACATGGTCATCTCCTGCAAGTAATTCTTCCACTGTTTCAGCATCCAACTGTCTTTGTTGCCTTCTTTTGTAGATGGCAGTACCAGCTGGAGCAGTGGATCTCCTGATTTGCAGCTTTGGTGGTCTTGCTGAAACCTCTGCTTCAGGATAGTCAGGTTTTTGTGGAACTCTTAGATCTTTCTTTCGTAGTTCCTCCAAACTTTTGTAGGTGGTCCTAACTTTATCTTCTTTCCATCTCATCACTTGATTCTTAGACCCATATTCAACTGCAATTAGTTCCTCTTTCATTCTCTTCAGCTCCAATGTCTTTTCAGGTACATTCTTTTTGTACTTTAACCAATCAGGTGGAGTGTGTTTGACCATATTCTTAATCATTTCTTGAATCCTGGCTGCTTCACTTTCAAGCTCAGGAATGGTCCACTCTTTGTACATATGTTTTTCCCCCTTATACTTCTTAAAAGCCATGATATTTTTAGTGTAGTATTTTCTCAGGGTTTCATCTGCTCTTTCTGATATTTGCCTACAAACATTCTTTGCAAACTACTCTAAGGATCTGACTTGAGTCAGTAGAAATTGATAATGCCTCTGAATTTCTTTGTCAGATTTTCCTTGTGAGCTTTTCTTAGAGATATCCTCTGCTTGTTGAGCCTTATCTTTCAATTACTCTTCAATGTTGTTAGGCCTAGGATATCCTTCCACTGATGGCAAACTCCTTTTAGCAGGATCACCCTCAAAGTAAAAGGATTTGATCTCTTCTCTGACAGCTATAAGTTCAAGAGGATATTGAAAACCTGTAGGAGCGATGGCAGTGATTGGTTGTTGGACATGGGCTGATGAGAGAGGAACAGGGTTTGGAATAAGTGCAAGAGGTTGTGAAGATGTTGGTGGTGGTGATGGAGATTCATCATCAGGTATAAATATCCTTCTCCTTTTCTGTTTAGGAGAGGCTGATGATGTTTTGGGTGGATCAGTGGTGGTGATTTGAGTGGTGGAAAGTGGCTGACTAACAGTTGTTGAAACAACTGGTGTTTCAACCACTGTTGTCAATACAACAGATGTTGTAACATCTGATGTCTTCTACTTTTTATCAGGAGGTGATGGTGGTGAGGTTGTTTTTGGTGGTGATGGTAGTTTTGGTGGTAAAGTGATTTTTGGCAGTGGTGGTAAGGCAGTGGTTGTGGTGTGTGTTGAAGTGATGACAGGTGTTTGGCTGGCAGTTGTTGAAACTACTGAAGTATGAGCAGTTTTTGATACAACAGGAGTTACAACAGCTGTTTGGGTGGAGGTTTGATGTTTAGATCCTTTGGAATGTGGTTTGGAGGCATGCTTTGTGGGTCTGGATGGTGTGTGTTTGGGTTACCTCACTTGTCTAATGGGCTTCTTCTTTTCTTCCTTAGGATTTTCATCACCCATAGGTTCAGAAGGACCCTGCACATTCAGCTTCATAAACTCTCTTTTCTCCTGTTCCCACCTGGCATTATCCTTAGCCTTTCTATCCCTTTTTACCTCAGCTAATGCATCAGCAATAGCATTAGTGGTAACATCAATCTTTTTGGATCCATCTGGCAAAGGGATATTTTTAAGCATACTATCTTGTTGAGGCTCAATGTAAATACCATCTTTAATTCCCTTCTTCTTCCACTACTTGATTTTCTCCCCCTTTTTGGCATTATCTGGTGGGGGGTTATCAATAAAGAGAACAGTGGGAGGAGCAGTGCAAGTGATGTTCAGTATGTAGGCCTTTATAGCCTTGATGTCAGCTTGGGTATCTTTAAACCTTGACTCCATCATGTTTCTCAGCATTTGGACATGTATGGCATGCTGCTGATCAGCCAATTGTCTTTGTTGTTGGATCGGTGGTTGAGATAAGTTCCATAACTCATTTGCAGCAGGTGCAGGTTGTGCAGGTGCTTGAGCTGGAGCAGCATTTGGTGGTACCTGTTGAACTTTCAACAACTGTTGTAGCATATCTTTAATTTCTGAAACAGATGTATCAAGTTTATCAATTCGACCAGTCAATTCTTGGTACATTAAACCATCACCCAACTTAATGGGATCATCTGATTTCCCACTAATAGTGGTTGTAACAGTGGTTGACTCAGGGAATGTATTCCAAAAGTCATCCGCTGATGCCCCTTTGTCTTGGTACTGGGGACTTCTTTCTTCAAATGGAGAAACCCTTTTTAGTGAACCAGTGAAGACTGGATACGCAAGTGTTCCCAGAGAAGAAATTGCCTCCAAGGAAGTCTTATTGATGTAACCACTATCCAAATGCAAACCAGTGGGTTCAACATTTGTAGTGGCTGCTTCACTTGGACTACCACCAAGAGTTACTTGTAACTCAAGGGGTGTAACCTCCTCAGGTCTTGTTGGTGGGTTAGCAATGATTGATACATCAGACTCAGTCACTTGTTGAGGTATGTTCTCATTGACAGGTGATTGAGAAGGACTGGTTTGTGCCTGGTTCAAATCAAGAGCATCTAACAATATTTTTGTTTGTGGGGGAATTGTGGAGGTGAGGTTGGGTATAGAACGAGAATTGGCCCCGGGCATTGGGCTGTGGATGATGGAAGCAAGTGATTCCAGAGCATCATATTGTGGTGTCCCTATTTGTACAACTTGTTCTTTTTGAGAAGAAGCAGGAGGAGTTTCAGGCATGGGTTGTGATATTTCTACCAACTGCTGTGAGGAAGTAGCAGCAGTGGTTTCTTGTGACTTTTGTGCTGTCACAGGCAGTTGCTCTGGTATCTCATCCTCCAGAGTTGCCTTTTTGGTAGGTTTGGGGGGCTTTTGAGTTTTTTTTGTTGTGGCTTTTTGGTGATTTTAGGTGTGGGTTTCAAAGCAGTTGTTTTGCTGCTATGATCACCTTGAGAAGTGGGCTCAGCAGCAAATACCTGAGGAGCAGTGGTAGCTGCTAAAGTCTGCTCAGGCACCTATGCTTGTGTTTTGCAAGGTGTTGACATTCTTGTAAAAGTTTCAGCAGTTAAGCTGTTTATTTGAAAAGAGTCACCTTGTTTTATTACATGAGCATCATCCTTACCAAATTTCTTTTGTAAATAATAACTTAGAAATCTTGGAAAAAGTAAGAATGGCTTTTTATCAACATGTTTAACTAAATCATTAAAGATTTCCTGGGAGTAATTGAAATGTTCATCTTGTAAAATAGCATATCCCAGGTTTTGAATCTTTAATGGTATCTCATTAAAGCAGTTGTTTTGTTTGAGACAGACATTTGCAGGGTATGGAACAAAAATCTTGTTGCAGGTGGAAAATTACCTTTTTATTAGATATCCTTTTTTATTGTATCTGCATACCCCCTTTCAAGGAAATCAGTTTTTAACTCATTTTTGGGAAAAAAAGTTTTACCTTGCTGATCATTGAGTTCAAAGACTTCCGAGATTGATTGTGGTGTGATTTTGACTGCTTTACCAATTAGAGAAGAGTTAATGGCTATGACATTTTCGCCTCGTTTATCAATAGTAAGATTTTTCCAAAACTCTCTATTGGTTTTCAGATAAATCGGAGCATCTGCTGTTAATAAAGTTTTGTACTTTGATGCAGACATAATATCAATGATGGAATCGAAAGCATCGGTGGTGCCGGGTTTTGTAAAGAGACCCAGATAATTGTGAGGAGATTTGTATGGTATTTCGATGGGTATGGTAGCCTTTTGAGTGGCCTTTTTAGGAGATGATTTTGAAGTGGATTTCGCAGATGACTTTGATTTTGTCATTTTGGAGAAGAAGATTGAATAAGGAATTGAAGGATTTGAGAGAAGGAGATGAAAATTGCTTTGAGAAAGGAATTTTTGTGAATTCGATTCGACAGTAAAACCCTGTTTGGGGTTTTGAAGTGGGTTTTATAAAGGGAAAAAGTGAATGCTGGCGTGGCAGCAGTTACAAAAGGTCTGACCACTATGTACTGTCCACGTGCCAACCCCTGATGAAATAAAGGACAGGTGTTTTATGAAAACCACTGATGAAATAAGATCAGTGGTTGTAACGGTAACAAATGAAGGCAGTGGGTGATTTTTACTATCAGTGGATAAAAACACTGTTTATGAACAACAGTGCTTATCAAGGAAATGAGAGAGCAGGGGTTAACTTTCAACAGTGGGTAGACTGTTAAGTAGAACAGACTTTTGAACAAAACAGTGGTTATGGCAGACTTTTAAGGATTTAATGAAAAATTCATTTTTAGCTATTTTTAAGGATGGATTTTTGATTTTCTGAAAACATTTTAATGCTTTTATTCATAGAAAAACAGGATTTTGCCTGTTATTCCATGTTGAGCATGCCAATCCTAGAGATCAAGCTTTCAAAGGTGGATGTGTCTAATGCTTTAGTTAGCACATCTGCCAGTTGATCTTTAGTTGGAACATGGTGCAGAGAAATCAAACCTTTTTCATAGCATTCCCTCACAAAGTGATATCTGATGTCAATGTGCTTGGTGGTTGAATGGGAAACTGGATTTTTGATGATATTTTATGCTGCCTGACTGTCCAACATGAGTGGTGTCTTTATGGCAGTGATACCAAAATCTAGCAACTGATTTTGAAGCCAAAGCAATTGGGCTGTACAGCTTGCAGCAGCTATATACTCTGCCTCAGCAGTGGATGTGGAAACAGCTGCTTGCTTTTTGCTTTGCCAAGACACTAAGCAATTGCCTAGGAATTGGCACCCTCCTGAAGTGGACTTCCTTGTCTTGTCACATCCAGCGAAGTCACTATCTGAGAAACCTGAAAGCTCAATTTTACCATCAGCTGGATACAAGATACCAAGTGTGGGAGCACCTTTTAGGTATCTGAATATCCTTTTTACAGCAATAAGGTTTGACTTTCTAGGGACTGATTGGGATCTTGCACAAACACATGTTGCAAACATGATGTCTGGCCTGGATGCAGTCAGGTACAATAAAGACCCAATCATGCTTCTATACAAAGTTTGATCAACCAAATCATCCTTCTCATCAAACATGACTATTTTATTGGTTGCAATGGGTGTACTGCATGGTTTACAATCATCCATCTCAAATTTATTCAATAGTTCTTTAGCATATTTGCCTTGATGGATAAAAATGCCATTTTGTAGTTGCCTTACTTGGAGACCAAGAAAGCACTGGAGTTCACCCATTGCACTCATTTCAAACTCAGCTGTCATGAGTTGCCTAAATTCTTCACACATTTTATTACATGTGCTTCCAAAGATGATGTCATCCACATAAATCTGGATAATCATCAAATCCTTTCCTCTCCATTTTAAAAACAATGTTTTATCTATTTTACCTCTTGTGAACCCAATGTATAGTAGGAAAGTGGAAAGAGTTTCATACCAGGCCCTTGGTGCTTGTTTCAGGCCATACAAAGCTTTATTTAGCTTGTAGACATGATTTGGATTAAAGGGATCCTCAAAGCCTGGAGGTTGACACACATAAACCTCTTCTTGAATCTTACCATAGAGGAATGCACATTTAATGTCCATTTGATACACCTTGATTTTGTGGTTGACAGCAAAGGCCAGAAATAATCTGATAGCTTCAAGTCTTGCTACAGGGGCAATTGTTTCATCATATTTAATGCCCTCTTCTTGTCTGAACCCTTGAACCACAAGCCTAGCTTTATTCTTGACAACAATGCCCCTTTCATCAGTTTTGTTTTTGAAGACCCACTTTGCGCCAATATGACTTACACCCTCTGGCAGTGGTACAAGTTCCCATACTTGTTGTCTTTTGAACTGTTGGAGCTCTTCTTGCATGACTTCTACCCAGCTGTTGTCTTTCAGTGCCTCTTGGTACTTGACTGGCTGATGGAGAGATAGGAAACCAACAAAAAGACAAATGTTTTAGGATTGACTTCTTGTGAGTACCCCTTCATTGATGTTGAAAATGATTTGGTCAGGTGGATGAGATTTCAAGAAGATAAGATCTCATTGGTATGGAACAATGGCATTTAGTGGTGAAGGCTGCAGATGTGAATCATCTGAGCTAGCCACTGGTGGTGAATTTAATGATCCAGCAGTGGCTTCAAATGGAGGTAGAGGAATAGGTGGAACTGGTGTGAAAACATGCTGACTTTTGTCCACTGATGGAGGACTATCAACAGTGTTTGATGATGTGGAAGCAGGGGTTAAAGGGCTACTTTGATCAACAACTGTTGAGGTAGCAGTAGTTGAGCTTTGACAGCTGTTTTGAACATCTGCTGCTCTTCCCATGGAGACAGACCTTTGTTGAGGAATGGTGACTTCATGCCCATAGTCTGATGATGATTCTTTTGATGGACCTGCACTGTTAGTCTTGACAGCAGTATTTTCAAAAGTAAATTTATCAAGATCAAACAATTCTGCAGGGTTTGCTGGGATTTTCATTGATGAAAGTTCATTGAACTTTACATTCAATGTCTCCTCCACTGTTTTGGTCCTTGTGTTAAACACTTTGTAGGCCTTAGCAGTGGTTGAGTATCCCAGATGATAACCACAATCAATTTTGGCTGCAAACTTTGAGATAGAATCTTTTAAGTTTAAAATGAAGCATGGGCAGCCAAAAACCATGAAATATGAAATCAATGGCTTTATTTTATACAGCAGTTCATAGGCAGTCTTTTGATGCCTGGGGTTGAATAAAACTCTGTTTTGAACATAGCAAGCAGTGTTTACTGCCTCTGCCTAAAAAGTTAATGGCAAACCTGAATCAGCAAGCATGGTCCGGGCAGCCTCAATCAAGGTTCTGTTCTTTCTTTCAACAACCCCATTTTTTTCTGGTGTTCTTGGAATGCTGTATTGCCTCACAATTCCTTTTGACACACAGAAATCATCTAACTCCTTGTTCCTGAACTCTGTGCCATTATCACTTCTGAATATTTTTACTGGAAGGTCAAACTCCTTTTCAACCTGTTTCACAAAGTCTTGCAGAATGCCTGCAGTCTCATCTTTTGAGTGTAAAAAGTAAGTCCATGTAAACCTAGAAAAGTCATCAACAATAACTAAACAATATCTCTTTTTCTTAAGACTCATGACTTTAACTAGGCCAAACAAATCCATATGAAGCATTTGCAAACATTTGGTTATTTTGGACTCATCAATTGATTTGTAAGAGCTTTTATGTTGTTTTCCTTTTAGGCAGGAAACACAATGCTTAGGACAGGTGAACAGTTTTTGAGGTAAACCTCTTACTAACCCCTGTTTTGAATTGGCAGTGATTGTCTTGAGATTTGTGTGCCCTAATCTCCTGTGCCATAATTCTGTCTCTTTGTTTGATGCAACTGAGAACAGACAGGCATCAGTCCTGGGGCTCTCTTTTGACATATCAACCACATAAACATTGCCACTTCTTTGAGCAACAAGTTTGGTTTTTCCAGTTTTTATTATTGCTTCATTCTTTTTAACCATTTCTGGTCCAACAATCCTACAACAATCCTTTGTGAAGAATGAGCCATAGCCCTTATCACTCATTTGTGAAACACTTAGGAGGTTGAATTTTAGACTGTCTATCAGATTGACATTTTCAAATTTTACATTACCAGATTGGATTGTACTAGACCCCAGAACTTTCCCTTTACTATTATTTCCAAAGGATATATCACCCCCTCCATGGATTTTGAAATCTTTGAGTTGGGCTTTACATCCTGTCATGTCCCAGGAGCCTCCACTATCTACACACCAAAGGCTATCTAAGCATGTAGAAGCTCCCTTAGCTGCAGCCATCATGGCACAGTCACATTGATGATCATCAGCTCTTTCTTCTTTCTCACCTTCTTCCTTTTCTTCCTTTTCTTCGTCTTTGGACTAGGGGTTAACCATTGGTTCAAGCAGGGCTTCTGAATTTTCTCCCAGCAGTAGTTCACCAGCAACAGCAATAACCACCGCTTCAGCAACTTCATCCACTATTTCAGCACTTGTTTGCCCCTTTTCAGCATCCAGCTCTTCTGGTATTGACTCTAATGCCATAAGACAAAACTCATCATTAGTAGCATAGAGTGCAAAATTTTCATCCCCTAGCTCTTCAGGTAAGCTGCTCCAGTCAACAAAGCCTTGGGTGAAAAAGCTTTGCTGATCTGGTTGAACCACTGCTGGTGGTGCAGCTTGTTGTGGTGCAACTGGTTGCACTTGAACCTGAGGTATAGGAGCCTGAACATACTGAATTTGAGGGACAGTGGTTTGAACATAATGCACAGGAATAGGGTTTACATAAAGAGTAGTGTTTACATGGGTAGCAGGGGTATAATGGGAAAAGTGCACAGTGCTTTGATTTTGTGGCCTAGGGTTTGAGCTGGGATGAGTTACAATTGGACCAGTGGTTTGACTCCTACATTCCCTAGCAAAGTGTCCTAGCCTATTGCACTTGTAGTACTTGATTTTTGACTTAACCCCACTTTTAAATTCCCATGTAACCCTGGGAATTTTCTCCCTGTCCTTTTGTAAAATTTTCTTGTTCTTACACTAAACAATGCCAATTGATGCAACATGTCCATTTCTTCAAGATCAGTGGGATCAAAGTGCTGTAAATCATTTAGTTTAAAGCTCAAGTTATCTGACATCTGGTTTTCACAATTTGTAGTAAAAGCGTAATTTGCAGAGTGAGAATCAGAGTTGTTAAAGTTTCCACCAGCAGTTATATCAATAAAATGATCATAACTCTGATCCTTAGTACTGCTACCAGAATCTTCCTGACCAAAAAGAGCTGTGCTGCGAAATGAATAATCATCAGCAACTTTACCAGACTCTTGCAACTTCTTTTTCTGGTTTAACTCCCTTTCATAGGTCAGGAGTCTACCATGAAGTTGGGTCAGGGTCAGATCTTTGAACTCAGCTGAATTTCTAGTTACAAATGCAATGGTATCCCATTTTTCTGGTAGTGATCTAAGAAACCTGCTATTTTGTGTTGAATTTGGAAATGTAACTTTAACAAGTCTTAGCTCACTAATGAGACAACTAAATCGCTCAAACTGCTGAGTCAATGATTCACCCTTGATGTGACAGAAGGTTTCATACTGCTGATTCAGAATTTCCCTATTATTTTCAATAACTTCTTCCGTTCCCCCAAACTGTTCCTTCAGTGCATCCTATAGCTCTTTGGCACTGTTACAATGTAACAGTCCAGCATAGATTTCATTGGGTAATGCAGATGCTATGATTCTAAATGCTTTGGCATCGAGTTCGAACTTTTGAAAGTCAATTTTAGTATAGTTTTCAGGTTTTTTAGGTTCGAACTTCTTTGTATCCTCAGCACTTGGCACCATAGGAACATGGGGCCCAAAAACAACAGATCTCCAACATCCAGTGTTCTGTTGAGCAAGGATGTGACCCATCCTTCTCTCCCAGATGTTGTATTCATTACATTTAAGCATGGGTGGTTTGAAAAGAGAGCAAATGTTATTATTATCATATTGTGATTGTGATGTCATCCTGGTTGTTTTACAGGCACTGATTAATCAACTTTGATGGTGATTAAACCTTGCTCTGTTTTTCAACAAAACGAACAAACTATCAGTATCAGCGATTGTGAGCTGAACTATTTATGTCAAAATGATTGTTAAATCAAATTTGACTGTCCGAGCTCTGATACCAATTGTTAGGATCTGAGTATGGTTTTGATTGTGTTTTATGTTTGAATTAAGATGAACAATGAACAAGTAGTGCAGCGGAATAAAGATGGTAACAAACTTTTCACAATCAAACAGGAGAATTGCTTTCAACACACATATTTAACAAAGAACCAAATGATTGAATTTATTTCATCAACGATTACAATTGCATGCATGTAACAAACTCCCCCTCAGCCTGAGCTCACAGTGATTTGTTCGTACAGGAAGAAAGATGGTGAAGAGCTAATAGAACAGTACAGAGTACTGTTCTATATATAGGCACGGACAAACCACTGTGCCATCTTTGCTGACGTCACCATGAAAGTGATATCTAACCTCCTAACAAACTTTAACAACTGATCTGATACAACCACTGCTAATGCTAACTACTGATTACATAGATTACATAATAACAAACTAAACTACTGATATATTCTTCCATTGTTGTGACTCCAGCAGTACTTGATATTAACCAGCAGAGCTTGACTCATAGCAGTAGATTGAACAGCAGGGCTTTAGTCTTCATCAGTCTTTGACTTGATCAACAGTTGTAGGTCAGCAGTTGTAATGATCAGTGGATTGGAGGTCATCAGATGTTGAAACCACTTTCAAGGGGAGAGACTTGAACACATAACATCTGCTTATTCTGGATCCACTGCTCTGATCCAGTTTTGGCTTTAATTATCTGTTCCTCTGATAGGGTTCAATCCCAACAACAAGAGAGTTATGCTCGACCAATAGAGAGTTTCGAAGCAACTAGACTGCCGTCGCTCCAAAAGATAGAGAGAGAACGTCTAGGGTTTTGTGATTTTGCAGTTACGCTTGATTTACATAAGTTATACACAAAAGGTTCTAGGCCTGAATGATTTGGGCTGAGAGCCCTCTCTGGCGAACACTCCCTTCGATGAAGTACCATACTTCGTCGTGAATGTGGGTGACTAAGTTCAACCTTCGCCGAGATAGTGGGTGACGAAGACTCATTCTTCGTCGAGCCCATTTGTTCATTCTTCGTCTAGCCCATTTGTGACGAAGAGTCATTCTTCGTCACTTGGGTTTCCATTACTCACTAATGATCAAACTACTACACATTACACATTTAATTAACCAAGAATTAGAATACTATAATCATACACTACACATGACATCACGTAAAATAAATTGTAACAACAGGATTGCGAAACAAGTTAGGGAAAGGACCTTGAGATCTCGGGTTGTCACACTGTCAATCACCACACCTTTCTTCTTTTGTTTTGCTTCTTCAGCCAACTGTTTTTCTCTTTCAGACCTTCTGGCTTCAACTCTCTGAATTTCTAATTCATTAAACACAGCTTGAACATTGAATCCAAGCTTGTGCTCAATGACAGTGTAAAGCGTATTTAACTGTTCGTTCTTCACTGCTTTATCAGCCCTTAAAGCTTCTATCTCTTGTCTCAACACCTTATTCTCATTCGAAGTATCTTCATGCAGTTCACCAATCATTTGATGCAGTGTCTTGTTGGCTTCATTCACAGTTTCATACTTAACATTCACCTCATCAAACTCTGCTGTGATTTGATCAATCACTTTAGCGTGGTCTTCAAGATTTTCATTCAGTTGATCAATTACTTCTGCATGGTCTGCAAGATCTTTTTTCAATGCAACATTCTCAGCTTTAGAAGCTTCAAGCTTTTCTTTTAATTCTTCACGTTCAACTTCAGCTTTGGCCTTTGACTTTTCAAGAAGACTTACTTTCTTTGTGAACACGTTGATCTTTCCTTCATTGAATATATCAAAGCCACCTTCTGGAAGATCTTCAGGATATTCGCCAATAACTCTAGGAAATCCATGACTCAAACTAGAAGTAGTGGCTTTCTTAGGTTGTTCTTCAGGTGTCTTCTTAGAATCCTCATGAATATGAATTGTTGGATTGATTGGTGATGCAGGAGGAGTAGACTTTCTTTCTCCCATAAACTCTACCTCTACATCTTCAACATTCTTCTCAACTCTTTCATACACGAGACTTTCTGGTGCTTTCTTTGATTCAACTTTAGGAAGTTGAACACTTTGAACTTCAGGAACTGTTGTCTTTTGTTCAGCAGTAGAATCCCTTTTCGCTCTAACACTTCTTAATACAGCTCCAATTGGTCTTGCTTTCCTCTTTCTAATAACTTTCTTGTTTTTCTCTTGCGGTGTTGGCACATAAGTAGAGTCTTCCTCGTCCGAATCTTTCTTCTTTTTCGGAGACCCTTTATACTTTTATTTCCCAGACATAGACGATGTTGGAGCAATCTTTGTTGGATCAACTTCATCACTTTCTGTAGCACTAGAGACAAATTGAACAACTCCTTTAACTAATGTCTCTTTAACACCTTCAGCTTCAACATTCTTTGCAGACATTTCAGCTTCCTTCTCAATATTCTTTTCAACATCTTCAGCAGCTTTCAAAGCTTCAGCAATTGTATGCTTTATGTAATCATCAAATGACATGTTCAAGTACTCTACGCCTTTGTTGATCAAGTCTGTTGGTGGAATCACTGTCTCATCTCTCAGCCTTGGTGGCGACTTCTTCTTTGTTGGTTCTGCAACACAAAAATCAACATTATTAGTATAATATTCAAAAGAATAATCTACCAACCTTTCTTGTGACTCCTGTTTTCCAACTTTACCCTTACTAACTACTTTCGGAGTAGTCACTTTTGGAGATATCTTAGGTGTTCTTTTCCTCTTCTTCTCATCCTTTTCATACCAAAATCCTAACTTCTTTTCCACCATGCCACTCAAACATTCAGTTTCATCCTCAGAATTACTCTCTTCATGCCTCCATTGATCATTCTCAGGTGCCACATAATCTTTCTTCATTATCTTTCCAATCATTCCTTTAACCATTAGCTCTTGCTCAGGTGTCAATCCTTTATACTAATTCAACCTATTCAAAGTTTCACTATTCATATGATGTAACTTCAGCTCATCTGTTGGATCTTTCAGAAGATTAGGCACTTGATCATCTAGCAACATTTGGATGAACCTTGGGTACATGATGTACTTCTCGCCTCTAATGTTGTCAACCATATGATTGAATATCACTTGCGAGATATTGTAGGGTCTGTTCAGCACTAAGCAAGTAATGATATTCATTATGTAATCCGAAGTCTCATCATAGACACCTTTCCTATGAGAGAATGCATGTACAACACAGTGCACCATGAACTTATACGGTCTACAGAATCTAGACTTAATGGAACCCTTATCATTAACGTGCCCTGCGTATCCCATTCTAAACCAAAAACACTTGCTTAACCTTTCTGGTATAATGATAGGATCCTCGTCCTTATCTTGCAAGTCTAATACTCTCCTCACGTCATCAACAGTAAACTTAACTTCCAAATATATGTCTTTTTGGTTTTCATCTTTCATCCTAACGGCTGAATATATCGTCTGTTCTTTCTCATCGTATCTCACAGACTTCCAGAATGTTCTAATGTGCGAATCGTAACACTTGTGTTTTTCCGTCAACGCCTTATAGATTCTACTTTCCTTCAAAAATGGTATTATTTCCTTGAACGGCTCCATGTTTGGATAGTTCTCATCCAATATGCAGTAGATATTGTGATTGTGATGAAAGTCAGTTGCTCTTGCCTGCAAAAATAATAACGTTAGAATATGCACACATTTCGAGACATAAAGTGAAAAGTTTTCAAAAAGTTCAAAAATTTTTCTAACACTTTTCTCCTCTACACTCTATACAATACTGACTGATCGGATGGTCATCCGATCGGATGATCATTCGATGGAAACAATTAATTTCAAGAATGATACAATCATGCAAATGTATTTGGATCGGATGGTCATCCGATCGAATGATCATTCAATCAACATTGATGAACAGTTAAGCTTTTGAAGATCATATAAACATGTGAGTGTGATGTGGATCAGATGGTCGTCCGATCGGATGGTCATCCGATCAGATCACTATTTGATCAGACATGAAGAACAAACATGTAAGATGATGAGTATTCAAACAAAAATGTAATGGATCGGATGGTCCTCTGATCGGATGGCCATCCGATCGGATCACCATTTGATCAAACATGATAAACATTTGAATAAGCAACATCACCCAAATAGACAAACACTTCGAAATTATTAAAACAAAGGAATGTAATGGATCGGATGGTCGTCCGATCGGATGGTCATCCGATCAGATTGCCCTTCGATCAAGCAATAAGAACAGTTTGAATGTCTGAAGATCAATATCAAAATTTTCAATATTTTCAAAAATTGAACACATATTTTCTCAAAGAATTTTCCGAATATCAAAACCCTATGTTCAATTTTTATCAAATCATCCTAATTTGGGTTTAATTTGACCAAAAACCCTTCGGCTTCCGACAACCTCAATCATCCTAAGTTCAAATCTATGATGTTTTGGATGAAATTGGAACGGTAAATCTCTTAATCTAAGGCCGATTGAGTAAGATCTATGTTCAATTCTTGCAAACAAAGCCTAATCAAGCCTAAATATAAGATTTCTCTATAACAGTCACCACTGACACAAACAAGGATCAAAAACTTGAAATTTAATGGTTAAAATCAGGAAGCATACCTTTCCCATAGTGAATGATGAGATAGCCAACAATCCTATGTGTTTGGAATGGCAAGATTGTGATCAATGAACAAGAATAGTTTTAGAGAAAATGGGGAGAGTGACAGAAGGTGGTTCGATCGAATGAGGTTGACTGAACAGTTTGACCCTTATATACCCATGGCCACCAACGAATATTTTTCAAACTTTTAACTTTTTCAAATTTTCTCAAATTTTATCTGTTATGGTCAGTTTTTAGATATCCACTCAAGTACCTAGGTCCAAATTAATGACCATAATTACTCAATTTGCTTACCAATTCCAAATTAATGACCTTGGTTGACCCAAAACGAACTAACTGACATTTTGTTCAAACTTTTTCAACACTTTTTCTGAAAAATGTACAATTATCAAGTTAATGAACTTGTTTGACTTTGAAATACCCAAACATTTAAGATTAGTTCCCAACCCAGTTGTTCAGCCCAAAAACTTTCTGCTTCGCTTCACTTCTAAGATTCCGAAGATCAGCTTTCCACCATGGTTTGTCGTAAACTAAAGTAGATAATAAAATCCTTTTGGATTTAAAGAAAGTTTATGCTAAAACACACTAAAATCTTTTTGGGTTTTATGCTAAACTGGAATAAAATGTTGTAATAATGCTGTAAACTATTTACAAACATATTTTTGTGAGTCGTGTTGGAGGATCATATCAGCTGTCGACTAGTCATAGGTACCATTGAGGTTAATTTCACACTAAGTTTTAAACATTTCACCTAGACTGTCGATATACTGATCCTTTTAAATTCTTACACAGACTTCAACTAATTCAGGATATGGATTAATGTTTTAGCTACTTAACTTATTCGCATGTCCCACCTCAGAATATACTCTCATATTCAGATCCCTATATTCAGTCTTACAGGTGAACATACTCAAATGATATCTGTATTAGGGTAGTGTGAGACCATGAGAGCTCAGGTTAGAACTTCCGTTCAGACAAAGAGATGATGGCTCATCTTTAAGGTGTGTCCCCCTTAGGGATCGTTTCTTCAACAGCACATGATTCACATTTTTCAATGTTTATCATTTTCTTATGCTGAGGGGAGGCTTTAAGAATTAAAGCTGTGCAGAGTATTATACGAGGACTAGGCTATTGCTTCCGCAAAATCAGAAGTCCTGGTATAATACCCCAGATATCATCAAGTACATAGACCTGGTATGTCAGAAACAGGAAATCTTTCAAACAAGATTTCAGGGGTTACCTATATATACGAGAGATGTTCCCCACGAAATAAGCAAGATGAGAATTTTTATGTTTATATCCCGAAAAAGTCTACTAAATGTGTAAAAACCTATCGGCATATCATCAGTGAGACCGTTTAACGCTTTTAAACTTTACATTTCTTTAGCATTCTATGACAGTCTAGCTGATGTACTATCATTTCCTCTTTTTACACAAAACTCTTTTTGGTTTTCTATTGTTTTTGGATTTGGAAAATTTTCTATTTTTTTGTATTTTTGCATTTTTTAGTGTTTTTGTATTTTCTGAAATATACTATCTCCCCCTAAATACGAAAAAAGTAAAAAGTCGACAAACCAAAGCAGTCTGCTTTTCAACATCCTCTGCTGTGGTTTTCTTATCAACGCCCACTATAGCTCCCCCTGACGACAAAAGTTTCATACCATTAAATTTTAATAAGTACTGAAAACGTGATTTATCAAATGCTTTGGTATGTAAATCTGCCTTTTGTTCGTCGGTGTGGATTTTATCTATTCGAATCAACTTCTTCTTGAAACAATCTCGGATGAAGTGATGTCGAATTTCTATGTGTTTAGTTTTAGCGTGATGTACCAGGTTTTTTGTTATGTTGATTGCAGCCTCGTTATCAACAAATATAGGAGAAGTAAGAAATTGTAAACTGTAATCTCACATCTATTGCTGGATCCACAGAATCTGCGAGCAGCAGCTGCTGGCTGACACGTACTCTGATTCACAAGTCGAAAGAGAAACAGAGGTTTGCTTCTTACACTGCCAAGTGACCAAGCGAGGTCCGAAGAATTGGCATCCTACAGTTGTTGATTTTGAATTGATTTTGCAGCAACCGAAATCTAAGTCTGAATATCCTTCGAGATTGAAATCTCCGTCTTTGGGATACCACAACCCCAGGCTTGGGGTTCCTCTCAGGTAGCGTAGAATCCTTTTGACGATAGACATGTGCGAGGCTCTAGGACTTGAATGATATCGGGCCGCGAGGCATGTCGGGTACATTATGTCAGGTCTGGATGCTGTTAGGTACATTAGCGAACCAATCATCAAGCGGTACAGCGTCTCGTCGACCTTCTTGCCGGTGAGATCAGGGTTGATACCGTGATTAGTTGCTAATGGGGTGGCCATCGGAGTAGTCTCGGACATCCCAAATTTCTCTAGAACTTCGTAGACGTATTTCATTTGATGTATGAAAGTTCCCTCTGGCATCTGATCAACTTGTAGCCCTAGGAAGAACTTCATCTCACCCATTGACGACATCTCGAACTTCTGCGTCATCACTTGTTCGAATTCTTTGCAGAGTTTGTCGTTCATTGACCTGAATATAATGTCATCAACATAAATCTAAACGATTAGCAGATGACCAGCGACTTCCTTAGTGAAGAGTGTAGCATCCACCTTTCCTCGGATAAATCCGTTGGAGAGCAAGTGTTGAGAGAGCGTCTTGTACTAGGCTCTTAGGGCTTGATGCAATCCATACAGTGCTTTGTCCAAGAGGTAGACATTCTCTTTATGAATCGGATCGGTAAAGCCCAGTGGCTGACCGACATAGACCTCCTATTTCACCTTTCCGTAAAGGAACGCCGACTTGACATCTAACTGGTAAACCTTAAACCATTTCCATGAAGTGAACGCAAGAAATATTCTGATGGCTTCGAGTCGGGCAACTGAAGCATAAACTTCAGTGAAGTCTATCCCTTCTTGCTGACTAAAGCCCTGAATAACGAGTCGAGCTTTGTTTCTGACTATTACTCCTCGATCACCTCTCTCGCATTTGAACACCCACTTGGTGTTTATCTTTCTGTGCCCGTCAGGTAGGTCGACAAGTTTCCAAACTCCTAGCTTCTCAAATTGACCCAGCTCCTCTTGCTTCGTATTCACCCACGAATCTTCCGTCAGTGTTTGTTTGTATGTTTGAGGTTCAATTTGCGAAATAAAACAACTGAGTGAGAAATCAGTTTGTAATGGAGCAACTTTAGTATAAAAACATGTAAGGCCATGGTCAATTTGGCTTCTTGTTCGAACTCCTGATTGCAGTTCCCCAATAATCAACTCCTTGGGGTGAAAGGATAGAGTCCTCGACATAACTTCACCGGGAACGTTCACCTAGCCTTCCAAATTTGTGACATTCTAGTCCGCAACTTGTTCATCAACATGAACTGTCTGGTCTGAAGATTGGATCTGCTCCCCCTCAGATTCTGAATCACCGCGATAAAAGGTCGGGCTATCCGAGTCAGTCTCTGAATCATCATTAACCATCGTCTGATTTTCTGGAGCAGGCGCTTGTTCCGAAGTAGTCTGAGTTTGCTGTAGATCATCACTTTGACTACTGTGACTTGGACCGGCTTCATTATCATTGGAAGTTTGTTGACATTTTGAAGACTTTGCTGGAAATCTACCCTGGGAAGCTTCATATTCCCAAAATATGTCTATTTGATCAAAATACTCTGGCTCTTCTGGTAAGTCGAATGAGTCCCATAAAGCATCATAATCAAATATCTCATGTTTTTATCATATAGCATTGTTATGAATGTTGCTATGGTATTAAGAAGTCACACCAAATAAACCCACGCTTCCGCAAAGCCAGGGTGTGACAGCTTGGTATCAGAGCCTCGATCATAGCGAATTAGGATTCTTTCTCGAGTCTAGACTATGATCATCAGGGCTCTCATGAAAATGTTTCAAACATTTTTACATTCCATACCACTTAAGTCCAGATCCAGGTCATAAAACGTGTTTACAAACAAATGTTGAGCACATTTTATTTGTTAGTTATGGCCCAGTCTGGGAGGCTGAGAGAATTATCTAGTGGGACTAGGGAGTCAGTCAGGGAGGCTGAGAGAATTATCTAGTGGGACTAGGGAGTCAGTCTGGGAGGCTGAGAGAATTATCTAGTGGGACTAGGGAGTCAGTTTGGGAGGCTGGGAGGTTAATCTAGTGGGACTAGGAGATTCAGTCTGAGAGGCTGGGAGATTAATCTAGTGGGACTAGGAGATTCAGTCTGGGAGGCTGGGAGGTTAATCTAGTGGGACTAGGAGATTCAATCTGAGGGATTGGGAGATTATAGTCTGAGAGGCTGAGAAATTCAATCTGAGAGATTGGGAGATTATAGTCGGAGAGACTGGGTAGGATAGTCTAGGGAAGACTAGGATGATTACATGCTTACATTGTGGATACTTACACGCTTAATTGATGATTTTTGATATACGTGCATCTGAATATTTGCATACACTAATCGTTAATGATTACTATGGGTATACATGCTAAGACTATTATGAACCGGCACACATGCCACTTCAATTAGAAAGCGAGTTATCAGACATTGGTAACCCTACGGCCACCGCCACGAATAAGGAGACTGCATCTGTGCCAAAGATATTTACGTCAGATACTGAGAGTGATCCTAATATGCTGACTAAGGGCGAGGACGACTTCTAACAGTCCGTGCTACCAGATTGTGGTGATACTTCATCTTTGCTAATGGTTTCTCTGACAAGAATCTTTCTGTCACTCGTGTTTCGATCCATGACCACTTCATCACTGGTCATCCTGATGGTGAGCATGCTATGGATCCGATCCTAGACAATGCGCCTCTTGTGGACATCCCTTCCGAAGGAGGGTTACTCGACGAGAAATTGATAACGATATTGACGCGATATTGATGGTCCTTCCGATAACGCCCATAATGATGGACAGTTAGACGAGAACGTTATTACCAATTTCACTTATTTGAGACCCCTGTTAACAAGCTATCCTCTGATTCTAGCATGCATTCAGACTCCTTTGAGTCTGTGACATCTGCAGCCCTACAAACAGCTGGATTACAACATTCTTCTACTGACACAAGACGACGATGACATGGCTGCTGCTCTATCACCTGCTCGAGGCACCACACCGTTACACGACCCAGGGCCTGCTGCTGAGCTAGCCTCTGCACCTTTTGAGTCAGCCTGATGTTGCAACTGCTGGTTCTACACCCTTGCTTGATTGTGACCCTATTTCTTTTGGTCTGCCAGACATTGCGCCCCTTATATTTACCTGCATCGGGCAATCTCCTCATTTGTTGAGATGTTTGTTTTTACACCCGCAACCGCTGACATTGCTCCTTTTCCCTATGAAGACCGACTTCCATTGCGACAAGGTGCCTATAGCTATCTTTTAGAATATAAGCGCACCCTGGGAAGGTACTTCAGGTCAGCACTCGCAGAACGATTCATCTGCTACAACATCATTTTCCTAACTGCACAGGTCGCACCATTTACTACTTTCACCTCTACATCGCTGGTCGAGCCGATTTGAAGGTTCCTTTTATACACTACGATAATTTTAGACCCTTACCATCCCTCACATTATGAAGGCCACGCGCAAGATGAGTTGCTCCTATAACGTCAACTACAGTTTGAGGATATGAGTCGCTGAACGTTGGAGCTTGAGCTGACACCACAATTGGCAAGTTCAATTGCAAAACATTGCATAACCATAAACATGATTTAAGAGTCTACATCACAAGACATCATTTTGTCAGAAAAGTTTATGTTAGACACCACGTCCTCCACCCTGTCTATTGACAGCACACTTTGATTTGCCACATACATTAAGGTTTCTTTTGCGCTCTCGACCATTGCTATTACACCGTTCCCAGGATTCTAATGCTTATTTCTTTACTATCGAGCGGTAGAGCAGATAATTACTTCAACATATATACAAGCTCGAGGAGGGACTCACACACGTTAACAGTTTACTTTTCTTTCCTCCTCCTCCTCAGCCACCAGTATAGTTGGTTTCTGGATTATGCAGATTGCATTACACTTGGGTAAAGACACTAATGATAAGCCGGGATTGCGGAGACTTTGAGGACCACTTCTGATTATGAAATTTTGACGCACTAATATACTTATTGGACAAGGGTAGGGTGACCCTGTGTCCCTTTCGATGTGATACATTTTGTTAGACACACTGATTGTGGCCGAAGGATAATGAAAGCCCAATCATCTTTAAACATGCGACAACACTTTGTGGCCAATAACCAATGAAATTTCAGTCGCTAGGTCTTCGCTAAGCACGTCATTGATCTATGTGTGTGTGCTATAATTATAATACTACGGGCTTACTTGCTATATTAACGAATTACTTGGTCATACTATGATTATACTATTATTTGATTGGTTGGTATGGTAACTTGTTATGTGTATGTACTTATGACCACTAAACAACCAAATGCACGCACGAAACAAATTAGACCTGACCTAACCGACCTTCTTCTAGGAAGATGTCGACTCAAGGGAACACCGATACCAACAACCCTCTACCGACAACAGAGGCAGAAATGCAAGAGCGCCTCTTACAGGCCATCGCACGGTACGAGGCATGTCGCTCCGATTGCAGCGGAGGTACCTCGGGAAATACCCCCCCTAACGGTAATGTCTAGTCCTTTAAGACACATTACAAAAAGTTTGGACATTTCCATGAGCGCCTTGCTAAGGCATTACGCGAATAATGTTGCCTACATCGCAGGCTGCACCTACAAGCAGTTCTTGGACCACAACCCTGAGAATTCGACGGCACCGGGGGTGCCTTAGCCTTCGTACGCTGGGTTGAAAAGATAGATTCTGTTTTACGATTGAGCAAATGCGACCCCGAACATCAAGTCAAATATATAACTGGACTATTGGTGGATGAGGCTCTGTCATGGTGGAACCATCAAGTTCGGACAATGGGTGAGACCGCTGCGTATGCTATGACGTGGGACGAACTGAAAGATCTGATGCGTAAGAGATATTGCCCGAGGGCAGAAGTCCAGAAGTTGGAAACAGAACTGTGGAACTTGAAAATGGAAGGACCAAAGATAGCGGAGTATGTTCAGAGATTTAACGAATTATCACAAGTTGTCTTACTCCTGGGGGCACCAGAGTTTAAGAGGATTGAACAGTTCATAAGGGGATTGGCACCTCAGATTCTAAGCCTGGTAACAACATCAAAACCTTCAACGATCGCCGAGGCTATCAACATAAGCATAACACTCACGGAAGAAGCAGTTAGACGAGGATAATTTTTCACTGCGGAGGAGAAAAAGGAGACTGCTATGGAGGCATCTGGGGATAACCAGAGAAAGCTCGCAAATTTCAAGATGGTTACTCGGGTAAGTAACAAGAAGAAGGCCAAGATGGGAAAAGATTACAAGGGTATCCTACCTAAGTGCGACAATTATTTACGTTATCATGTCGGGCGATGCAAATATGGAAATTGTGGTAACTGTGGCAAGGTGGGACATGTTAAGGATACTTGTTGGCAAAATACCGAACATAGTAATGGGGGCCAAGACGGTAGTGAGAATCACGAAGGGGACAACGATAATGATAATTGTCGAGGCAGAATGAGTGATAAACAGAAACGTGCTCGAGGATGTTTAAACTGTGGAAGCAAAAAACATTTCAGAAGATATTGCCCTAAAAACAAACAGGCGCAAGGATGAAAGCTCCCCACCGGAGCTAGGGAGACACGCCAGGGATCCAAGCATGGATATCGGTACGTCCCATATTACTCAATATTATGCATCTGTATTGCCAAATACTGTTGCAAGTTTTACGAGTCGCACCTCTAAAGTTCGAGAGTATAATTGGTTTAAGTAGCGAGTAAGTAGATATTCCAGTACCTATTAGAATTGGCTTAGGGGAAGCTAGTGGAAGCCAACGCAGTAACTGGAATCGTCATGATGGAACCCGGAAAGCGTAAGTTTACGCTAGATCTATTGCCAGTTGAGTTGGGAAGCTTTAACGTGGCAATTGGATGAATTAGTTTCCGAGCGGAGGTTGATATCCGCACCTCAATGACGAATGAAGGAACGATCGTGACTCACGAAGCAGGATACGCCGCCACCGATCACGAATTACTTAAGGCACGAAAGTTGTTGTGGGAAGGATGTGATGTTTCCTGGCTCATGTTGGGGACAAGGGAGTCGAAGAACAAAAACTTAACGATACCCCCGTGATCGGAGTATACCCTGAAGTCTTCCTCGAAGACTTGCCGGAATCACCTCCTCAACGATTAGTCGAGTCTCGCATCGATTTAATTCCAGGCACCGCACCTGTAGTCGATGCACCATAGCGACTTACATTTTCGGATACGCAAGGATTGACAATGTGGTTTCAGTAGTTGATAGAGAAGGAAGATAACAGACCAAAATTTCCTTTTGGGTAACATCAGTTCCGCTCATCAAGAAAAAGGACAATGACCTTCAAATGATCGGAAGTCGGACAAGCTAGCCAACCAGGGTCGGTGGCTCTTGCTGAGGACTAACGAACTTCTTACATAACTGACAGTGAGGACCCAACTACTATTACACGACTGGTCGACAATCGAGCGTCGTTAGCAGTGAATTCAAGAAGAAAGTTTACCGGTGAAAATTGTGGGACAATGATTAGTTCTTAGACGTACAAAAAAACGGTGCTTCCTACACAATGCACAAACCAGACTACACGGGATACGAAATCTGGAGGATTTAGAAAACATATATTTAGGACCTTTGGGAACCCAGGTCCAAACTCGTAAGGGTTTTGTTTAGGAACCACATCTGTCAATTCAATCAACCATCATTAACCTGGCGCATATGCCAGTTCCGTTGACCAAACAGAGAGTATTTGGATTTCTTTTACTTCTGGCGAGTAGATGTTTGCATCTCTACTCCTCTCCATGGTAGTTGCATCACAATAATTTTCTCGCTGAGAGCGAACACACATTTGCTTCGATAACTGGTCGTTTCTTCACTTTAGCAAATACTCGTTGTTCTTTTTCTTGGAAACTTACCTGACATACATGCATTATTTGCTACGCATGTGGTTTCGTTTTGAACAAACACTTCATGAGAATTGACATATTATTTTGGCAAACCTAATTACTGATTCTTGATTCGAGTAACCTACATTATTGTTATTGTTGGCTCCTTTGTTACCAAGCCAACACACTTTCTTGAAACCGTTTTCTTTCAAGTTACATTCATGGTTTATTTTGCTACCATGCCGAGAATTCCTTGTTGATGCACACGTTTACTGTCGGGTTACGTTGAAACCAAGATCAATTGCTTGAACCTATCCAGTTCACAGGTTTGACTTGAAACGCTATATGATGTATTGGGAGCATCATATTCAACTATTTTTGCAGAGATTCCTTCATTTCGTGTCATAGTAGATTTGATTGGTCTACGACTCCACTAAAACGTTTGATTTGTTTCGATACCTTGCAGTGATATTTTCACAAAATTGAAGCTTGCGCTAATTTGGTTACTCACTTCGTATACGGATTCAATTCCCTATTTAGTTGTTAACAATCCATTTTGGATCTTCACAATTAAAGCGGTCTCAACACAATGGTATGTTAAGGCAATGGTACATATATTCATTTCATAAGCACAATGTACCTCCTAACGATTCTTTCGTTGTCAATCAAATGCCTTGCGATACTTATTTACCTTTCATCTTCGATTGGAAACAGTGGTCCTTTGATGTTCCATATTTAATTGAAAACTCTATATCATGGTATAAATCAAACCTTCAGGTTGTCTCAGTACACTTTCATTTGATTTCAAACGCGGTGAACTTGTTCAGTCACCACTATTATTGGGTAATGCCATTACGACACCTTGTGGTGTCATCATAAACTTGTAGCTTGTGCTAATCATGGTAACCGTTTTACAGGAGACCACACATACTTTTGTTTGATTTATCATTTAAACATTCCTGATGCAACTACGAATCAAGATAATGATACACCAGGTTCGCTTGTATTCAATTCGGTGTATATTCACCATTAAAAAAAATGTCAACACACTAAACCTTACCAGACATTTATTCTGGAGTTGACAGATCATTTTACTATTACGTTGAGTTGATGCTTTTGAGTTCATATAGCGGGTGCTATGGGTTGTGAGAACTCGTTTGCATATTGCAACCGATCGTTTAAAAATCTTGTTAGTCAAAACTCCACTTTTGTGGAACCCCTGCTAGCTGGATTACACTAGACTATACGTCAAATGCGTCTTGTACCTCTGACAGCCAATGCTAGCAGCACACACACCTTTCAACCCTAGGATTCGGGTTGCTATAAATTCTTGGACTCACCTAATGAGAGTAATGTTTGTTTCGATTTGATGATTATCTACTTCGATATTATTCATATACATACGTGTGTGACTTAATCATAAGGAGTAAGGTAGTACAAATTTCGAGGACGAAATTCATTTAATGGGGGGAGAATGTGACAACCCTCACCAAACCAGGTATCCGTACGAACAAATTAATATTTAATTACTGCTTAATTACTGTGCTTGCTTGCAACTGTGATTAAACTGTTTACTGATTTCTGATACATACATACACATGCATCACATTTTATACTGTCACTCTATTATTTTTACACAAACATCAGTGACAACCTTGATGCACAAATAGCACAGTGAGCACACTATACGGATAACCCAGTAAACATGCTGACATAGCCAGCATCAGACAGTTACTGTCTCTGAGGCCATTATGAGCCGGGAATAGTTTACTACACTAGTAGGGAGTGTAGGGAGATGAGAATTGTAGAACTGCGTCACTAGGTGATATTTATAGTGACCGGATGTGCCTAAAACGTACTTTAAGTACAAAATTCTGCACTTTAAATAAAAATTCAGCATTTATCTAAACTAGTAAAGTGCAAAAAGTTGGAAAAATATTACTAGACACTTTCCAAAGTGTCAGGAATTCATTGCGTTACTAAAACAAATATTAACGGCACTTTAGATGCTTATTTAGCACTTTAACGGATCAGTATCCAACCGAACAACCGGACTCTACCCGGAACATAAAAATATTGTCAGTGACATTATTTGTACTTTTCTGAGCTAGTTAGGGTTCCCGAACACCTTAACACACTTTATATTATATGACACTTATAAAACACTAACTAAACACTTGTTACCTAACTAGATTAGTAAACACCCATTGAAACCCAACCCCATACCCCCTTCTTTTCTTTTCTTTTTTGGAACCGATTACATGGGACACCCCCCCCCCCCCACACACGAATTCTTTTTTTTTTTTATCTAAAGATGCTAGTGGATAAGGAGAACACTAGCATTATGTTGAGAATTATGCTAGTGGATAAGGAGACATTATGTTCAATGGATAATGTTGAGAATTAGATTATAAAAAGACACAAAGGGTTACCTCCATTTCATTCACCACTTCAAACAACAAACCCCATTTTTCTTTTCCTCTTTGAGTGTTCGGCCGAGAACACTAGCTCACCCACCATCATCACCAAATTGCATTCTAGCCATTTCCTATATATACAAAGGTGCAAGGAGCTTCATAGACAAGCCGGGTGCTTTCAAATGTGCAAGGACCTCTCTTATTTTCTTTTAACCACCCCTTTTATGCTCTTGTTTCTTCCCTAGCCACGAGCTAGTAGTAAGTGTCTCTAAACACCCTATTGTTCATATCTAAAGTGGTTAATAAGAAATTTAACGGGTAAAAATCATGAACACTAGAGACCAAAACTAAAAGTCTACTAAAAATAATAAACATGGTGGTTAATGAATGAATATTAGTGTAAAACTTTTGAAACTAGTTTTGTTATGATCATTTATTGTTGTTGGATGCTAGTAGTAGTTCGGATCGTCATCTATCCCGGCTAAGTCATGTTCAAGAAGCATGAACTAGTGTATGTTAAAGTATGAAAGTGGTTAGATGATGAACACTACTACATATGAACATGAACTTGTGTAAAAGAATTTTTTCTTGTAAAATGGAGTTCTAAACTAGTAGATCTAAAGATCTACAAGTGGTATTTTCGAAGAACCAAGTGTAAAATGAAATCATGTTTTAGAAGCCGGATCTTTCATTAACTAAAGGTGATTTTGGGAACACACAAGTGTGTAGACACTTGTGTAACGAATGGTTTTAACAAGGAAATGATTTTGCAATTTTGACTAGAAGTTGTAAAAAGGTATCCTCTTTAAAAATAATATTTTCGAGAAACCGATTTTATTTACAAAGATAGAAAGATCTACTAAGAATATTGGAAGATTACTACACGGTTTTACATAACCCACAAGTTCATGTGTTTGCGACTTACGTATATTTTTTACTAGTTTAGTGTTGAAATATTGTTTGTTGATGTTGGGAACATTGTTGGTTGAATTTATAAAAGAAAATGATACGCTTGAAAGCGTGGCCACCTCCAATTACAGTGGAAACTCTGGCGAAATTTTTCCAGAAATATAACACTTGGAAAATATTTTTACAACAAGTGTTATGAATATATTTTCGACTTGTTTTTCCAAACAAACTTCGCCATGAATTTTTATTACAAAATCTCCAAGTGTAGGAGGTGGGATTTTCATAAATAAAACTAGTTAAAATATATATTTAGTATATATTTTTCATAATAGCACTTGTGTGAATTTTTATGATTATTTTGTGAACTATACAAATATTATTTTTAGGGTAAAAATAATATTACTAGAGTCCACTGAATATTCACGGCTCCAAAATAATACGAACGCCTTCACAATAAATATTTAAGTTACACCGGTATTATTTATACCACCCGAACTTTTCAACGTAACTTACGTATTTTTCAGAAAATACTCATAAGTGTGTATTTTGACAAGGATATTATTTTGGGAAAAATATTTATATTTTAGGAGTAAAGTATTTTGGACAAATGAAATAAAATATATTACATTAAGTGAGACTTAATAATATATTTCGAAGTTATACGAACGCACATGTATTAAAACCCCCATCCTTGGGAAGGAATATATTTACACATAATTACGAAGTGTAATTACGAAATAGTTGCCTAACTATTTCCCTAAGACGTTAAACCTTAAGCCAAGGCACGACCGTCCGTCTAATAGAAGTTAGTACGAGTAGGTTGTCACGCAACAGGTTATTCTGGGACGGACTATTTCGAGACGCACTTCAGTGAGTTCATGTCCCCCTTTTCTCTTAACTGTTTTCAGTTTTTATACTTCGGGGGTGAAATACATGTTACAATGATTACGGATATTTTTATACATGATATGGTGTGAAGGGTAGGCACAAATAAAGGCCATTAATCCTCGTCGTAGGACCGAGGGACAAGAGTGATAGATGGGATCTATTTGGGTGTAGCGAGCCCCACTCCTGAGCCCGCTTAATGGACCAGGTGGTGACTAAGTGCCCGACACACAAATCCGCTAGGTTTGAGTCTTCCTGCATCACTTCACAACATATCATTGGCTTTGCAACCCAATGGTGATCTCTTTTTCCTTAATTGCTACATACCGGGGACTTTTATACATACTTACAACATTTTCAAATGTTTGTACATACTCACTTACACATGAACTCGCTCAACTTTATGTTGACTTTTCAAACTACATGTATTTCAGGAAACTAACGGATCTGGCACGGTATGCACGTATTTTCAAGCTGCGTTTGAATAAAGAAGTCATCCAGGGTTTAGAAGGTGTAACCCCTTCCTGGACGGGTTGCATATCTCTAAACCTAGAATTGTTTAAAGTCTTTTGCTAAGTCTTTATAAACTCAATTAAATCAAGTTAAGGTTTGTAACTTATTTTGTGATTCTTGAAAATGGGATTTTTCTAAACTTTATTAATGGATGAATATCTCATGTTTTTATCATATAGCATTGTTATGATTGTTGCTATGGTATTAAGAAGTCACACCAAATAAACCCACGCTTCCGCAAAGCCAGGGTGTGACACATGTGACACGACATAGGAAGCATCCAAACCATAGGCATTTTTAGTTGTCGAATCCACGACTGTCGATTCACGACTAGAGACACAAAAGCACTACTTGGTAAAAGAGTGGCCAAGAGTGTGGTTGCCTGAAACCCATTAGATCTAACATTTGTTCCGCAGTCTTGGTATGTAACTTATTAATGGTGCTTATGGCACCCTATTCGTGACATGATCTGAAGTATCATTCCTTAGTTTTTGTATTCCACATACCATAACACATGTATTTTCCCCAAGTTTAGAAAACAAGTAAAAGTTTAAAGTGGGGATATGAACTCACAACTATGCGTATCCTGCGCTGAAACTTCACCGGTTGGTTTTATAGCGTCGTGACCTATACGTGTTCTATTAACGTTAGTCACTAGACTTGTATCGCACAAGTACAAGTCACCATCTTTTATATATGTGTTCTTTATTGTTAAAAATAATTTATATTTTTAACTATGTATCTTACTTATATTATTTTCACAAAAGTAAATATAAGTATTTTGTATTTTTTCACCAAAAATCAAGACTTTGATTCTTATTACTTTCCGGATTATATTTCTTAAAAATAATATATTTTTAAGACTTTGTATGAAATATATATATTTTGTCATGCTATGAAATATATATGTGTTTATTCTTGTTATCCACCCGAGTTATATATTTTCATCCAAAAATATATTTTAAGTTCATAACTTGTCCAAGTTAAATGATATATTAAGAAATATATTTTCTTGTATTTGTCCATGCATGTTGTATGTGTTTTTTTGTATTTTTACTCCTTAGGAGTATTTAGTGTATTTTCAAGTCCTAATACACTATTACATATAATACATATTACGTACACTTAGCACAAAATTTGGCGACCAATAAATATATATATTTTCCTAAAAATTATACATACTTAATATCAATTTTTATCTTGAAGAAATCATCATTTCTTAACTTGAAATTTACACAAAAATTAGGGAAACCTTGGTAAATATTTTTAGGTGAATTTTTAGGGAATAAGTTTCACCAAAACTTATATTTTTCTAAGTGTCAAAATTTTATAGAAATTTTGAAATAGTTTTCCCTAAAAATGGAGGTTTCCCATGTTTTCAAAACATGTGTTTATTTTCTTTTTCAGTCATCAAAACAATTTTCAACAACAATCATCAACAATATATACTAATTTCTTTATATGAAACATCATGGTGAACTTGATTTTTGTTAAACATGTGTAGTCTTTTAGATCTATACTTTACATAAGGTGATCTTTTTCCAAATAAATGTTCTCGTAAATTCTTACCCAACTTTTTATAAGACTTTATTTCACTAACCAACTCATCCATGAGTTTAATGGTTTCAAAGTTTGTAAATCATGTTTCTAAAACCACTTTTATGTTTATTAGGAAGATTATTGTTTTTAATCTCACGTTTACCCATGGATCTTTCAAAACAAGCTTTATGTTATATTTTTAACAAACTTTCCATGAGTTTTAGTTTCAAAAATTAGTTCTACACATACTTTACCACTTCAAAACTTACAAGTTTATGCACAAAATTCATATTTCAAGTTCACATTATGCTTCATATGTTCACCTTCAAGTTTAACCATGGATCCTTCAAGATCCACGTTTAAACTTGGTAGATCCTAGCATTAACATACTTGATCTAATCATAAACACAAGATACCACATCAACAACTTCATTACATACACTAAAATTTCATGTATTCACTTATTTTCTTCATGAATATGTTAGATCTTCTTATTTTTAGCATTAAAGGTTAAGTTGTTTAGATGGTGAATCTTGTAAATAACATAAACATGACTTAAATTAGTGATCAAGAAGATTACTACTAGCTCTAATGGCTAGGGATGAAACTCAAGAAGATGAAGATGAAGAATGTGATGGATAAAAGCAAATGGAAGAGGTCCTTCAATCTCCAATGCCACCGAACCTCCCTATCTTGCTTCTAACACCTTGTGATGTCTTGAGAATGGATGATTGTGAGATGAAGATGATAGTGGTGTGGGTGGTGGCTCACGACTGTGAGTGGATTGAGAGGAGGGAGAGAGTAAGTGTGTGTTTGAGTGGGTGCAAGTTATGAGTTCTAATCCACCATTTACTTCTTATAACCATCCTAACTTATTAACCATTGTGTAATGTGTTTCCCAAGTACAAACAAGATCTTTTAACATATCTAAATAGATCAAGGGAAATCCTGATGGTGGGGCCACCTTGTGACCGTCTACACAAAGGGGGGGGGGGGTCTTGGTTGTGTTTCAATTACTAGTTACATAAACAAGTTAAGTTTCAAGTGTCTTGATTAGGGATTTAATGTGTTAATATGCTATAAGATGTGTTATGATGTTCAGGGATCATAACTAGCTTGGAAACATTAAAAGAATGCTTCTAGTATAATTTTGGTGTTTTAGGTAGTTATTTTGGACATTAAAACATAAATTCCGCATGATATTTTGTGGTTAAAAAGCTGATTATAGCTGAATTATGGCTGATTTGTGCAAAATTATGCATTTAAAGTGCGTTTCGGGTGCTTTTTAGTGCATAGTTTAGCTTCCGGAAAGTTTATATGTTAACCCTTGTATCCATACTTGGGTTTTAATGTATTTTAGACGTTGGACCTACTCCTATGTCCTAATTCCATTGTCTGACTGCTTTCTGCAGAGTTGCTGACACAGTGTGTCTTACCGGTGAGTTTACTCGTATTTCTGACGCAACGCTAATAGTAATGCATAAAGCAATATTTGAAGTGTAAAACGTGCATGAATTCACATGTATAGCATGAAATCATACAATGTTGACATTTAAGCACATAATTGCAGATATTAAATAAAAATAAAACTGTACGAAAATTACCGGTTTTGTGACAATTGTCACAGTCTCCCCCGTTAAAAGAATTTCGTCCCGAAATTCATGCTGAGTTATCTCTCGCAGGAGTTTTCTTGAACAGGTGGGGGTACTTGTCTTTAAACTGGTCCTCACGTTTCCACGTGTACTCGGGTCCGTGCTTAGAGTTCCTACGTACTTTGATAAGTTTGACACTACTCCTCCGGGTCTTGTTGACTTTCCAGTCTGTAACCTCAACGGGTTGTTCTGTAAATCGGAGTGCGTCGTTGATATGCACTTCATCCGAAGGGATGATCACTGTTTCTTGGGTTGGATTCTTCTTGAGGTTGGACACATGAAACGTATTATGTACTCTGTTAAGTTCTTCCGATAATTCCAACTTGTACGCCACGGTACCAATTCTTTCCAAGATCTTGAATGGTCCGATGTATCGTGGATTCAGCTTTCCATGTTTTCCAAATCATACTACTCCCTTCCAAGGTGAGACCTTCAACAAAACTTTGTCTCTCACCTCGAATTCTAAGGGTTTTCGTCTTCGATCAGCGTAGCTCTTTTGTCAATCTCGAGCCGCCTTAATGCGCTCTCGGATCTGAATGATCTTGTCGGTTGTCTCTTGAACAAGTTCAGGACCAACCATACGTTTGTCTCCAGCGTCTGTCCAACATAATGGCGAGCGGCACTTACGACCATATAGAGCTTCGAACGGTGCGACTTTTATGCTCGTATGGTAGCTGTTATTGTAGGAAAACTCAACTAAGGGTAGGTGAGTATCCTAGCTGCCGCCTAGGTCCATAACACATGCGTGAAGCATATCTTCCAGCGTTTTTATGGTTCGTTCACTCTGGCCGTCTGTTTACAGATGGAAGGTCGTGCTTAGATCTAGTTGAGATCCAAAGGCTTCCTGGAAGGATTGCCAGATCCTTGAGACAAAATGTCCATCTCTGTCTGATATAATTGAGATAGGCACTCCATGACGTGCCACGATTTCTTTCAGGTACAGCTCAGCAAGCTTTCCAGTGCTATCCTTTTCTTGGATCGGTAGGAAATGCGCAGACTTCGTTAACCGATCGACTATCACCCATATCATATCGTGCCCTCTAGGGGTCCTAGGTAATTTTGTTATGAAGTCCATTGAGATTTGCTCCCATTTCCACATGGGTATCTCCGGCTGCTGCAGTAGCCCAGATGGTTTCTGATATTCAGCCTTAACCTAAGCACAGGTTAGGCACTTTCCAAAATAGATAGCAACATCACTTTTAAGGCTCAGCCACCAATAGTATTCCTTCAAGTCTTGATACATTTTGTCCGATCCTGGGTGGATCGAGTATCTCGACTTATGAGCTTCATTAAAGATGACTTCTCGAATACCGCCATAGAGCGGAACCCAAATACAACCCTTAAAGTATAAGGTTCCCTCTTCATTTGGCACCAAATTCTTCAGCATACCTCAGAGATATTCAGTCCTACGATTCTCCCCCTTAAGGGCTTATTGTTGTGCGTCATGAATGCGTACAGTGAGGTTCGTCCGAATAGTCATTTCCAATGCTCGAACTCTTAGGGTCTTAACCCTTTCTTTTCGACTTAACGCGTCTGCTACAACGTTTGCCTTTCCAGGATGGTACTTAATCTCACAGTCATAATCGTTTAGCAGCTCGACCCACCGTCGTTGACGCATATTTAATTACTTCTGATCAAATATGTGTTGTAGGCTTTTGTGATCTGTGAAGATTGTACATAGAGTACCATATAAATAGTGTCGCCAGATCTTCAAAGCGAATACCACCGCGCCTAGCTCCAAGTCGTGCGTTGTGTAATTCCTTTCATGCACCTTCAACTGTCTTGAGCTGTAAGCGATGAATTTTTGGCGTTGCATGAGCACGCAACCCAAACCTTGACGTGAAGCATCGCAGTATACCACGAAGTCTTCAGTGCCATCGGGTAAGGATAGTATCGGTGCATCATGTGACACCTGTGTCACTGCGACCATCAAACAAATACCAAACCAATGAAGTATTTTATCTCATACTTTGAACTTGTATACATATGTGTAGCTTTTACACATATCAACTCTTGTTCGATTTCAAGCTCTAAATCGCTTTCTGGAAGGTTATACGCGCACTAATGCGTAGATATAACCAGTTTAATGCAACGAACACTCCGGAATAGTGAAATGGGCTTAACATACCGTAAATAACCTTTACATAACTTAGATATAAGTTTTGGAAGGTTTGGTGTGGTGAAATCAAAGTTAAATCGCTTACAGGGACTAAAGTTGACAAACTGCGAAAGTATGCCAATTCGAACTGTAACAGACATTCCGGAGCATGACCATAAGTTAAACATACCATAAATACCCTTCACATAGCTTAGAAATAGGCTTTGAGGTGTTCGGTATACTAAAATAAACTTTTGTGTCATTCAGGGACTAAAAATGTCAAAAAGTGCACAAGTTTGCATTTTCGTGCATAACTTACGTTCTTAATACATCCGGACATCCAAAAATTTATGTAAGCACTAAAATATTTTATTTTAGTGTTCGGCATAAGAAAAATCCATTCGTTTCGTCATTTGGATCGTCTTTCGCGCTTGTGCGCATTCCGTCGTAATTAAGCGAACATCGCGTTCGTACGGCCAAACGAACCAAAATCTGTCATATTTTGTGCATGTTTCATGTCCACAATGTTTAGGCAACATTTTAGGGCCTTAAAGTTGGCTTTACGGGCCTTAGAAGTGTCGAAAATGGTTTAAACACGTGCAGGGACTGAAACTGCCATTTTGTAAACTTGTTTCTGATCTGTGCAGGCCAGGCGGCCCGCGTGAGATCCTTGTGTCCATTACGCGGCCCGCGTCCGACTCCCTGATCAGATAATATCGAACAGTCAGCATGTTCCAGCTGTTTTAACCACAACCACACACTCACCACTTGCCTAATCAGCTGATAAGGATTGTTTTTAGGCACCATAACTTTCCGACACTTGTACGGATACGATTAAGGCACGATATTCGACAAACGATCTTAACGGTTCGGGTATTCCTATAAATACCCAACCCACTTAACTTCAAAAATCACTAGAATCTGATCTAAGTGACTCTAAGTTGGAACCATTGTTTCATACCTGAGTTATTAAGATCTAGATTAGCATTCGGGGACCCTTCGTAAGTATTCTTTCGTTCTTTTCTTTCTTTTATTGCTTTTTGAGTCAGAAAGTCAAACTTTGTTTTACTTTCAGCGTTGACCAGCTTATGGTCAATGCGAAGTTCGTTTGAACTTCGCAACGTGAGTGTAATCACGTTGGTTATAGTCCCTTGGGACTATGCCTACTGATTACCACGTTGTTTAGGGTCGTAGGGTAAGCGATCTAATAAATCGCTTATACCTCGAACCCGACCCATTTGGTCGATCATTAGGATCCGACCAAATACATTAGGTGACCATAGTAGGTAGGGAATAACCTTCCGAGGTTATACCCTATGGTCACATCGTTTGAGTAGTTGTATGATAGGTAGTTTATATGCCTTAGGTAAATTACCAGAATACCCTTTTCATGTATAATTGGTAATTAAGCATATGTAACCTAAACCTTTGCCACATAACTGATTATGTAACATGTTTAGGCATATAACACTTGTCATAGGACTAGTTAAGCGGTCCGAACGCGTTTCACGCGAACGACGCGTTAAAGTAGCATAAGCTACCTAAACGGGTCGTAATGGGTCGTAAGCACTTCGATTAAGGTTTCATTTAGTATGTAGGCTTTGTTAAACCATATGACACGAGTCTTTATACTCGTTTGGTTTACGAACCCTCATTCTATCAGATCTTCCGATTTAGGTCCGGTTTATTAACATAGTTACCTATAGTAGGTGCCGTTTGATATCCGCGATCTCTAGCATTGTTTGGTTGTTACTCAAGGACTACTAAGCAATCTCAAGTGAGTACATAGACCCCTCTTTTACTGTTTTCCAAACTGTTTTGGGGTGGAACACATGTGCCTACTTGTTACTTTCGTGCTTTCCTGTTTTCACATCATATATATGCTATGTTCGTTAGTACATTATAGTACATGATTTCATTACATTTCATGCTAGGTGTGCCCATTGTGTGCATTACTTAGTACATCGTTTTACATTACATTACATGCTACGTATGTCTATTGTTGTATACGTAGTACAGGTCACATGCTACGTATGTCTATTGTTGCATACTTAGTACAGGTCACATGCTACGTATGTCTATTGTTGTATACGTAGTACAGGTCACATGCTACGTATGTCTATTGTTGTATACGTAGTACAGGTGACATGCTACGTATGTCTAGTGTTGCATACTTAGTACAGGTCACATACTACGTATGTCTATTGTCGCGTACTTAGTACATTTGTTATTCATCACAGGCTTACATTTTGGATACATATTACATGATTTACATTAGACATGAACATTTTACATCTTGATGATTTGGTTTGATTAAGTGATTAAGTAATGATGCGTGTGGAATATGATACAAGCATGGTGGATACGCCGCTGGTGCTTCCTATATATAAGTGTTTGTATGGTATTACATATCGTAGCGTTATTTGAATCATTTCAGTTTGATACTTATAACATTTTATACAAATAACATACTTTTCACAATACATTGTTTTACAAGCAACTTATCTTATACAAACTCAGTTTACAATGGTTATTCATTTAACCATACATTACTCTCTTATTTATACATATCATCTGATCTTATCATTTTCAAATGATTTACAAAGCAAAGCAAACTACAAGGTTCATGACTAAACATTTTCTCAAACATAAGTCATGAAACCTATTTTCACAAAACCTATGTATCTCACAGGCATTTTTATGCTGACGTACCTATTTTCACATGTGTTTTTCAGGAGCTGTTGCATAAGATGATCAAGATACACATAGGCAGACTTGGGCTTTAGTGACAATAAAAGATGCAAGACTAGTTAATTATGTTGTATTCCTTTGTTTGTTAAGACATTGTAACACTTTTAATTAATAAAACGAAACTTCAATTGCCATGGATTTGAAACATTAATTCCGTTACAACACTCCCCGACATTTCCGCCACGTTTTGTATGTTCTACGTGGTCGGGGTGTGACAGAAAAGATGGTATCAGAGCCAATGGTTATAGGGAATTAGGTTATTAGTAATGCTTTGACCTAGTCTATAACCTTCTTAGGACCCTAACGCGAGTTACTTGCGTTTAGTCATAAAACAATACCGTCACCTATCCTTAGGCGACTACCACAACAAGAACATAAATTTCAAAACCACTTTGAAAACTAATCATCTGTTCTAGGATGATTTATTACATGGTTTTGAACCCCTTTGAATTTTCAAAATCTCGTCAAGGTTTTGGGTTTTAAATAATGTGAACACGTGCAAACTGGAAGGGTGAATGCCTGTATTCTGGGATTTCTGTCTAGGCAAGCACTTCGTATACATCTCATCAGACGCGAGACTAGTTGTGCGTACCTGGGAATTCTTGGGATGAGTGTTCACTTATAGGCGAGCATGTCTTCGCGATACATTATTTTTTTACCTATTTACTTTGATTAATCACCGAGGTCGTTTGTTGCTTTGTAGTAACAAACAAATGACCACTATCCTTGCTTTCATCATATTTGTTTCATCTCATTCTTTTCATCTAATTCTCTCACTCGTTTCCTTTCATGTTTCCTCTTTTAGAATGCCTCCTCGACGCGAAAGCCAGATAGCGACTGCCGAACTGGCAGAAATCATCGCGCAGCAAATGGCTGCTGCCTTCCCAAATCTTTATGCTCAAATGATGCAAGCCATCAACAACAACAATGCTCCATGCAACTTCAAGAGTTTCAACTTGGCTAAACCGCTCAAGTTTAGTGGTTCTGAGGGAGCAACTGGGCTTCTTCAATGGTTCGAGAGCATTGAGAATACGTTCCGTCACGTTCAGTGTCCTGAAAATCGCAAGGTCGAGTTTTCTTCGAGTGTGTTTCAGAAGAGGGCTCTTACGTGGTGGAACGGGATTATGAGAGATCGGGGTGCTGAAGTTGCACTAGCACAGACTTGGGCCGAGCTTAGAGCTCTTATGATGAGGGAGTTTTGTCCTCGTCATGAACTGCGAGCTTTGGAGAGAGAATTTGATGATTTGAAGCAAGACAGTGGGGAACATCGAGCCTATACTGACCGTTTTGAAGAATTGAGCCTGTTGTGTCCTGCTATGGTTACTCCTGTGGATAAGGCGATCGAGAAATATACTGATGGTCTTCCTGACCTAGTTCAGGATATTGTAACTGGCAGCAACCCTACTACTGTCAGACAAGCCATTGAATTGTCTGCTACTCTAACTGAATCCCACATCAGAAAGAAAAAGCTTTTTCGGAAAGGCGACAAGAAACCAGAAGCTAATGTTCAGGAGGAAACCAAGGAAAGTAAAACCGAACCTTCTAAGAAACGTAAGGCTTCGCAGAATTTTGCGATTGCTGCTCAACCCAACCAAAACATCCGCCACCAACCAGCTCAGCCTCCTGCAAGGAAACCTTATGCCGGTACTGCACCGATATGCGACAAATGTAATGCACACCACTTAGCTCACCTACAGTGTCGTTTGTGTGCATCATGTGGGCGACTCGGTCACCTGGAAAATGCTTGTCGTTTTACCCCGAACCAAGCTGGTCCAAACCAACCTCAAGTAAATCCTGCTCAAGCTCGTCTTCCATGAGGTCCTTGCTTCAACTGTGGCGAGATGAGCCATATCCGAAGAAATTGCCCAAAGATTGCTAATGCTAATCCAGCGCAGGGATGAGCATCGGACCAACTAGAAGACAATGTTGTTTGGAAATAATCAAGCCTTATGTATTATTTTCTTTTGTTGTCAAGGTCCATGAAACAGTTGTTGTTGTTTATAAATAAATCTTTTTATTTTGCATTGCAATGTACAAATATGATGGCATGTATAAACAACGCATTCCCTACAATATCGACAATCAAGGAACCGTATTCCTTGAAGAACAGACTACCCCGTAATTTCTTTCATTTTATTATCTCTTGCGTTTTCCACGGAAATCCAAAGTAACCGTTTCTTCCAAGGAAACCGAAGTACAAGGCGCAAGTTACAACTCTGTACGAATACCCAAAGTACCATTATAAATTCTTAATAGGATACCTAAGGGTATTTCCGTATATTCAAAACTTATTGTACCTTAATTCGAATATTGCGTTTTCTTGAAAACGAAATCGAAATTTTTAGGAAGATCTTTCTATCTTCTTAGTTAGATTCTTATTAATGTTTAAAGTGCCGAATGAAATCCATGAAATGGATTCCTAGTGTGCTTTAAATGCATGTACATAATTAACAAAACAAAACTTACAAATTAAAGATCTAGATAAACAATTTTGTGGCTATGTGACTATGTGTTTATGCATCTTGTCTTTCCTTTTAAGCATTTTGTGTTTTTGTATACTCTGGATATTCGCTATCCAAATCCTCATAGAATCTTTCTTATCTTCATATGAAGGATTCGTAGTAGGATATTCAAAAAGGTACTATCTTAAATCCTTAATGGACTTCTACGTTGTAGTTAAATCCCTTGGATTATAAAGTACTATTCCAAAGTTTAAGGACAACATGTGTTGATAAAGTTAAATACATCCTACGTCGATGTAGTTAAATTTTCCCCATAGGTAGTTTAGTTAAAGAGATCCTACGTCGATCTAAGTTAAATAGATTGGTCCGACAATCTAGTTAAATACATCCTACGTCGATGTAGTTAAATTTTCCCCGTAGGTAGTTTAGTTAAAGAGATCCTACGTCGATCTAAGTTAAATAGATTGGTCTGACAATCTAGTTAAATACATCCTACGTCGATGTAGTTAAATTTTCCCCGTAGGTAGTTTAGTTAAAGAGATCCTACGTCGATCTAAGTTAAATAGATTGGTCCGACAATCTAGTTAAATACATCCTACGTCGATGTAGTTAAATTTTCCCCGTGGGTAGTTTAGTTAAAGAGATCCTACGTCGATCTAAGTTAAATAGATTGGTTCGACAATCTAGTTAGATATATCATGTGTTTATGTAGTTAAATAGGCCCTCGGGTGGTCTAAATCAAGAGATTGTTCGTTAATCTAATCCTTTGGTGACCTAGTTAAAGAGACTCTATTGCAGTCAAGTTAATTCACCACAGGATTATTCGTTTGATTTTTCCCCATACGCATTATGAAATGAACTGTGCGGACTGTGCAAGGAATTACGTAATTATGGAGGCCTACATAATTATGGAATTCAGTGCATAGGGACCACAGGAAGTTTTGTCATGTGTTAAGACCAACAGTGGCAAGAGTAATGATACGGGAGAAGTATTGGACTTCGACCAATGTCATTTATTCTCACACTCCCCAATTCTGATCTCAATCACACGCACAGTTTCCTATGATAAGTCTTCATAAGAAACGTTCTTCTGTCCGTAGTTCAAAACTCCATGTTTTGTTACTACAAGGACTTCACTTTGAGGGTTGAAATTGTCGCTAAGAATCCTAACATGGCCCAGAGTTTTACTTAAGGGTTTAATGGATCTATTAGAAGGCGAAACCGTCACAGCTGTCTTCACAAGTTTCCTTTAGAAATTAATTTCGGGACGAAATTTCCTAAAGTAGGGGAGACTGTGACACCTGTGTCACTGCGACCATCAAACAAATACCAAACCAATGAAATATTGTATCTCATACTTTGAACTTGTATAAATATGTGTAGCTTTTGCACATATCAACTCTTGTTCGATTTCAAGCTCTAAATCGCTTTCTGGAAGGTTATACGCGCACTAATGCGTAGATATAACCAGTTTAATGCAACGAACACTCTGGAATAGTGAAATAGGCTTAACATACCTTAAATAACCTTTACATAACTTAGATATAAGTTTTGGAAGGTTTGGTGTGGTGAAATCAAAGTTAAATCGCTTACAGGGACTAAAGTTGACAAACTGCGAAAGTATGCCAATTTGAACTGTAACAGACATTCCGGAGCATGACCATAAGTTAAACATACCATAAATACCCTTCACATAGCTTAGAAATAGGCTTTGAGGTGTTCGGTATGCTAAAATAAACTTTTGTGTCATTCAGGGACTAAAAGTGTCAAAAAGTGCACAAGTTTGCATTTTCGCGCATAACTTACGTTCTGAATACATCCGGACATCCAAAAATTTATGTAAGCACTAAAATATTTTATTTTAGTGTTCGGCATAAGAAAAATCCATTCGTTTCGTCATTTGGATCGTCTTTCGCGCTTGTGCGCATTCCGTCGTAATTAAGCGAACATCGCGTTCGTACGGCCAAACGAACCAACATCCGTCATATTTTTGAGCATGTTTCATGTCCACAATGTTTAGGCAACATTTTAGGGCCTTAAAGTTGGCTTTACGGGCCTTAGAAGTGTCGAAAATGGCTTAAACACGTGCAGGGACTGAAACTGCCATTTTGTAAACTTGTTTCTGATCTGTGCAGGCCAGGCGGCCCGCGTGAGATCCTTGTGTCCATTACGCGGCCCGCGTCTGACTCCCTGATCAGATAATATCGAACAGTCAGCATGTTCCAGCTGTTTTAACCACAACCACACACTCACCACTTGCCTAATCAGCTGATAAGGATTGTTTTTAGGCACCATAACTTTCCGACACTTGTACGGATACGATTAAGGCACGATATTCGACAAACGATCTTAACGGTTCGGGTATTCCTATAAATACCCAACCCACTTAACTTCAAAAATCACTAGAATCTGATCTAAGTGACTCTAAGTTGGAACCATTGTTTCATACCTGAGTTATTAAGATCTAGATTAGCATTCGGGGACCCTTCGTAAGTATTCTTTCGTTCTTTTCTTTCTTTTATTGCTTTTTGAGTCAGAAAGTCAAACTTTGTTTTACTTTCAGCGTTGACCAGCTTATGGTCAATGCGAAGTTCGTTTGAACTTCGCAACGTGAGTGTAATCACGTTGGTTATAGTCCCTTGGGACTATGCCTACTGATTACCACGTTGTTTAGGGTCGTAGGGTAAGCGATCTAATAAATCGCTTATACCTCGAACCCGACCCATTTGGTCGATCATTAGGATCCGACCAAATACATTAGGTGACCATAGTAGGTAGGGAATAACCTTCCGAGGTTATACCCTATGGTCACATCGTTTGAGTAGTTGTATGATAGGTAGTTTATATGCCTTAGGTAAATTACCAGAATACCCTTTTCATGTATAATTGGTAATTAAGCATATGTAACCTAAACCTTTGCCACATAACTGATTATGTAACATGTTTAGGCATATAACACTTGTCATAGGACTAGTTAAGCGGTCCGAACGCGTTTCACGCGAACGACGCGTTAAAGTAGCATAAGCTACCTAAACGGGTCGTAATGGGTCGTAAGCACTTAGATTAACGTTTCATTTAGTATGTAGGCTTTGTTAAACTATATGACACGAGTCTTTATACTCGTTTGGTTTACGAACCCTCATTCTATCAGATCTTCCGATTTAGGTCCGGTTTATTAACATAGTTACCTATAGTAGGTGCCGTTTGATATCCGCGATCTCTAGCATTGTTTGGTTGTTACTCAAGGACTACTAAGCAATCTCAAGTGAGTACATAGACCCCTCTTTTACTGTTTTCCAAACTGTTTTGGGGTGGAACACATGTGCCTACTTGTTACTTTCGTGCTTTCCTGTTTTTACATCATATATATGCTATGTTCGTTAGTACATTATAGTACATGATTTCATTACATTTCATGCTAGGTGTGCCCATTGTGTGCATTACTTAGTACATCGTTTTACATTACATTACATGCTACGTATGTCTATTGTTGTATACGTAGTACAGGTCACATGCTACGTATGTCTATTGTTGCATACTTAGTACAGGTCACATTCTACGTATGTCTATTGTTGTATACGTAGTACAGGTCACATGCTACGTATTTCTATTGTTGTATACGTAGTACAGGTCACATGCTATGTATGTCTATTGTTGCATACTTAGTACAGGTCACATACTACGTATGTCTATTGTCGCGTACTTAGTACATTTGTTATTCATCACAGGCTTACATTTTGGATACATATTACATGATTTACATTAGACATGAACATTTTACATCTTGATGATTTGGTTTGATTAAGTGATTAAGTAACGATGCGTGTGGAAAATGATACAAGCATGGTGGATACGCCGCTGGTACTTCCTATATATAAGTGTTTGTATGGTATTACATATCGTAGCGTTATTTGAATCATTTCAGTTTGATACATATAACATTTTATACAAATAACATACTTTTCACAATACATTGTTTTACAAGCCACTTATCTTATACAAACTCAGTTTACAATGGTTATTCATTTAACCATACATTACTCTCTTATTTATACATATCATCTGATCTTATCATTTTCAAATGATTTACAAAGCAAAGCAAACTACAAGGTTCATGACTAAACATTTTCTCAAACATAAGTCATGAAACCTATTTTCACAAAACCTATGTATCTCACAGGCATTTTTATGCCGACGTACCTATTTTCACATGTGTTTTTCAGGAGCTGTTGCATAAGATGATCAAGATACACATAGGCAGACTTGGGCTTTAGTGACAATAAAAGATGCAAGACTAGTTAATTATGTTGTATTCCTTTGTTTGTTAAGACATTGTAACACTTTTAATTAATAAAACGAAACTTCAATTGCCATGGATTTGAAACATTAATTCTGTTACAACACTCCCCGACATTTCCGCCACGTTTTGTATGTTCTACGTGGTCGGGGTGTGACACATCGCATAGCTTATGTTTTAGCAGTTGGAAGGCTTATTCCTGCTTATTACCCCAGTCATACTTCTTGTCTTTCTGCGTAAGGGTAGTCAGCGGTTGAGCTATCTTGGAGAAATTCTCGATAAATCGCCGGTAATAGCCCGCTAAGCCCAAAAATTGTCGAACTTCAGTTGGGGTTTTGGGGGCTTCCCAATTCTTTATTGCTTCTATCTTGAATGGGTCTACATGAATGCCCTTCTCGTTCACAACGTGACCAAGGAACTGTACTTCGCGAATCCAGAATTCGAACTTTGAGAACTTTGCATAAAGTTTCTCTTTCTTCAGTAGTTCCAAAATGGTTCTGAGGTGTTGCTCGTGCTCTTCTCTCGTTCGCGAGTAAATCAGGATATCATCAATAAATACAATCACGAATTTATCGAGATATGGTTTGCAAATGCGGTTCATCAGATCCATAAATACCGCTGGCGCGTTCATCAGTCCGAATGGCATCACAAGGAACTCGTAATGCCCATAACGTGTTCTGAATGAAGTCTTTGGTACGCTCTCCTCTTGGATCCTTAACTGATGGTATCCCGATCGAATGTCGATATTGGAATAGTAGCTCGATCCTTGCAACTGTTCAAATAAGTCATCAATCCTCGGTAGTGGGTACCGATTCTTGACAGTGAGCTTGTTTAACTCTCTATAGTTGATACACATCTGAAAATTCCATCCTTCTTCTTCACGAACAATACTTGAGCTCCCCAAGGCGAGAAGCGACCTTATGAATCCTTTATCCAACAACTCCTGGAGTTGTGTAGATAATTCTTGCATCTCGGATGGTGCAAGCCGATAGGGTGCCTTGGCTACAGGAGCGGCTCCTGGAACCAAGTCTATATGGAATTCGACTTGTCGTTGCGGAGGTAGTCCTGGTAGATCTTCGGGAACAACATCAGGGAATTCTTTCACCACAGGAATGTCTTCGAGTTTCGGTTCCTCAGCCTTCTTATCTAAAACGTGCGCCAGGAAACCAACACATCCTTTCCATAAGCACTTCTACGCCTTTATACAATTGATGATTTGTAGAGGCGGTTTCGTTTTTCTCCATGCACGATGAGAGTTTCATCATTCTCCAGAGGGATGCGAATGATTTTCTCGTGACAAACAACTTCAGCCTTGTTATTGGACAACCAGTCCATTCTGACCACTACATCGAAGCTACCCAATTGAATAGGTAAGAGGTCGATGCTAAATCTTTACTCGCCAAGTTCTAAGGTGCAACCCCTAATAACTTCGCCTGATTCAACAAGTTTACCATTGGCTAGTTCTATGGAATAAGGAATATCTAATCTACTAGATTCTATTCTAAGCATACGTCTAAATTCCACAAACATGAAGCTATAATCGGCACCAGTGTCAAATAGTATGGATGCAAAGTGATTGTTAACGAGAAACGTACCAGTGACCACATTAGGGTCCTCGTGTGCGTTCCTTGCTCCAATCACGAATGCTCGAGCCTGAGCATTGTTCTCCCTTGGGCAATCTTTCTTGAAATGGTCCTTGCTTCCACAACCAAAGCATCCTTGGTTCTGCCAAGCTCCATTACCATTCCGGTTACCGTTACCATTGCCATTTCCACCACTATTTCTATTACCAGCACCGTTACGGTTTCCATTCCCGTTCCTATTACCACTTCCATTTCCTTTTCCCCAACAGTTCTCGGTATGGTGACCCAGTTTTCCACACTTGTAGCATTTTGGAATGCGACAAACTCCTTCGTGATGACGCTTGCACTGGTTGCAAATGGGCAGAGTGCCCTGGTATCCTCTGGCAGGGGCGTCATTCATGGCTGCAAGAGTTTTCACCTCCTGAGGCGGGTTGGGGTCACGCTTCTTATTGTTGGAACCCTTGTTGTTACGTGTCGCTTGATTCAGGCTCGAATGCTTCCTTTTCTTGTCACCAGACGACTCAGCACGCGTCTCGGTCTTTTCATTTGGGTTCAGTGATAACTTCTTCATACGAACAGCATCTTCAGTAAGGCTGACAGCCAGAGTTATAGCCTGAGTGATTGTTTCAGGTTTAGCCGAAGTTACCATGCTGCGAAACTCTGGGGCCAATCCCCAGAAGTAGCGCTCAACGCGCTTAAATTCGGGAGTCACCATATAGGGGATCACTCTTGACAAATCATGGAACCTTCGGGTATAACCAGTAATGTCCGCACCTTCCATGGTCAAGTGCCAGAACTCAGTCTCCAACCTTTGGAGTTCAACACGAGAGCAATACTTTTCCCTCATTTTCTCCTTCAACTCCTCCCAAGTCATACCATACGCTGCATCATCTCCCAAGGTTTGGACTTACAAATTCCACCAAATCAAAGCCACATCAACGAATAACCCAGTAACAAAAGTGACTTGCTGGTCCGCGGTACACTTGCTCATACGGATAGTGGAATCAGTCTTTTCCGTCCAGCGTACAAAAGCCACTGCACCTCCAGTGCCGTCATAGTTCAGTGGCTTGCAGTCGAGAAACTGCTTGAAAGTGCAGAATTGAGCTGTGTTTCCTCCAGTTGAATCTCCATGTCCATTGCGTCTAGTATTGTTTGGCCCTCCACTGTGTTCAGTGCGGTTCGCCTCGTATTGGGCGATAGCTGCGGAGATCCTTTCTTCTAGTAGGGAGTTCAGTTCTTCAGCAGTCCTCGCCAGAAGAGGAGGAGGGGGTTGATCAGAATCATGATTGTTCACAGCTCTCCTAGGTGCCATGTTGTGTCAGAACACAGTGCAACAGGGTTAGACATTTGTTTGATATCGTCATACGAGACAATAGTAGCATATATACACAGGCATATACCCACATAAGTGACATCAAACAATCCGCCAACATATAAATCAATTCATACAGCAGCAAGCATGCATAAATAGATAAATACTGATGTGTCATAAGATATTCACCGAGTCTTTATACATATCAGGGCAACTTGTTACATCATTGTTTGAGAAGTAAAAAAAATGCATAAGGGTTACATCTCCCCAAAGTACAAGTTTAATATATGTAGAGGACAAAATATTTTTCTTCACATTGGCGGTTCTTGTCTTTATACCCTAAATTATTACTCCAATAGAGTATTTAATAGGTTGGGGGAGGGGTGGGGGTGTTCACGTTTGACCTTTTCTTGCACTGAAGGAATCTCGTTTGATACGTGACAAGACTTGCTGTGGTTTCTGTGCACTGAATTCCATAATTATGTTATGTAATTCTTTGCACAGTCCGCACAGTTCGTTTCATCATCGGGTCACTTCCTTCAGATAGGCCACTGCTTTCAGGCGAAGACACGTGTACCTGTGATATTCTATTTCTAGTATATGTATATATTAATTATTACACATAGTTGCAAGTAATTCTTAGTCAAAGACAAGTGCTACTCCAGTGCACCCTAAGTCTCGTAGTGTCCTTACTTGACTCTTTGAAAATAGTTTCAGGTAGTGGATGTCGCGGAACGTTTTATGCAATGAAAACTTTTGAAAAATTGTTTTCATGAAAGGATCCTAAAGATTGTAGTCTAGACTCGAGAAGGAATCCTGGTTCACTACAATCGCAGCTCTGATACCAATCTGTCACACCCCTTTCTAAGGCAGAAGCACGAGGTGTGATCTTGAAAGGTTCTCATTGCATACGAAAGGTAAACTTACTACATACTCGTAAAATAACTCCAAATGTCATTATCATTGCATAATTAAAACATAACATAGGTTAAGTGTTTACATCACAAGACAGCATATTGTCTGAAAAGTTTTACACCTTATTTTAAAGACAAACATGAAGGCTTGGATTCTTATATCCCACACAAGATGGAATATAGAAACCAAATCCCACAAAAACAGGCATCGGAGTCTTGACACGACATGACTAAAACAAAAGCGACATCTTGGAGCAAGGGTAAGACCGCGCGCACATCCACTTTAGTTACCTGAAATACATGTGAGTTTTGGAAAATCGTCAACATAATGTTGGTGTGAATTCATGCAGTTTTTGTATAAACATTTAAGCATTCGTTGTAGAAAACATGGTTTGTAATTGTACTAAAATATGTACTTCTGTAAATGTAAGGAAATCGAGATCGATAATGGTTTGCAAGGCCATTAACATGTGACACGACATAAGAAGCATCCAAACCATAGGCATTTTTAGTTGTCGAATCCACGACTGTCGATTCACGACTAGAGACACAAAAGCACTACTTGGTAAAAGAGTGGCCAAGAGTGTGGTAGCCAGAAACCCATTAGATCTAACCTTTTGTTCCGCGGTCTTGGTATGTAACTGATTAATGGTGCTTATGGCACCCTATTCGTGACATGATCTAAAGTATAATTCCTTAGTTTTTGTATTCCACATACCATAACACATGTATTTTCCCCAAGTTTAGAAAACAAGTAAAAGTTTAAAGTGGGGACATGAACTCACAACTATGCGTATCTTGCGACGTAAACTTCATCGGTTGATTTTATAGTGTCGTGACCTATACGTGTTCTATTAACGTTAGTCACTAGACTTGTATCGCACAAGTACAAGTCACCATCTTTTATGTATGTGTTCTTTATTGTTAAAAATAATTTATATTTTTAACTATGTATCTTACTTATATTATTTTCACAAAAGTAAATATAAGTATTTTGTATTTTTCACCAAAAGTCAAGACTTTGATTCTTATTACTTTCCGGATTATATTTATTAAAAATAATACATTTTTAAGACTTTGTACGAAATATATATATTTTGTCATGCTATGAAATATATATGTGTTTATTCTTGTTATCATCTCGAGTTATATATTTTCGTCCAAAAATATATTTTAAGTTCATAACTTGTCCAAGTTAAATAATATATTAAGAAATATATTTTCTTGTATTTGTCCATGCATGTTGTATGTGTATTTTTGTATTTTTACTCCTTAGGAGTATTTAGTGTATTTTCAAGTCCTAATACACTATTACATATAATACATATTACGTACACTTAGCACAAAATTTGGTGACCAATAAATATATATATTTTCCTCAAAAATATACATACTTAATATCAATTTTTATCTTGAAGAAATCATCATTTCTTAACTTGAAATTTACACAAAAATTAGGGAAACCTTGGTAAATATTTTTAGGTGAATTTTTAGGGAATAAGTTTCACCAAAACTTATACTTTTCTAAGTGTCAAAATTTTATAGAAATTTTGACATAGTTTCCCCTAAAAATGGAGGTTTCCCATGTTTTCAAAACATGTGTTTATTTTTTTTTCAATCATCAAAACAATTTTCAACAACAATCATCAACAACATATACTAATTTCTTTATATGAAACATCATGGTGAACTTGATTTTTGTTAAACATGTGTAGTCTTTTAGATCTATACTTTACATAAGGTGATCTTTTCTAAAATAAGTGTTCTTGTAAAAATCTTAACCAACTTTTTATAAGACTTTATTTCACTAACCAACTCATCCATGAGTTTAATGGTTTCAAAGTTTGTAAATCATGTTTCCAAAACCACTTTTATGTTTATTAGGAAGATTATTGTTTTTAATCTCATGTTTACCCATGGATCTTTCAAAACAAGCTTTATGTTATATTTTTAACAAACTTTCCATGAGTTTTAGTTTCAAAAATTAGTTCTACACATACTTTACCACTTCAAAACTTACAAGTTTATGCACAAAATTCATATTTCTAGTTCACATTATGCTTCATATGTTCACCATCAAGTTTAACCATGGATCCTTCAAGATCCATGTTTAAACTTGGTAGATCCTAGCATTAACATACTTGATCTAATCATAAACACAAGATACCACATCAACAACTTCATTACATACACTAAAATTTCATGTATTCACTTATTTTCTTCATGAATATGTTAGATCTTCTTATTTTTAGCATTAAAGGTTAAGTTGTTTAGAAGGTGAATCTTGTACATAACATAAACATGACTTAAATTAGTGATCAAGAAGCTTACTAATAGCTCTAATGGCTAGGGATGAAACTCAAGAAGATGAAGATGATGAATGTGATGGATAAAAGCAAATGAAAGAGGTCCTTCAATCTCCAATGCCACCGAACCTCCCTATCTTGCTTCTAACACCTTGTGATGTCTTGAGAATGGATGATTGTGAGATGAAGATGATGGTGGTGTGGGTGGTGGCTCAAGGCCATGAGTGGGGGGAGAGGAGGGAGAGAGTAAGTGTGTGTTTGAGTGGGTGCAAGTTATTAGTTCTAATCCACCATTTACTTCTTATAACCATCCTAACTTATTAACCCTTGTGTAATGTGTATCCCAAGTACAAACAAGATCTCTTAACATATCTAAATAGATCAAGGGAAATCTTGATTGTGGGGCCACCTTGTGACCGTCCACACAAAGGGGGGTGGGTCTTGGTTGTGTTTCAATTACTAGTTACATAAACAAGTTAAGTTTCAAGTGTCTTGATTAGGGATTTAATGTGTTAATATGTTATAAGATGTGTTATGATGTTCGGGGATCATAACTAGCTTGGAAACATTAAAACAATGCTTCTAGTATAGTTTTGGTGTTTCAGGTTGTGTCCGGTTGTTCGGTTAGATACCGGTTCGTTAAAGTGCTAAACTATCCCGTTTAGTGTTCTTTATGTACCCTTTTGTGACAGTTTCAATTCTCGACACTTTGTAAGTTATTTTGGACAATAAAACATAAATTCTGCATGATATTTTGTGGTTAAAAAGCTGATTATAGTTGAATTATGGCTGATTTGTGCAAAATTCTGCATTTAAAGTTCGTTTCGGGTGCTTTTTAGTGCATAGTTTAGCTTCCGGAAAGTTTATATGTTAACCCTTGTATCCATACTTGGGTTTTAATTTATTTTAGATGTTGGACCTACTCCTAGGCCCTAATTCCATTATCTGACTGCTTTCTGCAGTGTTGCTGACACTGTGTGTCTTACCGGTGAGTTTACTAGTCTTTCTGACGCAACGCTAACTGTAATGCATAAAGCAATATTTGAAGTGTAAAACGTGCATGAATTCACATGTATAGCATGAAATCAGACAATGTTGACATTTAAGCACATAATTGCAGATATTAAATAAAAATAAAACTGTACGAAAATTACCAGTTTTGTACCAGTTGTCACATAAAGCACCTCACTTTGGTCTTGTCGAAACCAACAGTCCTCCCTACAAACTTCCTTCCTGTTCTGTTCATGAACCTCTTGACTCTTTTGGAAATCATGGCCATCTGCCATTGTAAATCCATCTCTTCTAGATCATCAGGGTCAATCTGATCATAATCTTCATCTATAGTAGCAGGATCATATATCTTCCCCTGAATGTAGTTTTCATATGAAGCAACAAATGAAGCAAGTAGAGCAAGATGTTCTTCAGCAGACTTCACACTCATAGGAATTGACTTTGTACTACTATTCTTCTTAGAAGCTGATGTTCTCTTGGCTCCTGTTGATCCTCCTGAGGCAGCTACAAAACAAACATCACCATCCTCATTCACTGTGACCTGCTCATTCTCACACGATAGAAACGCAGTAGCAGAGTCGCTAGAAGCGTTGTGAGATGAAGAAGATGTAAGCCCATTGTAAATCACTGGATCTTGAACCTGATCATATCCACTGTCTTTCTTCTTCATACTGAGCTCATAAGCTCTCAGCTTGCCAACTACTTCTTCCAGCTCCTTTGTCTCATAATCTGCTTCTCCCTTGATCATGAGAGTGTAGATATCCCATTTAGTAGGTAAGGCATCGAGCAGCTTGTCATTCTTCTCTATGTCAGAATAGCAATCTATCTCATAATTTTCCATTTCCGACATCAGATGGTAGTATCTAGTGATGATGTCCTCAAGTGACTCATGTTTCATGTACTTGAAAACAGCGAACTGCTTCTTCAGTAGATCAATCTTGTTCTTCTTAACATCTGCATTTCCCTGATATCGCTTTTCTAATGCATCCCACATATCCTTTGAATTAGTGTACTTCTTGAAGGTATGCTTGATGCTATCAGGTAAGGACATTTTTATTGCAGCCAAGGCTCTCTTTTCAGTCTCATACATCTTTTTATCAGCCTCTTGCATGTTCACATAGGTTGTTCTACGTGGTCTACCCTCAAAGTCGTGTGTTGGGTTTGTATACCCATCTTCAATACATATCCACATGCGTGTGTCCTGATATTCAATGAAGGATTGAAAACGATCCTTCCATGTCAAATAATTTTCCACCTTCATCATCTTAGGCGGTTTGTTGGTAGTGCCAACCTCATGCTCCATTTTCAAAAGCTCATTCAAAGTAGACATGTTTGACATTTTAAACGTTGCAGACTGATAAAACCGTACAAAATATCTCCGAAAACAGTGGTTACCAAATTACACCATTAGAATCGTCTCGAAAAGACGGTTTTGTCAGATGAGCTATGGAACGTTTTTTATTTGCAAAACAATGAAATTTTATGACGCTTGCCTAGAAAAATTCCACCCATTTAATTATGCTACTAATTTCGCTAGCCAGTTCAAGGAGGTCAATTTCGCTAGTCAGTTTAAGGTAATTTCGTTGGTCTAGTTCGCTGAAAGGTCAATTTCGCTGGTTAAATTCGCTGCTTAATTTCGCTATTACGACGACCAGTAAAGTCGCCGAATACCGTGATAGTTTCGCTGAGGAAAATTATACGTTTACCAAAGTCGCCTTTGGATTTAACTTCGCCGATAAATTCATAGATCAGTTAATTATGCTAGTCCAGTATGCGAATTTGTTAAATTTGCCAGCCAGTAAATACGGAAATTCAATCTTTTCAAGATTTTTGATGATTTTCCGGATTCTTTATACAGTTTCCTGCAAAATCGAACCACCAAATCAGCAAACTTTTGACACAAATTGGTGAACTTAATGTAGATAACCAAGAACAGTCTTCGAATTCCAGCCAAATACTCTTCAAAAGCCAACCGAAATCGTCCCGAAAACCTGCAAATTAGCAAAACTAGAAACACAGTAAGATCAAAACAGCCAATTCAGATTAAGAAAAATTTTGAAAATTATGTCAAACCAAGAAAAATTTCGAAACCCTAATTTTTCAGGTTTCAAAATTTTCGAAAAATCTTCCTGTTTCTACCAAGCACAATTCTGAACCGAGCCTTCAAGAGTCTAATGCTATGATACCAATTGAAGGTCTCTATCCCGTGGATCGTCACAGAATTGTCAATCCAATCAAGAGTGCGGAATCCTCTTGATCAGAATATCACATAATTGAGTAGAAACAGAAATTACTTATCAACCGGGTTTCTATTGATTATCAAACATAAGTATTACAATCAATCAAACCCTAATTCGTCTAAGCTCTAAGCCTTCACGAAATTCTTCTCTAACAAATACTGTTTTCTGGCTGATTAACCTAAACCCTAATGCAAAGCCTTGTTTATATAACACAAGGTTGCAACATTAGGTTAGGGTTTACTACATGGGCTAGGCCCAATTCGTCCCCCATCACCCAATGTGGGTTTTGTTTAGCCCAAACTCAGTTATTTCACTAATACAAAGCTAAACCCGCTAACTGTTTATCGTTTTACTAATTACAAGATATCCAAAGACCAAATCTAAGTTGTTGTCACAAATATGCACCAACAAACTCCCCCTTCACATTTTCCGTATTTATTTGTAAACTCTAAGTCAATGACATTTTCTACTTTTTCAACTTTTTTTTACTGAATTTTTAAAAATTTATCTTTTTTGTATTTTTCAATACTCTGACTCAAAAGACTCTATGTACAGACTCAAACGGCAGTTTCCCATCCCCACACTTAAACTTTACGTTGCCCTCGATGTGAATGGTAAACTATCTAAAATAAAGAAGAAACAAAAAAAAAATAAATAACAATAACATGGAACAAACTCGGCTGGTAGCAAAAATCTCCAAGTTCCAATCCAAGCAAGCACGGCTATATAGCATTCCATTCGCAGCCGTCTGACAAACTGGTACACTCAGGTTGCCTCTACATAATGATAAACAGCTCCGCATCCCCGCTCGAATGGAGATTGAGTACGGACGGATCAGTCAAACCCGCACAAGAAAAAACAAACAAACCCCGAGCATAACATCGACTCAAAAAAAATTAGAAAAAATATAATAATTAAATTGACTCATAATACAAACTCTACAACTCGGTCATATCCAAATCCTCAATCAGGAGGCTTCTCTTTTATCCAACCCCTATCCAACCCGTTTAGTTTTAATTGTTCATCATTGTTTATTAAGAAATTAATGATGAAACTGGAAAATATTTTTAAGCGTTCAACTGGGTTAGACCACCAAACTTTAAATTTACCTGGAACAAATCTGATACGATGCATGTAACGAGGAAGATGGTTGTCTCTGCACTTTAATTTCTAACTTTGCTTCTTTTTATACCATCTTATGACCCTCACAATGTGTTGATCCAAGAAATTTCTTTGTTCCTTTTCCCGTGTTCTTGTTGGTGTAGGGGGGGGGGGATCCAACTACTAACTTCTCTACGGGGCAACTATAAAACTTCTCAGCTACTTTCTCTTCTTTTACGTTCGGTGTATATCTAATCTCCATTGCCGACGTCGCTACAAGTAATGTCTCTAGATAGGCGAGATCACCAACCGGGCTAAATTCTTCATCGTCAAGATTTGGCAAACCTACCAACTCATCACCAAAATCCTCCTCCGAAGATGGTACATGCTCCTTCTCATCCACCATCTTGTCCAGTGGCTCACCCACGGGTTCCCCCTCATCATCATTCCAGAAGTGATCATCAATGGGTTCAGTATCGTAATACGTTGGTGTGGAATACCAACTAGGTGTCACGTCCTGTTGAACCGAAGGTGGGACTGAATCGTCCGTTGTCATCTCCAATTCTACATCTGACAACTCTGGATCACCGGGAAGCTCTTCTTTCACATGTTCTTCCTCAACTTCTTCTTCTTTCACTCCCATATAGCTCTCAAAGTCAATATGATCAGCATAGTAATCATCCCATGTAGAGCGTATTGTACTTTGATTTTTCTTCTGATTCACGTAAATCGAACAATCTTCGTACCGGTGCAGTCCACCATAGTCCTGACACCTTGGATATACGTGCTTATTCATGCCTTCCCTCAACAACTGACCTAATGTCTCGAACACTCGCTCAAGAATGGCGAGCATTTTGGGAAACCTCGGATCCCCTTGGTCCTGTGCTGTTGTCGTCAACTGAGCAAAAAACTTGACATGATTCCACGAATGCCCAAACATATGGAGGGTACTCGTTATGATAACCTTCCATGAAGAGAGTAGCAAAAGCAACACAAAGTAGAGAAAGGAAAGAAAAAAACGAACTAATAAAAAATATTTGCAAAATTAATGACTCGGCACACTACTACTAGACACAAACTCTAGGACTCAAACCCTTAGACTCAAATTACAAATAGGACCAATTAAACAAATAAGATCAGTCAGAGCTAATAACTCAATCGCCTAAGTGTCCCCGGCAACGGCCCCAAATAATATGACACTCTAAGACTAAAGACAGGTTGAATCTCCTCCCAATCTCATCAAGTTCTCCTATGGTCTAAAGGTCAAATAAAGCTCACTAGTATGGGTTGGATCACCTCCAGGCCTCTCCAACAATACTAAAGTACCCAAAAACTAGATCTCCTCCCGGTCTCATGAATCACAATACACCCTAAAATGTACGGGGTAACCTAAAAAATCTTGACAAGACCTAGGGAAACAAATAATACTAGGGAACTTAGATAGATCTCCTCCCGGTCTCACTGCACCTAAATATCTAGCACCAAAGACAATCCTAACTATCTATCTCTTTTCGGTCTCAAGAATAGGTAGAACACTAAACTCCTCTAAATTATCAAACAATGTTCCTATGGAATACGTGCACTATAAAGCATAAACTAGTTACAAACACAAAGTAGGTAACCTAACATGCATCTATACATGAAAGACATTCACAAAGATGCATGAGGAACAATTATAAGATAGTAAATTAGAGTAAAGTATGCACACACATCAAGGCAAAATAATTACGTCTCTTAGTTTAATGTTAAACCACCAAGTATATTACCAAAACTGAGATATTACCGATTATCAACAAATATTCATCTCAAACCGGGGTAGAATAAACGAACTACCAATAATCATAGTCAAAACCAAGAAATAAGTTTGAATCAGTTAATATGTCATGATTATAAATTCTAATAACACAAAGAAAATTAAACCGTTTGTAAAACCGAACTCGTATCTTGAATCTGAGATTTGAACTCGAACCAATCCTTTTCTTCTCCTTGAAATCGCCTGCTATGTACAGCAACCTTCGTCTCCAAAACCTTCTGTCGTCTCCTCAAAACTTGCGTAGTGTTTTTTTACTTGCCGCCGTATATAAACAATAATGCCACATCCACCCTCTGCGCCCTACTTTTCTCTTTTTTCTTCTAATTGCCGTCAATCTCCACATGGGCTTATGTCCATAATATTACTTCCTTCTTTTCTTTTTAATAATTGCCGTCCAAAATAAAGCCCATCTTTTATATTCTTTCTTTTTCTTCTTGTTGACCAAGGAACCCACAAAGACCTTTCTTTTATGTGTTCAACTTCTAAACCCTAATTTAGAATTCACAATTCACGTGCATTCTTATTTTATCATGACCTTGAATTAATTTCAAGTTTCACACAATATGCACTTTAGCCCTTTGAATTCTCTGACTATTTTCTAAGAACTTTTCTTTAATTGCAATTTAGCCCTTCGTCTTTCAGCTTCATTTAATATTTCCCGATTCTTCGTTTATTGATCCGTTTAAACTCATATTTTATCCTTTTTGGTACCAGGACCTGTAATAATAATGAATAATAAAATATATGTCTAAATATTATAAAAATGACTCTAAACTATTAAAATAATATACAAACTACACAAGGAAAATAAGTTGCGTTTTCACACATCAACAGTATATAAACAGTAAAGAGGGGTTCTCATAACACTTCCTAAAACACATTTATTCAAAGGCATGTTTCATACTAAAACATTTCATTATCCTTTTTAAAGACGTGTTCTTCCCCCAAAACAATATATAAAACAGTAACAAAGAGGTTCTCGTAACACTCACCTTTGGGTGCGTTTATTTTATCGTAATCCCTCAAATTGAATCTACATATCCTAATTTAAATAGTAATGATTTAATAACCAATTATTCTACAAAACAACTAAGATTCTCCAATACTTAGAATTTTCACATAACTTTGAGAATTTTTTCAAAAGTCTTTGTTTTGATTATGTTAGCATATTATATATATCTGTTCATCCGTATATATACATATATATATATATATATATATATATATATATATATATATATATATATATATATATATATATATAGGGAGGAGATCATGCGAGAACCACCCTTATTGCGAGAACCGCGAGAACCAATGTGAACACAACCTAAAATAGCTAAAAAACCTAAAAAAAACCTAACCCCCACCCCCCCCCCCCTAAAAAAAAAAAAAACCTAACCCCCCCCCCCCCCCCCAAGCTAAATGCTAAAAACTCAAACCCCCAAAAAACCTAAAAAAAACCTAATCCCCCCACCCCCCAAACCTAAACCCCCCTCCCCCACCCCCCAAAAACCTAAACCCCCCCCCCCCCCCCCAAGCTAAAATGCTAAAAACTAAACCCCCAAAAAACCTAAAAAAATCTAAAAAAAATCAAAAAAAAAATCTAAAAACTTTTTTTTTTAATATTTTTTATGCTCAAATCGCTACTTTTAGTGGCCGAAAAAAAACATTTTTTTGGCTTTGAAAAGTAGCGATTTTTATATAAAAAGTATTTAAAAAAAATTTGTGATTTTTAGCTATTTTTAGGCATTTTTGGTTGTGTTCACATTGGTTCTCGCGGTTCTCGCAATAAGAGGTGGTTCTCGCATGATCTTCTCCCTATATATATACATATATATATATATACATATATATATATATATATTTATATTAAGATTTTCCGTGATTTGAACGATTTTATTGGTGACCCCTATTATGTTATATCCGTTATCGCACCCGTTTATATGCAATATATCTACGATTTGCGCTTCGTAATATATTTTTGCATAAACGTGAACATATTATCATACATCGTTATACACGTATTTCATCATTTCACGCATTTTAACATTCTCAAACACTTAAACACCAAATAACTCATCAAGTTAACCTAGGCATTATCTTCATGCTCAACACAATTTTACACACAAAACGTGACTTTTGACCAAGTTTACCGTTCTCATCGCATAAACATAGTATTAAATCATATCATCATGTATTCACTTAACATGTCACATTATTCATACTCATATTCACATATCACTTTGTCAAACATAAAGTTCACCCATGAATAATCCATTTTCGCGTACGTCAAAATATGCGAATTTTAACGTTTTCGGGCGTCGGAAGTCACGTGTGACTAACCAAACACCAGAGATACTTAATATAAGTTAAATAACTTATATTTATTATAAAAATATCAGTTTATAATCTGATTTAAAACAATTTTGCAAAAATCACTTTAAAAGTCAAATTATTATCATTTTTAACGCATAGTCTTGTACCGAACTTTACCGTAACCTTCCCAAATCGTCACGACTTGATATTTTAACATAACACATGTTATTTACTGATTAAAATGGTGGTTATACTCATGATAGTGCATGTATCATGTAAGACACATAAATCATGCAATTTCACCCATTTTACTACTTTTTAAGCTATATGTACAACATGCAAAGCTAATAACTCAATGTTATAACTTTTACACTATCAACACACATCATATAACATCATTTTTGCAAACTTATATTCTGATTTTTATGTATTTTATCATACCATAACAATTTCATCATCTCATAATCACTAAATCATCATGCATGCTTATGTACAAACATCGAAGGCATATTTATCATACCCTCATATATGAGCCTTAAATACTCCCAACATTCATTTAATCCATGTAATCCAAGACTTCATCATCAAATCATCATCTAATCATCTTGACTTAAATGTGTCAACATTCTTCCATTTATGAGCTAACTAACAAAATAACCCACGTGTTCATATATATATACATACGACACATATATACACACACAGAAACTTCCAAGAATTCACTTTTCTTATATTCACTTCAAATCATAAGACTTTTATATGACACCTTTCATAAAAACCCTTTTGATTAAACATGCATAACTTTCCAAGAATCTTATCAGTCATAAATCAACTAGAAATCAAAACACAAACATTATCACACATACATATACATCTTCGGCCATACATACATACATACATACATACATACATACATACATACATACATACATACATACATACATACATACATACATACATACATACATACATACATACATACATACATACGTACTACTTCCATTTTTATTTTTTTTTAAACTCATTTGTTATTAGTTTTAAGTTTGTGAGTAATTCCAAGATCAAGAGAAACTTTCCACTATCATCATCATCATCACCAAAGATCAAGAATATGATATAAAAAATAAGTTTATACCTTCAAGATTTTGGTGGGGTTTTGACAAATTTTGATGATATGGAGCTTGCACCTTCAAGGAAAATGTTTGAAATTTGAAAAGAAGTGGGTGTAAGTGTGTGTTCGCCTGAGAGGTGGTAAGGGAAGGAAGAAATGAAAAGTTTTGATTCTTGGGAACTTGTTTATGTTGAGTGTAAGAAAGTTGTAATCATTAAGTTCTTATAATTTCAAAATTTGGCAACATAAAGGAATTGGTGGGCACATAAGGTGCTGCCACCTTGCTCCCACGCACACATATTCTCTCTGTAAAATCTATACATACACATATTCATGCAAAAACATGTGTTTAACTGAATACCGGGTATTTTCTTTTCGCATTTTAATTGAGTTTTAAGGCATTTATAATTATTTTTATTGTTCTATAAAAATTAACTCGCCATAATATTGCTGAAAAATATTTTGTTCGCCTAGACTGGTTACGTTGTCTGTATTTTGCAGTATACGCGCAGTATTGCGCAGTACGCGCTTAAATTCGGAAAATAAGGATTTTAAGCATTTTAATTAGTTTTTCTTCACGAATATGATTAAAATAGGAATTTAATCATAACGGAATATTTTGGGATTTTAACATTATCATGGCAGTCACTGACGTTCATTTTGCATTTTGTTCATTACGCGATAAGCATTTATCTTATTATTGCCAACAAAATTTGATAACTAAATTTTCTATGACGATTTGGTAGTCATTCAAGGAGAAGAATATAACATTGTTGGTCCCCTATTCGTATGGATCTTCAACAGAATTGTCTTTCCAATCAAGAGTGCGGAATCCTCTTGATCAGAATATCCCAGAAACAAGTAGAAAAACAGAAACAACAATTCACTTTCAAACTGATCTTTATTGATTATCAATCTTAACGAATTACAATCAATCAAGACCACAAATTCGTCCAAACCCTAGAGCCTTCACGAATTCTCTCACACAAACTGTTTTGGCTGATTAACCTAAACCCTAAAGCCTAACCTTGTTTATATAACACAAGGTTACTACTTGGGCCAAGGTTAAACATCATGGACTGCGAATTGGACAGGCCCAATTCGCCTCCATCACCCTAATTGGGTTTTGTTTAGCCCAAACTCTATTAACTCACTAATACAAAGCTAAACCCGCTAACTGTTTATCGTTTAACTAATTACAAGATATCCAAAGACCAAATCTAAGCTGTTGTCACAAACATGCACCAACAAACTCCCCCTTGACAATAGCTTCATAAAATAACTTTGTCTTCAGTCTTCTTGCAATCTTCATGTATTCGTGCTCTGTCTTTGGTCTTTGGATAGCCTCAGCTTCAACAGCTTCTGTCAGCAACAGACTCCCCCTAAGCTGATGCATCCAATCACCAAATTTTCAAAAACTTTACCGTTTGAGTAAACTCCAGTTCAGCATTTGAATAGCAATCTTCAAACTCTTCATCTTGTCTGCAATTTAGAAAGGAGGTTCTACCATGCATCCAATCAAACTCTCATCTCTTCACAGCAACTCATCACTTTAACTTCTCAGCAACACACTGCTTCAATCTGTATACTATAAAACAAACATCTCGAGAAACCATAAGAATTTTTCAACACAGTTAAATAAATTATTATTTTTCAAGAGATAGTTAAACTGTATCACAGATTAAGCATTTTCAATTTATCACCAACACGCAAAACTTTTTAATCACACACTATAACCCGCATGATTTAAAATTTTGAACTCACTTTCCAACACCGTCTCCCCCTATCAGTAACAATTCCTCCAAGAATAACAGTTTTCCGTACGTTAAGAATTTTAACAGAAAAAGACACTATTTTTGTATTTTTATATTTTCTGAAAGCAAGTAAATAACAAAAACAATAAACACTCTATTTTTGTGAGAATCACTGGTAAGAAGATCATATCAACAAAATCAAACTGTTTCACACTATTAGATAATTCTTTATTAATCTTTCGTGAAAAGCAGTCCAAGATGATTACCAGTATGTTTGTCCACTTAAACAAAAGGCATGAACATTTCAAGTACCATTACCGTATGATACGTTAAGGTAATTTTAATACTGATATATTAGTGTGTCCCACTTCAGGATATACCCCCACGATCAAGGCATGCACAAAGATTCATCGTAGTAGGTGAGTATAATGATGTCATCCTTTAAGATATCCTGACAATGTCTAGGTCTGCATATAATCTGTTTTATCATGTTTTAATTGCTTAACAATGAACACCCAAACAAATACTAATCAAATCCTGGAAATATAAACAACACACTCTATCATGCAAGTATCTTCCCTACAACATATTTCACAAGTCCAATCCAGATTTCTGAAATCTTAACTGGGAATAGGTTGAGAAGAGAACATAATAGATCTTTAGGAGAGATGGTATAATATACAGATCAAATGAGTTTTTCTCAGTTTGATATAGGTTTATTGGGTTTCATTTGGGCACTAGAGGGCCTCTTTCGGGTGTATTAGATCTATAGCGCGACAACGTACAGCTAGGTCAGCATGTATCTGGATGCAGCAGAAGCTGTCGTTGCCTAGAACCTCCAGGTCAGCATATATCTGGATGCAGCAAAGGAGGTACACAACTTTTTTCAGAGAAGATTTCAGAATCAGATCAACATTGTGTGTATCGGGACAACATACATACATTCAAATAGAAATGAGCTAATTCCAAGTGACTTTCTTTCCTGGGGTCATGTACAATTTTAGTTCTGAACAGAAAGACAGTCAGGATATCCCCAGATGAAATAACAGTATAAAGACCCAAAAATTCAGATTTTGGCAATCTATCAATGCAAGATTTAAGGTCATTAAACCATACACCACTGATGTGTTCCCCACTCATACACAGTTTGTTTAGGTTTATATCACATTGGTAAGTTGATTATTTCATGCTTTTTGCCTACTGGTACATCATATAATGAAGCTGCTATCACACTTAAGCAATTTAATTCAGTTTGAGTGTGACCGTCTAACTCGCTGATGTACTATCATTTCTTCTTTTTCATACAGTGATAACTCATTTTTGATTTTTCATTTTTTTATGTTTTTGATTTTTCAAATTTTTTTATTTTTTATTTTTAAGAAAAGCAATAAACTATTTACAAAAAATTCTTATGAAAAACCAGTTATTCAGGATTCCTCGTCCCGTTGAGTTCGACTAAATGGTCAAAGCGAGCCCTGTCAAAAGCTTTAGTATAAAGATCTGCCAGGTTATCTAGTGTATCAACTCAGCACTTTGAACTTCAGTTTAAATCAATCTATATAAATATATCAACAATCTCACATCCCCCTTCATATGCCTAGAGCAGCCACTATCAACATAAGTTGATAATCCTCCTTAGCAACTCCTGCACACACCAACTAAGAAATTAGTTAGATTGGGGGACCCAAGCCTTAATGGTCTTGGGTCGTCCAAATTCACCAACTACTGGAACATCCATCCAATATCCATTACTCCTAACTGGAGTCCTGGATCTCAGACCTGTTGATGGAATTCGATTTTGATTTCCATAAGGTCTTTGGTCCTGAGGGTTCCTATACGTGTTTGGAATTCGATTTTGATATCCATAAGCTTGATTGTTATAATTTCTAAAGCCATTGTTATAAAAATTTTGACAACCATTATTTTGGTATCGATTTTGATATTGACCTTGACTTCTGAAATTATTAGCATTATAATTGTTCATTCTTGGTGAACTGCTTCTAGGTCTCTCAAATCTGCCTGGTGGAGATCTAGGCTGAAATCTTGGTTGATTTCTTTGAAAACGAGGAACTTGTGGAGTTCCTTTTTCAGCCTTATCTACACCAACAGCAACATTTTCTGGTTGCTTAGGAGCAGATTTCTTTGGATAATTTGAGCCTTTCTCCTCACTATCACCTTCCTTCACTGGTAATTTCCCTCTCTGTTTTTCACTAAGTTGTGCTTCACTCTTTTTGTTAGGACAGCAGCTTGCTACATGTCCCTTGACGTGACATTTGAAGCACGACCTCTTTTTCGAAGACTTCTTAGCTGGAGTCTTTGAGGTAGATCCCTTATCAGATGGTGATGATCCCTTAGATGAACCATGTTCAGTTTGCTTGATTTCAGATTTTTCTATGCTCTTATTTTTAGCAAACTCTACATTTGATTCATTTTCAATAACAGTTGTTTCATGTTTCATATCACTACCTTGAACAAAATTAATCTTTTTGACAAAAGCTTGATTTTTATTCTTAGGCGGTGAATTTTTCCTTTTCAAAGGTTCCCTGTTATTGTTTTCCTTAGCCTCATCACTCTCAGATCCATCACCTTGATTTGATGTGGATGCGAAACTACTTGGTGTAGATGCCATAAAGTCTGCTAGCTCATCTTCACTAGGCAGGAATGAATAGTTATGACTAAGAGGAGGTGGAACTTCATTAAAGCCCTGGAAGCCCACACTGGTCTTGTCATTACTCTTCTTTAACCCACCCATCATGTGTTTCATAACAAAAGTAGAGTCCCTGAATTGACCTAATTTCTTTTCAAGTTCAACAATTTTGAGTTGTGCATCTGAAAACTCTTTGCATTTTTCAGAAATCTCTTTTGTTTTCTCAGCCATCATGTCATGAGCCAAGTCTATGACTTGAAGTTTTTCATTCAATTTGCAAGTTAAAGCTTCAATTTCAGCTTCATAACCTCTTATCTTCTTCAAGTATGACGATTCATTTCTTTTAGCAAAAAAGTTTGCTTCTTTTATGTTAGACATCTCACTTACCAGACTTTGGTTTTGTGTTGTCAACCTGGCAACCGCACCCTGTAGTTCACGACATCTCAAACATACAGAATTAGATTGTACCTCTTTCTCATGAACTTCTGAGTTTTCATCAGCAACAACCTGTTCAGCTTCACTCTCTTTCCCTACTTCAGCATCCACTTTTGCTTCAGCATTGTTCACTTCAGATTCAGCATCACTCACACTAGTTTCAGCCTCATCAACTGGCACTATCTCTGCCATGAATGCCTGAGTGGCACTCTCGTTCCCCTGATATCGCTTTTGTAATGCATCCCACATATCCTTTGAATTAGTGTACTTTGTGAAGGTATGCTTGATGCTATCAGGTAAGGACATTTTAATTGCAGCCAATGCTCTCTTTTCAGCGTCATACTTCCTTTTATCATCCTCTTTCATGTTCACATAGTCTGTTCTACGTGGTCTGCCCTCATAATCATGTGTAGGGTTTATGTACCCATCTTCAATACATATCCACATGCGTGCATCCTGAGATTCAATAAAGGATTTGAAGCTGTCCTTCCATTTAAGATAATTCTCCACCTTCATCATCTTAGGTGCATTCAATTTTGTCATGTTCGACATTTTAACGCAAACAGACTGGTAAAACCGTACAAAATATCTCCGAAAACAGTGGTTACCAAATTACACCTTTAGAATCGTCTCGAAAAGACGAATCCAATGATATATAATGTCAAAAACCGAATTCGGGATTTTCCAGAGTTTTACCCTAAAAATCCAAGGAATTCAACGGTCCAAACGGTTCTGTCTAACGAGCTACGGATCAATTTCTATTTGCAAAACACTGAAATTTTATCGACGCTTGCCAAATGAAATTCCACCCCTAAATTATCCTGTTAAATTCGCTGGTTTTGATGTTAATTTCGCTGGCCTTTTATACTGTTAATTTCGCTGGTAATTATGCTGGGAATTTCGCTGATATAGTTTGCTGAACAGACAGGTCAATTTCGCTGGGTATTTCGCTATAACGACGACCAGTAAAGTCACCGAAAACCGTAATAATTTCGCTGTGGAAAATTATACGGTTACCAAAGTCGCCTTTGGATTTAACGTCGCCGGTCACCAAGATATCAAGTCCAAAATTCGCTGATCAGTTAATTATGCTAGACTAATCTGCGAAGTTATTAAAATCGCCAATAGTCAAATTCGCTGGTCCTGTAACTTTGGAAAGTTAATCTTTTCGAAACTTTGATGATTTTCTGGATTCCTTAAACAGTTCCTGCAGAATCAAGCCACCAAATCAGCAACCTTTTGACAAAAATTTGATGAACAAAACAAGAACAATCTCCGAAATTCAGCCAAAAATTCTTCAAACAATCAACCAACAAATGTCCTGCAAACCTGCAAATCAGCAAACAAACAAAGCAGAATATCAAAACAGCCAATAAATTTCGAAAATTTTTATCAAACAAAACAGAAAAATTCGAAAATTTTAAAACCCTAATCTTCAAAAATTCGAAAAACAACTCCCTGTTTCTGCCAAGCACAATTCTGAACCGAGCCTCCAAGAGCCTAACGCTCTGATACCAATTGTTGGTCCCCTATTCGTATGGATCTTCAACAGAATTGTCTTTCCAATCAAGAGTGCGGAATCCTCTTGATCAGAATATCACAGAAACAAGTAGAAAAACAGAAACAGCAATTCACTTTCAAACTGATCTTTATTGATTATCAATCTTAATGAATTACAATCAATCAAGACCACAAATTCGTCCAAACCCTAGAGCCTTCACGAATTCTCTCACACAAACTGTTTTGGCTGATTAACCTAAACCCTAAAGCCTAACCTTGTTTATATAACACAAGGTTACTACTTGGGCCAAGGTTAAACATCATGGACTGCGAATTGGACAGGCCCAATTCGCCTCCATCACCCTAATTGGGTTTTGTTTAGCCCAAACTCTATTAACTCACTAATACAAAGCTAAACCCGCTAACTGTTTATCGTTTAACTAATTACAAGATATCTAAAGACCAAATCTAAGCTGTTGTCACAAACATGCACCAACAAACATGGAGACACAACTATGCCTTAACAAATACTTGATAAGTCACAAATGTTATGGGTGGAATTTTGAACCCATATCCTGACAATATATCTTGATTTTGATATTTCTTATCTGCGATTAGCATACCGAACCAGGATATTGGTAACATCCTGCGGGAGTATCTTGATTATCACTAATGATTTTCTTACAGAATGTGGCTACAGGTAGTTAACGTTCACAAAGACCGAGTCCCCTGAAGACTCGCTCAAATTGGTTGGAAGAAAGACGTTAAAGCCGGAAGAAGTGGTCTGCAGTGGTCACTAAAGAATATTCAGAGTATCCCAGAATAATAGGATCGTTTGTTTATTTATTTAACTATATATACGGGGTGCCGGATCAGTAGGAAACACACACTCTGAAGCTCCCAAACTCGTACACTCTCTAATGTCTTGCTGCAATCACACTCAAACACTCACAATTCACAATCGTTGTAACACTTAGATCTGATCCGAGCATTATCCTGGCGTTGTATCCTGGATATTCAATCAATAAGAAGAACAAGGCCGATTGCAATTGTCAGCTCTTGAAGTTTTGTGCCGGCGATCTAGACTGATCAAGGGCTTTCCTCGTACATCTCGTGTCCACATTTACTTTTATCGTTTGTTATTTAGTAATTGAGACAGTTTGATATCTTGGAACTGTTTTCTTTTACTAAACAACATAACACATTTTTGCAAACATCAATAGCACACTACCTCACAAACTAAATTTGATCACCTAATTGCTTCGGTAATTTTTGAACAAAACAATTTGCTAAAATCACTAATCGGTTTTCTATTCTCAAAATTTTTTACAAAACTATTTTCAATGGCCTCTCAATCAAGCTTAAGATCTTCTTCAATGCCTACTTCAACCTCTGCTGCGACTGGTTCATTGCTTCCTCCACCTCCACAAGTTCAAGCTCCTCAAAGGAGAAATGAAAACCAAATATCCCGAGACACTCATGCTGCTCAAAATGTTTACAGATCTGGTATTTCAGGGAGAACCCCTATTATGGCTTCTAATGATGAAATTTTATGTTTGTTTTGTAATATACAGGATCAAATGAAAAAGCAACAGGAAACCAACCAGCTCATAATGAAGGAGATACAACTCTTGAAGTCCAACTCCAAGAGACCTGCTGAGGATACGGTTACCCCTTTGCAGCCCAGGATGTTGAAGTTTAGTTCAGCGGTATTCACTGAAGATAATCAGGGCAATATCATACCGAGCCATTCCCGCAGCAATATACCGGAAATACCCTCAACGACCAGGATATCGACCGTGAGGGATCCAGGATATGGTCCTGGATATGGCCAGAACCGTGAGGCTGGTAACTTGTCTATTAACACCAGTATTCATGTTACTAACAATCTTGAATCTTCACAGGATGCAGGTGTAACATCAGCGTTTTCCAGAGAACTTCAAAAATTAAAGGATATAATATCAAGTCTACCTTGGGTAGTGTAGCCTATACTGGCAATATCCCAGGATAGCCACAGGATATCACGATTTGCTTACTCTATTTGTGATGCAGAAATCCCGAAGAGATTCCAGACTCCCAACATGAAGCTTTATGATGGGTCGACGGATCCCGAGGAGCATGTTACCCAATATAGGGAAAGGATGGAAATAAATCCAATCCCACCAGAACTCAAAGAAGCATGCTTGTGCAAAGGCTTTGGTTCCACTTTAACAGGATCGGCCTTAAAATGGCGTTTAAATGTTCCACCTCATTCTATTACATCTTTTGCTCATTTAGTTAATTTGTTTAACAGTCAATTTTCGTGTAACAGGAGCTTTGAAAAACTAACAAGTGATCTTTACAGGATAACATAGGGACCACAAGAATCCCTAAGGGATTATGTTAACAAATTTAGTATAGAATCCCTGGATATCCTGAACCTTGATGTTGCCAAGGCAGTACAAGCATTCAAAATGGGGTTACAAAAGGATTCTCAATTTTACCAAGATCTTGTAATGAATCCCTGCAGAAATCTGGTTGAAGCTCGAAATAGGGCCTTGAGATACATAAAGCTTGAGGATGAGAAGAAAATGCAGGAGGGGATGAACACATCCTCAACATATGAGTCAACGAACAGGAAGACAGAATCTTCATACAAACCATACTGGTCCAAGCTATATACTAAAAATGACAATAAAAGAGTGAATGCTATTGAGGATGAGGATGGAGAAGAATATCCTGAACTTTCAGAATATTGTTTTTCAGAAAATATTCTTGAACTAATGTATGCCATGCAGGGGAACAACGCAAGATGGCCAAGAAAAAAATCAACAAAAGGCTGATTGGAAGGACAAGTCTGTCACACCCCTTTCTGCGGCGGAAGCACGAGGTGTGATCATGAAAGGTTCTCATTGCATACGAAGAGTAAACATACTACATGCTCAAAAATATCTTCAAATATTACATTACTGAAAACATATGTCAAGTGTTTACAACACGAGATAACATATTGTCTTAAAAGTCACTACTTTATTTAAAGATAAACAAGGCGACATCCACGAGCATGAGTAAGACCACGCGCACATCCATCCTAGTTACCTGAAATACATGTGAATTTTGGAAAAACGTCAACATAAAGTTGGTGTGAATTCATGCAATTTTTGTATTTCACGTTTGTATACTTTGTATGAAAACATAATTTGTATTTTGTATAAATCAAGTCTTTTGTGTACACCACGTACTCATGTATAAATCAAATATTTCTGTATGTATCAAGTGTTAATGGGTTGCAAAGCCATTAACATGTGACACAACATAGGAAGTCACCAAACCATAGGCATTTTTCTGTAGTCGATTCACGACTGAGACACAAAAACACTGCTTGGTAAAAGAGTGGCCAAGAGTGGGGCTGCCCGGAACCCATTAGATCTAACCTTTTGTTCTGCGGTCTAAGTATGTACACGATTAATGGTGCCTATGGTACCCTATTCGTGACACGATTTCTCGTATCAATTCTTGGCACTAGTTGTCGCCAAGATTACTTTTCGTTTTAGTACATATCATACCATTTTGTAAATACAGGAGTATTAGTAACATGTATTTCACCCCCGAAGTTAAAACTCTGAAAATAGTTAAGAGAAAAGGGGGAGCATGAACTCACAACTTTGCGTTCCTGTGCGTCGTAAACTTCACCGGATTTGCTTAATTAACGTCGTAACCTATACGCGTTTTCTTAATGTTAGTCACTAGACTTGTATCGCACAAGTACAGTCACTCTCTTTTGTATTTGTATTGTTGTGTTAAAAATATTTCATATTTTTAACTACATATCTTACTTATATTATTTCCTCTAAAATAAATATAAGTCTTTTGTGTTTTGCACTTCACACCCGAATTATGTATCTTGTATTTTGTATGTGTATTTTTATGTTTATACTCCTCACGAGTATTTAGTGTATTTTTAAGTCTTAATACGCTAGCACGTATAACACATACTATATACACTTAGCACAAAAGTTGGTGATAGAATAATATATATATTTTTCTCAAAAATATATACATACTTAATATCCATTTTTATTTTCTAGAAGAAATCACCAAAAATTAGGGAAACCTTGGTAACACTTTTAAATACATTTTTAGGGGATAAGTTTCTCAAAAACTTATATTTTCTAAGTGTCAAAATTTATAAAAATTTTGACAGAGTTTCCCCTAAAAATGGAGGTTTCCCATGTTTTCAAAACATGTGTTTATTTTCTTTTTAATCGTCAACAATCTCCTCATTCAACAATAAACAATATGCAACTAGTTAAAATAGATATAATCGCAGAAATACATGAACTTGTGGTTTTTCCAAAATAGGTAGTATCCTTCCATTATTTTAAGTGGATCTTTGTATAGATCAACTTTGTTTCTTGAAAGTCTCGATTTTAAAGAAGTTACATCTTTACAACTTCCGGTCAACACTTACAAAAATAGTTATTTTGTCGAAACTTTGTGTTACACAAGTGTTTACATACTCGTGTGTTTGCTAAAATCATTCTTTTTCATGTAAGACTCGGCTTTAGAAAATATGATTTCTTGGACACTTGGTCCTTTGAAAGTACCGCTTGTAGATCCGTAGATCTACTAGTTTTGAACACCATTTCACAAACAAAATCGCTTTTACACAAGTTCATGATTCGTGTGTGGTAGAGTTTCATCCTTTAACCCTTGTTACTTCCAAAACAACCTTATGTCATGATCCATGATCATGACCAACTCGGGTTAAATGACGATCCGAGCTACCACAATATAGATCGGGTCCAAATAATCACACAAATCAATTACTACATGATTTACACAACATATGAGCTTTTAACCAACATTTTTAGTGTTTTTAGTAGACTTTTATGCTTCATCTTGTAAGATTACGAGTTTTAACCGTTACAAATCGTATTAACCACTTTAAAATAGTTCGAGAAGGTGATTTAAGTAACATACCACTAGCTCGAGGCTAGGGAAGAATCTAAGCACAAATAGGGTGGATAAAAGCAAGGTAGAGAGGTCCTTCGCCTTCCGATTTCACCAAGGTTCCTTATACGTGATCCTTAATGCTTGTGTGCCCTTGGAAATGGTTGAACAAAATCGAAAAATGGTTGGGTGTGGGGGGATGTCTTCGGCCGAGAGCTCCAAGGAAGAGAGGAGAGTGTGTGTGTTGTGGTGTGTGTTAAGTGGAGTGATTAGTGTGCCATTTGATGAACTTATAGACAATTAACTTGTGTATTAACCAAGGGATCATATGCCTTCTAGATATTAAACACTAGGATTAAAATAATGTTTTGGAGGATAAGGTATGTCTCCCCTCATGGGGACGGTTGTAAAAAGGGGGGGGGGTACTAGTTCGATTCCAACTAGTAGTTAGGTAACTTAGTTAGGTTAAGTAAGTTAGTTAAGTGCTTAACTTGGTTAGTAGTGCATAGTGTGTTATGACGGGTGTTAGGGTATTCAGGGACCCTAACTGGCTCAGAAAAAGATAAGTAATGTTATTAACAATATTTTCATGTTCCGGGTATAGTCCGGTCGTTCGGTTACATACCGATTCGTTAAAGTGCTAAATTGCACCTTTTAGTGTTTAATAAGTATCTTTTTATAACACTATCGATTCCCAACACTTAGGGAAATATTCTGGATAATAAAACGACATTTCTGCATAATATTTATATGTCTAAATGCTGAATTATTGCTGAATTTTATAAATTCTGCACTTAAAGTGCGTTTCGGGTGCTTTTTAGTGCTAAATTTTGCTTTCGCATTGCATATATATTAAACCCTTGTATGTACTCTTGGGTTTTAATGCATTCTTGTTGTCGGACCTACACCTAGGCTCCAATTCTATTATCTGACTGCTTCCTGCAGTTCTGTTGACACGGTGTGTCTTACCGGTGAGTTTACTAATATTTTTGACGCAACCCTCTCGTTTATGCATAAAGCAATATTTTGTAGTATACAACGTGCATGAATTCACTTGTTTGGTATGTAATCAGACATGGCTGACAATTAAGCACATAATTGCAGTCATTAAGCACTAATTAAAGTGTACGGAGATTACCGGTTTGGGCCAGTTGTCACAAAGTCAAAGTGGTGTGCCTTTCACGAATATTTTGGGCACATGACGAAGGATTGTATAACCTTGAGAAAAGAGATAAGTTACTTGCTGAGCAAAGGTTATCTGAAAAAACTTCTTGGCAGGAAGAAGAATAGGAATCAGGATGCTGACAAGAATCCTGAAAGAGCAGCATCTCCACCACCTGATGCAAAGATAATCAAATTTATCTCTGAAGAATCCGACATATGTGGTTTTATGGGTGAAATTCTGAGCCCATATCTTGACAATGTATCTTGATTTTGTGTTAGCAATCTGTGATCAGGATACCGAACTAGGATATTGATAACATCATGTGATAGTATCTTGGTTATTACTAATGATTTGCTTGTAGGTTGTGGCTGCAGGTTGTTAACGTTCATAAAGACTAAGTCTCCCGAAGACTCGCTCAATCTTGTTGGAAGACAGACGTTGAAGCCGAGAGAAATGGTCTACAACGGTCGTTAAAGAATATTCAAGAGTATCCCGGAAAATAGGATAGTTTGTTTGTTCTTGTAACTATAAATAGGTGTGCTGGATCATAGGAAACACACACTTTTTCGAGCTCTCATAGTCGTACACTCTCATTTCTAGCTGCAAACACACTCTAACACTCACAAATCACAATCATTGTAACACTTAGATTCGATCCGAGCATTATCTTGCAACTGTATCCTGATTATTCAAGCAATAAGAAGAATAAGGTAGCTGACGATTGTCAGCTCCCGAGGTTTTATGCAGGCGATCTAGATTGATCAAGGGCTTTCCTCGTACATCTCGTGTCAACCTTTAGTTTTATCGCTCCTTGTTTGATTATTGATATAGTTTGATATCCTCGAGCTATATCCTGAAACTGTTTTCACACACAATCAAATTAACATATTTTTGCAAACATCAATAGCACACTACCTTACAAACTAAATTGGATCACTAAATTGCTTCGGTAATTTTTGACCAAAACAATTTGGTGCCCACCGTGGGGCAAGTAGTGCTATTTTTTACTAAAAACTTTGCTAAAATCATTACTTGGTTTTCTATTCTCAAAACTTTTTATAAAACTATTTTCAATGGCCTCTCAATCAAACTTGAGCTCTTCTTCGATGCCTACTTCAACCTCTTCTGCGACTGTTCAGTGCTTCCCCCACCTCCACAAGTTCAAGCTCCTCAAATTAGAAATGAAAGCCAAATATCTCGCTACACTCCTGCTGCTCAGAATGTTTACAAATCTAGTGTTTTAGGGAGAACTTCTGTTATAGCTTCCAATGGTGAAATTTTATCTTTGTTTGGTACTATACAAGATCAAATGAAAAAGCAACAGGAAACTAACCAGCTCATAATGAAGGAGATACAACTCTTGAAGTCCAACTCCAAGAGGCCTGTAGAGGATACTGTTACCCTTTTGCAGCCCAGGATGCCGAACTTCAGTTCAGCAATATTTACTAAAGATAATCAGGGCAATATCATACCGAGTCATTCCCAGAGCAATATTCCAGAAATACCCTTGACAGCCATGATATCGACTATGAGGGATCCAAAATATGCTCCAGGATATGGCCAGAAACGCCAAGCTGGTAACTTGTCTATTAACACCAATATTCCTGCTACTAATAACCTTGAATCTTCGCAAGATACAGGTGTAACATCAGCATTGTCCAGAGAGCTTCAAAAGTTGAAGGACATGATATCAAGTGTGCCTGGGGTAGTGCAGCCTATACTGGAAGTATCCCAGAATAGTCACAGGATATCCCGATTTGCTTACCCTATTTGTGATGCAGAAATCCCGAAGAGATTCCAGACTCCTAACATGAAGCTTAATGATGGGATGACGGATCCTGAAGAGCATGTTGCCTAGTATCTGGAAAGGATGGAAATAAATCCTATCCCACCGGAACTCAAAGAAGCATGCGTGTGCAAAGGCTTAGGTTCCACTTTAACAGGACCAGCCTTGAAATGGCTTTTAAATGTTCCACCTCATTATATTACATCTTTTGCTCATTTAGTTAATTTATTTAACAATCAATTTTCTTGTAGTAGGAGCTTTGAGAATGTGACAACTGTCAATTTTCCATGTAATTCCGTAAATGTTAAACAGTAATTTATGCTTAAATAACTGTGCTTGAATTGAATTAATGACATGAATGATTCCTGTTTACTGTCATATACATGCAAGTGCCTTACAAGTTGCATAATTATTTATCATTAGTGCATGCAACACATTATGATCCAATTAGTGCATGAAAAAAAGTTAGCACAGTTATCAGACACACTAGAAGTACTAACGGGAGTTCAGTACTCAGACAGACATGATGTTAAGACACAGAATGAGCCCGAAACCAAGAATTACACTAGTATAGCGTGTAGGAAAGTAAGGATCATAAAACTGCCTTCCTAGTGATAGTTTAGGTGCCATAAAGTGCCTAAAACTCACAAAAACTGCAAAATTATGCATATTTCAGCAAAAATGAGCATTCTAACACTAAAATATAATGCAAAATTATGGTTTAAGGGTCCAAAATACCTTCCTATGTGTCGGGAATCAAAACTGTAACACCCGTGTCACTCCAACCATCAGACAAATGCCAAACCAATGAAATATAGTATTTCATACTTGGGATTTGTAAAAATATGTGTATCGTTTACACATATCAATTCCTGTTCGATCTCAAGCTTTAAATCGCTTTCTGGAGGGTTATACGCGCTCTGATGTGTAGATATAACCAGTTTAATCCAACGAACACTCCGGAATAGTGAAATAGGCTTAACATACCTTAAATAACCTTTACATAACTTAGATATAAGTTTTGGAAGGTTTGGTGTGGTGAAATCAAAGTTTAATCGCTTACAGGGACTAAAGTTGACAAACTGCGAAAGTATGCCAATTTGAACTGTAACAGACCTTCTGGAGCATGACCATAAGTTAAACATACCACAAATATCCTTTACATAGCTTAGAAATAGGCTTTGAGGTGTTCGGTATGCTAAAATAAACTTTTGTGTCATTCAGGGACTAAAAGTGTCAAAAAGTGCACAAGTTTGCATTTTTACGCATAACTTACGTTCTGAATACATCCGGACATCCAAAAATTTATATAAGCATGACTATATTATATTTGAGTGTTCGCTTTAAGAAAAATCCATTCGTTTCGTCATTTGGTTCGTTTTTCGCGCTTATGCGCATTCCGTCGTAATTAAGCGAACATCGCGTTCGTACGGCCAAACGAACCGACATCCGAGATATTTTTGAACACATTTTAAGTTCCCTATACTTTAACTTCATTTTAGAGCTTTGAAATGGGGTTAACGGGCCTTAAACGTGTCGAAAATGGCCTAAATACAGTTCAGGGACCAAAAGTGTAATTCTGCCGAAATAGTGCCTAGCGGTGCGCTACACTTTAAGCGTAGCGGTGCGCTAGGGGTCTGCTGACCAGATTCAGAGTTTCTAAACAGCAGGCTGCAGCTGTTACAACCTCAACCACATGTTCTAAAATGCTTAGTCAGCTGATAAGATCATATTTTAGTCACCATAAGGTTCCAACACATGTACGGCCTTGATCGTTTCCCCTTTTCCAAGAAACGATCTCAACGGTGGACCGAATACTATAAATACCCCAACACCCCAATGCAAAACTTACAAGAATTCTGATTTTTGAGAGCTCTAAGTTGAAACCATTGTTTCATACCTGAGTTCTTGAAGTCGGGATTAGCATTCGGGGACCCTGGGTTAGTATTCTTTCGTTCTTTTCCTTATTTTACTGCTTTTCGAGTCAGAAAGTCAAACTTTGTTTGACTTTCAGCGTTGACCAGTAATGGTCAATGCGAAGTTCGTTTGAACTTCGCAACGTGAGTGTAATCACGTTGGTCATAGTCCCTTGGGACTATGCCCACTGATTACCACGTTGTCTAGAGTCGTAGGGTAGGCGATCTAATAAATCGCCTATACCTTCGAACTCGACCCATTTGGTCGATCATTAGGATCCGACCAAACACATTAGGTGACCATAGTAGGTAGGGAATAACCTTCCGAGGTTATACCCTATGGTCACATCGTTTAAGTAGTTGTATGATAGGTAGTTTATATGCCTTAGGTAAATTACCAGAATACCCTTTTCATGTATAATTGGTAATTAATCATATGTAACCTAAACTTTTGTCACATAACTGATTATGTAACATGTTTAGGCATATAACACTTGTCATAGGACTAGTTAGGCGGTCCGAACGCGTTTCACGCGAACGACACGTTAAAGTAGCATAAGCTTCCTAAACGGGTCGTAATGGGTCGTAGACACTTAGGTTAAGTTTCATTTAGTATGAAGGCTTTGTTAAACCATATCATATGAGTTCCTACACTCATTTGGTTTACAAACCCTAATGCTACCCAATCTTCCGATTTAGGTCCGGTTAATTAACATAGTTACCTATATTAGGTGCCGTTTGATTTCCGTGATCTCCAGCTTTGTTTGGTTGTTACTCAAGGACTACTGAGCAATCTCAAGTGAGTACATAGACCCCTCTTTTACTGTTTTCCAAACTGTTTTGGGGTGGAACACATGTGCCTACTTGTTACTTTCCTGCTTTCCTGTTTTCACATCATATACTGCTATGTTCGTTAGTACATTATAGTACATGATTTCATTACATTTCATGCTATGTATTGCCATTGTGTGCATTACTTAGTACATCGTTTTACATGACATTTTGACATAGACATTTGACATAGACATTTCGACATAGACATTTTAACATGATTGACATTTGATCATGTATTTCCCACAAAACATAACTTTGATTTAAACCAAGTTTTACTTCAATACTTTGTTTTGTGCATATGGTTTAGTTGAGACCTTTCACTTGCCATACATGACATATTTGACATAGACATTTAACATGGATATTTGACATAGACAATTTGACATGATTTACATCTTGACATGAACATTTTACATTGTTTGGTTTGGTTTGATTAAGTGATTAAGTAACGATGCGTGTGTAATATGATACAAGCATGGTGGATACGCCGCTGGTACTTCCTATATATAAGTGTTTGTATGGTATTACATGTCGTAACGTTATTTGAATCATTTCAGTTTGAGACATAAAACATTTTATACAAATAACATATTTTTCACAAGACATTGATTTACAAACAACTTATCTAATACAAACTCATTTTACATGGTTATTCATTTAACCATACATTATACATTATTTATACATATCATCTGGTCTTATCGATTTTCAAATGATTTACAAAACAAAGCAAATAACAAGGTTCATGACTAAACATTTTCTCAAACATAAGTCATGAAACCTATTTTCACAAAACCTATGTATCTCACCGGCATTTTTATGCTGACGTACCATATTTTCACATGTGTTTTTCAGGAACTGTTGCGTAAGATGATCAAGATACACATAGGCAGACTTGGGCTTTAGTGACAATAAAAGATGCAAGACTAGTTAATTTTGTTGTATTTATTTATTTGTTAAGACATTGTAACACTTTTAATCAATAAAACGAAACTTCAATTGCCATGGATTTGAAACATTAATTCTGTTACAACACTCCCCGATGTTTCCGCCACGTTTTGTATGTTCCACGTGGTCGGGGTGTGACAGAAAAGATGGTATCAGAGCCAATGGTTATAGGGAATTAGGTTATTAGTAATGCTTTGACCTAGTCTATAACTTTCTTAGGACCCTAACGCGAGTTTACTTGCGTTTAGTCATAAAACAATACCGTCACCTATCCTTAGGCGACGACCATAACAAGAACATAAATTTCAAAACCGCTTTGAAAACTAGTCATCTGTTCTAGGATGATTAATTACAAGGTTTTGAACCCTCTGTTATATGGTTTCGAACCCCTTTAAGTTTTCAAAATCTCATCAAGGTTTTGGGTTTTAAATAATGTGAACACGTGCAAACTGGAAGGGTGGATGCCTGTATTCTGGGTTTTCTGTCTAGGCAAGCACTTCGTATACATCTCATCAGACGCGAGACCAGTTGTGCTTACCTGGGAATTCTTGGGATGAGTGTTCACTTATAGGCGAGCATGTCTTCGCGATACATTATTTTTGATCCATTTACTTTAATTTAGTCACTGTGTGTCGTTTGTTGCTTTGTAGTAACAAACAAATGACCACTACCCTTGCTTTCATCAGATTTGTTCATCTCATTCTTTTCATCTAATTCTTTCACTCGTTTCCTTTCATGTTTCCTCTTTTTAGAATGCCTCCTCGACGCGAAAATCAGATGACGCCTGCCGAGCTGGCGGAAATCATCGCGCAGCAAATGGCTGCTGCCTTCCCAAATCTTTGTGCTCAAATAATACAAGCCATCAACAACAATAATGCTCTCTGCAGCTTCAAGACGTTCAACTCGGCCAAGCCATCAAAGTTTTCTGGGTCTCAAGGAGCGACAGCACTTCTGCAATGGTTCGAGAGTCTAGAGAGCACCTTCAGGCATGTACAATGTCCAAATGAGCGAAAGGTAGATTTCGCATCTAGTGTCTTTGAGAAACGAGCCTTGACATGGTGGAACGGTGTGGTGAGAGATAGGGGTGCTGAAGTGGCACTGGCCCAAACATGGGAAGAACTTAGAGCACTGATGATGAAGGAATTCTGTCCTCGTCACGAGATCAGGGCATTGGAAAGAGAATTCGACGATCTTAAGCAAGACAGTGGCGAACATCGAGCATACACTGATCGATATGAGGAGCTGAGCCTGTTGTGTCCTACCATGGTTACACCTTTGGATAAGGCGATCGAAAAATACATTGATGGTCTCCCTGACTTGGTTCAAGACATTGTTACCGGTAGTAACCCCACTACGGTTAGGCAGGCCATTGAGCTATCTGCAACGTTGACTGAATCTCAGATCAGGAAACGTAAGCTTTTCCGAAAGGGTGACAAGAAACCGCTCGAGGAATCAAAGACCATGGATGAACAGACTGGATCCCTTGAGTGGTCAAAGAAGCAAAAGGCTTCTCAGAACTTCGCCATGGTCGCTCACAATGATCAAGCCGCCCCCAACCAACCAGCTAAACCCCGTGCTAGGAAGCCATACAACGGAACTTCACCCTTGTGCAACCAATGTGGCCTACATCATCATGCTAAAATGAAGTGCCGCGAATGTCAAATTTGTGGACTTAAAGGTCATGTGGCAAAAGTTTGCGTTGCAGCAGTTGCACCGAATCAAGCCGACAACAAACCTGCTCGAGCTCGCTTTCCACCAGGTTCTTGCAACAAATGTGGTGAGATGGGACATATCCGAAGAATTTGCCCAAAGCGTGCTAATGCTAATCCAGCACAGAGATGAGCATCTGATCGACTAGAAGACAACACTCTTTAGAAATAATCACATCTTATGTATTATTTTCTTTTGTTGTCGAGGTCCATGAAACAGTTGTTATCATTGTTAATAAATAAATCTTTTTATTTACATTGCAATGTATATTATGTGGTTGTATGCATAAACAACATATCCCCTACAATACCGACAATCAAGGAACCACATTCCTTGAAGAACAAACTACCCCCAAAATTCTTCCATTTTACAATCTCTTGCGTTTTACACAAAGATCCTAAGTACCCGTCTCTTGCAAAGAGATGAGGTACAAGGTGCAAGTTATAATTCTGTACGAATACCCCAAGTACCACTATAAATTCTTAATAGGGTACTCAAGGGTATTTCCGTATGTCCTAAATTATTGTGTACCTTAATTCGAATATTGCGTTTTCCTGAAAACGAAAATCGAATTTTTGGTAGATCATCCTATCTTCATGAATGGATTCTTGAAATGATTAAAGTGCCAAATGAAATCCACGAATTGGATTCCTGGTGTGCTTTAAGTATCCGCGTCCAAAGATAACAAATTAATAAACAAAGTCAAACAACTATGTGATTATGTGCTTATGTGTTTCCTTTTATGTTTTTGTGTGATCCAAGTTTTGTCATCCAAATCCTCATAGAATCTTCCATATCTTCGTATAAGGGATTCATAGTAGGACATCCAAAGGTACTATATTAAATCCTCAATGGGCTTCTACGTTGTAGTTAAGTCCCTTGGATTTTATTGTACTATTCCATAATTAGACCCCTTGAGTGGTCTAGTTAAACAGATTGATCCAAAAATCTGGTTAAGTATATCAAATGATGATATAGCTGAAAGGACTCCTTGGAGGTCTAATTAAAAAGATCATGTGTTGATCTGATTAAAAAGGACCCTATGGTAGTCTAGTCACACTCATCACAGGTTTGATATTTTCTTCCCCTACACATCATGAAATGCACTGTGCGGACTGTGCAAGGAATTACGTAATTATGGACGCGTACATAATTATGGAAATTCAGTGCACAGAGACCACAGCGAATTTTGTCATGTATTCCGTTCATTTTTGTTTCTGAAGATGTAAAATGACTATTCTGTTCATTTTTGTTTCTGAAGATGTAAAATGACTATTCCGTTCATTTTTGTTTCTGAAGATGTAAAATGACTATTCCGTTCATTTTTGTTTCTGAAGATGTAAAATGACCATTCTGTTCATTTTTGTTTCTGAAGATGTAAAATGACCTTTCCGTTCATTTTTGTTTCTGAAGATGTAAAATGACCATTCCGTTCATTTTTGTTTCTGAAGATGTAAAACGACCATTCTGTTCATTTTTGTTTCTGAAGATGTAAAATGACCTTTCCGTTCATTTTTGTTTCTGAAGATGTAAAATGACTATTCCGTTCATTTTTGTTTCTGAAGATGTAAAATGACTATTCCGTTCATTTTTGTTTCCGAAGATGTAAAATGACCATTCTGTTCATTTTTGTTTCTGAAGATGTAAAATGACCATTCCGTTCATTTTTGTTTCTGAAGATGTAAAATGACTATTCTGTTCATTTTTGTTTCCGAAGATGTAAAATGACTATTCCGTTCATTTTTGTTTCCGAAGATGTAAAATGACCATTCTGTTCATTTTTGTTTCTGAAGATGTAAAATGACCATTCCGTTCACTTTTGTTTCTGAAGATGTAAAATGACTATTCTGTTCATTTGTTTCTGAATAATGCCTGTTGAAAATAACTCCGTTCATTTTTCAATTCTGAAAAATGTCCGTTAAAGAGAAATAACAGGATTATGCCTTTCATATCTCTGGTGGTTATTTGACACAAAGCCACAGTTAGACTCCTATGAATTAATTTCGGGACGAAATTTCCTAAAGTAGGGGAGACTGTAACACCCGTGTCACTCCAACCATCAGACAAATGCCAAACCAATGAAATATAGTATTTCATACTTGGGATTTGTAAAAATATGTGTATCGTTTACACATATCAATTCCTGTTCGATCTCAAGCTTTAAATCGCTTTCTGGAGGGTTATACGCGCTCTGATGTGTAGATATAACCAGTTTAATCCAACGAACACTCCGGAATAGTGAAATAGGCTTAACATACCTTAAATAACCTTTACATAACTTAGATATAAGTTTTGGAAGGTTTGGTGTGGTGAAATCAAAGTTTAATCGCTTACAGGGACTAAAGTTGACAAACTGCGAAAGTATGCCAATTTGAACTGTAACAGACCTTCTGGAGCATGACCATAAGTTAAACATACCACAAATATCCTTTACATAGCTTAGAAATAGGCTTTGAGGTGTTCGGTATGCTAAAATAAACTTTTGTGTCATTCAGGGACTAAAAGTGTCAAAAAGTGCACAAGTTTGCATTTTTACGCATAACTTACGTTCTGAATACATCCGGACATCCAAAAATTTATATAAGCATGACTATATTATATTTGAGTGTTCGCTTTAAGAAAAATCCATTCGTTTCGTCATTTGGTTCGTTTTTCGCGCTTATGCGCATTCCGTCGTAATTAAGCGAACATCGCGTTCGTACGGCCAAACGAACCGACATCCGAGATATTTTTGAACACATTTTAAGTTCCCTATACTTTAACTTCATTTTAGGGCTTTGAAATGGGGTTAACGGGCCTTAAACGTGTCGAAAATGGCCTAAATACAGTTCAGGGACCAAAAGTGTAATTCTGCCGAAATAGTGCCTAGCGGTGCGCTACACTTTAAGCGTAGCGGTGCGCTAGGGGTCTGCTGACCAGATTCAGAGTTTCTAAACAGCAGGCTGCAGCTGTTACAACCTCAACCACATGTTCTAAAATGCTTAGTCAGCTGATAAGATCATATTTTAGTCACCATAAGGTTCCAACACATGTACGGCCTTGATCGTTTCCCCTTTTCCAAGAAACGATCTCAACGGTGGACCGAATACTATAAATACCCCAACACCCCAATGCAAAACTTACAAGAATTCTGATTTTTGAGAGCTCTAAGTTGAAACCATTGTTTCATACCTGAGTTCTTGAAGTCGGGATTAGCATTCGGGGACCCTGGGTTAGTATTCTTTCGTTCTTTTCCTTATTTTACTGCTTTTCGAGTCAGAAAGTCAAACTTTGTTTGACTTTCAGCGTTGACCAGTAATGGTCAATGCGAAGTTCGTTTGAACTTCGCAACGTGAGTGTAATCACGTTGGTCATAGTCCCTTGGGACTATGCCCACTGATTACCACGTTGTCTAGAGTCGTAGGGTAGGCGATCTAATAAATCGCCTATACCTTCGAACTCGACCCATTTGGTCGATCATTAGGATCCGACCAAACACATTAGGTGACCATAGTAGGTAGGGAATAACCTTCCGAGGTTATACCCTATGGTCACATCGTTTAAGTAGTTGTATGATAGGTAGTTTATATGCCTTAGGTAAATTACCAGAATACCCTTTTCATGTATAATTGGTAATTAATCATATGTAACCTAAACTTTTGTCACATAACTGATTATGTAACATGTTTAGGCATATAACACTTGTCATAGGACTAGTTAGGCGGTCCGAACGCGTTTCACGCGAACGACACGTTAAAGTAGCATAAGCTTCCTAAACGGGTCGTAATGGGTCGTAGACACTTAGGTTAAGTTTCATTTAGTATGAAGGCTTTGTTAAACCATATCATATGAGTTCCTACACTCATTTGGTTTACAAACCCTAATGCTACCCAATCTTCCGATTTAGGTCCGGTTAATTAACATAGTTACCTATATTAGGTGCCGTTTGATTTCCGTGATCTCCAGCTTTGTTTGGTTGTTACTCAAGGACTACTGAGCAATCTCAAGTGAGTACATAGACCCCTCTTTTACTGTTTTCCAAACTGTTTTGGGGTGGAACACATGTGCCTACTTGTTACTTTCCTGCTTTCCTGTTTTCACATCATATACTGCTATGTTCGTTAGTACATTATAGTACATGATTTCATTACATTTCATGCTATGTATTGCCATTGTGTGCATTACTTAGTACATCGTTTTACATGACATTTTGACATAGACATTTGACATAGACATTTCGACATAGACATTTTAACATGATTGACATTTGATCATGTATTTCCCACAAAACATAACTTTGATTTAAACCAAGTTTTACTTCAATACTTTGTTTTGTGCATATGGTTTAGTTGAGACCTTTCACTTGCCATACATGACATATTTGACATAGACATTTAACATGGATATTTGACATAGACAATTTGACATGATTTACATCTTGACATGAACATTTTACATTGTTTGGTTTGGTTTGATTAAGTGATTAAGTAACGATGCGTGTGTAATATGATACAAGCATGGTGGATACGCCGCTGGTACTTCCTATATATAAGTGTTTGTATGGTATTACATGTCGTAACGTTATTTGAATCATTTCAGTTTGAGACATAAAACATTTTATACAAATAACATATTTTTCACAAGACATTGATTTACAAACAACTTATCTAATACAAACTCATTTTACATGGTTATTCATTTAACCATACATTATACATTATTTATACATATCATCTGGTCTTATCGATTTTCAAATGATTTACAAAACAAAGCAAATAACAAGGTTCATGACTAAACATTTTCTCAAACATAAGTCATGAAACCTATTTTCACAAAACCTATGTATCTCACCGGCATTTTTATGCTGACGTACCATATTTTCACATGTGTTTTTCAGGAACTGTTGCGTAAGATGATCAAGATACACATAGGCAGACTTGGGCTTTAGTGACAATAAAAGATGCAAGACTAGTTAATTTTGTTGTATTTATTTATTTGTTAAGACATTGTAACACTTTTAATCAATAAAACGAAACTTCAATTGCCATGGATTTGAAACATTAATTCTGTTACAACACTCCCCGATGTTTCCGCCACGTTTTGTATGTTCCACGTGGTCGGGGTGTGACAAAAACTGTCATCAAAGGGAACATAAAGCACACAAAGCTGCGTAATTTAGCACCTTGATGAACCGGTAACCAACTGAACAACTGGACACTACCCGAAACACCAAATTTTCACTAGAAGCATTGTTTTAACATTTCCGAGCTAATAATGGTCATCGAACATCATAATGCATCTTGTAATCACATAACACATATAAACACTATACCTTATACTTATAACCTAACTAAATCAACTAACTTATCATCACATCCAAACTAGCACCCCCTATTTCGACGGTTAACAAGGTGGTCCCACCACCTTGATTTTCTTAATTTGTTTATTGGATATGTTATTTCCTTTTGAAACACAATAATCCATGGATTATGTTATGTTGGAGGATATTCATTTAAAGACCACAAGTAACTTCATAATACTCATTCATCACTTCAACTTCACCTCTTTCTCCTCTGCTTCTTCCTTGTCTACGACCACCACACCACCACCATTTTTCAATCATTCTCAACCAATATAAGGTGATTCAAGGGTGCTATGAGCTTAGTTAAGAAGCTTGGAGGCATTGGAGCTTGAAGGACCTTCACCATAAGCTTTTATCCACCTTTTTCATCATCATCTTCAACTTAATTTCTTCCTAGCCTTTGTGCTAGTAGTAAGCCTCTTGTAACTTGATTTTACATCTCATTTTGATGGTTAAAAGATTATGTAAGTGGTTAAACATCAGAATCATAAAGAACCATGAAGATGATCTTTAACATTAAGCTAAACAACATAAGAATCTAAGTTGTTTTAGTGTATGTGTTATACTTGATGATTGATTTCTTGTGATTTTGATGTTAATCATCGTAAGAAGCTTGTTAGATTGTTACTAAACACATGATCTAGCAAGTGAGAAGATGAATCTTGTGAAAATCAAAATTATCATCCTTTATGTGAAACATGAACTTGAAAATGAAGTTGATTATAAGCATGATGATGATGGATACATGTTATAAGTCTTGTGAATGGATGATTTCAAAAATAGTTTTCTCAAGAAACCAAAGTTATTTACAAGATTTACAAGATCATGATTTTTAAAGAAGTTAAACATGTTTTTAGTGTTAAATCAAGCTTAGAAAAGTGTTGATAATAAGAAGAATACAAAAGAATCATTTTTAGAAAATCATCCTACAAGTTGTAAAAGACTAAATTTTTCAATAATGAGATTTATAAACAAATAACCATATTTTTAAGGGTAACTAAACCTACTAAATAACATATTAAGTTACTACAAGTTTTTACAAAACTTCAAGTTCATGATGTAGTGTAAATTGAATGATTTTGGCTAATGGTAAGTCTTGAATGAATTGTTGATGATTGATGATGATTTTAAAAGAAAATGATATGCTTTTAAAGCATGGAAACCTCCATTTTTAAGGGGAAACTATGGCATAATTTTTGTAGAATTTAAACACTTAGAAAAATATTTTTAAACAAATGTTTACAAATAAATTTTGATCATGATTTCATATAAAAGCTTGCCATAATTTTTTTTTTTACAAAAATTACAAATATTGAAGGTTGATTTTTGATAAATAAAAGTGAGTAGGTATATATTTTGGAAAATATATATTTAGATGTCACAATTTGTGTGTTATTTGTATATTATATTAGTTATATTATTTTAGGAACTTGAAAAATAATATAACTTACCAAAATACAAAAATAATAATACAAAATATTACCAAAATTCCAAGAAAACAAATATATAATTTATACCCGAATATTGGACAAACCGGACAAGGACTATGGACTATGAATATATATATATATATATATTCCGGAAATAAATTCATAAATTTTGGCAAACGAGTTAAACGGTATTTTGGAAACCACAAGAGCAAAAAGTACAATTTTTACAAGTATTACAACATATATCATATTTTGTCAATTAGAAAACATATCATTTTTTAGTAGAGAAAAGTATATATATTTTCTTGAACAATTAGAAGATATACTATTTTTGAAGAAAATATATATTTTCTTAAACAACTAAGAATATATTATTTTGGCAGAAAAATGGATTTATAAATATTTTCTAAGTTAATCTTGAAAATATATTATTTTTTAGATTTATATGAAAGTATAAGTATTTTTGCCAAGAAAGATTATAGATAATTTTTTTTCTATAAAATTTTTCTTAAAATACATACATTTTAAGAATATAAATTGGTGATTTTTATTTGATTAAAAATAATATTCCGGAAAATTAAATACAAAATTAAGTATAAGAATATTTAATAAATACAATAAAAACACGTATTTTCATACGTACAAATACACACCGGAATACGCCACCAATACTTGGCGAAATACACAAGACTAAAAATACACAAGTATAATTATACCCATCCTTGGGAAATATTCATGAAAGAATGCAAAACAAAATAAGTTAAAATATATTATTTTAACAAATATTCCAAATAATTGACAAATATAATTTAAGTTAGATTATTATTATTTTAACCAATAATTATGTACTTTGGAATAATATTTAGTACATCAAAAACGTAACTCAAAGGACACTGTGTCATAACAATTAAGACTAAAAGTCGTGGCACGACCTAGACGTCTAATAAACCAAAGCACGTGTGTAGGTAGTAGTGCGATCTGGAGAAAGGATCTTTGAGTTACACCGGACAGCAAGACGCAAGATTGTGAGTTCATGTCCCCCTTTTCTTTTAACTGTTTTCAGTTTTATAACTTCGGGGGAGAAATACATGTTACAAATGTTTGCAAACGTTTACAAATGCTATGGTTAGCTAAGGAATGAACTGTTAGATCATGTGAATGGGTAGGCGCACACTTAAGACCATTAATCCTCGTATAAGGACCGAGGGACATGAGTGATAGAGCTATTTGGGTGTTGCGAGCCCCATCCCTGGGCCGGAAGTGGCCGAAGGTGATGACTATGTCTTACAGCCGGATGCCCGGTACAAAATCCGCTAGGTTTGAGCCTTCCTGCACCATTGCACACATATTAATGACCTTGCAAATCCTTAATCGATCTGTTCATAGACGCTTTCATACCGGTTTACAAATACATACTTACAAATGTTTATAAGGTTATTCTTGCACAAAGACAAACCCATGAACTCGCTCAACTTTTGTTGATGTTTTCAAACTGCATGTATTTCAGGAAACTAGAGTGGATCTGGCGGGCGTTTCACTGTTTCAAGAGGTGTTTACAAGATATGATGTCATTCCGTTTTGAAGGGTTTGAGTTGTGTATCTTATCCTGTTGGTGCACGGAATGTCTGTTGACTTCGTTTACATCAAGTCTTAGGTTAAGATAGGTCAACATAGGATCTTAAAAGTCAAATTAGGGTTTAGTATTGTATTTTCGCTTATGTGTACATAGGATATGATAGGATTTCGCTTGTATGTACATATTGGTAGGGGTTTCACTCCAAGGGTCATAGGTATTTCGCTTATAGGTACATCAAGGTGGTTTCGCTTATATGATCATATGGGGTTTCGCTCATTAGGTAGTCCATATGAGCGAACCAGCTGCACTATATATAGCTGATGTGTGATCATTCATGTATGTACTCTGGAGCGAGACCTGGTCATTAGCTTGGTAACGAAACTCTGTCAAAATAATTCTAGAAAGCTAATAAAGAAAAGGAATTGAAGAGAAAAGTTGTTGTTACTTTGCGTGTACTGATTCCGCCTTTATACGTGAAGATGAATGTCCTTGACTGACTTTTCAGGGTCATAAAACGGTCCAACAAGTGGTATCAGAGCTCAGGACGAGGAGTTCATACTACTACAGCTTGATTCTACACGATTCTCTCATTTCTACTCACTTTCTTTTATACTTTTTCGATTTGAACTGGTTCCTACGGTTGAAACGGTCTGATTTTTGAATATAACGTGTGAAATACAGTAATAACAAAACCTAGAAAGATTCAGGTTAAAATTCGAACTAAAACATGGTGAAAATTGATTAAAACCTGATTTCGCTTATTCGGTAATCGTAGGGTTTCGCTTTTATGGACAATGGAAGGATTTCGCTCATAAGAACATTGCTTGATTTCGCTTATCTGAACATCAGATTTTGCTCATCTGGACAATATCTGATTTCGCTTTTAGGAACAATCTGGTTTCGCTTTTAGATACATGTGATTTCGCTTGATTGTCAACATTGAGATTTCGCTCATATGACCAATCTGATTTCGCTCATATGTCAAATTGATTTCGCTTTTGTGTCATAAAGTGTCCTGATTTCGCTTATTTGTCAAGTTGTTGATTTCGCTTATAGTGACATATTACTATTTCGCTTATCTGTCACATTTTAGTGATTTCGCTTATCAGTCATTAAGACTGATTTCGCTTGAGTGTATATCTTGAGATTTCGCTCAAAATCAGTTTCTATCTGATTTCGCTTGAGTGTTGTTATTGTTTAAACTGATTGAGTTTTTGTTTGTTTACTCTCAGGTGTTTGAAGATGTCAAGCAACGGTGAAGAGTTCTACAACACATTCTATAATGCGTTCACTTCCGAATCAACAGATAGAAGATCTGAGATGAGAGAATATTCGAAGGAGATTTCGGAGAATTTGAAATTTGAGAACCTGTATGGAAGTCAACAAAAACCACCGAAGCTAATGAAAGTTGAAGATTATAACTGGTGGAAAAACAGATTTGAGGGTTGGGTAAAAGCTTTCACTCCTGAAAGCTGGTTAAAAGTGACAGATGGATACACTGAACCAGTAAAAGAGGGAGGAGAGTTAATAGATGCAAAAGATTTTACAGAAAAAGATATAAAAAATGTTGTGGCTGAATATAGAATGATAACATTGATCAAACAGTCAGTAAGAGAGGATATTATTTCATTGCTCGAATAAGAAAAGACTTCAAAGAGTTTGTGGGAAGCGTTAGAGAGAAAATGTGTAGGAAGTAATGAAATTGTTAAAAACAAAAAGAAATTGTTGCGTAAAGAGTTTGATTTATTCAACTATATGAAAAATGAGTCTGTTTGTAAAATGATTGAGAGATTCGGATATCTGAAAATGGAGCTGACCAGACATGAAATTTTACCTTCTGAAGAGGAGCTGGTGGATAAATTGTTTGATTCATTGCCAAATGATCAAGAGTGGCAATATTTCGCTCTAATGTTGAAAAATACAATGAAGCCTGAAGATTTAAAAGTGGATTTGTTGATTGAAAGGCTTGAAAGTCATGAGTTGGAGATAAAGAGATCTAAAGTCAACAATCCAGCTTATCAGCAGAATGTAGAGCTTTACTACAGAGGAAATGTACCGCAGGCTGGGTCTCCAAGAACAGCATTTTCTACAGAAAGATCAAGTTCAGTGAACAATGAAAGTCTTCACAGTGGTTTTCACAGTGGATCTTCTTCAAACACTTCAAGTCAATCTGCTTCCAAGAATTTGTTTCAGTGTAATATCGCAGTGGATCTGAAGAATGGGCAGAATTTCAGCGAAGAGTCGGCAAAACAACAGATGGTTTTCTTGGCATCTGTACTTGAATAGTATGAAAGCCTCGTTGCAGGAAAGATTGGTAATACCAACTTGACGAAAGAAGATTACGATCAATTAGACCCCGAGGAGATGGAATTAATGGATATAAGATGGTGCATGGCCAGTGCTGTTCGTAGGGCACAGCGGTTCATGGAGATCACGGGGAGAAAGTCAATTGGTGGACCATCTACCAAACTGGGATTTGATAAATCTAAGGTGACATGCTTCAAATGCAAACAAAGAGGTCACTTTAAGCGCGAGTGTAGAAATGCGTATACTGATGTTGAGTCTGAAAACCCGTTCAACGAAGATTAATACAAGAAAGCGATTTACCATCAGAACAAGTCTGAGCCACCAAGATTGAAACAGCCTGAAGAAAAATCAAGGGCTCTTGCAGTTATATATGATGATGAAGGTTACGACTGGAGTCAAGTTTGCCCTGAAGAAGATGCAGTTGGATATGCATTTGTTGCAAATGATGATCATGATACTTGGTGGAGAAGAGACAGTGCGAGATGGGAGATTGGCAAATTGTATGAACCATTTAAGGAAGCACAAAGAGCCAAGAGATGGAATGAAGAACTAGAGTGTTACATGGATCCACAGGGTAATCCAGTAGTTGATCCATCAAAAGTAGATTTTGATGCTGTAACCAATGTGTTTCCAAGTGAGGGCACTTTCAACACAAGAAGGCTTTCTGATAAAAGCTATTTGCCAAATTTGATGAACAAGTTAAAAGAAGTTTTTGAAGCAAGTTTACCGAAGGTGGTAGAAATGAAGAAGAGAAAAGAAGAAGAATTGAAGAAGATGATTGAAGAAGTAAAGGCTGTTGTGAAGATTGCTGCTGAAGAGGAACAGAAAGCTGAAGAAGAACAGAAGATAGAAGAAGCACAGAAAGAAGAAAAAGTGGAGAACAAAGATCAAGATCAGAAAGTTGAGACAGAAGAACTGGTGCTGAATGAGACTGAGGTTAGAAAATCTTCTGACTTGTCGAATGTTGAATTGGTTGATGAAAAAGAAAACAAGTGCAGGAATTGCATAGAAATGTGCAAAGCCTGTACAGAAAAAGATGATATCATAAAAACAAAAGATATTGAAACAAGCAAACTTGAAAATATTTTCAAAACAAAATGTAAAGATATGATTGAAAAAGAAGAAATTTTGAAACTAAAAGTTGAAAAATTGACACAGAAATGTCAAGGTCTTGAAAAAGATAATGATGTTTATAGACAACTGTGTTCAGCAAAATGTGTCGATTGTGTTGAAAAAGAATCTAAATTTCAAGATTTACAAAAACAGTATGATTCTTTAAAGTGGTCGAGTCAGAGAGTACAAGAAACTTATGATACTTTGAAAAGCCAAGTCAAAAGTTTTGATCAAAGATTGTCAGAAACTTTAGTTACTAAAGAAATGTATGAAAGAAAGTTTAAAGAAAAGCAAATTGAATTAAACAAATGTGTTGATGAAATTGCTCATCTTAAACAAGTCTTGGCTGAAAAAGAAAAGATTGTTACAAAACTTCAAAGTTATCATAACTCTTCGTACATTCTTGAACGCATTTTCAACATCACACCAGATGACAAAGATACTGAAAATTGCAAAAAGGGTATTGGTTCAGAGTTTCATCAGGTACCACCACCATTGAGAAACAATTATACTTTTTATGATGAGGAAAAGGTGGTAAAGGGTTTGAACATAGCTGACCAGTTACCTGAAAGTATTGATGTGACTTACTCCAAATCTGATGATGGTAATGATTCAGAGGTGGTAAGTAAGGTTGTTGAAAGCGTTTTGAAAGATGAGTCAACAAAAGGTAAGTCTGAATCACAGGATGAAGATGAAGGAAATCTTTATGATGGTTATCTGAAAAATACAAAATCCGAGAAAAATTTGAATGATGATTCAAAAGGATTGGTTTATACCATGATTGGATCGGACAAATTATTCTTAGGTGTTGTATTCCCGATTCAGAATGTGATTTCAGAAAAGGTTGATAAAGTTTTCAACATGGTTGAGATTGAGAAGTCGGAGATTCCAAAGTTTGCTGGTAAAGGTCATAAGTCTTTTTATAACAAACCTGGTTTTAAGAAGAAAAACATGAAGGCTGGTTTGGGTTATAAAAAGAAATGGAATTGGAATCAAAGTAAAAAACCAAATTTGCAACAAAAGATGAGTTTTATTCAAGGGAAAAGCTTGAAAGAAGAGGAAAAACTCAAATTTGGACAACAGTCTAATGAGGAGTTTGATGCTATGAAAAAGAAACAACAACAGGCCAAGGATGTTTCAAAGAAAGTGTGTTTTAAATGTGATCAGATTGGACATGTTGCACGAAAGTGTCCAAATCCAAAGCCTGTTGATGTTGAAAAACAGAAATCCGAGGATGTGAAACCAAGGTCAACCAGATTTGATTCGAAACAAACTTGGAGGTACAATACAAACAAGTTTGCTTCAAATCAAAATTGGAAATCAAACCCGAACAAACTTGGAGGTACAATACAAACAAGTTTGCTTCAGAACAACACAGAGTTGGAGAACATCTGTTGATATGACAAAACCTCAAGAGTTTTGGAAACCTAAAAATGTTATTCAAAATCAAAAGGTTCATAAAGAGACAAACTTTTACAAAAGAGGTACTCCGGAAGGTCAAATGTGGAGCGCTAAGAAACAAGTGACGTCGGAAAAAGATGAGAAAGTTGAAGTCAAAATTGAAAACGTTTTAAATGACAAAGAGTTTCCGAAATTAAATGAACATTATTGTGTTGAAATGCCTAAGGTCCAACACACCTGGGCTAAATTCTTCAAATGATTGATAAAGTTTGAATGTGCAGGTGCTCAACGAAGCTGAAGATTGTGAGAATGGTAGTTGGAGCAGCCTGGCACAGGAAGAGGTTGCAGGACCCTGGTTTGGTTAAACAGGGAGTTTATAAATTTCTGTACATAAATAAACAATATTTTCAAAACCCTAAAAATTTGAAAAATTTAAAACCAAAAATATGTTTTAGTTTGTTAAAATTTGAAAATCCAAAAATATGTTGTTTTTAATTTTGTTTGAATATATGTTGATTGAATACGCCGAAACCCTCACGGCTGAACAAACATGATTACTTTCATCAGATTGAAAAACGGTTTTCAAACTGTTAAGATCAATGGGTTGTAAATCATGGGGGTATGTTATATTTTCTGCTTAAAGTGTTATATTTTCTGCAAAACAGAGCATGAAATGCAGAAAATGGATGGCGAGATAAAGCTATCAGTGTTGGTTGTCAAATTTTCTTTAAATGATTTTGCATTTTAGGGGGAGAAATATTGTCAGAAAATCCAAAAACATTTGAAAATTTGAAAAAAATAAAAAACATGATAAATTTCAAAAATTGAGTTTTTGCGTAAAAAGAGGAAATGATAGTACATCAGTAGACAGTTACAGTATGCTAAAGAATTGTAATGATTAAAATGTGTTAAACGATCTCACTGTGGATGTGTCGGTAGGTTTTTGTACATTTAGTAAACTTTTTCGGGATATAAACCTAAATTCAAACTTGCTTATTTCGTGGGGAACGCTACTTGGATATATAGGTAACCCCTGAAATCTCGTTTGAAAGGTCTCATAATCTGATATACTAGGGTTTTATACTCAATGATGTCTGGGGTATTATTCCGGGACTTCTGCTGAATGGAAGTTCTGACCTAGTCCTCGAATAATACTTTCCGCAATGCTTGAAACACAACATCACCCTCAGCATATATGATAAGACAATAAAATTGCTTAGCAATGCTGTTGTAAAAAAGATCCTCTAAAGGGGACACAACCAAGTTGAGTCATGATCTCTCTGCTGAACGGTAGTTCTGACCTGAGCTCTCATGATTCTTCATAATTTATTAACCCCTTACAGATATCATTTGTGTTATAATTACCTGTAAGACTGAATATTGGGATCTGGATACGGGAGTATATTCAAGAGGTGGGACACATGAATGAGTTTAAGTTCTTAATACATCTAATTCGTATCCTGAATCAGTTGAACTTTGTATGAAAATTTAAGTGGATCAGTATATCGACAATCTAAGTGAATTGTTTAATTCTTACTGTGTAACTAAGCTCAACGGTACTTGTGACTTGTCAGAAACTGATATGATCCTCTGACGCAAACTCAAACAAAAATATTGTCTGTAAATATGTTTGTACATATTACTTTATTGCTTTATGTTTTCAGAAAATACAAAAAGATTTTGATTTCTGCTTTATTTTCGACAACCGATATCTGAAATGCTGAGTTTCAAAATCTAAGTAAGCTGATCGTGTTTCTGAAAATAAAACAAGTTCATTAATTTGAAACTTGAAGTTTTAAAATAAAAAATTTCAAAAACAGTTTGTGATATCTCCAAGGTTTTTAAGTTGGACTTGGATGATTAACTGTGGGGGATTTGGATGTTTATATTGTTATAGAGCTAGTTTCCGATACGATTCGATGAAACTGCCAAATTCATGAGAAATGATTTTGAGGAGATTGAATTGTTAGATTACAATATCTAGAAGTTTAAAATGTTGTTACTTATAGTTGTATGAGTGATTGCAGGAAAAGTCCAGACTACGATCCCGAGAGCAGAGTCTAAGGGGGAGTTTGAAGACAAGTTGAAAGTTAGGAGGAGCTTGTAGCTGGAAAGCTAGGTGTCGATCCCTAAAAGCACGGAAGCTTGACGAGAGGGGGAGCCTGCTCATGATGAAGCTGTTGATGATAGAGTCAGTGATGAGATTCTAGTGTAAGAGTCAAAGTGTGAAGCTGATCAAGAAAGTGATGGATGCTTACAATGTTACAATCTGAACGAGAAGGCAGAACGACCAAGACTGAAGACTTAGAGCTGAAAACTTCGTCAACATCCAAGGGGGAGTCTGTTGGTGCACGGAATGTCTGTTGACTTCGTTTACATCAAGTCTTAGGTCAAGATAGGTCAACATAGGATCTTAAAAGTCAAATTAGGGTTTAGTATTGTATTTTCGCTTATGTGTACATAGGATATGATATGATTTCGCTTGTATGTACATATTGGTAGGGGTTTCACTCCAAGGGTTATAGGTATTTCGCTTATAGGTACATCAAGGTGGTTTCGCTTATATGATCATATGGGGTTTCGCTCATTAGGCAGTCCATATGAGCGAACCAGCTGCACTATATATAGCTGATGTGTGATCATTCATGTATGTACTCTGGAGCGAGACCTAGTCATTAGCTTGGTAACGAAACTCTGTCAAAATCATTCTAGAAAGCTAATAAAGAAAAGGAATTGAAGAGAAAAGTTGTTGTTACTTTGCGTGTACTGATTCCGCCTTTATACGTGAAGATGAATGTCCTTGACTGACTTTTCAGGGTCACAAAACGGTTCAACATATCCTTCATGAGATACATGAATCAAAGCCTTGTTTTTATCTATGTCTTTTGTTAAAGTGCTTTATGGAACTAAAAACATTTGGTTGGTTTGTATGTTAAACTTGAAGTCTATGGTTGGTACTAAACAATGTGGTTTATATTATTTTGAAACTTATTAATGGATGAACATCATGGTTTCTATCATATAGTTGTTTGTTATAATTGAATGCAATGATATTAAGCAAGTCACACATCATACGCTTCCGCATAAGTCAGGGTGTGACAGTTTGGTATCAGAGTTTCGATTGTAGAGAACTAGGATTCCTTCTCGAGTCTAGACTACAATCATTAGGACTCTCTCATGAAAATATATTTATAAAATGTTTTTCATTGCATTTACAAAATGCCACAATCCATGGAACAAACATTTTACAAAGGAAAGACAAGAAACACGAACAAAGACACAGTCGATGGTTTAGTTTGCATGGGGTAGACTTGTTAAGTTAGGAAAGTCTCATGTAGCAATGACGTGAATACATGTTAAAGTGATGCCTGTCTTTATTTACATACACCGAGTGATAGTGGTTAATATATGTGCACATGCCATGATTATTATGTTACAAGTATTTATGTCGTCATCCGAGAGCGGATTGTTCGACGACCATGACCCCATGGCAGTGGTATCAGATGATGAGGTAGCTCCAGAGCCGGAGGTCTTCATGTCAGATTCAGAGAGTGACCCGGAGATGATGTCCTATGACGAGGACGATTTTCAGCCCTTCGCTTTACCGGACTTTGGAGATGACGCACCTATTGCTGATGGCATTCCCATTGATGATGCTTTTGCTTTCCCCGCTCCTATCCAGGACCATCTCATCATCGGTCACCCCGATGGTGAGCATATCGTTGCCCCTATCCTGGATGCTGTTCCTTTAGTGGTCATTCCCCCAAAGGATTGGCCCTTCGATGATCTTTATTAGGATGATGTTGATTTATTTTTGGGCGATTCCCCAGTAGATGCTTAGGGTGATGGGGAGGTTGACAATGTGGTTGTGCTAGAGATACCTCCTCCTGCTATACCTGTTATTGAGATATATTCGGATTCTAGCTTGCATTCTGTTGCAGACTCCTTTGAGTCTGTAACTTCATCGGCCCTGCGGGCTGCAGGACTTCAGCTCTACGCCACTGATTCAGATGACGACACTACGATGTCTACTGCACCGTCATCCCCTGTTTGAGTCCATACACTGCCTCATGTCCCAGAGCATATTCCTGATCCAGACCCTGTCCCATTTGGTTTACCCGATGTTGCACCATTCATACCTGAGCCTGTTACAGCACCCTTTGACCTTCCACCTGTTGATCCATTTATTCCACCGCCTCCACCTGCTGACATAGCTCCCCTACCTCTCTTTGTGTTCGATGCTCATCGTACCGATCTCCCGATCATTTTTCTACATGATATCCTAGCTCCCCGTCCAGGGGAAGGTACCTCGGGACAGCCCCCGAGTTTCGATCCGTTCGCTTCAACTGACTTTTCACTGATCCCACATTTTACCCCTTTCACACCAGCTTCAATGGACGAGCCATTTCGATGGTTCCTACCGTACACCATGCCTATTTCTGACCCTTATCACCCCTCTCATTATGGAGGCTACACTCATGATGAGTTACTTTTGTCACTACATTTACAGTTCGAGATTTTGAGCCACCGAGTTCTCGAGCTGGAGTTCGATGAGGGTGCCCGACGGTCACCATTTCCCTTTCATCCTACTCCTGTTCCTCCACCCTCATCGTCAGCTTCTTTTGTACCTCCACCTACTGCTCCCACATCTATTCCGGGTTTTGATGCCCGCTTTCTCACTGTTGAGCAGCAGATTAGCTTTTTGATTCGCCGAGTTCATGAGCTCGAGGAGGAACTCGCCCATGTTCACAGTTTACTCTTTTTCCCTCCTCCTCCTCCTCCGCCATCAGCATCGTAGGTTTTGGTTTTATGCAGTTGCTCTACTTTTGGTGAGAACGCTACAATTGAGTTGAGATTGTGAAGACAGGAAGACCACTTTTTGATTATTACTTTTGTATATTGACAAACTTATTTGACAGGGATAGTGTGACCCTATGTCTCTTTTGATATGACACAATTTGTAAACTTTGTAACTTGTGGTTGGTTATTAATGAAACCTCAATAGTCGTGTTCTCATTAAATACATTGTTGGTTTACATGTTCATGCGATGATTATGTTATTGTGTGGTTGATTGTTGTGATGACCGTTTATGTTATCTATATACATTCGACTCCTAGACAATTATTTATTTATTTAACAAATAAGTCCTAACCTAGCTGACCTTCTTACTAGAAGAACGATGCCACCTCGACGGAATACCGATACCAACAACCCTCTGCCACAGACAGAGGCAGAGCTGCAAGAGCGCATCTCACAAGCTATCGCTGAGAACGAGGCCCTCCGCTCTGAACATAGCGGTTGTACCTCTAGGAACAACCCCCCAATCGGTAATGTTAAGTCACCTAAGACACATTACAACTCGTTTGGATATTTGCAATTGTGCTTTGCCAATACTTATTGCGAATTGTGTTGCTTGTGTTACAGGTTGTAGCTACAAACAAGTCTTGGACTGCAAGCCCCTTAATTTCGATGGCACTAGGGGCGCTGTCGCTTTCGTACGCTGGTTGGAGAAAACTGACTCTGTATTGAGAATGAGTAAGTGTGCTCCGGAATAAAGAGTTACGTATATTTCTAGGTTATTTCTGGACGGAGCGCTTTCATGGTGGAACCTCCAAGTTCAGACTTTGGGTGAAGCTGCTGCATACACATTAACATGGGATGAACTGAAGGAGTTAATGCACAAAAAGTACTGCTCTCGAGCGGAGATTCAAAAGTTAGAGACAAAATTCTGGAACTTAAATATGGAAGGCCCGAAAGTAGCAGAATATATTTAGCGATTCTCATGATTTGTCGAGAGTTGTTACTTATCTGGTGGAGCCAGAGTTTAGAAGGATTGAGCATTTTATCTGGGGATTGGTACCTCAGATCTTGAGTATGGTGACAGCTTTCAAGCCTCCAACTATTTCTGAGGCTATTGATCTAAGTGTGGCGCTTACTGAAGAGTCAGTTCGATTGGGAAAGTTATCCATCTCTGAGACGAAAAAGAAGGAGACTCATGTGGAGTCATCAGGAGATAACAACAGAAAGTTCACTAATTTTAAGAAGACCACTCGAGTGAACAACAACAATGCCAACAAGCGTAGGGATACCAACCAGCCAGTCGAGGTATGAGCTGGCGCTGCAAACGCAGAACCCAAGGGAAAAGGATACATGGGTACCCTACCAAAGTATGACGTTTACCAATTTCATCATGCTGGTCGGTGCAGATATGGGAAATGTGAGACTTGTGGAAAATTGGTCATTCTAAGGAGACGTGGTGGTATGGAGCAGGACATGGAAATGGAGGACAAGGTGGTAATGGTAATAGTAATGGTAATGGTAATGGTAATGGAAATGGTAAGGTAATCATGGAGGGAACAGAAATCAGTATGGTAATCAGAACCGTGGTGGAAACGGGAATCAAGCGGGAAATGGAAACCGTGGAGGACACAACAACAATCACGGTGGTAATGGAAATGGACGTGGCCAAGGCTATTTTGGCTGTGGTGACTTGGGGCACTTCAAGAAGGATTGCCCTAAAAACATTCTGTTCACCATTGGAGCCAGGGAAGCACGCCAGGATCTAAATCTGGTTACTGGTATGTTCCCTATTAACCAACGTTATGCATCTGTGCTGTTTGATACTGGTGCTGATTTTAGCTTCGTATCCATAGACTTTAAGAATATACTTGGTTTAGTTGCAAGTATGCTAGACGTCCCATATTCGATAGAACTGGCAAATGGGAAGTTAGTAGAGGCAAATGAGGTGATTAAGGGTTGTACTTTGGAACTGGGAGAGCGAGAATTTTCTATCGACCTTCTACCAGTTGATTTGGGAAGCTTTGATGTTGTGGTCGGGATGGATTGGTTGTCTAACAACTGTGCTGAGATAGTTTGCCATGAGAAGATCATTCGCATTCCGATGGAGAATGAGGAGACAATCGTGATTCATGGAGAGAAGCATGATACACCTTTGCGGATCATCAATTGTATGAAAGCGCAGAAGTGTCTACATAAAGGATGTGTTGCCTTCTTAGCTCATGTATTGGATAAGGAAGCCGAAGAGCCGAAGCTTGAAGACATCCCTGTGATAAGGGAATATCCTGAGGTCTTCCCCGAAGACTTGCCAGGACTACCTCTGTAGAGACAAGTCAAATTCCACAATGACTTGGTTCCAGGCGCCGCGCCTGTAGCCCAGGAACCCTACCGACTTGCGCCATCCGAGATGCAAGAATTATCCACGCAGCTTCAGGAGTTATTGGACAAGGGATTTATACGGCCGAGCTTCTCGCCTTGGGGAGCTCTAGTATTGTTCGTTAAGAAGAAGGATGGTAGCTTTCGCATGTATATCGACTATCGGGAACTGAACAAGTTAACTATCAAGAATCGGTATCCATTCGAGGATTGATGATTTATTTGACCAACTGCAAGGATCGAGCTACTACTCCAAGATTGATCTTCGGTCAGGTTATCATCAGTTGCGGATTCAAGAGGAGAGCATACCGAAGACCGCGTTCAGAACTCGTTATGGACACTACGAGTTCCTTGTGATGCCGTTCGGATTAACCAATGCGCCTGCAATATTTATGGATTTGATGAACCGTGTATGCAAGCCATATCTCGATAAATTTGTGATTGTATTTATCGATGATATTCTGATTTATTCGCGGACGAAGGAGGAGCACGAGAAACATCTCAAATCCATTCTAGAGCTACTAAAGAAGAAAAGGCTCTACGCTAAGTTCTCAAAATGCGAATTTTGGATTCGCGAGGTACAGTTCCTCGGTCATGTGGTAAACGAGAATGGTATTCATGTGGACCCCACAAAGATTGAAGCGATAAAGAATTTGGAAACTCCCAAGACACCGACTAAGATCTGATAGTTTTTGGGATTAGCAGGTTATTACCGCAGGTTCATCGAGAATTTATCCAAGATAGCTCAACCGCTAACTTCTCTTACCCAAAAAATACAGGAAGTACGATTGGGGAGACAAGCAAGAAGAAGTCTTTCAACTACTCAAGAACAAGCTATGCGATGCACCGATACTATCCCTACCTGAAGGCATGGAAGACTTCGTGGTATATTGCGATGCTTCACGTCAGGGATTGGGTTGCGTGCTCATACAACGCCAAAAAGTCATCGATTATGCTTCACGCCAACTGAAAGTACATGAGAAGAACTATACCACTCACGACCTGGAGCTAGGCACAGTGGTATTTTCCTTGAAGATTTGGCGACATTATCTGTATGGTACTCGATGTACTATCTTCACAGATCACAAGAGCCTGCAATACATATTTGATCAAAAAGAACTTAATATGCGACAACGACGATGGGTTGAGTTGCCGAATGATTATGACTATGAGATCAAGTATCATCCTGGAAAGGCAAATGTGGTAGCAGACACTTTAAGTCGTAAGGAAAGGATTAAGCCTATAAGGGTTGCTTTATAAATGACTATTTAGACGAATCTCACTTCACGTATACATAATGCACAACAAGAAGCCCTTAAGTAGGAAAGCCTTAAGTTGCTAAATGAGTTGCTGAATGATTATATCTCCGAGGAATGGAGAAAAAGTTAGTGCCAAAGGAGGAAGGAACCTTATACTTCATGGGACGCATTTGGGTTCTGCTCTATGGGGGTATTCGAGAGGTTATTTTTGATGAAGCTCATAAGTCGAGGTACTCGAGCCACCCAGGATCGGACAAGATGTACCAAGATTTGAAAGATTATTATTGGTGGCCAAAGCTCAAAAGTGACGTTACCGTATATGTTGGAAAGTGCCTAACCTGTGCTAAGGTTAAGGCAGAGTATCAGAAACCTTCAGGTCTTTTGCAACAACCGGAGATACCCATGTGGAAGTGGGAAAAAATTTCGATGTACTTCATATCAAAATTACCCAGGACTCTTAGAGGACATGATATGATATGGGTAATAGTGGATCGATTGACAAAGTCTGCACACTTCCTACTGATTCGAGAGAAGGATAGCACGGGAAAGTTAGCTGAGCTTTACCTCAAGGAGATAGTAGCACGTCATGGAGTGCCTATCTCGATAATATCAGATAGAAATGGACGATTTGTATCAAGGATTTGGCAATCCTTTCAAGAGGTCTTTGGATCTCAGTTAAATCTATGTACGGCCTTTCACCCGTAAACAGACGGTCAGAGCAAACGAACTATACAAACACTAGAAGACGTGCTTCGTGCATGTGTAATGGATTTGGGTGGCAGTTGGGATACTCATCCACCGCTAGTCGAATTTTCCTACAACAACAGCTACCATACAAGCATTCAAGCCGCACCGTTCGAAGCTCTTTATGGTCGTAAGTGCCACTCACCGTTGTGTTGGGCTGATGCTGGAGATAGACAGATGGTCGGTCCTGAACTGGTTCAAGAAACAACTGACAATATCATGCAGATCCGAGAGCGCATCAAGGCGGCTCATGATCGACAAAAGAGCTACGCAGATCAAAGACGAAACCTTTGGAATTCGAGGTAGGAGACATGGTTTTGTTGAAAGTCTCACCTTGGAACGGTGTCGCACGATTCGGGAAACGTGGTAAGTTGAATCCCCGATACATTTGACCATTCAAGATTTTGGAAAGGGTTGGTACCGTCGCGTACAAGCTGGAATTACCAGAAGAACTGAACGGTGTACACGATACATTTCACGTGTCAAATCTGAAGAAAAGCCCAACCCAGGAAACAGTTATCATCCCTGCAGATGAGGTGCATGTAATAACCAAAATTTTAAAATCATTATTCTAGAAATAAAATAAATAATAATAATTTATAATAAACTAAACATTTATTTTATGATCCATCCTTCTGTATATCAACCAAAACTATTATTTTTATTTATAAATTATCCAATAGGAAACCCTAATTAAGACACCCAAGTGATTCTACCCAAACCCTAGAAATTTCAGAACAATCAAAATCAGGATCAGGGCCCCTAAAACTCAGGGGGGGTATTCCCTGGTTGGTAATATCCACACAGTTCGTTGTCAAATTCGAATTTTAAGAAAACGTCGACTCACCTGAGCTAGTTGGACACGTACCTACCCTACCCTAAAAGTGTTCCTCAGGCGACACGCGACAGAATCACCTGCATCTGTCGCGACACTCCTGAGATGCAAAATTCCAGTATAAATAGGAGAGTCTGGGACTTGATTTCTGGCTTCAGTTCGACGTAAAAATTCCCAAAATACTCAGAGTTATGCTCTATTTACTTCAATTAACACACACGAAACACTAATTAAATATAGCGGGGTGCTGCAGAACAGGGTAATAACTCGATCGCTATTACGATTCATTGTCCGATCGATCAATGTACTCAATGGATGTTTAAGTGCTGCCCACATTAGGGTTATACTTTGTCGTTCGTCATTAATTTGACGGATCATCGTTAATTCGATGGATGAAGTATCGCACTTTGTCGTTCGTTGTGAGAATTTGATCTCGTGAGTTATCGTAAATGCTGTATTAAGTTACTAACCTAGTTTGTGTGCATGTTATTTAAATTAGGTTAAAAGACTAATCAGTAGTCTAAACTCTGTCCGTATAAATCTGAAATATTATCACAAGGTAGCATCAATTTGGAATTATTAAGGTACGGATCCTTACCCCACTCCTTGTTGTTTGATATTCAATTGTTATAAACCCATTAAATTCATATATCTTTTAAAAACTCCTCACGTCTTTGATTATCGATTCATTTGACAGTCCGTTCGAAATTCTTTTCTAATCATTTGAATTAAGCTTTCATGTCATGCGATAGTATTCTGTTAGTTATACTCATTATCGCATGTTCCAATATATGTTCCGTATTGTTATGAAAATAAGTTTTATAAGTTATGTGAATAAGACCATTTGTACTCTGATACCCTGAGTATCGCTTCTCGTGGAGTGTCCCACGAGCATGTTGTTGCGGCATCAACAGCATGTGCTCCATCTGTGACGGAGAGATTAGTTCACGGCGTCCCTAGGTACAAGTGTGGTACAAAGCTACTAGGAGGCGTATGGATCGATCCTAGAAATTAAGTTAATGAGGTGGATAGAAGGTATGCCAACTGGCCATCTCGTGTGATAAGTATTCAGGAGTAGCTACCTGTGTATTGTCACGTTTTCAGTTTGCTCATGGGTACATCCGTAAGATATAATTATGAAATTATGTTCTTGCATCGTATCATTTTCGAAAATAAGTTTCCTCCGAATAACATTGCATATAAAGCGTTATTTGTTCTTTGAGCCTATAATTCCGTACTGAGCATTCGGCTCATTCCGTATAAATTTTGTATTTACAGGTCAGCAGGTTACTTTGGGCGGGGAAAAGAGAGAAGAATAAAGTCTAGGAATAAATCTGAAGATATTAGTTAATCAAGTCGGATGTCTTCGCTTGTATATTAACCTTAAGTTTCGTTGTTATGTGGTTGTATCCTTGTCAAATAAATAAATGGAATTATGACTTTTGTTTATGATATCACTGTTATTGTGACACGTCAGCCCTTCCGGGTTGGGGTGTTACAGCTATGGTATCAGAGCAAAGGCTCTTTCCTGTAGAAAACTTGAAGATAGTAATTAAAACCTGTGAGGAATGGGTAGATATTTATGATAGGATTCAACTTGATCTCTTATTTGGTTTAACTCCTATGTTTATTCGTATAGATGCCTCCTCGTCGTCCGCTACGTAGGAATACTCATACTAACCATGCACGTAACAACACTTCTTCGAATGAGACTCCAGTTGATCCAAACGTAATTAATGCTATCAACCAGGCTGTTGCCGGGTTGCTTCCAAACCTGGTTGCTCAAACAGCTGAGGCCGTTATTCAACAAACTCGTCATCCAGAAGGCACTAACACTAATCCAACCTCTGGTGGTGAAACTCGTGAGAATACCACGAATAATACTACTTATAGTATAGACATATGGATTAGTAAATTCCAAAAACAAAAGCCGAAATCCTTTAGTCACGCTAATAATCCAGTCGAAGCAAGAAACTGGATAGCTCATGTTGAAAAGATCTTCGGAGTTCTTGGAGTTCCGGAGCAATACAAAGTTAGACTGGCTACCTACAAATTCGAAGATGACGCACAAACTTGGTGGGAAGGATATAAGCATGTCAAAGGAGGGGATGATTTTGACGCTAATCTTTCATGGGTCGACTTTCGTAACATCTTTTACGATAAGTATTTTTCGACCGCTGATAAAGAAGCTTATATCAGGGAGTATGCAGTGATTCGACAGGGAAGTGATGAACCAGCCTCTGAGTTCATTACTCGATTTTCAAGGTTAGCTAGTATTGTAGGAGAGGTTGCAGGATCAGCAGAAGTCCAGGCAGAAAAATGCAAGTGGGCAGTCAATGATCGAATTCGGAAGTCGATCATGTACATGAAATTTAAGGATATCACCGAAGTTGCTGATGCAATCAAAACTTTTGAATTCGAAAGGAAAGAATTCTTATCTCGAACTGGGGATAATAAGAAAAGAAATAGGGAAGGACAAATTAAGCAAGAAAACAGCCAATCATCCACTACGCCACAGCATCAAGATCGCAAAGTGCAAGGAAATCAAAACTTTGGAAATCAGGCACGTCCATGGCAACCTAGACTACAAAACCCGAGGCCTACTCAAAACCAGATTCAGTTGTATGCAGAACCTATTAGAGCTCAACCACTGAATTAACATGTAAACCCAAATCAAATTACATATCCTCTATGTAATATTTGTGGTAAGAGACATCAGGGCGTATGTCACCGAAGTACAGGAGCATGTTTTAGATGTGGCCAAACTGGACACATGATTAAGGAGTGTACAAAGAAAGACACTAGGAAGAATAACCGACCAAACGTTGCACCACCCAATGTTGGAGGAAGAGTTTTTGCACTTTCTGCTACTGATGCTGCTAATGTCCCAGGTACTGTGTCGGGAACCCTTCAGCTTGGTAAACATAGTATCTATGTGTTATTCGATACAGGAGCGACTCATTCTTTAGTATCCCATTCGTTTACTAAGTACCTTCCGATAAGACCAACTCTCTTAAATCATACCTTAACCATTTCCACTCCCATGGAAAATTCATCCGTAATCACTTACGTATATAAGGATTGTCCGATCCGTATTGAATCTATTGTGTGTAAGGCAGACCTATTTCCAATACATATGTGCGACTTTGATGTTATTCTAGGAATAGATTGGTTGTCTAGAGATCGTGTAACTATAGATTGTCATTCTCGCCGTGTTATTTTCGGCAATCTTCATCATCCTGATATTATATATCAGGGAACTCAAGCTCATAAATCTCTTAAGATTATCTCTGCGCTCAAAGCTCGAAAATTCATATCAAACGGTTGTGCTAGATTCCTAGCATCGATTAGGGATACCTCTGCTAGTGTTAAGAGTATCGATAACCACTCCGTTGTTCGTGAATATCCTGATGTATTTCCGAATGAACTACCAGGATTACCACCTGACCGTCAGGTAGAATTCACCATCGACTTGATCCCTGGTGCCGAACCTATTTCTAAAGCTCCATACCGTATGGCTCCGATGGAACTGAAGGAGTTGAAGGAACAATTGCAAGAATTGTTAGATCTAGGATTCATAAGACCCAGTGTTTCACCTTGGGGTGCTCCGGTCTTATTTGTGAAGAAGAAAGACGGTAGTATGCGTTTATGTATTGACTACCGGGAGCTGAACAAGATTACTATTCGTAATCAGTATCCTCTGCCTCGCATTGATGATCTCTTTGATCAACTTCAGGGGGCTCAGTTCTTCTCAAAAATCGACCTGAGGTCCGGGTATCATCAGCTAAAGATCAAGAATGATGATGTTCCCAAGACCGCCTTTCGTACTCGATATGGTCATTACGAATTTTTGGTTATGCCCTTTGGGCTAACTAATGCACCCGCAGTCTTCATGGATTTGATGAATCGCGTGTTTCATAAATTCCTAGACAAATTCGTTATTGTCTTTATCGATGACATTCTGGTGTATTCTAAGAGTCGCGAAGAGCATGAAGCACATCTACATGCAGTACTTGGAACCTTGCGACATGAGAAGTTGTACGCTAAGTTTTCCAAATGTGACTTTTGGCTTAGCCAAGTGGCATTTCTAGGTCATGTCATATCAGCAGAGGGAATTATGGTAGACCCAACAAAGGTTGAAGCTATTACAAAATGGCCAAGACCCACTTCTGTTACCGAAATACGAAGTTTCTTGGGTCTTGCTGGCTATTACCGAAGATTTGTTGAAAGATTCTCGGTAATTGCTTTACCACTCACAAAACTCCTAAGGAAAGGGGTGAAGTACTCATGGAATGAAGAACAAGAGAAAAGCTTTGAAGAATTGAAGAAACGACTCGTATCCTCTCCGATACTCGCTCTCCCTTCTGGATCAGGAGGTTACCAAGTCTATAGTGATGCCTCAAAGAAAGGATTAGGTTGTGTGCTAATGCAACATGGGAAGGTTATCGCTTATGCCTCCCGTCAGTTAAAGCCTTATGAAGTTAATTACCCTACACATGATTTAGAACTAGCCGCAGTCGTCTTTGCACTTAAGATTTGGCGACACTATCTGTATGGTGAAAGTTGTGACATCTTTACTGACCACAAGAGCCTCAAGTACATATTTACGCAGAAGGAGCTAAATATGAGGCAAAGAAGGTGGTTAGAACTTTTAAAAGATTACGACGTAAATATTCAATACCATCCAGGCAAAGCCAATGTTATAGCTGACGCATTGAGCCGGAAGAATTCAGGGACTATATCTTGCTTACAAATTCAACCTCATATTAGGAGGGATCTCGAAAGGATGAACATTTGGCTTCAGGTTAGCAAAGCTGATGGATATCTAGCTAGAATGCAGATTGAACCTGACCTCATATCACGAATCAAAGATGCACAGAAGCAAGATGGAGAACTTTGGGCAATTGTGCAAAATCTTGAGGTGGGTAAGCAATCTGAATTTCGCATAGACCATCATGGGGTGATTTGGTGCGGTAAGAGACTTTGTGTACCCAATGACTCCAGCCTTCGTGAGTCATTGTTAGCCGAAGCTCACAGCTCACCATTTTCAATTCACCCAGGATCTACCAAGATGTATAGAGATTTAAGACAGAACTTCTGGTGGAATGGCATGAAGGAAGACGTTGCTCGATACGTAAGTAAATGCCTCACTTGCCAACAAGTGAAAATTAAACACAAACGAGCAAGCAGTCTGTTGCAGCCATTGGATATTCCCATATGGAAGTGGGATGAGATCACAATGGATTTTGTTACAGGTTTGCCTAAGACTTTCAAGAAGAATGATGTTGTATGGGTTGTTGTCGATAGATTATCGAAGTAAGCACATTTTCTACCTATTCAGCAAGGATTTTCGGTTAATAAGTTATCCGAAATATTTCTTCAAGAAATTATTCGACTCCATGGCACACCATCTTCCATTGTTTCCGATAGAGACCCACGATTCACCTCACGATTTTGGAAAGGTTTTCAGGCAGCTTGGGGTACACGACTGAAGTTTAGTACGGCTTTCCATCCACAAACAGATGGGCAGTCAGAACGCACGATTCAGACCTTGGAAGACATGCTCCGATCATGTGCACTTGAATGGTCTGGAAACTGGGATGAATATCTATACCTTGTTGAGTTCGCTTACAACAATAGTTGGCAAGCAAGTATTGGCATGGCACCTTTTGAGCTTTTATATGGTCGGAAATGTCGTGCACCGATATGGAAGTGGGATGAAGTTGGAGAAAAGATTTTTGAAGGACCAGAACTAGTTCAGATTACAAATGAAAAAGTCACTATGGCACGAGAAAAACTGAAAGAAGCTCAGAGCAGACAAAAGAGCTATGCAGATCAAGATAGACGACCACTCGAATTTAAAATTGGTGACCACGTATTCTTAAAGGTATCACCTTGGCGAGGCGTTCGTAGATTTGGAATTAAAGGAAAGCTTAGTCCCCGTTTCATCGGTCCGTTTGAAATCCTTGAAAGAGTTGGAGAAGTGTCATATCGACTGGCGTTACCTCCTCAACTCTCTCACGTTCATAACGTTTTTCATGTCTCCTCGTTAAGAGGATATAATTATCATCCACTCCATGTCCTTAGTTATCCGTTACTTACAATTCACGAAGATTTGTCCTACGAAGAGGAACCAGAAGCCATTTTAGATCGACAAGAAAAGGTTTTGCGTAGGAAGTAATTCCGTTTGTTAAAGTCCTTTGGAAAAATCACTCTGAACACGAAGCAACATGGGAATCTGAAGAATCAATTCGATCTCTATACCCTAATCTATTCTCGCAATAGAATTTTAGTCAAAGTAACGGTAAATCTTGCTCTTTGATATATGTTCAATTGTTCTGTTTACGGTCATTCATGCTTTACCTTATGTGAATATATATCTTAGTTATGATTAAACATGTTTATGTAGGAGATATTAGTATCAATAAGTCACTCTTGTTATCTGCAAGTATATGTTGATTTTCTGCATGATTAAATATGTTATTAAGATACGTAGTGGAAGAACCATTAGGATATGATGGTAAGGTAATTAAGAATTTTGGTCATAAACGTAATTATAAATTTCAGATACACATTGTGTGTTTAGGAGATTCTTGTTAGTAACTCTGCTATGAAAATTCCGTTTCCGTTACTTATGTGATATGTTATATTCTTATTTGAAAAATTTCGAGGACGAAATTTCTTTTAAGGGGGTAATAGTTGTAATAACCAAAATTTTAAAATCATTATTCTAGAAATAAAATAAATAATAATAATTTATAATAAACTAAACATTTATTTTATGATCCATCCTTCTGTATATTAACCAAAACTATTATTTTTATTTATAAATTATCCAATAGGAAACCCTAATTAAGACACCCAAGTGATTCTACCCAAACCCTAGAAATTTCAGAACAATCAAAATCAGGATCAGGGCCCCTAAAACTCGGGGGGGGGGGGGTATTCCCTGGTTGGTAATATCCACACAGTTCGTTGTCAAATTCGAATTTTAAGAAAACGTCGACTCACCTGAGCTAGTTGGACACGTACCTACCCTACCCTAAAAGTGTTCCTCAGGCGACACGCGACAGAATCACCTGCATCTGTCGCGACACTCCTGAGATGCAAAATTCCAGTATAAATAGGAGAGTCTGGGACTTGATTTCTGGCTTCAGTTCGACGTAAAAATTCCCAAAATACTCGGAGTTATGCTCTATTTACTTCAATTAACACACACGAAACACTAATTAAATATAGCGGGGTGCTGCAGAACAGGGTAATAACTCGATCGCTATTACGATTCATTGTCCGATCGATCAATGTACTCAATGGATGTTTAAGTGCTGCCCACATTAGGGTTATACTTTGTCGTTCGTCATTAATTTGACGGATCATCGTTAATTCGATGGATGAAGTATCGCACTTTGTCGTTCGTTGTGAGAATTTGATCTCGTGAGTTATCGTAAATGCTGTATTAAGTTACTAACCTAGTTTGTGTGCATGTTATTTAAATTAGGTTAAAAGACTAATCAGTAGTCTAAACTCTGTCCGTATAAATCTGAAATATTATCACAAGGTAGCATCAATTTGGAATTATTAAGGTACGGATCCTTACCCCACTCCTTGTTGTTTGATATTCAATTGTTATAAACCTATTAAATTCATATATCTTTTAAAAACTCCTCACGTCTTTGATTATCGATTCATTTGACAGTCCGTTCGAAATTCTTTTCTAATCATTTGAATTAAGCTTTCATGTCATGCGATAGTATTCTGTTAGTTATACTCATTATCGCATGTTCCAATATATGTTCCGTATTGTTATGAAAATAAGTTCTATAAGTTATGTGAATAAGACCATTTGTACTCTGATACCCTGAGTATCGCTTCTCGTGGAGTGTCCCACGAGCATGTTGTTGCGGCATCAACAGCATGTGCTCCATCTGTAACGGAGAGATTAGTTCACGGCGTCCCTAGGTACAACTGTGGTACAAAGCTACTAGGAGGCGTATGGATTGATCCTAGAAATTAAGTTAATGAGGTGGATAGAAGGTATGCCAACTGGCCATCTCGTGTGATAAGTATGCAGGAGTAGCTACCTGTGTATTGTCACGTTTTCAGTTTGCTCATGGGTACATCCGTAAGATATAATTATGAAATTATGTTCTTGCATCGTATCATTTTCGAAAATAAGTTTCCTCCGAATAACATTGCATATAAAGCGTTATTTGTTCTTTGAGCCTATAATTCCGTACTGAGCATTCGGCTCATTCCGTATAAATTTTGTATTTACAGGTCAGCAGGTTACTTTGGGCGGGGAAAAGAGAGAAGAATAAAGTCTAGGAATAAATCTGAAGATATTAGTTAATCAAGTCAGATGTCTTCGCTTGTATATTAACCTTAAGTTTCGTTGTTATGTGGTTGTATCCTTGTTAAATAAATAAATGGAATTATGACTTTTGTTTATGATATCACTGTTATTGTGACACGTCAGCCCTTCCGGGTTGGGGTGTTACAGTGCATATTGACGACACTCTCCAATTCACTGAGGAACCTGTTGAAGTTATGGACTAGAAAGTCCATAAGACTCGAAGAAGTCGTATTAAGCTTGTCAAGGTTCGTTGGAACTCACATCACGACCCAAAGTTTATTGGGAGCGTGAAGATCAAATGAAATCGAAGTATCCACACTTGTTCCCAAACTCCCCTACGACTGATAACGCAGCTTAAAATTCCGGGACGGAATTTTCTTAACGGGGGGAGATTGTGACAACTGTCAATTTTCCATATAATTCGGTACATGTTAAACATTAATTTGTGCTTTAATAACTGTGCTTGAATTGAATTAATGACATAAATGATTCCTGTTTACTGTCATATACATGCAAGTGCCTTACAAGTTGCATAATTATTTATCATCATTGCATGCAACACATTATGATCCAATTAGTGCACGAAAAAAAGTTAGCACAGTTATCAGACACACAAGAAATACTGACGGGAGTTCAGTACTCAGACATACATGATGTTAAGACACAGAATGAGCCCAAAACCAAGAATTACACTAGTATGTGTGTAGGAAAGTAAGGATCACAAAACTGCCTTCCTAGTGATAGTTTAAATGCCAGAAAGTGCCTAAAACTCACACAAACTGCAGAATTCTGAATATTTCAGCAAAAATCAGCATTCTAACACTAAAATATAATGCAGAATGATGGTTTAATGGTCTAGAATACCTTCCTAAGTGTCTGGAATCAAAACTGTCATCAAAGGGAACATAAAGCACACTAAACTGCGTAATTAAGCACCTTGACGAACCGGTAACCAACTGAACAACCGGACACTACCCGAAACACCAAATTTTTACTAGAAGCATTGTTTTAACATTTCCGAGCTATTTATGGTCACCGAACATCAAAATGCATCTTGTAATCACATAACACATATAAACACTAAACCTTATACTTATAACCTAACTAAATCAACTAACTTATCATCACAACCTAACTACCACCCCCCCCCCCCATTTCGACGGTTAACAAGGTGGTCCCACCACCTTAATTTTCTTGATTTGTTTATTGGATATGTTATTTCCTTTTGAAACATAATAACCCATGGATTATGTTATGTTGGAGTATATTGATTTAAAGACCACAAATAACTTCATAATACTCATTCATCACTTCTGTGACAACTGGCCCAAACCGGTAATTTCCGTACACATTAATTATTATTTAATGACTGCAATTATGTGCTTAATTGTCAGCAATATCTGATTTCCTACTAAACAAGTGAATTCATGCACGTTGTATACTACAAAATATTGCTTTATGCATAAACAAGAGTGATGCGTCAAAAATACTAGTAAACTCACCGGTAAGACACACTGTGTCAACAGAACTGCAGAAAGCAGTCAGACAATAAAATTAGAGCCTAGGTGTAGGTCCGACAACAAGAATGCATCAAAACCCAAGAGTACATACAAGGGTATAATATATATATGCATTGCGAAAGCAAAATTAAGCACTAAAAAGCACCCGAAACGCACTTTAAGTGCAGAACTTATATAATTCAGCATTTAGACACATAAATATTATGCAGAAATGTCGTTTTATTATCCAGAATATTTCCCTAAGTGTTGGGAATTGAAAGAGTACAAGAAAGGTACTTAAACGACACTAAAAAGTGTAATTTAGCACTTTAACGAATCGGTATGCAACCGAACAACCGGACTATACCCGAAACATGAAAATATTGTTATTTTCATTATTTATCTTTTTCTGAGCCAGTTAGGGTCCCTGAATACCCTAACACCCATTGTAACGCATGACACACCACTAACCGGGTTAACCTTACTTAACCTAACTAATATACTTAACATCTAGTTGGAATCGGACCAAGACCCCCCCCCCCCCCCTTTACAAACCGTCCCCATGAAGGGGGGCACCCTAGTACCTTTGATGATTATTTTATTGTGACATGTTTAATATCTTGTAGACATGAGAACCTTTGGATAATAACCATACTAATTGCCTATAAGATTAAGCCTAAACTCATCATGTTCATTTGATCACAAACCACAAAACAAAACTCTCCCTCTAAGAAGCTACGGCCAAACACCCCTTGAACACACAACCATTGTCAAGCTTTGATCTTGCCATTTCAAGTTCATACAAGTGTTAAGGGTCGCATATAAGGAACCTTGGAGCAAACGGAAGGCGAAGGACCTCTCTACTTTGCTTTTATCCACCCTATTTGCGCTTAGATTCTTCCCTAGCCTCGAGCTAGTGGTATGTTGCTTAAATCACCTTCTTGAACTATTCTAAAGTGGTTAAAACGATATATGACGGTTAAAATTTATGAACATGCAAGTTGAAGCACAAAAGTCTACTTAAAACACAAAAAATGTTGGTTAAAAGCTCATATGTTGTGTAAATCATGTAGTATTTGATTTGTGTGATTATTTGGACTCGATCTATGTTGTGGTAGCTCGGATAATCATTTAACCCAGTTTAGTCATGATCTTGGATTATGACATAAAGCTTGTTTAAATGTAACAAGGGTTAGAAGATGAAACTCTACCACACACGAATCATGAACTTGTGTAAAAGTGTTTTAACTTGTAAAATAGTGATTAAAACTAGTAGATCTACGGATCTACAGGTGGTATTTTTAAAGGACCGAGTGTCGAGAAATCATATTTTCTAAAGCCGAGTCTTACATGAAAAAGAATGATTTTAGCAAACACACGAGTATGTAAACACTTGTGTAACATAAAGTTTCGACAAAATAACTATTTTTGTAAATGTTTACCGGAAGTTGTAAAGATGTAACTTCTTTAAAAGCGAGACTTTCAAGAAACAAAGTTGATCTATACAAAGATCCACTAAAAATAATGGAAAGATACTACCTATTTTGGAAAACCACAAGTTCATGTATTTCTGCGATTATATCTATTTTAACTAGTTGCATATTGTTTATTGTTGAATGAGGAAATTGTTGACGTTTTAAAAGAAAATAAACACATGTTTTGAAAACATGGGAAACCTCCATTTTTAGGGGAAACTCTGTCAAAATTTTTATAAAATTTGACACTTAGAAAAATATAAGTTTTTGAGAAACTTATTCCCTAAAAATGTGTTTAAAAGTATTACCAAGGTTTCCCTAATTTTTGGTGATAAGAAATGAGGATTTCTTCAAGAATAAAAATGGATATAAGTATGTATATTTTTGAGAGAAAAATATATATTATTTGATCACCAACTTATGTGCTAAGTGTATATAGTATGTGTTATACGTGCTAGCGTATTAAGACTTAAAAATACACTAAATACTCGTGAGGAGTATAAACATAAAAATACACATACAAAATACAAGATACATAATTCGGGTGCGAAGTGCAAAACACAAAAGACTTATATTTATTTTAGAGGAAATAATATAAGTAAGATACGTAGTTAAAAATATGAAATATTTTTAACACAACAATACAAATACAAACGAGAGTGACTGTACTTGTGCGATACAAATCTAGTGACTAACATTAAGAAAACGCGTATAGGTTACGACGTTAATTAAGCAAATCCGGTGAAGTTTACGACGCACAGGAACGCAAAGTTGTGAGTTCATGCTCCCCCTTTTCTTTTAACTGTTTTCAATTTTATACCTTCGGGGGTGAAATACATGTTACAAATATTACAATGTTTACAAATGGTATGATGGATACAAAAATGATACGAGAAATCGTGTCACGAATAGGGTACCATAAGCACCATTAATCGTGTACATACTTAGACCGCAGAACAAAAGGTTAGATCTAATGGGTTCCGGGCAGCCCCACTCTTGGCCACTCTTTTACCAAGCAGTGTTTTTGTGTCTCAGTCGTAAATCGACTACAGAAAAATGCCTATGGTTTGGTGACTTCCTATGTCGTGTCACATGTTAATGGCTTTGCAACCCATTAACACTTGATACATACAGAAATATTTGATTCATACATGAGTACGTGGTGTACACAAAAGACTTGATTTATACAAAATACAAATTATGTTTTCATACAAAGTATACAAACGTGAAATACAAAAATTGCATGAATTCACACCAACTTTATGTTGACGTTTTTCCAAAACTCACATGTATTTCAGGTAACTAGGATGGATGTGCGCGTGGTCATACTCATGCTCGTGGATGTCGCTTTGTCTATCTTTAAATAAAGTTGTGACTTTTAAGAGAATATGTTAGCTCGTGTTGTAAACACTTGACATATGTTTTCAGTAATGTATTATTTGAAGATATTTTTGAGCATGTAGTATGTTTACTCTTCGTATGCAATGAGAACCTTTCATGATCACACCTCGTGCTTCCGCCGCAAAAAGGGGTGTGACAGATTGGTATCAGAGCTGCGATTGTAGTGAACCAGGATTCCTTCTCGAGTCTAGTCTACAATCTCTAGGATCCATTCACGAAAACAATTTACAAAGAGTTTTCATTGCATAAAACGTCCCGCGACATCCACTACCTGAAACTGACTACATGAGTCTAGAAAAGACACTACGAGACTTAGAGTGCACTTGAGTAGCACTTGTCGTTGACTAGAAACTACTTGCAATTATGTGTGATAATTAGCATGTACTAGAAGTAGAATGTCACAAGTATATGTGACTTTACCTGAAAGCAATGGCCTACCTGAAGGAAGAGACACGAGGATGAAACGAACTGTGCGGACTGTGCAAGGAGTTACGTAATTATGGATGCATACATAATTATGGAATTCAGTGCACAGAAACCACAGCAAGTCTTGTCACGTGTGGATTCCCTCAGTGCAAGCCTACTAAGTACTCTGCTAGAGTAATAATTGTTTGATGTCACTTATGTGATATATACCTGTGAATATATATATACTACTACTGCCTAGTAGGACGATATCAAACAAATGCCTAACCCTCTTGTGTTATGTTCTGTCAGAACATGGCACCCAGGAAAGCTGTGAATGCTCGCAATAACGATCAACCTCCTCCTCCCCCACTACCAAGAACTGCCGAAGAGCTGAACGCTCTACTGGAGGAAAGGATCTCTGCTGCTATCGCCCAGTACGAGGCGAACCGTACTCAAGACAGTGGTGGCCCAAGCAACGCTAGACGTAATGGGAACGGAGATTCATCTGGAGGCAACGCAGCTCAAGGTAACCTTAAAACAATTTACTAAGCATGAAGAGATCTATGAACGGTCCTTGTTTCATTATTTCTTCGATTGCTCATAAGTGAATTGGTTGGGTTAATTCCAGGCTGCACTTTCAAGCAGTTCGTCGACTGCAAGCCAATGAACTATGACGGCACAGGAGGTGCAGTAGCATTTGTGCGCTGGATGGAGAAGACTGAAGCTACCTTCCGCATGAGCAAGTGTACCGCGGATCAACAAGTCACCTTTGCTACTAGGTTATTTGTCGATGAAGCTCTGACTTGGTGGAACCTGCAAGTCCAAACCTTGGGCGATGATGCCGCTTACGACCTAACTTGGGATGAACTGAAGGAAAGAATGAGAGAGAAGTACTGCTCTCGTGCTGAACTCCAAAGGCTGGAGACGGAGTTCTGGCACTTGACCATGGAAGGTGCTGACATTAATGGTTATACTCGAAGGTTCCACGATCTGTCCAGAGTGCTTCCCTACATGGTGACTCCCGAATTCAAGCGTGTTGAACGCTACATTTGGGGACTGGCCTCAGAGTTTCGTGGCATGGTGACGTCAGCCAAACCACAAACAATCACCGAGGCAGTAACTCTGGCTGTCAGCCTTACTAAAAATTGTGTTCGAATGAAGACGCTATCACTGAACCCAACAGAAAATGCCGAGACGCATGCTGAGTCGTCTGGCGACAAGAAAAGGAAATATGCAAACTTGAATCAAGCAACTCGTAACATCAAAGGTTCCAACAAGAAGCGTGATCCTAACCCGCCTCAAGGGGCGAAATCTCTTGCAGCTATGAACGACGCACCAGCAAGGGGATACCGGGGCACCTTGCCCAAATGCCATCGGTGTAAACACCATCACGAGGGAGCTTGTCGCATCCCAAAGCGTGACAAGTGTGGAAAGTTGGGTCACCGCACTGAAGACTGCTGGAGTAAGAGGAACGGAAATGGAAATCGTAATGGGGCTGATGATAGGAACAATGGTGGAAATGGAAACGGTGCTAGCAACGAGAATGGGCGAAACCAAGGATGCTTCAGATGTGGAAGCAAAGATCATTTCATGAAGGACTGCCCAGAGAGAAACAATGCTCAGGCCCGAGCATTTGTGATTGGAGCAAGGGACGCACGCGAGGACCCTAATGTGGTCAACGGTACGTTCCTCATTAACAATCACTTTGCATCCATATTATTCGACACTGGCGCCGATTATAGCTTCATGTCTGTGGAATTTAAACGCATACTTGGAATAGAATCTAGTAGATTAGAAATTCCTTATTCCATAGAACTAGCCAATGGTAAACTTGTTGAATCGAGCGAAGTTGTCAGAGGCTGCACACTAGAACTTGGCGAACGAAATTTTAGCATCGACCTCTTACCTATTCAATTGGGTAGCTTCGATGTAGTAGTCGGAATGGACTGGTTGTCCAAGAACAAAGCTGAAGTTATTTGTCATGAGAAAATCATTCGCATCCCTTTAGCGAATGGTGAAACTCTCATCGTGCATGGAGAAAGACGAAACACGCCTCTACGAATCATCAGTTGTATGAAGGCACAGAAGTGCTTAAGGAAAGGATGTGTTGCTTTCCTAGCACACGTTGTAGATAAGAAGGCTGTGGAGCCAAAACTTGAAGACATTCCTGTAGTGAAGGAATTTCCTGATGTGTTCCCTGAGGATCTGCCAGGACTACCTCCGCAACGACAAGTCGAATTCCACATAGACTTGGTTCCAGGAGCCGCTCCTGTAGCCAAGGCACCCTATCGACTTGCACCATCTGAAATGCAAGAACTATCTACACAACTCCAGGAGTTGTTGGATAAAGGATTCATAAGGCCAAGCTTCTCACCCTGGGGAGCTCCAGTATTATTCGTGAAGAAGAAGGATGGATCACTGCGGATGTGTATCGATTACAGGGAACTGAACAAGCTCACAATCAAGAATCGGTATCCGCTACCGAGGATTAATGACTTGTTTGATCAACTGCAAGGATCAAGCTACTATTCCAAGATCGAACTTCGATCTGGATACCATCAGCTGAGAATCCAAGATGAAAGCATGCCAAAGACTGCATTCAGAACGCGCTATGGGCACTACGAATTCCTTGTGATGCCGTTTGGATTGACGAACGCGCCAGCGGTCTTTATGGACCTAATGAACCGCGTATGCAAACCACATCTCGATAAATTCGTGATTGTATTTATCGATGATATCCTGATTTACTCGCGAACGAAAGAAGAGCACGAACAACATCTCAGAACCATCTTGGAGCTACTGAAGAAAGAGAAACTTTATGCAAAGTTCTCGAAATGCGAATTCTGGATTCGCGAAGTACAATTTCTTGGCCACGTGGTGAATGAGAAGGGCATTCATGTAGACCCGTCCAAGATAGAAGCAATAAAGAATTGGGAAGCTCCCAAGACCCCAACTGAAGTTCGACAATTTTTGGGTTTAGCGGGCTATTATCGGCGATTCATCGAGAATTTCTCAAAGATAGCTCAACCGTCAACGACTCTTACCCAGAAAGACAAGAAGTACGACTGGGGTCACAAACAAGAAGAAGCCTTTCAGCTACTTAAGAACAAGCTCTGCGATGCACCAATACTATCGTTACCCGAAGGCACTGAAGACTTCGTGGTATACTGCGACGCCTCACGACAAGGCTTGGGTTGCGTGCTCATGCAACGCCAAAAAGTCATCGCTTATGCTTCAAGACAACTGAAGGTTCACGAGAGAAATTATACCACTCACGACCTGGAGCTGGGCGCAGTGGTATTCGCCTTGAAGATTTGGCGACATTATTTATATGGTACTCGATGTACAATCTTCACATATCACAAAAGCTTACAACACATATTTGATCAGAAGGAATTGAATATGCGCCAGCGACGTTGGGTTGAGCTGCTGAACGATTATGACTGTGAGATTAAGTACCATCCTGGAAAGGCAAACGTTGTAGCAGACGCGTTGAGCCGAAAAGAAAGGGTTAAGACCCTAAGGGTTCGAGCATTGGAAATGACGATTCGAACGAACCTCACTGCACGCATTCGAGATGCACAACAAGAGGCTCTTAAAGGAGAGAACCGTAAAGCTGAATACCTACGGGGTATGCTTAAATACATGGCGCCAAATGAAGAGGGATCCTTATACTTTAAAAAGCGTATTTGGGTTCCACTCTATGGTGGCCTGCGAGAAGTCATCCTTGATGAAGCGCACAAGTCAAGATACTCGATCCACCCAGGGTCGGACAAGATGTATCAAGACTTGAAGGAATATTATTGGTGGCCGAGACTCAAGAGCGACGTTGCTGTCTATGTTGGAAAATGCCTAACCTGTGCTAAGGTTAAGGCAGAATATCAGAAACCGTCCGGCCTACTACAACAACCAGAGATTCCCGTATGGAAGTGGGAACAAATCTCGATGGACTTCATAACGAAATTACCCAGGACCCCGAGAGGGCACGATATGATATGGGTAATAGTTGATCGATTGACGAAGTCCGCGCATTTCCTACCAATCCGAGAGAAGGATAGCACCGGAAAGCTTGCAGAGATATACTTAAGAGAAATTGTGGCACGTCATGGAGTGCCAATCTCAATCATTTCAGACAGAGATGGACGCTTTGTCTCAAGAACCTGGCAATCATTTCAGGAAGCCTTCGGATCTCAGTTAGATCTGAGCACGGCATTCCATCCGCAAACAGACGGCCAGAGCGAACGGACTATACAAACGTTAGAAGATATGCTTCGCGCATGTGTCATGGATCTAGGTGGCAGCTGGGATACTCATCTACCTTTAGTTGAGTTTTCCTACAATAACAGTTATCATACGAGCATAAAAGCCGCACCGTTCGAAGCTCTGTATGGCCACAAATGTCGATCGCCCTTATGTTGGGCAGATGCCGGAGATAAACGTATGGTTGGTCCTGAACTTGTACAAGAGACAACCGACAAGATTGCGCAGATCCGAGAGCGCATTAAGGCGGCTCGAGAGCGACAAAAGAGCTACGCGGATCCGAATAGAAAATCGGTAGGATTCAAGGTGGGAGACAAAGTGTTGTTAAAAGTCTCACCATGGAAGGGCGTAGTCAGATTTGGAAAGCGTGGAAAGCTGAATCCACGATATATCGGACCATTCAGAATACTGAAGAGAATTGGTACCGTGGCATACAAGTTGGAGTTACCAGAAGAACTTAACGGAGTACATGATACGTTTCACGTATCCAACCTGAAGAAGAGTCCAACACAAGAAAACGTGATCATCCCAATGGATGAAGTGCATATTGATGAAGCCCTCCGATTTACAGAGCAACCCGTTGAGGTTACCGACTGGAAAGTCAACAAGACTAGGAGGAGCAGTGTGAAGCTTGTCAAGGTACGTTGGAGCTCTAAGCACGGACCCGAGTACACATGGGAACGTGAAGACCAGTTCAAGAAAAAGTATCCCCACCTATTCAAAAAGACTCCAGCGAGAGTGAGTTCAGTCTGAATTTCGGGACGAAATTCTTTTAACGGGGGGAGACTGTGACAACTGGCCCAAACCGGTAATTTCCGTACACATTAATTATTATTTAATGACTGCAATTATGTGCTTAATTGTCAGCAATATCTGATTTCCTACTAAACAAGTGAATTCATGCACGTTGTATACTACAAAATATTGCTTTATGCATAAACAAGAGTGATGCGTCAAAAATACTAGTAAACTCACCGGTAAGACACACTGTGTCAACAGAACTGTAGAAAGCAGTCAGACAATAAAATTGGAGCCTAGGTGTAGGTCCGACAACAAGAATGCATCAAAACCCAAGAGTACATACAAGGGTATAATATATATATGCATTGCGAAAGCAAAATTAAGCACTAAAAAGCACCCGAAACGCACTTTAAGTGCAGAACTTATATAATTCAGCATTTAGACACATAAATATTATGCAGAAATGTCGTTTTATTATCTAGAATATTTCCCTAAGTGTTGGGAATTGAAAGAGTACAAGAAAGGTACTTAAACGACACTAAAAAGTGTAATTTAGCACTTTAACGAATCGGTATGCAACCGAACAACCGGACTATACCCGAAACATGAAAATATTGTTATTTTCATTATTTATCTTTTTCTGAGCCAGTTAGGGTCCCTGAATACCCTAACACCCATTGTAACGCATGACACACCACTAACCGGGTTAACCTTACTTAACCTAACTAATATACTTAACATCTAGTTGGAATCGGACCAAGACCCCCCCCCCCCCTTTACAAACCGTCCCCATGAAGGGGGACACCCTAGTACCTTTGATGATTATTTTATTGTGACATGTTTAATATCTTGTAGACATGAGAACCTTTGGATAATAACCATACTAATTGCCTATAAGATTAAGCCTAAACTCATCATGTTCATTTGATCACAAACCACAAAACAAAACTCTCCCTCTCTCTCTAAGAAGCTACGGCCAAACACCCCTTGAACACACAACCATTGTCAAGCTTTGATCTTGCCATTTCAAGTTCATACAAGTGTTAAGGGTCGCATATAAGGAACCTTGGAGCAAACGGAAGGCGAAGGACCTCTCTACTTTGCTTTTATCCACCCTATTTGCGCTTAGATTCTTCCCTAGCCTTGTGCTAGTGGTATGTTGCTTAAATCACCTTCTTGAACTATTCTAAAGTGGTTAAAACGATATATAACGGTTAAAATTTATGAACATGCAAGTTGAAGCACAAAAGTCTACTTAAAACACAAAAAATGTTGGTTAAAAGCTCATATGTTGTGTAAATCATGTAGTATTTGATTTGTGTGATTATTTGGACCCGATCTATGTTGTGGTAGCTCGGATCATCATTTAACCCAGTTTAGTCATGATCTTGGATTATGACATAAAGCTTGTTTAAATGTAACAAGGGTTAGAAGATGAAACTCTACCACACACGAATCATGAACTTGTGTAAAAGTGTTTTAACTTGTAAAATAGTGATTAAAACTAGTAGATCTACGGATCTACAGGTGGTATTTTTAAAGGACCGAGTGTCGAGAAATCATATTTTCTAAAGCCGAGTCTTACATGAAAAAGAATGATTTTAGCAAACACACGAGTATGTAAACACTTGTGTAACATAAAGTTTCGACAAAATAACTATTTTTGTAAATGTTTACCGGAAGTTGTAAAGATGTAACTTCTTTAAAAGCGAGACTTTCAAGAAACAAAGTTGATCTATACAAAGATCCACTAAAAATAATGGAAAGATACTACCTATTTTGGAAAACCACAAGTTCATGTATTTCTGCGATTATATCTATTTTAACTAGTTGCATATTGTTTATTGTTGAATGAGGAAATTGTTGACGTTTTAAAAGAAAATAAACACATGTTTTGAAAACATGGGAAACCTCCATTTTTAGGGGAAACTCTGTCAAAATTTTTATAAAATTTGACACTTAGAAAAATATAAGTTTTTGAGAAACTTATTCCCTAAAAATGTGTTTAAAAGTATTACCAAGGTTTCCCTAATTTTTGGTGATAAGAAATGAGGATTTCTTCAAGAATAAAAATGGATATAAGTATGTATATTTTTGAGAGAAAAATATATATTATTTGATCACCAACTTATGTGCTAAGTGTATATAGTATGTGTTATACGTGCTAGCGTATTAAGACTTAAAAATACACTAAATACTCGTGAGGAGTATAAACATAAAAATACACATACAAAATACAAGATACATAATTCGGGTGCGAAGTGCAAAACACAAAAGACTTATATTTATTTTAGAGGAAATAATATAAGTAAGATACGTAGTTAAAAATATGAAATATTTTTAACACAACAATACAAATACAAACGAGAGTGACTGTACTTGTGCGATACAAGTCTAGTGACTAACATTAAGAAAACGCGTATAGGTTACGACGTTAATTAAGCAAATCCGGTGAAGTTTACGACGCACAGGAACGCAAAGTTGTGAGTTCATGCTCCCCCTTTTCTTTTAACTGTTTTCAATTTTATACCTTCGGGGGTGAAATACATGTTACAAATATTACAATGTTTACAAATGGTATGATGGATACAAAAATGATACGAGAAATCGTGTCACGAATAGGGTACCATAAGCACCATTAATCGTGTACATACTTAGACCGCAGAACAAAAGGTTAGATCTAATGGGTTCCGGGCAGCCCCACTCTTGGCCACTCTTTTACCAAGCAGTGTTTTTGTGTCTCAGTCGTAAATCGACTACAGAAAAATGCCTATGGTTTGGTGACTTCCTATGTCGTGTCACATGTTAATGGCTTTGCAACCCATTAACACTTGATACATACAGAAATATTTGATTCATATATGAGTACGTGGTGTACACAAAAGACTTGATTTATACAAAATACAAATTATGTTTTCATACAAAGTATACAAACGCGAAATACAAAAATTGCATGAATTCACACCAACTTTATGTTGACGTTTTTCCAAAACTCACATGTATTTCAGGTAACTAGGATGGATGTGCGCGTGGTCATACTCATGCTCGTGGATGTCGCTTTGTCTATCTTTAAATAAAGTTGTGACTTTTAAGACAATATGTTAGCTCGTGTTGTAAACACTTGACATATGTTTTCAGTAATGTATTATTTGAAGATATTTTTGAGCATGTAGTATGTTTACTCTTCGTATGCAATGAGAACCTTTCATGATCACACCTCGTGCTCCCGCCGCAGAAAGGGGTGTGACAACTTCAACTTCACCTCTTTCTCCTCTCCTTCTTTCTTGTCTACAGCCACCACACCACCACCATTTTCAATCATTCTCAACCAATCTAAGGTGATTCAAGGGTGCTAGGAGCTTAGTTAAGAAGCTTGGAGGCATTGGAGCTTGAAGGACCTTCACCATAAGCTTTTATCCACCTTGTTCATCATCATCTTCAACTTGATTTCTTCCCTAGTCCTTGTACTAGTAGTAAGCCTCTTCTAACTTAATTTTACTTCTCATTTTGATGGTTAAAAGATTATGTAAGTGGTTAAACATAAGAATCATAAAGAACATGAAGATGATCTTTAACATTAAGCTAAATAACATAAGAATCTAAGTTGTTTTAGTGTATATGTGATACTTGATGATTGATTTCTTGTGATTATGATGTTAATCATCGTAAGAAGCTTGCTATATTGTGATTAAACACATGATCTAGCAAGTGAGAGGATGAATCTTGTGAAAATCAAAATGATCATCCTTTATGTGGAACATGAACTTGAAAATGAAGTTGATTTTGAGCATGATGATGATGGATACATGTTATAAGTCTTGTGAATTGATGATTTCAAAAATAGTTTTCTCAAGAAACCAAAGTTATTTACAAGATTTACAAGATCATGATTTTTAAAGAAATTAAACATGTTTTTAGTGTTAAATCAAGCTTAGAAAAGTGTTGATAATAAGAAAAATACAAAATGAATCATTTTTAGAAAATCATCCTACAAGTTGTAAAAGACTAAATTTTTCAAGAATGAGATTTATAAACAAATAACCATATTTTTAAGGGTAACTAAACCTACAAAATAACATATTAAGTTACTACAAGTTTTTACAAAACTTCAAGTTCATGATGTGGTGTAAATTGCATGATTTTGGCTCATGGTAAGTCTTAAATGAATTGTTGATGATTGATGGTGATTTTAAAAGAAAATGATATGCTTTTAAAGCATGGAAACCTCCATTTTAAAGGGGAAACTATGGCAAAATTTTTGTAGAATTTAAACACTTAGAAAAATATTTTTATACAAGTGTTTACAAATAAATTTTGATCATGATTTCATATAAAAGCTTGCCAAAATTTTTGTTACAAAAATTACAAATATTAGAGGTTGATTTTTGATAAATAAAGTGACTAAGTATATATTTAGGAAAATATATATTTAGTTATCACAATTTGTGTGTTAGTTGTATATTATGTGTATTAGTTATATTATTTTAGGAACTTGAAAATATATTATTTTTGAGATTTATATGAAAGTATAAGTATTTTTGCCAAGAAAGATTATAGATAATTTTTTTTCTATAAAAATTTTCTTAAAATACATACATTTTAAGAATATAAATTGGTGATTTTTATTTGATTAAAAATAATATTCTGGAAAATTAAATACAAAATTAAATATAAGAATTGTTGGTGCACAGAATGTCTGTTGACTACGTTTACATCAAGTCTTAGGTCAATATTAGACAAGATTGGAGATTGAAAGTTAAAATTAGGGTTTATCTTGTAATTTCGCTTTCATGTACATAGGTTAGAAGTGACTCCGTTTTTATGTACATTAGGTTAGAGGTTTCGCTCCAAGGGACTTTAAGGTTTCGCTTATTCGTCAATAGGTTTCGCTCATAGGGTCTTTCAAGAAGGTTTCGCTTATTAGCCAGTCCATATAGGCAAAACCACTAGGGCTATAGATAGTCGTTTGAGCGGAACCTGATCATTCATTCAGTGACATTGGAGCGAGACCTGACCATTGCTTGTGTAACAGAACTCTGTCAAATTGTAATCAGAAAGCAATAATAGAGAAGGAAATTGAAAGAGAAAAGCTGTGTAACTTCGTGTATACTGATTCCTCCTTTATACGTGAAGATGAACGTCCTTGACTGACTTTTCGGGGTCGCAAAACGGTCCAACAAGTGGTATCAGAGCTTCAGGACGAGGAGTTCATACTACTACATCTGAATCGAACAAATTCTCTTACTTCTACTCACTTTCTTTCATACTTTTTCGATTTACACTAGTTCCTACGGTTGAAACTGTCTGAATTTCGAATATAACATGTAAAATACAATAATAACAAACCCTAGAAAGTTTCAGGTTAAAATTCGGATTAAAAATGGTTCAAATCAACTAAAAAGTAGGTTTCGCTTTTTCGGACATCGAAAGGAAATTGCCTGATTTCGCTTATACGGACATTATACTATTTCGCTTATTCGGACATTGCCTAGTTCGCTCATAGAGACATCTTGTTGGTTTCGCTTATTCGAACATAAGTACCTATTTCGCTTATTTGGACATCATATTTTGCTCATAGTGACATTACTATTTCGCTTATATGTCAACATACTAATTTCGCTTATCTGTCAAGACGGATTTCGCTTATTAGTCAAGACAGATTTCGTTTATTTGTCAAGAGTGGTTTCGTTTATTTGACACTCTCGCTTATCAGTCACAATAATTGATATTTCGTTTTTGTGTCATTGTTTTTCAAAATCTCAAAAATTTTCTAAGTGATTGTTGATTTTGCAGGTACACTCAAGATGGATGATATTTTCTTGAACCCGTTTAGCGACATGTACGCATTCGCTGGAGATTCCGGAAATGATGATTCTTCGTCCAGTAATACGAATGAGAATACACCGAAAGAGAAGAAAAAGGAAGCTTGGGAATCGGAAAGTGCCTTCGGAACATTCAATAAACCTCCAAAGCTAATGGCTATCGAGGAATACAGTCGGTGGTTGAGAAAGTTTGAAGATTGGTTGATGGCATTCGCATTTCCCAGCTGGAAGAGTTTGAAAAACGGTTATGAAAATGGAAACAAAAATGGTGAAACTTTAAGATCAGCTGATGAGATTGAATCATTTGTAGCTGAACAAAAATGTGTGGCATTGTTATTTCAGTCTGTCCGGGAAGACATTATTGCGTTGATCGATTATTCAAATGCAAAAGATCTTTGGGAAAAGCTAGAAAAGAAATGTATAGGTAGTGAAGAAATCAAGAAAAACAAAAAGACACTACTTAGAAAAGAGTTTGATATGTTTGGGTGTTTAAAGAATGAGTCAGTGTCAAAAATGATCGAGAGGTTTGGGCACCTGAAGCTGGAATTAGCTAGACATGGAATTAAATATCCTAATGATGAGCAAGTAGACAAGTTGTTCGATTCGTTGCCAGGCGAGATGGATTGGAGATATTATGCTCTCATGCTAAAAAACACTATCTTGCCGAAAGATCTTACTCCAGATTTGTTGATTGAGAGACTCGAGAGTCACGAGTTGGAACTGAAGAAGACGTTCAAAGTCAATCACTCATCTTACCAGCAGAATTTGGATTTGTATTATCCAAAGAGTATGATGCCAAAAGTAACTTCTCCCAAAACTGCATTTTCTGCTGAGAATGTGTCCACAGCAAGCAAAGAAAATCAAAGCAGTCAAAGCAGTGGAAATCATAGTGGTTATCACAGTGGATCTTCATCATCTGGAAGTCATTCTTATGCAAAGAATCGTTTTCAATGCAACATTGCAATAGACTTGAAGAATGCTCAAAATTTTGATAAGGAGTCAGCCAAACAGCAGATGATCTTCCTAGCATCAGTGTTGGAATCGTATGAAGGGTTAGTAGCTGGGAAGATAGGCAACACAAATCTGACGAAAGAAGATTATGATCAGATTGATCCTGAGGAAATGGAGCTGATCGATATTCGTTGGGCTATGGCCAGTGCTGTTCGTCGAGCACAGCGTTTCATGGAAATTACCGGCAGGAAGACAATTGGTGGTCCATCTACCAAGCTGGGGTTCGATAAATCTAAAGTGACATGCTTCAAGTGTAAGCAGAAAGGTCACTTCAAACGAGAATGCAGAAACGCTTATGCTGATGAGTAGGAGAATCCTTTCAGAGATGATTATTACAAAAAGGCAATTTATCATCAGAATAAGTCTGAACCGCCTAGATTAAAGCAGGTTGAAGATAACAAAGAGAAATCTAGAGCTCTTGCGGTGATTTATGGTGATGAAGGGTATGATTGGAGTCAAGAGGTTCTACCGGAAGAAGATGCGGTTGGTTACGCATTCATGGCAAAAAACGATGAACCTATTCCGTGGAAAGACGATAGAACTGAAGAGCAGAAATATAGATACAGAAAAATGCTGGCTGAAAACAAAATAATTAGAATATCTCGTATCTTTCTGGAAGCGAGGAGAGCAAATAGATGGGATCCGGATAGAGAGTGTTATCTTGATGAATATGGAAATATTGCGATCGATGACAAAACTCTTGATCTGGAAGCTATAATCAAGGAGATCAAAGAAGATGATGATTATTGGCAGAATAAATGGTGGGGAACTGGAGATGAGAAAGAGAAAGAAGAAAAAGAGAGGAAGGAGAAACAAGAGCAGGAAAAATCAAAGAAGATTGATACTGGAGTTATTAACACAACGCAGGAGTTGACAGCTGAGAACCTCGGAAAAATGGCTGACAAAGTGCTGGCTGCTAAGGCACTTGAGGTAGACTCTAACTCCGTGTCTGAGTCAAAAAGCCAGGTCAGTTCAAATTTGTCAACAAATGTGTCAGGTAAGAAAATTGATGGAAATGCTTATTGCAAAAATTGCAACAAACAGTGCAAATTTTGTAACACAGTCACATATCTCAACGGGAAGAAAGTTGATGATCTAACAGCAAAGGTCAGAAGCGTTGAGAATCAGATTCTTGATCGTGACAAAACAGTTAAAGCTTCAGCTGAACAGATAAGAGAATTAACTAGTCAAATTGAAAATGATAAAATTGATCATGAAAAAGTTAAAAATGAAAATGAAAAATTAATTCTTGAAAACCGACAGATTTCTGAGAAGTTTGAAAAACTCAAAAGCACAATGAAAGATAATGATGATCGAAATGGTAAAACTTATAAAGAAAATGAACACCTAAAAGCAGTGCTTAGAGTAAAAGAAGAATCAATCATCCAACAACTGGATGAAATCGCTAAACTGAAACTTAAATTTCAAGAGGCTGAAATTGAAAACGAGCGAATCCAGTTGAAGCTTAACAGTTACAGCTCCGCAAGCTTTGTTTTGCAACACATTATTCCCAAACCCATCGGGAAAGACAAAGCGGGCGAAGATGTGTATTCTGATGGAACTGGGGTGGGTTTTCATCAAGTTCCACCACCTGTTCTTGATAACTACACGAAAAAGCAATCTGGGTTGGTTGAAATTGAAGAAGAAAGAGAAATGAATCTTCCAGATTCAATTGATGTCACGTTTACATCTTCCAATGAGGATAGTGTCCAAAATGATATTGTAAAAGGTGTTGTTGAAAATGTGCTAAAAATGGATAGTGACACTACTGAGGAAGATGGGTGTTTCTTGGACAAGTACATTCAGAAACCAAAATCCAAAAACAACTTAAGTGATGAACCGGGTCTTGTGATGTACAAGATGGCTGGATCTGATAAGTTGTATTCGGATTCTGAGTTTCCCATTGAGAATGTTAATGTGAAAAAATTGACAAATGTTTTCAAATTGGTTGAAGTTGAGTTGTCAGAAGTGAACAGTTTGAAACAAACAAAAAGGCAAATGAATTTTGAGAAAGATATAGCTTACTACAAAAAGCCTGTTGTACCACCACGTTTTTATAATAACAATCGAAACAATTGGTCGGGTGGTTATAGGGGTGGTAAGAGTTATCAGAAAAAGAGTTTTCAAAACAAAAGGTTTGCTGAAAAGAAAGTGTTTGTGAACGGTTCAAGTTCACTTTCTGATGAAGAAAATGAAATTTTTTCAAAATCAAATGAAGAGTTCTTTGAGAAAAGAGCTTCACAGTATCAGTCTGAAGGCACACGTCAAGTTGTTGATACTCGAACATGTTTCAGATGTAATCAAGTTGGTCACATCGCACGAAAGTGTACAAATGTGAAGCCTAGGACTGAAACTGTGAAGATTCAACAGAAGAAAGTTGACGAGAAGGGTAAAGCACCAATCGTTGTTGAGAAAAAGAGTGTGAAAAATGACAACATCAAAATGAAAAATGAACCTGTAAAGAAAATGGTAACTAAAAATGACAAATTTTACAAGCGGGTTGCATTATCTCAACAAGTTTGGAAACCAAAAACAGAAATGAAAATTTCAACTTCTGAAGTGAAAAAGGCTGAAGAATCAATTTCGGTTGATTATGATGCAAATTTTCCACCTTTGAAGGCTGAAAATTTCAAAATTCAAATTGCGAGAGTCAAGGTTACACCTAAGGCTGATGAGGCCTGGGTGGACTCCATGTTCGACTAAACAATTTGAATTGCCGGAGCTTCCTGGATCGCGAAGCATGAATCGGCATCTTTATTGAAGTTGGTTAAGTCATATTTTGTTATGTGCAGGATCTTCCAAAATTTGTATCCAGATGGATCATGGATAGTGGAGCTTCAAGACATATGACAGGGAAGACTGCATTGATGTATGATGTGAGAAATATCAATGGTGGTTATGTGGGTTTTGCTGGTCACGAAGGTGGTAGAATTATTGGTGAAGGAACGTTATCCAACGGGATTGTGACGTTTGAAAGAGTTAACTACATCACTGAGCTGGAGAACAATCTGCTGAGTATCTCGCAGATTTGTGACAATATGTGTACTACTCACTTCACTGATAAAGAATGTTTGATCTTGAAACCAGGATTTGTTATCCCTGAAGAATGGATTATCATGCGGGCACCTAGAGTGAATGATTTATATGTGTTAGATATTAGTGTAGCAACTACATCTACTGGTCAAGCACATTGTTTTGTTTCTAGAGCAACTGAGAAAGAATCAAGATTGTGGCACCGCAAGATGGGGTATATTCACCTAAGGAAGATGAATCACTTGGTGCACAATGATTTGGTTCTTGGAGTTCATGTCAAAGGTTTTCATCTGGAAGGGGAGTGCATTAGCTGTGTTAAAGGCAAGCAGAAGAAAAAGTCACACCCTACAAAGCAAGTCAATTCAGTTTCGAGACCTCTGGAAAGACTTCACATGGATTTGTTTGGTCCTGTGAAGGTCAAAAGTATTACAGGAGATTACTATTGTTTGGTCGTTACTGATGATTATTCCAGATTTTCGTGGGTTTCTTTCTTGAAGACGAAACGTTTGATAGTTTGATGGCGTTGTTTAGAAAAATTGAGAATCTGTACCAACGGCGTATCAAAAGAATTCGAAGTGATAATGGTACTGAATTCAAGAACAGTAAGATGGAAGAATTTTGTGATGAAAGAGGTATATTGCATGAGTTTAGTGCTCCGTACACTCCGCAGGAGAATGGAGTTGCAGAACGCAAAAACCAGACACTAATTAAGACGGCTAGAACTATGCTCGCAGATTCAAAGTTACCGATAAATTTTTGGGCTGAAGCAGTTTCCGCCGCATGCTATACGCTCAACAGGGTTCTCACTGTCAAGAAGTTCAACAAAACATGCTTTGAGCTAATCAATAACCGCAAACCGAATTTGAAGTATCTAGAACCGTTCGGGTCACCCTGTATAGTTATAGAGCCTTTTGGAAAGTTTGGTCCGAAGTGCATTGAGGGAATATTTGTTGGTTATGCAAATCCGATGCGACGTGTCTTCGTTCCAAGTGAGAAGCGGATTATTGAAGCTGCAAATGTTGAATGTCAAGGTTATACTATGCCGCCGCAGAATCCTGGTGATTCATGGCGTTATCATTATGACAAACTATGGGATTCGTTTGACATGAAAGAAGAATCAGAGGAAGATGAAGATTTCTTTGATGAGTTGGATATTTTGCGTGAATATGAGTCGCAGTTAAGGTTCGCAGTTGAGTATTCAAGACGACCACGGGAAACTTCAAATGACGATGAAGCAGGTCCGTGTAATACTGGTGAATATGATGATGTCCAACAGAATGAAGTTGCTCAGGATAATCAGTCGGTTCAAGATGATAATCAAGAAGCTGAAAACATGCCAGTCTTTGATCATGGTGATTCAGATTCTGAGGGGGAGCAAATTCAGATTTCAAGTCAAACAAACCAAGTTGGTGAACAAGATGCAGAGCAGAATGTTACTAATCTGGAGGGAAATGTAGATGTTCCAAGCGAAGTGATGCCGCGAACTTTTTCATATCATCCAGAGGAGTTGATCATAGGACAATTGCATACAGGAGTTCGCACTCGAAGACAGATTGATAAAGGGCTTACATGTTTTTATACAAAAGTTGCTCCTTTGCAAACTAAATTCTCATTGAGTTGTTTTATCTCGCAGGTTGAACCAAGAACTTACAAAGAGGCGCTTACAGAAGATTCTTGGGTCAATGCAATGCAGGAGGAACTTAGTCAATTCGAGAAATTGGGAGTGTGGAAGTTAGTGGATTTGTCGAATGGTCACAGAAAAATCAATACAAAATGGGTATTTAAGTGTAAGAGAGACGACAGAGGAGTTGTTGTACGAAACAAGGCTCGACTCGTTGTTCAGGGCTTTAGTCAACAGGAGGGAATTGATTTTACAGAAGTCTATGCTCCTGTAGCACGACTAGAGGCAATCAGAATTTTCCTTGCATTTGGGTCTTGGAAGAACTTCAAAGTATATCAGTTAGAAGTAAAATCGGCGTTTCTTTATGGGAAGGTCAAAGAGGAGGTTTATGTCGGATAGCCACCGGGCTTCACCGATCCAATCCACAAAAACAAGGTTTACTTATTGGACAAAGCGCTGTATGGTTTACACCAGGCCCTGAGAGCTTGGTACGAGACTTTGTCTCAACACCTACAAGCCAACAAGTTCATTCGTGGAAAAGTGGATGCCACTCTCTTCACTAAAGAGGTTGACGGTCATCTTCTGATAGTTCAGATTTATGTGGACGATATAATCTTTGGGTCAACAAATGAAAATCTATGCAAAGATTTTGAATCAGTGATGAAGCAAAAGTTCGAAATGTCATCAATGGGGGAGATGAAATTCTTTCTGGGTCTACAAGTTGAACAACTTCCTGAGGGAATTTTTATTCATCAGATAAAGTACGTTCATGATATTCTAGAGAAATTTGGGATGTCAAGTTCTACTCCATCTGCTACCCCACTTGCAACAAATCATGGGATTCACCCAGATCTCACCGGAGACAGGGCTGATGAAACTTTTTACCGATCCATGATAGGTTCTTTGATGTACTTAACAGCTTCACGTCCTGATATCATGTACCCAACGTGCCTCGCAACAAGATTTCAATCTAACCCGAGAGCTTCGCACATGATTAATGTGAAGAGGATATTACGCTACCTGAAAGGAACTCCTTCATTGGGGTTGTGGTATCCTAGGAAAGGCGACTTTATGCTCGAAGGGTATTCCGATTCGGATTTCGGATGCTGCAAAGTCAATTCAAAATCAACAACTACAGGATGCCAGTTCTTTGGTCCTAGATTGGTTACCTGACAGTGTAAGAAACAAACGTCTATGGCGCTATCTACATGTGAAGCGGAGTACGTTTCTGCTAGCAGTTGCTGCTCTCAGATCCTGTGGATACAGCAACAGATGCTCGACTACGGTTTGCAGTTTCTTAACACACCTCTTTTTGTTGATAATGAGGCCGCAATAAATATAACAAAGAATCCAGTACATCACGCTAAAACTAAACACATAGAAATTCGTCATCACTTTATTCGTGATTGCTTTGAGAAAAAGTTGATACGAATTGAGAAAATCCACACTGACGAACAGAAAGCTGATTTACATACCAAAGCTTTTGATAAAAATCGGTTTAAATATTTGTTAAAACTGAACGGTATGAAGCTTCTTTCGGTGTCGGATGGTATTATTGGCGTTGATGAGCGTACTGTTGCGGATGAAGACGAGAAACAATCTGCAATGGTTTGTCGATTTTTTACTTGTTTTGGTATTTAGGGGGAGTAGATAGATGTATATAGATATATTTTCAGAAAATACAAAAACAGTAAAAAATGCAAAAATACAAAAACATGATAAAATCTGAAAAAAAAGAGCTTGTGTATATAGGGAAAATGATAGTACATCGGCTAGACTATTACAGTATGCTAAAGATTTGTAAAGTTTAAATGAGTTAAACAGTCTCACTAATGATGTGTCGATAGGTTTTCACACATTTAGTAGATTTATTCGGGATATAAACCTAAAATTTCAAACTTGTGAAATTCGTGGGGAACACTACTTGGATATATAGGTAACCCCTGAAATATCGTTTGAAATGTCTTGTATTCTGATATACAGGTTTTTATTCTCAATGATGTCTGGGGTATTATTCCGGGACTTCTGCTGAACGGTAGTTCTGACCTAGTCCTTGAATAATACTTTCCGCAAATGCTTGAAACATAGCATAAACCCTCAGCATGCTGATGAAACAATAAAATTGATAGTCGCTGCTGTTGTAGCTAAAAGATCCTCTAAAGGGGACATACTGTAAAGTCGAAGCTGATATCTCTCTGCGTATACGGAAGTATCGACCTGAGATCCCTCGGCCCTCGCATTACCTAATTTATGTACAGATATCATTGTAGTATACTCACCTATAAGACTGAATATTGGGATTCTGGATACGGGAGTATATTCAAGAGGTGGGACACATGAATGAGCTAAGTTCATAAGACATCTAATTCGTATCCTGAGTAAATTGAAAATTGTGTGGGAATTTAAGATGGATCAGTAAATCGACAATCGAGGTGAATTGTTTAAGTCTGAGTATGAAATGAAGCTTAACGGTACTTGTAATTTGTCTGATAGCTGATATGATTCCCTGACACGCTCGCCAAAAATATGTTTGTAAATAGCTTACTTTGTTTACTTTCTGCAATTTAAGTTTTCTGTATTTCATTTCTTAGTTTAGAACACTTTATAAAATCCAAAAAGATTTTATTTCTGCTTTATTTTCTGACAAACCAAAGTGGAGAGTTGATTGTTGGATTCTCAGATGTTGAAGCAGATGCAGGAGGTTCTGGACTGAAGAATGAGGAGAGCTTATTTTGATAGAGTTTGTTTTATTGGAAAGTCAAAAACAAGTTCATTAACTTGATACTTGTTATTTTCAGAAAATGTGTAAAATGTTTTTAAAATCAGTTTGATTTGTCAAATGATCAACCAAGGTCATTAAATTGAACTTGGTAGATTAATTGAGTGATCAGGGTCATTAATTTGGACCTGAATACTTGAGTGGATTTCTAAAGCTGATAGTTTGTGATTTATTGTTGAAAAGATAAGTTTGTAATGATTGATGTTTGAGACACAGGTTTTGGACTTCATTATTCCCACGGAAGCTAAATGTCAAAGCTTGAACCAGATAAAGACCTCAGATTCTAGCATATTGAGAAGGGGAGTCTGTGAAAGGGGGAGTCTGGATCAACAGTCAAAGGGGAGTTTGAAGATGGAGCCAGGACAAGATTGTGAACATATGAAGATATAGTGCTTATGATGAGAAGACAGAGAGTTGGAGAAAAGACTAAGACTGAAGACTCGGAGCTGAAGACTTTGTCAACATCCAATGGGGAGTCTGTTGGTGCACAGAATGTCTGTTGACTACGTTTACATCAAGTCTTAGGTCAAGATTAGACAAGATTGGAGATTGAAAGTTAAAATTAGGGTTTATCTTGTAATTTCACTTTCATGTACATAGGTTAGAAGTGATTTCGTTTTTATGTACATTAGGTTAGAGGTTTCGCTCCAAGGGACTTTAAGGTTTTGCTTAATTATCAATAGGTTTCGCTCATAGGGTCTTTCAAGAAGGTTTCGCTTATTAGTCAGTCCATATAAGCGAAACCACTAGGTCTATATATAGTTGTTTGAGCGGAACCTGATCACTCATTCAGTGACATTGGAGCGAGACCTGACCATTGCTTGTGTAACAGAACTCTGTCTAATTGTAATCAGAAAGCAATAATAGAGAAGGAAATTGAAAGAGAAAAGCTGTGTAACTTCGTGTATACTGATCCCGCCTTTATACGTGAAGATGAACGTCCTTGACGGACTTTTCGGGGTTGCAAAACAGCCCAACAAGAATATTTAATAAATACAATAAAAACACGTGTTTTCATACGTACAAATACACACCGGAATACGCCACCCATCCTTGGGAAATATTCATGAAGGATTGCAAAACAAAATAAGTTAAAATATATTGTTTTAACAAATATTCCAAATAATTGACAAATATAATTTAAGTTAGATTATTATTATTTTAACCAATAATTATATACATTGGAATAATATTTAGTACATCAAAAACGTAACTCAAAGGACAATAAGTCATAACACTTAAGACTAAAAGTCATGGCACGACCTAGCCGTCTAATAAACCATAAAACGTGTGTAGGTAGTAGTGCGATCAGGAGAAAAGATCTTTGAGTTACACCGGACAGCAAGACGCAAGATTGTGAGTTCATGTCCCCCTTTTCTTTTAACTGTTTTCAGTTTTATAACTTCGGGGGTGAAATACATGTTACAAATGTTTGCAAACGTTTACAAATGGTAAGGAATGAACTGTTAGATCATGTGAATGGGTAGGCGCACACTTAAGACCATTAATCCTCGTATAAGGACCGACGGACATGAGTGATAGATCTATTTGGCTGTTGAGAGCCCCACCCCTGGGGCGGAAGTGGCTGAAGGTGGTGACTATGTCTTACAGGCGGAAGCCCGGTACAAAATCCGCTAAGTTTGAGACTTCCTGCACCATTGCACACATATTAATGACCTTGCAAATCATTAATCAATCTGTTCATAGACGCTTTCATACCGGTTTATAAATACATACTTACAAATGTTTACAAGGTTATTCATGCACACAGACAAACACATGAACTCGCTCAACTTTTGTTGATGTTTTCAAACTGCATGTATTTCAGGAAACTAGAGTGGATTTGGCGGGCGTTTCAATGTTTCAAGAGGTGTTTACAAGATATGATGACATCCCGTTTTGAAGGGTTTGAGTTGTATATCTTATCCTCGATGAGATACATGAATCAAAGCCTTGTTTTTATCTATGTCTTTTGTTAAAGTCCTTTATGGAACTAAAAACATTTGGTTGGTTTGTATGTTAAACTTGAAGTCTTTGGTTGGTACTAAACAGTGTGGTTTTTATTATTTTGAAACTTATTAATGGATGAACATCATGGTTTCTTTCATATAGTTGTTTGTTATAATTGAATGGAATGATATTAAGCAAGTCACACATCATACACTTCCGTAAAAGTCAGGGTGTGACAGAGAAACTAACAAGTGATCTTTACAGGATAACACAGGGACCACAAGAATCCCTAAGGGATTATGTTAACAAATTTAGTAGGGAATCCCTGGATATCCCGAACCTTGATGTTGCTACGGTAGTACAAGCGTTCAAGATTGGATTACAGAAGAATTCTTAGTTTTATCAGGATCTTGAAATGAATCCTTGCAGGAATTTGGATGAAGCTCGGAATAGGGCCTTGAGATACATAAGGCTCGAGAATGACAAGAAAATGCTGGAGAGGATGAATGCATCCTCAACATATGAGTCAACAAACAAGAAGTCAGAATCTTCGTACAAACCATACCACTCCAAGCTGTATGCCAAAAATGACAACAAAAGAGTGAATGTTGTAGAGGATGAGGATGGAGAATAATATCCTGAACTATCCGAATATTGTTTTTCGGTTAATATCCCTGAACTAATTTATGCCATGCAGGGTTTAGGAGACAAAGCAAGATGGCCAAGAAAGAATCAATAGAAGGCTGATTGGAAGGATAAGTCAAAATTGTGTGCCTTCCATGAACACTTTGGGCATATGACGGAGGATTGTATAGCCTTAAGAAAAGAGATAAGTTACTTACTGAGTAAAGGCTATCTGAAAGAACTTCGTGGTAGGAAGAAGAATAAGAACCCGGATACGGACAAGAATCCTGAAAGAGCAGCATCTCTGCCACCAGATGCCAAGATAATCAATTTTATCTCTGGGGGATCTGACATATGTGGGACTTCTTATTCTGCAGCTAAAAGGCATGCTAAAGAAGCCAATGCAGAGAGAGGAGACAATCCAACAAGGATGATAATGCTCGAAGATGACAAAGTGATAACATTCAATAGTAATGACGGGGATAAAATCCAGGATCCTCACCATGATAGTATGGTAATTACTTTGTATATTGCTAACCATTTTGTATGAAGGATATTGTAGACAATGGTAGCACAGTCAACATCATTCAATTGGAGACCTTGAAGAGGATGAACATCCCAGAAGCTGAGATTACTAAGAAGTCCACTGCACTTGTAGGATTCAGTGGAGAAACGAAGAATACTGTCAGGGAGATAAAGCTACCTATGTATGTTGAAGGGGTAAACTCGATGCAATGGTTCCGTTTCATGGATTCTTTATCCTACTACGACATAATATTAGGTAGGCCTTGAATTCATGATATGAAAGCCGTACCTTCCACTTATCACCAATGTGTCAAGATTCCTACTCCTTGGGGAGTAGTCAAAGTTGAAAGTGACCAGCAGGAGGCAAAAGAATGTTACTCTTCATCGATGAAGGCCTCAGCGTAATCCTGGGCAAGATAAAAATTAAGGATACAAGTACAGGATATCATGGAAGCTTCTGAGTAGGATGTTAAGAAAGTTATCCTCGATAAAGATAACCTTGATATTTCGGTGCTTGTAGGAGTCAATATCAATATCCCCAAGGATATTGAAAAACAACTTACTAACTTTTTGAAATGCAGGATGTCTACATTTTCCTGGAAGCACGAGGATATGATAGGTAAATCAAAGGATATCATAACTCATAAACTTGGAATTGATAAATCTTTCAGGCTTGTTCAGCAAAAAAGAAGAATTTTTTTTCCTCAATGGAATGCGATCATACAAGAAGAGGTAGAAAGGATGTTAAAGTCCAAGATGATTAGGGAAGTCAAGTTACCTAAGTGGCTGGCAAATGTGCTGGTAGTCCAGAAGAAGAATGGGAAGTGGAGAGTGTGTGTTGATTACACAGACCTTAATAAAGCATGCCCTAAGGATCCATTCCCATTACCTCATATCGATTCGATGGTAGATGCAACTGCTGGACATGAAATGCTGACTTTCATGGATGCATCCTCAGGATTTCAACAAATCCAAAGGGAACCATCCGACCAGGAGGATACAATATTCATGACACCCACAGGTATATATTGTCACACTACTATGCCGTTTGGTTTAAAAATGCAGGTGCGACATATCAGAGGCTGGTCAACATGATGTTCAAGGATAAACTGGGGGACACTATGGAAGTATATATCAATGATATGGTGGTGAAGTCTAAGAAAGCAGAGAATCACCTCTAGGATCTTGAAAGTGCCTTCAATATCCTGGACCAGTATAATATGAAGCTGAATCTTGCCAAATGCCACTTCAAAGTGGGGGCAGGAAAGTTCTCGGGATATATGGTAACCAAGAAAGGGATAGATGCAAGCCTGGAGCAGATCAGAGCTATCCTAGACCTCAAATCACCATCTAATATGAAGGATGTTCAAAGGCTAACTAGAAGGGTAGCAGCATTGAACAGGTTCATATCAAGATCCTCAAAAAAGTGCAAAGAATTTTATGATATCTTGAAAAAGAATAAAAACTTCGAATGGGGAGAAAGACATGAAGCTGCTCTATAAGCATTGAAGCAATATCTCTCAAGTGAACCTCTAATAATGAAGCCTAAAGATGGTGAACCTCTATCCATATATCTTGCAGTATCAGGAAATGTAGTAAGTGTTGTCTTGGTAAAAGATCATGAAGGTCAGCAGTATCCTGTCTATTATGTTAGTAAAAGTTAAATAGATGCTGAGACTAGATACTCACACTTAGAAAAACTAATATTAGCTCTAGTTATGGCATCAACTAAGCTTAGGCATTACTTTGAGACACATAGGATTCACATAAAATCTAATTATCCTTTTAAAAATGTGCTTAGAAAACCTGAAATGTCTGGTAGGATGGACAAGTGGTCTATGAAACTAAGTGCCTATGATTTAATATATGAACCTAGGCATGCTATAAAGTCTCAGGCCTTAGCAGACTTTGTGGTTGATTTTAGTAGTGATATACAAGAAGAAGCTGACCTAGAAAAACAACAACTAGGTGAGAGCTTAGAATTTTGGATATTATAAACTGATGGTGCATCCAACATAAGAGGAGTAGGATTAGGAATTCTACTAAAATCACCACAGGAGGACATATTACCCCAGGCTATTAGATGTAAATTTACTGCTACAAATAATGAAGATAAGTATGAAGCTTCGATAGCAGGATTAGAATTAGCTAAGGATATGAACATTAGGTGTTTACAAGTATATGTTGATTCCCTGTTAATTACTAACCATTCAATGGATCTTATGTAGTAAAAGGTGAAAAGTTAGCTGAATCTCTTGAAATTGTTAAAAAAATTAGCAGGATATTTTGAAATATTTTCACTTGAACAGGTACAAAGGGAAGAGAATGCTGAAGCAGATGCTCTAGCAAACTTAGGATCTACTGTCAAGATACCGGAAGGAAATCGTATACCAATAGCGCACATCTTGTATCCTACGATGGAGCATCTTAAATCCCAGGATAAGCAAGTAGCAAGTATCCAGGATCCTGATGATGAATATCTTGAGAAGTATCCTGAATCCTGGATGGCTCCGATCATGAAGTATCTACAAGAAGGAGATATCCCAAAGGATGAAAATCCTAGAGCTTTCAGAATGAAGGTGTCTCGTTTTACTATAATGAATAATATCTTGTATAAGAAATCTCTTGTAGGACCATATTTGAGATGCTTGGAGGATCCCAAGACCAAGGAAGTACTTCAGGATATACATGAAGGTGACTGTGGTAACTGTTGGACCGTTACTTGACCCGAAAACGTCAATCCGAGTAGCTCATCTTCATATGTAAAGGCGGAATCAATGCATATAAAGTCTACAACAGCTTATCTTTTCAATTCCTATCTTTTATTGCTTCTTGATGAAATTTTGACAAAGGTTCAGCTCCTAAGCACACACATACAACTCTGAGACTCTGATCCGCTCAAATGAACAATCTCACCTATATATATATGTTCTGGATCGCTTGAATGGCATGACAAATAAGCGAACCAGACAACTTGACATATAAGCGAACCAGAACTAGTACCCTATGAGCGAACCAGACACAAACAATGTCATAAAAGCGAACTAGACTCTATTTCACATAATATTTACACTTTTGACCCTTTGTTAACCAATCTTGACTTGTGACTTCTTGTAGACGCAGTCAATAGACATTTCATGTATCAACAGACTCCCCCTTGGATGTTGACGTAGTCTTTTAGCTCCTGAGTCTTCAATCTTAGTCTTTTCTTCAACTCTGTCTTTTCATCATAAGCACTCTAACTTCACATTCCCATTGATTGTTGATCCAGACTCCCCCTTTCACAGACTCCCCCTCTCGATATGCTAGAATCTGAGATATCTGGTTCAAGTTTTGACGAATAGCTTCCGTTGGGAATAATGAAGATCAAACCTGTTACTCAACCAACAAACATTACAAACTATCTTTCCAACAATAAATCACAATATCAATCAGCTATAGTAATCCACTCAAGTATTCAGGTCCAAGTTAATGACCCTGATTACTCAATTAATCTACCAAGTCCAATTTAATGACCTTGGTTGATCATTTGACGAAACAAACTGATTTAGAAACAACAATTTCAAACAATTTCCGAAAATAACAAGTATCAAGTTAATAAACTTGTTTTTGACGTTTCAAACAATTCAAACTTCTTCAAAGTAAGCTCTCCTCATTCTTCAGTCCAGAATCTCCTGCATTTGCTTCAAACAACTTAGAATCCAACAATCAACTCTCCACTTTGGTTTGTCGGAAAATAAAAGAGAAATAAAATCTTTTTGGATTTTATAAAGTGATCTAAACTAAAAAAATGAAATACAGAAAACTTAAATTGCAGAAATTAAACAAAGTAAACTATTTACAAACATATTTTTGGTGAGCGTGTCAGGGAATCATATCAGCTTTTCAGACAAATTACAAGTACCGTTAAGCTACATTACATACATAGATTTAAACAATTTACCTCGATTGTCGATATACTGATCCATCTTAAATTCTCACACAAATTTCAACTTATTCAGGATACGATTTAGATGAATTAAGAACATAGCTCATTCATGTGTCCCACCTCTTGAATATACTCCCGTATCCAGAATCTCAATAATCAGTCTTACAGGTGAGAATACTACAATGATATCTGTATATAATTTAGGTATGCGAGGGCCGAGGGATCTCAGATCGATACTTCCGTATACGCAGAGAGATATCAGCTTCGACTTTTCGGTGTGTCCCCTTTAGAGGATCTTTTTGCTTACAACAGCAGCATATATCAATTTTATTGTTTCAGCATCTGAGGGTTTAATGCTGTGTTTCAAGCATTTCAGCAAGTATTAGCCAGGGACTAGGTCAGAACCACCGTTCAGCAGAAGTCCCGGAATAATACCCCAGACATCATTGAGTATAAAGACCTAGTATATCAGATTAAGAGACCTTTCAAACGAGATTTCAGGGGTTACCTATATATCCAAGTAGTGTTCCCCACGAATTCACAAGTTTGAATTTAGGTTTATATCCCGAATAAATCTACTAAATGTGTGAAAACCTATCGACACATCATCAGTGAGATTGTTTAACTCTTTTTATACTTTCCAAATCTTTAGCATACTGTAATCGTCTAGCTAATGTACTATCATTTTCCCTATATATACACAAGCTTTTTTTCAGATTTTATCATGTTTTTGTATTTTTGCATTTTTTACTGTTTTTGTATTTTCAGAAAATAAACTATGTACAAACATCTACTCCCCCTAAATACCAAAACAAATAAAAATTCGACAAACCATTGCAGATTGTTTCTCGTCTTCATCCGCAACAGTACTCTCATCAACGCCAATTATGCCATCCGACACCGACAGAAGCTTCATACCATTCAGTTTTAACAAATATTTAAACTGATTTTTATCAAAAGCTTTGGTATGTAAATCAGCTTTCTGTTCGTCAGTGTGGATTTTCTCAATTCGTATCAACTTTTTCTCAAAGCAATCACGAATAAAGTGATGACGAAGTTCTATGTGTTTAGTTTTAGCGTGATGTACTGGATTTTTTGTTATATTTATTGCGGCCTCATTATCAACAAAAAGAGGTGTGTTAAGAAACTGCAAACCGTAGTCGCGCATCTGTTGCTGTATCCATAAGATCTGAGAGCAGCAACTGCTAGCAGAAACATACTCTGCTTCACATGTAGATAACGCCACAGATGTTTGTTTCTTACACTACCAGGTAACCAATCTAGAACCAAAGAACTGGCATCCTGCAGTTGTTGATTTTGAATTGATTTTGCAGCATCCGAAATCCGAATTGGAATACCCTTCGAGCGTAAAATCACCTTTCCTAGGATACCACAACCCCAATGAAGGAGTTCCTTTTAGGTAGCGCAATATCCTCTTCACAATGATCATATGCGATGCTCTCGGGTTAGACTGAAATCTTGCTGCGAGGCACGTTGGGTACATAATATCAGGACGTGAAGCAGTTAGGTACATTAAAGAACCTATCATGGATCGGTAAAACGTCTCATCAGCCCTGTCTCCGGTGAGATCTGGGTGAATCCCATGATTTGTTGCAAGTGGGGTAGCAGCTGGAGTAGAACTTGACATCCCAAATTTCTCTAGAATATCATGAACGTACTTTGACTGATGAATGAAAATTCCCTCAGGAAGTTGTTCAACTTGTAATCCCAAAAAGAATTTCATCTCCCCCATTGATGACATTTCAAACTTCTGCTTCATCACTGATTCAAAATCTTTGCATAGATTTTCATTCGTTAACCCAAAGATTATATCGTCCACATAAATCTGAACTATCAGAAGATGACCATCGACCTCCTTAGTGAAGAGAGTGGCATCCACTTTTCCACGATTGAACTTGTTGGCTAGTAGGTGTTGAGACAAAGTCTCGTACCAAGCTCTCGGGGCCTGGTGTAAACCATACAGCGCTTTGTCCAATAAGTAGACCTTGTTTTTGTGGATTGGATCGATAAAGCCCGGTGGCTGACCGACATAAACCTCCTCTTTAACCTTCCCATAGAGAAACGCCGATTTAACATCCAACTGATAAACTTTGAAGTTCTTCCAAGACGCAAATGCTAGGAAAATTCTGATCGCCTCTAGTCGTGCTACAGGAGCATAAACTTCGGTAAAATCAATTCCCTCCTGTTGACTAAATCCCTGAACAACGAGTCGAGCTTTGTTCCTTACGACAACTCCTCTATCGTCTCTCTTACACTTAAACACCCACTTGGTGTTATATTTCCTATGACCATCTGGCAAATCAACTAACTTCCACACTCCCAATTTCTCGAATTGACTAAGTTCCTCCTGCATTGCATTGACCCAAGAGTCTTCTGTAAGCGCCTCTTTGTAAGTTCTTGGTTCAACCTGCGAGATAAAACAACGTAATGAGAATTCAGTTTGCAAAGGAGCAACTTTTGTATAAAAACATGTAAGCCCTTTATCAATCTGATTTCGAGTGCGAACGCCTGTCTGCAATTCTCCTATGATCAACTCCTCTGGATGATATGAAAAAGTTCGCGGCATCACTTCACTCGGAACATCTACATTTCCCTCCAGATTAGTAACATTCTGCTCTGCATCTTGTTCACCAACTTGGTTTGTTTGACTTGAAATCTGAATTTGCTCCCCCTCAGAATCTGAATCACCATGATCAAAGACTGGCATGTTATCAGCTTCTAGATTATCATTCTGAGCCGATTGATTATCCTGAGCAACTTCATTTTGTTGGACATCATCATGTTCACCAGCATTACTTGGACCTGCTTCATCATCGTTTGAAGTTTCCCGTGGTCTTCTCAAATACTCAGCTGGGAACCTTAACTGCGACTCATATTCACGCAAAATATCCAACTCATCAAAGAAATCTTCATCATCCTCTGATTCTTCTCTCATGTCAAACGAATCCCAAAGATTGTCATAATGATAACGCCATGAATCACCAGGATTCTACGGCGGCATAGTATATCCTTGACATTCAACATTTGCAGCTTCAATAATCCGCTTCTCACTTGGAACGAAGACACGACGCAATGGATTTGAATAACCAACAAATATACCCTCAATGCACTTCGGACCAAACTTCCCAAAAGGTTCTATAACCGTACAAGGTGACCCGAACGGTTCTAGATACTTCAAATTCGGTTTGCGATTATTGATTAGCTCAAAGCATGTTTTGTTGAACTTCTTGACAGTAAGAACCCTGTTGAGCGTATAGCATGCGGCGGAAACAGCTTCAGCCCAAAAATTTATCGGTAACTTTGAATCTGCGAGCATAGTTCTAGCCGTCTCGATTAGTGTCCGGTTTTTACGTTCTGCGACTCCATTCTGCTGCGGAGTGTACGGAGCACTAAACTCATGCAAAATACCTCTTTCATCACAAAATTCTTCCATCTTACTGTTCTTGAATTCGGTACCATTATCACTTCGAATTCTCTTGATACGCCTTTGGTACAAATTCTCAATCTTTCTGAGCAGACCCATCAAACTGTCAAATGTTTCATCTTTAGTCTTCAAGAAAGAAACCCACGAAAATCTGGAATAATCATCAGTAACAACCAAACAATAGTAATCTCCAGTAACACTTTTTACATTCACAGGACCAAATAAATCCATGTGAAGTCTTTCCAGTGGTCTCGAAACTGAATTTACTTGCTTTGTAGGGTATGCCTTTTTCTTCTGCTTGCCTTTGATGCAACTAATGCACTCCCCTTCCAGATGAAAACCTTTGATATTAACACCCAATACCAAATCATTGTGCACCAAGTGATTCATCTTCCTTAGGTGAATATGCCCCATCTTTCGGTGCCACAATCTGGATTCTTTCTCAGTTGCTCTAGACACGAAACAATGTGCTTGACCATTAGTTGTAGTTGCTACAGACATATCTAACACATATAAATCATTCACTCTAGGTGCCCTCATAATAATCCATTCTTCAGGTATAACAAACCCAGGTTTCAAAATCAAACATTCTTTATCAGTGAAGTGAGTAGTATACTGATTGTCACAAATCTGCGAGATACTAAGCAGATTGTTTTCCAGCTCAGTGATGTAGTTAACTCTCTCAAACGTTACAATTCCATTGGATAACGTTCCTTCACCAACAATTCTACCACCTTCATGACCAGCAAATCCCACATAACCACCATTAATGTTCTTCACATCATACAGTAATGCAGTTTTTCCTGTCATATGTCGAGATGCGCCACTATCCATGATCCATCTTGAAATGGCTCTTGGAAGATCCTACACATAACAAACTTCAAATTGACCAACTTTTAAGAAAAATGCCGATTCATGCTTCGCTTTCCAGGAAGCTCCGGCAATTCAAACTGCTTATTCAAACATGTTGTCCACCCAGGCCTCATCAGCCTTAGGTGTAACCTTAACTCTTGCAATTTGAATTTTGAAATTTTCAGCTTTCAAAGGTGGAAAATTTGCATCATAATCAACCGAAATTGATTCTTCAGCCTTTTTCACTTCAGAAGTTGAAATTTTCTTCTCTGTTTTAGGTTTCCAAATTTGTTCAGTTAATGCAACCCGTTTATAAAATTTGTCATTTTTAGTTACCACTTTCTTTACGGATTCATTTTTCACTTTGATGTTGTCATTTTTAACATTTTTCTTCTCTATCATTTTCTTCTCAACAAACATTGGTTCTTTACCCTTCACATCAACCTTCTTTTGTTGAACCTTCACAGCTTCAGTCCTAGGCTTCACATATGTACACTTTCGTGCAATATGACCAACTTGTTCACATCCAAAACAAGTACGAGTATCATCTACTCGACTCGTGCCTTCAGACTGAGCCTGCGAAGCTCTCTTCTCAAAGAACTCTTTATTTGATTTTGAAAAAATTTCATTTTCCTCATCAGAAAGTGAACTTGAACCATTTACAAACACCTTCTTTTCAGCAAACCTTCTGTTTTGAAAACTCCTTTTCTGATAACTCTTACCACCTTGATAACCACCCGACCAATTGTTTCGATTGTTATTATAAAAACGTGGTGGAACAACAGGCTTTTTGTAATAAACTTTATCTTTCTCAAAATTCATTTGCCTTTTTGTTTGACTCAAACTGTTCACTTCTGACAACTCAATTTCAACTAACTTGAAAACATTTGTCAACTTTTTCACATTAACATTCTCAATGGGAAACTCAGAATCCGAATACAACTTATCAGATCCAGCCATCTTGTACATCACAAGACCCGGTTCATCACTTAAGTTGTTTTTGGACTTTTGTTTCGGAATGTATTTATCCAAGAAACACCCATCCTCCTCAGAAGTGTCACAATCCGGTTTAAGCACTTTGTCTACCACACTTTTCACCACATCACTTTGGACACCCTCGTCATTGGAAGATGTGAACGTGACATCAATGTTTTCAGGAAGTTTAACTTCACTTTCTTCCTCAATTTCCACCAAACTAGACTGCTTTTTCGTGTAGTTGTCTAAAATTGGCGGTGGAACTTTGTGAAAACCTACACCCGTTCCATCAGAAAACACATCCTCGCCATCTTTGTTTTTCCCTATAGGTTTAGGAACAATATGCTGCAAAACAAAGCTTGCTGATTTATAGCTGTTAAGCTTCAACTGGATTCGTTCATTTTCAATTTCAGCTTCTTGAACTTTAAGTTTTAGTTTAGCAATTTGATCCAGTTGTTCATTAATCGATTCTTCTTTTAACCTCAAAACAGCTCTTAGATGTTCATTTTCTTTAAATGTTTTGCCATTACGATCATCACTATCTTTGACAATGTTTTTCAATTTCTCAAACTTTTCAGAAATTTGACGGTTTTCAAGAATTAACTTTTCATTTTCAGATTTTATTTTCTCATGTTCAGTTTTATCATTTTCAATTTGAGCCGTTAATTCTTTGATCCGTTCAGTTGAAGCTCTTACACTTTTGTCACGATCGAGAATCTGATTTTCAACATTTCTAACCTTTGTTGTCAGATTCTGAATTTTCTCATTGTTAAGATACGTGACAGTGCTACAAAAATTGCATTGTTTGGTGCAATTTTTGCAGTCAGCATTACCATCAATTTTGTTACCTGACGCATTTGTTGACACACTTTGACTGACCGATCCCTTTGACTCAATAACAGAATTAGGATCTACCTCAAGTCCTTTTGCAGCTAGCACTTTGTCAGCCATCACTCCCAAATTCTCAGCTGTCAACTCTTGCGTAGTATCGATTAAGCCTGTATCAACTTGCTTTTCTTTCTTCTCTTTCTCCTCTTTCTCCTTTTTCTCTTTCTCTTTCTCCTCTTCAATCATTTTCGAAGTTGGAGTTCCCCACCATTTGTGTTGCCAATACTCATCGTCTTCTTTGTACTCCTTGATGATGGCTTCGATATCTAGCGTTTTGTCATCAATCGCAATGTTGCCATACCTATCAAGATAGCACTCTCTATCTGGATCCCATCTGTTTGCTCTTCTAGCTTCCAGAAAGATACCAGAAAGTCTGATAATCTTGGTTTCAGCAACCATCTTCCGGCATTGATACTTCTGTTCCTCAGTACGATCATCTTTCCACTTAATGGGTTCATCATTGCTTGCCATGAATGCGTAACCCACTGCATCTTCTTCCGGTAGAAATTCCTTACTCCAATCATACCCCTCATCATCATAAATCACAGCAAGAGCCCTTGATTTGTCTCTGTTATCTTCAACTTGCTTCAATCTAGGCGGCTCAGATTTATTCTGATGGTAGATTGCCTTTTTGTAATAATCATCTCTGAAAGGGTTCTCCGACTCATCAGCATAAGCATTTCGACATTCTCTCTTGAAGTGACCCTTCTGCTTACATTTGAAACAAGTCACCTTCGATTTATCGAATCCCAGCTTGGTAGAAGCACCACCAATTGTTTTTCTTCCAGTAATTTCCATGAATCTTTGTGCACGACGAACAGCACTTGCCATAGCCCAACGAATATCAATCAGTTCCATTTCCTCCGGATCAATCTGATCGTAATCTTCTTTCGTCAGATTTGTATTGCCAATCTTCCCAGCTACCAATCCTTCATATGATTCCAACACTGATGCTAGAAAAATCATTTGTTGCTTGGCCGACTCCTCATCAAAATTCTGTGCGTTCTTCAGATCTATCGCGATATTGCAAGAAAACTTCGCATCAGCATTTCCAGAAGATGAAGATCCACTGTGAAAACCATTGTGACTTCCACTGCTTTGACCACTTTGACTTTCTTTGCCAACTGTTGACACATTTTCAGCAGAAAATGCAGTCTTTGGAGAAGTAGCTTTTGGCATCATGCTCTTTGGATAGTATAAATCCAGATTTTGCTGATAAGATGAATTATTAACTTTAAACGTTTTCTTCAGCTCTAGCTCATGACTTTCCAGTCTTTCAATCAACACATCTGGAGTCAAATCTTCTGGAGCAATAGTGTTTTTCAACATCAGCGCGTAATATCTCCAATCCACTTCGTCTGGTAATGAATCAAATAGTTTATCAACAAGTTCTTCATCAGTATACGTGATCTTGTGTCGAGCAAGCTCCAGTTTCAGATGACCGAACCTTTCAATCATTTTACACACCGATTCATTTTTAAGACAACCAAACATATCAAACTCTTTCCTAAGAAGTTTCTTTTTATTTTTTACAATCTCTTTGCTTCCAAGACACTTCTTTTCGAGTTTTTCCCATAAGTCTTTAGAATTGGAGTAATCTATCAGCGAAATGATGTCTTCACGCACCGATTGAAACAATAATGCCACACATTTTTGCTCAGCCACAAAATTTTCAATCTCTTCAGCTGATCTTAATGCTTCACCATTCTTCTTTCCTTGGGCAAAACCATTCTTCATACTTTTCCAGCTAGAAAAAGCAAATGCCATCAACCAATCTTCGAACTTTGTTGCCCACCTGCTATAATCTTCTATAGCCATCAGTTTAGGAGGTTTGTTAAATGTTCCAAATGCGCTTTCAGACTCCCAAGCTTCCTTCTTTCTTTCTTTTGGTGGACTTTTGTTTGCATCGCTTGAAGAAGTATCGTTGTTTCCTGAACTACCCGTGAATGCATACATATCGCTGAAGGGATTCATGAAAATATCATCCATTTTGATCGTACCTGCAAAATCAATCAACACTTTAGAGAAATTTTCGAGATTTTTAACAAATGAGACAAATAAGCGAAACTATCAATGTTGTCCAAAAAAGCGGATCAGATTATGTCCTTTCAAGCGAACTAGATAATGTCCGTTCGAGCGAACTAGATATTGTCGTTCGAGCGAACCAGATAAGGTTCGTATAAGCGAACCAGCAGATGTTCAGATAAGCGAACCTCACAAACTGTTCGTTCGAGCGAACCAGCTAATGTACGTAACAGCGATCCAGAGAATGATCGTTCGAGCGGACCAGCTAATGTCCGTTCGAGCGATTCAGAATATAATCCTTCGAGCGGACCAGATCTTTCGTAACAGCGGACCAGAAACTTTCGATGACCGAATAAGCGGACCACAGATTTTAACCAATTTTTAGTCCGAAAAACACTCTGATACTTTCAAGGATTATAATACTCTTAATTCCGATCACAATGAAATGATTTTCGTTCAATTCCGACCGTTAATCCATTCTAGATCTAAGTTTTAAATTCTGTCCGAAAAACCGATCACGTTTCTAGATGAAATTGATTGATTTTACTGTGTTTTAAGGTCTGAAACTTATACGGATTGTTTAATAACAAGTTTCGGTCAATAAACTTGAACTTCAAACCATCTTGTCCGACAAAACTTGTTTAAACCGAAAAAATAAAGAAGAGAATGAGTAGAAATGATGAGAAAAGTGTCGAATCAGCTGATGTAGTATGAACTTCTCGTCCTGAAGCTCTGATACCACTTGTTGGACCGTTACTTGACCCGAAAACGTCAATCCGAGTAGCTCATCTTCATATGTAAAGGCGGAATCAATGCATATAAAGTCTACAACAGCTTATCTTTTCAATTCCTATCTTTTATTGCTTCTTGATGAAATTTTGACAAAGGTTCAGCTCCTAAGCACACACATACAACTCTGAGACTCTGATCCGCTCAAATGAACAATCTCACCTATATATATATGTTCTGGATCGCTTGAATGGCATGACAAATAAGCGAACCAGACAACTTGACATATAAGCGAACCAGAACTAGTACCCTATGAGCGAACCAGACACAAACAATGTCATAAAAGCGAACTAGACTCTATTTCACATAATATTTACACTTTTGACCTTTTGTTAACCAATCTTGACTTGTGACTTCTTGTAGACGCAGTCAATAGACATTTCATGTATCAACAGTAACCATACTGGGGGCAGAGATTTGTTTTCAAAGGTGTTGAGAATAGGATATTACTGGCCAACCATTAGGAAAGATGCTATGGAGTATGCTCAGAAGTGTGATGCATGTCAGAGACATAGCAACATACTGCACCAGCCTGCAGAACAATTATATCCTATCATATCTCCCTGGCCATTCATGAAATGGGGGATGGATATAGTGGGAAAGCTTCTAAAGGCTCTAGGAGGAAAGGTTTTCATGTTAGAAATGACAGGTTACTTCTTCAAGTGGGTTGAAGCAGAAGCCTTTCTCCAATTCAGGGATCAAGAAGTGGTATCCTTCATAAAGAGAAATATCCTGACAACATTCAGGATACCGGCCGAGATAATTTGTGATAATGGCTCCCAATTCATCAGCAAAAGGACTACAGTTTTTTGTGAAAGTTGGGGCATAAAGATGATTACGTCAACATCGTTGCATCCTCAAGCTAATGGGCAGGCAGAATCCTCAAACAAAATAATCCTCAATAACTTGAAGAAGAGGTTAGGTGCCAAAAAAGGAAAATGGCAGAGGAACTACCATTTGTCCTATGGGCAGATAGAAGAAGTGTGAAGAATGCTACTGGACAGACCCCATTCTCATTAGTATTTGGTGTAAAAGCAGTAATCCCAACTGAAATGGTGATACCTACAGCTAGTTCAAGTCTACGGAATCCTGAGTCAAATCCTGAAATCTTATGTTAAGAGTTAGATACTGTTGATGAAATAAGGGATGCAGCAAAGCTAAGGATGGCAGCATACCAGCAGAGGATAGCTAAGTCATACAACAGAAATATAAGGACGAGAAGATTCCAAGTTAGAGATTGGGTATTGAGAAAAGCGTTTCAGAATATAACCAATCATGCTGATGGGAAATTAGCCCCAAAATGGGAAGGACCCTATGAGATAAAATCAGAATTTGGAAGGGGAGCATACAGGCTCAAGACCATGGAGGGGATATGTTGCCAAGATCCTGGAATGCCATACACCTTAAGGCTTATTACAAGTGAGTTTAGAATTTAAATTCTAACTCAGGATGGTATGAACTCTATCTTATTTAAATATGTTTGATTTGTTTCATTTATCATTTTTTGAAACCCTGTACTGACTTAAGCATCGGAGGGGTGCTAACACCCACTCTCACCTTAGTTTGAAGGTGTTTTATAGGGATACGTTTCATGATGATACTCCGGGATATTTACTCAAGATGAATCGAAAGACTAGAGGATTAGACCACTCTCTCACGATTGAGGGATTCTTATCCCTTCAAAGGTTTAAAGGTATTCACCTTTCTCTCGAATTGGGTTTAAACACTCCACTTGGAGTGCAAGTTATCCAGGTATAGTTTAAGATGGCGGGACCAGTTCATGTAACAGTGGCTGACAATTTCGTTATTATTGGCTATATCCTTGATCCTTACGGTATATGAGGATTGATCACCCTCTCTCACGAAAGGGTATTTCCATACTCTCTAAGGTTTAAAGGTTTTCACCTTTCTATGTCTTAGAGTTTATACACTCTCGCCTGTAGCGCACAAAAACATGGGTTTATCCCTAGTAAAAGACATGATTTTGGATAAGTTTCAAACTTATGTTAAACTATGAATTTCTCTATTGATGGAAAACTGCAAGGTTTAATCAGTAAGTTAACAAATCGATAAGCAGGTTATATGTTGATGCAACATCCTGCACAGACAGGGGACATCTATGCTAGGGACATTTCAAATGGTTCTAAGGTTAAGGATGAAAGATACTACCTAAATGTTTCTGGTATGGATTCCTATTTCTCCTAAGTTTGAAGGCCTTATCTAGATAAGTGGAATTTTTTTATGAAAAATTATGTTTTACTAAGTTTTTATAAAACATTTTGGAATAAGAATGATAAAACAACCAATATCATGTTAATATCCTGATCAAGATACTTAGAATAAATTTTTCAAAATAACATATAACACAGAGATAAGGTCGAAAGGTTAGTCTAATATTAAAGATTCAAAAGATTACATTCTTGGCTTCATCTCAAACCAAGACCCATCCACCAAGAATGTATAGTGTTCAAAAGCATATTAACATAAACAACTGAAGGTTTCATCCTGAAATAACAGGATCCCTCCACCTTCAACTATTATACTTGCAAGAAATTAAAATTGTTCTAAGTGCAGGAAAAGTAAAGAGTAGGAAATGTAAATTGTTCAACAAGTACAGACCATTCAAATTTAAAAAAAGTGGACTCCGGCCTAGTCATCAATATCCTTCATCGCCCACATCGCTTCCCTCATGCAACAGCATCTTCTCCAGCCTTCTTGGCTCCATCGCCACCAGCATCCGCTCCGGCATCCACTCCAGCCTCGTTCTTCTCACCCGCTTCAACCGCTGCCTCAGCCACCTTTGAAGGCTCACCGGACCCGGATTTGGCTAGATGTGGCATAACACTCCTTCCGAGGTCTTTCAGCTTGGCCATCCAAGAATCAACCGGTCAGGTCGAGGATTCGAAGCCTGCATCCTTGGCCTCATATGCCATCTTTATCTTGGCCTGGAGAAGGGAGACAGCGGCTGAATTCTTGAGACCATCTCGGAAGGAGGTCATGGCCTGATCATGATCGACCTGGGCAGCGGCCAGCTTAACTTCAGCATCCTGGGTGACCTTCTTTAGTTTATCTTTATAATACTGGGTCTTGGCCTCGGTGATCCTCCCCTGGTCCGATATAGTGATCTCAGCCTTCTTTAGCCTAGCTTCAAGGACCTTGACTGCCTCGCAAGCCTTAGTGTACAGGGCCAGTAGATGTTGCTGACCCTACAAACCAAAACACAAGTATCATTAATACAGACTAATCAGGATACGGACTCAACATATGTATGCAGGACACAGGGTCAGGATATTTACCTTGTTTAGGAAAGAGGTCGTGGGCTCAAAGGAGTCAACGAAGCCCAAATCCTCATAGGAGAGGCTTTTAGGAGTGGCTGTGGCTGCAGCAGTATCAGAGCCTTTTCTCTTTTTGGACCCGGAAGCACGGGCCCTAGACTGTGTGAGCTTGGAAGGAGGAACAGTTGGCTTGGAGCTGCTGGTAGCTGGTGTCTCTTTTTTTCACTTGGACAGGTCCAGGATAACTGTCCAATTCCTCAAGATCGAAGACAATAGGCATCTTGCCAGATTCTACACAAACAAGGGATTGATCTTAAACTTTATCATATAATAATTTGATTAATAAAACATATACAACAGTGTTGAAACCCTTACCAGACATGCTGGAGCTGGAGTGTTGGCTTGAAGTTGTTTGGTTTGGGATGAAGTTTCTTTCGATCTCGGGTAGCTTGTAGATGTTCTCAATCCTTTCCATTGAGTCAGGGAGGGGAGGAGTTAATTTTCTAAATTTAGCTGCACAAAATAAAACGAAGATGTCAGTCCAGGATATTAAGTAGGATAATTTTGGGGATATTCCTAAAACCCTAACTCCTACCCTTCGTCAACCACTTCACCAGAAAACTCTCTCCACCAGGGATAGAACTTCTTTTTACAAAGAAGAACTTGGTTTTCCATTCTTCTTCGTTCCTGGTGGCCTGAAGGATGAGAGGATTGTTAGTGGTAGAGTAAAACAAGAACCTACTAGAACCATGGGATCTCAAGCGGTAAACCACACGGAGATCATTGACACAAAGATCAGGGACATGGTTATTCTTGATGCGGTCAAGAACAACTAAAACCCTCCAAGCCATGGGCATGGTTTGGCTAAAACTCAAGCTTGTGGTACGAAAGAACTCCATGATTAAGTGAAAGGAAATGCAAGAAAACAAGAAAACAAAGCCATTCATTTGATGACGCATCTGATCGGAGACCCGATCAAACGGCTGGAAAACCGCTCCGTTCGGGAAGTTATCGGATGATCGGAGGGCTGCAATATAGGCATTATCAAACGTACATACTTCCCGCTCTAGATTTTGGAGCTGGTTTTGAGCCGTGAAGGTAGGAATTGAGTCACTGGAGGATGATCGGGTCTGTCTCGCCACTGATGATCGGAGATAAAGAAGGAGAAAAGAAGAAGGTTAGAGATAAGAGAGAAGTTTACCTTTTCAATTTCTGGGATGGTAGTTAAAAAGAAAGGAAATAAGGAGAAGATATAGGCATGTAATGAGTGAAAATAGCATGGGAAGTTGTTCCATGTCACATCATATCATTAAATCATTTAAGGGCATCGAGAAAATTAAAAAATATAACCGTTAGATGAGGATATCTAATGGCAACATATATTGGGGACAATTGTTATGGGTGGAATTGGTAACATCATGTGACAGTATCTTGGTTATTACTAATGATTTGCTTGTAGGCTGTGTGTCACACCCTAACCTATGGTGAAATCATCGGAGTGAGATGAAATGAGATTGCAAGAGACTTCATAACACTAATGCTTCAAGTGTTTAAATAATACATTTCATTTCATTACTAAGAGAATCATTTACATTGTTTGAAATCAAATACAACAAGATAAAACGAATAAAGTACAATACGACAAGTAATTAAATTTAAAGTGTGTTTCTAGGCATCATACTAAGTTCCATGAATCATCACCATTATCATAAACCTGCAACATGTTTTAAAAGCATAGTTCAATGCAAACGTATTGGCGAGTACACAAGTTTTAGATACATTGCATAAGTATAAAAGAAGTTCTCAAATCTAACATGGCAATTTTGTATACAATGTCAAACTAGCATGCATAAGCTAAGAGCCATACCCGAATTTCCACAAGAATAATGTGCATCCCTCGCCACTTAAGTGAACAAGACTATTATTTATAATAATGTGCATCCCTCGACACAGAAGTAATCGAGACCGTAAAGTATGTTAACTTAACAATACCCCGTCGGGTGGTGTGCTACTCCTATAGCGCTATAATCATTAAGGTGGGCTAGCTAAGTTTATGACAAGTAGTATGTATGTATTCTAGCGTAAACCAAAGCATAACAAATAGCATGTATGGCGGATTGAGTGAATAAATATGTTTGTGTGATTTGTGGATTTTGGTAAGTTAAACATGTTACACCCAAAAGTGCGTTAAAGCGAAAAAGGGTCAACTGTACTCACAATATTGCACATACTTCCCGATTATCCATGAGTGACGAGTTGTTGGAGAATAAGGATTAAACGGTAAGGTTACATGATGTTTAGGAAGTGATGAGATTTGGGATTTAGAAATTAAGTATCAAAAGTAGGTATACCAAAATAATGTCTAGTTCTAACTACTTGTGACACATGTGCTTGTGTAATCATTATACAAACTCTAAACAGTTCAATTATCAATAAAACATTATATTTTGATCCCTATATTTGTTTATTTATGTTTGACAATTTCTCATTTCAATTCTTGTTCGATTCCAAACTCTATATCGCTTTCTAGAAAGTTATACGCAAACTGATGCGTAAACGTAAACAGTTTAACGTGAAAAATACTCCGGAACATCAAAATAAGCTTAACATACCTTAAATAACCTTTATATAACTTAGAAATAAGTTTTGAAGGGTTTGGTATGGCTAAAACAAGTTTATTCGCTCATAGGGACTATTTGCGTCAAACTGCAAAAGTCTGCCGATTCGCATAGTAACGTACACTCCAGAGCATGATCATAAGTTATACGCAAACTGATGCGTAAACGTAAACAGTTTAACGTGAAAAATACTCCGGAACATCAAAATAAGCTTAACATACCTTAAATAACCTTTATATAACTTAGAAATAAGTTTTGAAGGGTTTGGTATGGCTAAAACAAGTTTATTCGCTCATAGGGACTATTTGCGTCAAACTGCAAAAGTCTGCCGATTCGCATAGTAACGTACACTCCAGAGCATGATCATAAGTTAAACATACCATAAATATCCTTTGCATAGCTTAGAAATAGTCTTTGAGGGGTTCGGTATGCGAAAATAAACTTATTTGATTAAACATGGACTAAAAGCGTCAAAAAGTGCATAAGTTTGCATTTACGCGCATATCTTACATTCTGAACATATCTGGACATCCAAAAATTTTTGTAATCATTAAAATATTTTATTTTAGTGATTGGAATGCTAAAATACCATTCGTCGCATAATTTGGATCGTTTTTCGCGTCCGTTCGTGTTTCGTCGTAATTAACCGAATAACGTGACTGTACGGCCAAACGAACCGACAACCGAGATGTTTTCAAGCATATTTCATGTTCCCTATACTTTGACATCATAATTGAGCCTTAAAAATGGGTTAACAGGGCTTAAACGTGTCAAAAATCAGCTTATATGCATGCAAGGACTAAATCTGTAAATTCTGAAACTGTTTCTGAACTGTTGATCGCTCGCGGGGCGCGTAAGACTGGGCTACATCTTATGCGGGGCGTGACAGCCCTTATCTAGGCAGAAAACTAGTTTTCAGCAAACAGCAGTTGTTCCTTGGGTTTTAGACATCGATTTAACACTCTATTGGATTGTTTTTTAGCTCCCCTGGTATTCTAAACTATGTACTACAAGTGTGTGGCCATGATCAAGTCTCAAAACCCATGGAATGATCTCATTGGTGCTTGATTCCCTATAAATACCCATCAATTTTCATTCAAACTTGCTCATTCTTCTCTTCTTCCACTTTGGATCTGATTGGAGCTATCCCTTCTTGTTTGAAGGCTCCAAACATCAGTTTTCTTGTTCTTGATCCAAGGTTGGACCCTTTGTAAGTCTCCTTCATGCTTGGTTATGCATTTCAAGCATGAAAGTCAAACAGTGTTTGACTTTTTGCTTTGACCATGATTGGTCAACACAAAGTTCATTTGAACTTTGTAACGTGAGCGTAATCACGATGGTTATAGTCCCTTGTGACTACATCTGCTGATTACCACGTAGATTAGGCGTAGTGATGAGTCAAAGTTTCGGTCAAAATACGTATTTATGCGTATTTTGCAATGAATTTATTTTCGGGTATCAAAATGCTTTGTTTTGATATCAAAATTGTTTTCTAACTTAGTTAAACATGTTTTAACATGTTTAACTCGTCACTTTTAGTCTAGTGCTTATATAGGGTCGTAAGTTAAGCGGTCTAAACAACCACTTAGACTTTCGAACCCGACCCGTTTGGTCGATCATTAGGATCCAACCAAACTTGTGATCATAGTTGTATAGGGAATAACCTTCTGAGGTTATACCTTATGGTCACCATGTTTGTTATGGGTGAAATTCTGAGCCCATATCCTGACACTATATCTTGATGTTATGATAGCTGATTACGATCAGGATACCGGACAAGGATATTGGTCACATCCTGAGGCAGTATCCTGACTATTACTAACAATTTGCTTGTAAACATTGGTTACAAGGGACTAACGTTCATGAGGACCAAGTCACCCTAAAGACCCGCTCAAATTGGTTAGGATAAGGACGTTGATGGCGGAAGAATAACTCTTGTAACGGTCAGCATTGAAGAAAGGCATATTCTTCGGGAGTTACGGAAGCTAATTAAATGCTATTAATGTTGTAACATTCACCAAGACTTATTTTCCTGAAGACTCGGTCTAAATGGTTAGAAAAGAGACATTGGAGCCAGGAGAAACAGCCCCCCAATGTTCAGAAGGGAATATTCTCAGTATCCTGGAATAATAGGGGAATATTATCAGTATCCCAGAATAATAGGATAGTTTGTTGGTTCTTGTAACTATAAATATGGATGGCCAGATCTCGTAAGACACTTCACTTCACCTCACTCCACTTCTAACTCTCGAATTCATACACATTTCTCTTGCAATCACACACTAACACTCATTACTTGCAATCTTTGTAACACTTAGTAGAGATCTGAGCATTATCCTGCACTGTATCCTGGTTATTCAAGCAATAAGAAGAATAAGGCAGCCGGTGATTGTCAGCTCCCGAGGTTTTATGCCGGAGATCTAGATTGATCAAGGGCTTTCCTCGTACATCTCGTGTCAACCTTTACATTTTTACTCATTGTTTGATTATTGATATAGTCTGATATCCTCGGGCTATATCCTGAAATTGTCTTTATAAAGCAATCAGCTCAATATATTTTTTGTAATCATCATTAGCACACTACCTCACAAACTAATTTGATAACTTAATTGCTTTGGTAATTTTTGACCAAAACAATTTGGCGCCCACCGTGGGGCAAGTGGTGCTATTTCTACTAAAAACTTTCTTAAAATCATTACTTGGTTTTCTATTTTCAAAACTTTTTGCACAACTATTTTCAATGGCCTCAAAATCAAACATGAGCTCTTCTACCATGTCTGCTACAACCTCTGCTACAACTGGTTCGGTGCTTGCTCATCCTCCACAAGTTCAAACTCCTCTAAAGAGAAGTGAAAGCCAAATATCCCGAGACACTCTTCCAGCTCAGAATGTCAACAGATCTGGTGTTCCATGGAGAACTCCTGTTATGGCTTCTAATGATGAAATTTTAACTTTGTTTGGTAAAATACAGGATCAGATGAAGCGACAACAGGAAACTAACCAGATACTGATAAAAGAAATACAACTCTTGAAGTCTGACTCCAAGTGACCTGCTGAGGATACCGTCACTCCTTGCAGCCCAGAACACTGAACTTTAGTTCAGCGGTGTATACTGAGGATAGTCTGGGCAATGTTATACCAAGTCTTTCCCACGGCAATACTCCTGAAATACCCTCAACAGCCAGGATATCGATTGTCAGGGGCCAGGATATGCTCCAGGATATGGCCATAATCCTCAAACTGGTAACTTACATAATAATGTTAATACTCTTGCTGCTAACAATCTTGGATCTTCGCAGGATACAGGTGTGACATCAGCACTCTCTAGAGAACTTCAAAAGCTGAAGCATATGATATCAAGTGTGACTGGGATAGTGCAGCCTATACCGGAAGTATCCTGGGATAGTCACAACATATCCAGCTTTGCTCACCCCATTTATGATGCAGAAATCCCAAAGAGATTCCAGACTCCCAACATGAAGCTCTATGACGGGACGACGGATCCTGAGGAGCATATTGCCCAGTATAGGGAGAGGATGGAGATTAACCCTATCCCGTCAGATCTTAAAGAAGCATGCTTGTGCAAGGGTTTCGGTTCTACCCTAACAGGATCAGCCTTGAAATGGCTTCTAAATGTTCCACCTCATTCAATTACATCATTTGCTCACTTAGTCAATTTATTTAACAGTCAATTTTCTTGTAGTCGAAGTTTTGAAAAACTAACCAGTGATCTCTACAGGATAACTCAAGGGCCTTAGGAATCCTTAAGGGATTATGTGAATAAGTTTAGCAGGGAATCTCTGGATATCCCACCTCTTGATGTTGCAACAGCAGTGCAGGCATTCAAGATGGGGTTACAAAAGGATTCCCAATTTTATCAGGACCTTGTAATGAATCCTTGCAGGAACCTGGATGAAGCTCGAAACAGGGCATTGAGATATATTCGACTGCAAGATGATAAAAAGATGCAAAAGAGGATGAATTCATCCTCAACCTATGAATCAACTAACAGGAAGTCAGAATCCTCATACAAACCATATCGCTCTAAGCCATATGGCAGGAATGACAGCAAGAAAGTGAATGTTGTTGAAGACGAGGATCCTGAGGAGTATCCTGAATTGTCAGAATATTGTTTTTCTGTTAATATACCTGAACTAAAGTATTGTATGCAGGGTTTGGGAGATAAAGTGAGGTGGCCCAGGAAGAACCAGCAAAAGGCCGATTGGATAGATAAATCCAAATGGTGTGCCTTCCAAGAGGATTTTGGACATGTCACGAAAGATTGCATAACCCTGAGGAAGGAAATAAGCTATCTGCTAAGTAAAGGATATCTGAAGGATATTCTGGGCAGAAAGAAGAATAAGGGTCAGGATACTGAGAAGGATCCTGAACGAGCAGCATCACCTCATGCGGATGCCAAGATAATTAACTTTATCTCAGGAGGATCTGACATTTGTGGAACTTCTTACTCTGCAGCAAAAAGACATGCAAAGGAGGCTAAGGCAGAACGAGGAGACAAGCCGACCAGAATGACAACCCTCACAACCGATAAAGTGATAACGTTTGACAGTGATGACAGGGATACTGTCCAGGATCCCCATCATGATGGTTTGGTAATAACTTTATATATTGCTAATCATTTTGTGTGCAGGATACTGGTGGATAACGGTAGCTCCATTAACACTATTCAACTAGAAACGCTGAAAATGATGAATGTTTCCCCGATGGATATCACTTCAAAATCCACTGTACTTGTTGGGTTCAGTGGAGAAGCCAAGAATATTGTGGGAGAAATAAAGCTGCCAGTATATGTTGTAGGAGTCAACTCAATGCAATGCTTCTGTGTCATGGACTCTTTATCCTGCTACAATATCATATTAGGCAGTCCATGGATCCATGATATGAAGGTTGTACCAACAACTTATCATCAGTGTATCAAGATTCCTACCCCTTGGGGGGTTATCAAGGTGGAAATGATCAACAAGAAGCGAAAGAATGTTATTCCTCCTCAATGAAGTCTTCAACAAAGTCTAAAGCAGGATAGCAATTAAAGATGCGAGCCCAGAATATCGTGGAGGCCTCAGAGCAGGATGTTAAGAAAATTATCATGGATCAGGATAATCCAGATATCTCGGTGCTCGTAGGAGCCAATATCCCTCAGGATATTGAAAATCAGTTAACTAACTTTTTGAAATGCAGGATGTCGACATTCGCATGGAAGCATAATGATATGACTGGTATTTCTAAAGATATTATAACACACAAACTTGGAATTGACAGGTCTTTCAAGCCCATTCAGCAAAAGAGAAGGAAGTTTGCTCCTGAAAGTAACGCAATTATACAGGAAGAGGTTGTAAGATTGTTGAAGTCCTAGATGATTAGGGAAGTTAAATTTCCCAAATGGCTAGCAAATGTGGTCGTACTTCAAAAGAAGAATGGGAAATGGAGAGTTTGTGTAGATTACACAGACTTGAACAAAGCATGTCCTAAATCTTAGCTTTAGAATATTCCAGAAGAATAATATTCCAGAAGAATACTTAATTTTAGGAATAGATTGTGCTCCGTGTTAATTGTACATTATTGTGTTTCCTTTTTAACCGATTGTATTATCCCTATATAATGGGTATTGTTATTCAATAGAATTCATTCAGAAATCAATTACTTTTATGGTATCAGAGCTTCGGTTCTATACCTAAGCTCTCTACCATCTCTTTCTTCCCTGCCCTACAATTTTTTTTCGATCAGCAGCCATGACTAAAACTGATGAAAAACCTAATTCCCTACACCCGGCCTACTCGGTCACAAACATACAATCAAAGATTTATACCCTGGATGGCACCACGGTCACCTACTCGTCTTGGGTACAACTGTTCCAATTCCATGTCGTCGCCTACAAGGTTTCCGATCACATTGACGGTACGCCTGCTCCATCCGATAAGGACCCGAACTATCCACAATGGAAAGAGCTTGATGCTCTTGTCTTGCAATGGATTCTCAGCACCGTTTTGGATAATATTCTGCCCCGAATCTTACCCAATATGACAACAGCCAGACAAGCCTGGGTCAAACTCGAAAAGATCTACCTCAGCAATAAGAAAGTCCGCGCCGCCGCTCTTGAAACTCGATTCTGCAACATGACTCTTTCTGCTTGTGCCTCCTTGGATGATTATTGTCAACAATTACAATGTCTTGCCACACAGCTTGCCGATGTTGATCACCAGGTCTCGGACTCCCGTCTGGTCTTACAGTTGGTACGTGGTCTTCCCGCTGAATACAATACTACCGCCTCTTTCAAATAATAAAGATGCAGATTGGGATCTTTCTATTTCCCTTCTTCAAGATGAAGCAATCCGTATTGAGGCACAAAAAGGGTCGGCCACTTCAGTTTTGGTGGCACCGAACCCTAACAGCTCCGACAGCACAGCCACGACCCTTAAGCCGGCCCTAACAGCATCTTCTGACCACTCGTCTGACTCCCACAGCAGCAACAATACAAGGGGAGGAGGTCGTGGAAAGGGCAGGAATAATTACAGTGGAGGAGGAGGAAGACGCGATACCCGAGGAGGTGCCTCTGGATATGGTCGTTCCTTTTAGACAGCAGGAAACCAAGCATCAGCCTTTAACTCACCATATCCTAATTGGGCTTGGTGGACTACCCCCCTTGCCCCTACCCCACCCAAAACAATTGGAGGCCCAATAATAATAATCATCCCTCATTTAATCAATCAGCTCCATCACATGTTCTGGCCCATTTCACTGCCTCGGGTCACTATTCCTCCCCTCAGTTTGGACCACAACCTTACGGGTATGATGCTCTAAGCCCATCTGATTTAAGTGCAGCTTTCTCGAATATGCAGATGAATCCGAACAATTCCTGGACCAATGATATTATGGAGACTAGAGCAGGCTCTCATTCGGTAAGAGATCCAGGTAAAATTCTAATTCCTAATCCTTGTCCTGTAATCAGGTCAATTATGGTCGGTAATGGCACTTGTATTCCAATTAAAAGCACGAGCACTGGCTTTCACCCTTTACCAAACCGAACATATATCTTACCCAATGTCCTTTACAGCCCTCAAATAATTCGAAACCTTATTTCTGTACGACGTTTACTCGTGATAACAATGTGTCTATTGAATTTGACCCGTTTGGTTTTTCTTTGAAGGATCTCTTCTCTAAACAAACACTTTCAAGACACAACAGTACCGGGGACCTCTATCCTTTCACTCCACCAGAACTGCCTCGGCAAATATGTTTTCTTTCCACACCAACACTGCTTTGGCACGAGCGTCTCGGCCACCCCGGGAATCAAGTTTTAAGTTTATTACGTCGTACTTTTAATTTTTCTTGTAATAAAGACAATTTGTCTCATGTTTGCAACTCATGTTAACTCTCAAATAGTAAACGTTTACCTTTCTCAGTTTCTAATTCCTTTAATTTTGCACCATTTGATATTATCCACTGTGACTTATGGACCTCCCCAGTCACGAGCAAAACCGGTTACAAATATTACATGGTGCTCGTTGACAATTTCTCCCACTTTGTTTGGGTTTACCCACTTAAATTCAAATCCAAGGCCTTTCCCACTTTTGCTAAATTCCATAAACTAATCCTTACACAATTTCAACATAAAATTAAAACCTTTCAATGTGACCTTGGTGGTGAATTCGATAACCATGGCTTCAAAAGTTTTGCCACTCACCATGGCCTACTATTTCGTTTTTCCAGCCCCCAAACATCCTCCCAAAACGGCCGGGCCGAGCGCATGATTCGTCGTCTCAACGACATCATACGCGCTCTCCTAATCCACGCAAACTTACCTCCGATATTTTGGGTTGAAGCCCTTCACACCGCCTCGTACCTTCATAACATTTTACCCACCAAAAGATTAAACTTTTACACCCCTACCTTTGCCCTTTACCTGCGACACCCCGACTACGACCATTTGCGCGTTTTCGGGGTGCCTGCCACCAAAACACATCCGCGACCCAACCACATAAACTCCACCCTCGAGCCATCCGGTGCATTTTTCTCGGGTATCCCCCAGATTTCCGGGGCTACAGATGCTTCGACCCCACTACTGGAAAGGTGCACATTTTGCGTCATGTAACGTTTGATGAAAACACCTTTCCTTACACCATACCACAACCACCCACCACATACCGTTTCCTTGATGACGCACCACCTCCAGGTTTTTCGTTCATCCCTCCTACCCCCACACGACCATCACCTACCACACCCTACCCTATCACCTACAGTCGACGTCCTCGCCTTCCACCTACTTCGCCTGTCCCCCCACCTACGGCCTCTGCCCCCACCCAACCACCACCCTCTACTGCCCCCCTCCCTGGCCCACATCCCACGGCCCCAACCCACACTGGCCCACCGCTAACTAACCAACATCCCATGACCACGAGGTCCAAATCCCATTCCACACATATTCATCTCACTCCAAATACCATCTCACCCGTTCCCAAATCTTATGCCAAGGCCTTTGATGATTTTAATTGGTTGAGTGCTATGAGGACCGAATTTACTGCACTACAGGATAATGATACTTGGGAATTAGTCCCCAGACCATTAAACCGACATGTTATACGTTGCATGTGGCTTTTTCAACATAAGTTTTGGTCTGACGGTTCTTTGGAACGCTATAAAGCCCGTTTGGTTGTCAACGGGAATTCACAGACTGTCGAGGTTGATTGTGAGGACACGTTCAGTCCGGTTGTTAAACTGGCAACTATCAGGACTGTTTTATCTCTAGCAGTCACCAGGTCTTGGCCGATTCATCAGCTAGATGTCAAAAATGCTTTCTTACACGGACATCTAAACGAGACAGTTTATATGCACCAGCCCCCGGGCTTTGTTGATAAACAGCATCCTCACTTTGTGTGGTGACTTAAAAAGTCTTTATACGGTCTAAAACAGGCACCACGGGCATGGTATACACGGTTTGCCACTTTTATCACATCTCAGGGGTTCACTAGCAGCTCCTGTGATCACTCTCTATTCGTGTATCAGCAGGATCCTGCTAATATTGCTTATTTATTGCTTTACGTGGATGATATTGTGTTAACTGGTTATAATGACCATTTGCTACATGATATTGTTCGCAAACTCTCACGAGAATTTGCAATGACCGACTTGGGCCGCCTTCATCATTTCCTTGGCATAAAGGTCGATCAGCTTTCTACAGGTCTCTTTTTATCACAGCATCAATATGCTAAAGACATCATTGCTCGTGCTAACATGACTACTTGCTAGCCATGTAACACGCATGTGGATCTATCATCCAAACTCAGCGCATCTGATGGTCCTCCTGTTTCGGACCCTACATTATACCGCAGTCTTGCAGGAGCTTTACAGTACCTGACTTTTACCCGTCCAGATATATCTTATGCCGTGCAACAGGTTTGCTTGTTTATGCATGACCCGCAGGAGCCTCACTATGCTTTCATGAAGCGGATTTTACGTTACATACATGGCACTCTTGATTACGGCATTCGAATTGTTCGATCTCGATCTCATGATTTAGTGGCTTACTCAGATGCTGATTGGGGCGGTTGCCCTGATTCTAGACGGTCCACAAGTGGGTACTGTGTGTTTTTGGGTGTCAATTTATTGTCCTGGTCTTCGAAGCGACAACCCACTGTGTCACGTTCAAGTGCTGAAGGTGAGTACCGAGGCGTTGCTAATGTCGTTGCTGAAGCAACTTGGTTGCGCAACCTATTATTAGAACTACATACTCCTCTGCGTAGAGCCTCCATTGTATATTGTGATAACGTCTCAGCTGTCTACCTCTCAGATAATCCAGTGCAACATCAACGCACGAAGCATGTAGAGATTGACATCCACTTCATTCGTGAGAAAGTCCGAATCGGCCACATTAGAGTATTACATGTTCCTTCAGCTCTTCAATATGCAGACATATTCACCAAGGGCCTCTCTCGCCAGCTATTTCAGTCTTTCCGATCCAGTTTGAGCGTTGGACCTTCCCCCGTTCAAACTGCGGGGGAGTCTTAGCTGTAGAATATTCCAGAAGAATAATATTCCAGAAGAATACTTAATTTTAGGAATAGATTGTGCTCCTTGTTAATTGTACATTATTGTGTTTCCTTTTTAACCGATTGTATTATCCCTATATAATGGGTATTGTTATCCCTTTGCCTCATATAGACTCGATAGTGGATGCAACTCCCGGTCATGAAATGCTAACCTTTATGGATGCATCCTCAGGATTCCAGCAGATCCAAATGGAACCCTCCGATCAGGAGGATACTGCCTTCATGACACCAACATGTATTTATTGCTATACTACCATGCCTTTCGGTTTGAAAAATGCAGGTGCAACGTACCAGAGATTGGTAAATATGATGTTTAAAGACAAACTGGGGGACACCATGGAGGTATACATTGATGATATGGTGGTAAAGTCCATGAAGGCTGAGGATCATCTCCGGGATATTGAAGGAGCATTTGATATCCTGGACCAGTACAATATGAAACTAAATCCTACCAAGTGCCATTTTGGAGTGGGGGCATGAAAGTTTCTAGGATACATGGTAACTAAAAGGGGTATAGAAGCAAGCCTGGAACAAATCAAAGCTATTCTGGATATCAAGTCACCTTCCAACATGAAAGATGTACAAAGATTAATAGGACGAGTAGCAGCATTAAACAGGTTTATATCGAGATCCTCGGAGAATTGCAAGGAATTCTACGATATCCTGAAGAAGGACAAGAAATTCGAATGGGGAGAAAAGCATGAAGCAACCTTGCAAGAGTTAAAGCAATATCTTTCAACTGCACCTTTATTGATGAAGCCCGAGGATGGCGAACCATTATCCCTGTATCTTGCAGTATCAGGGAGTGCAGTAAGTGCTGTTCTGGTAAAGGATCATGAAGGTCAGCAGTATCCTGTCTATTATGTCAGTAAAAGTTTATTAGATGCTGAAACTAGATATTCACACTTAGAGAAATTAATGTTAGCCCTAGTTATGGCATCAACTAAGCTTAGGCATTATTTTGAGACACATAGGATTCATGTTAAAACTAATTATCCTGTTAAAATGTGCTTAGGAAACCTGAGATGTCTGGTAGGATGGCTAAGTGGTCCGTGAAACAAAGTGCATATAATTTAGTATATGAACCTAGAAATGCTATCAAGTCTCAGGCTTTAGCAGACTTTGTGGCTGATTTTAGTAGTGATATTAAAGAGAAAGCCAACCTAGAAGTACAACAACTAGGTGAAAGTTCAGAATTTTGGATATTACATACTGATGGTGCATCCAACATAAGAGGTATAGGATTAGGGATCCTACTAAAATCGCCACAGAGGGATATATTACCCCAGGCTATTAAATGTTTCTGCTACCAATAATGAAGCTGAGTATGAAGCTCTCATAGCAGGATTAGAATTCGCTAAAAATATGAATATTAGATGTTTACAAGTATATGTTGATTCCCTGTTGATTACTAACCATTTCAAAGGATCATATGCAGTAAAAGATGAAAAGTTAGCTGAATATCTTGAAATTGTTAAAAAATTAGCAGGATATTTCGAAATTTTTACACTTGAACAGGTAACAAGAGATACCAATAGTGCACATCTTGTATCCTGCAATGGAACATTTCAAATCTCAGGATAAAGAACTAGCATATATCCAGGATCCTGGTGATGGATATCCTGAGAAGGATCCTGAATCCTGGATGAATCCAATTGTTAAGTATCTTCAAGAAGGAGATATCCCAAAGGATGCAAATCCTAAGGCTTTTAAGATGAAGGTATCTCGTTTTACTATTATAAATAATATTTTGTATAAGAAATCCCTTGCAGGTCCGTTCCTAAGGTGCTTGGAAGATCTGAAACCAAGGAGGTACTTCAGGGTACACACGAAGGAGACTGTGGCAACCATACTGGGGGCGGATCTCTGTTCTCGAAGGTGTTGAGAACAGGATATTAGTGGCCGACCATGAGAAAGGATGCCGCGGAGTATGCTCGATAATGCGATGCATGTCAAAGACACGACAACATCCTACATCAGCCTGCAGAACCATTATATCCTATCGTATCTCCTTGGCTGTTTATGAAATACGATATGGATATAGTGGGAAAGCTTCCAAAGGCTCCAAGAGGAAGGTTTTCATGTTAGCAATGATGGATTATTTCTCCAAGTGGATTGAAGCAGAAGCCTTTGTCCAAGTTAGAGATCGAGAAGTGGTATCCTTCATAAAGTGGAATATCTTGACGAGATTTGGTGTACCGGCTGAGGTAATTTGTGATAATGGCTCCCAATTCATCAGCAAAAGAACTACTGATTTTTGCAAAAGGTGGGGAATTAAGATGATCACGTCAACACCAGTGCATCCTCAAGCAAATGGACAAGCAGAATCCTCGAACAAGATAATCATCAACAACTTAAAGAAGAGGTTAGGTGCCAAAAAAGGAAAATGGGCAAAGGAACTACCATTTGTCCTGTGAGCTGATAGAACAAGTGTGAAGAATGCTACTGGGCAAACCCCATTTTCTTTGGTATTTGGGGCAGAAGCAGTGATCCCGACAGAAATGGTGATACCGACAGCTAGATCAAGCCTACGGGATCCTGAATCAAATCCTGAAATCTTATGTCAAGAACTGGATACTGTTGATGAAATAAGGGATGCAGCAAAGCTAAGGATGGCGGCATACCAGCAGAGGATAGCCAAATCATATAACAAGAATTTAAGGACTAGAAGATTTCAAGTTGGAGATTGAGTGTTGAGGAAAGCTTTCAAGAATACAACCAACCCTGCCGATGGAAAATTAGCTCTAAAATGGGAAGGACCCTATGAAATTGAGTCAGAATCTGGGAAAGGAGCATACTGACTCAAGAATATGGAAGGGGATATGTTGCCAAGATCCTGGAATACTATACACCTTAAGCTTTATTTCAAGTGAGTTTAGAATTTAATTTCTAACTCAGGATGGTATGAATTCTATCTCTTTTAAATATGTTTGATTTAATTTATTCTTTGAAACCCAATACTGACTTAAGCATCGGAGGAGTGTTAGCCAAGCTAACACCCACCTTAGTTTAAAGGTGTTTTGTAGGATACACTTCAGGATGTTACTTCAGGATATATACTCAAGATGAATCGAAGGATTTGAGGATTGCCACCCCCCTCACGTTTAAGGGATCCTTATCCCTTCAAAGGTTTAAAGGTATTCACCTTTCTCTCAAATTGGCTTTAAACACCCCACCCGGAGCGCAAGTTATCCAAGGATATTTCAAGATAGCGGGACCAGTTCATGTAACAGTGGCTGACAATTTCGTTATTATTGGCTATATCCTGGATCCTTAAGGTATATGAGGATTGATCACCCTCTCTCGCGAAAGGGTATTTTCATACTCTCTAAGGTTTAAAGGTTTTCACCTTTCTAAGTCTTGGAGTTTATACACTCCCGCCTGTAGCGCACGAAAACAAGGGTTTATCCCTAGGATGCTAAGGGTTTATCCCCAGGATGCTAAGGGTTTATCCCCAGGATATTAAGGGTTTATCCCCTATACATTAAAGGTTTATCCCCAGTAAAACTAAAGTTTTTGACAAGATTGCAAAGATATGACAAACTGTGATTACACACGTTCTTTTGTGGATAAAAAGCTATGAAGTTCAATCACTAAGTTAAGAAATACTCAAGTATGTCATGCACTGATGCAATATCCTGCACAGACAGGGGACATCCATGCCGGGGACATTGCAAAGGATTCAAAGGTTGAGGTTGGGAATTATTGCCTAAGTGTTTCTGGTATGATTTATTATTTTTCAAGTCTTGAAAACCTTATCTAAATGATCTAAGTTTTATAAAAAGTCATATTCAATCAAGTTTTGTCTAACATTTTGATGACAAAACTATTGAACATTTCATCAGTATCCTGACCAGGATATTTGATCAGACATACCTTTTAAAATAAAAACATAACAACAACAGATAAGGCTAAAAGGTTAGTTTATTATTAAGGGTCCAAAAGATTGTATTCTTGGTTTCATCTCAAAAAGAGACCCATCCACCAAGAACACAATTGAGTTTTTAAAACATAATTACATAAACAGTTGAAGGCTTCATCCTGAAAACACAGGATCCCTGCACCTCCAACTGTTAAATTGTTCAAATGCTGGAAACGTAAAGTGCAGGAAATATAAATTGTTTAGGGGTTACAGACCATTCAAATTTAAAAGAGTGGGCTCTGACCTAAGCAATAGTATCCATCATTGCCCACTTCGATGCTCTCACACAGCAACATCAGCTCCAGCCACTACCTTCTCTGCAGCTTCAACCGCCACCTCAGCCGACTTTGAAGGCTTACCAGAACACAGGTATCATTAATATGGTCTAATCAGTATACAGACTCAGCATATGTATGCATAATACAGGGTCAAGATATTTAGCTTGTTGAGGAACGAGGTCATGGGCCAAATGAGTCGCCGAAAGATGATCTGGTATGTCTTGCCATTGGTGATCGGAGGTAAAGAAGAAGAAGAAGATGAAGGGAGTTAAAGATAAGAAGAAGGACTTACCTTTTCGATTTCTTGGATGCCATTTAAAAATAAGAAATTATGGAGAAGATATGGGCATGGGAAGTTGTTCCGTGTCACGTCATATCATCAAATCAATTGATGGCCTTGAAGAAATTAGAAAAACATTACTGTTAGATCAGGGATCCCCAACGGCAATATTTTTGGGGACAATTGTTATTGGTGAAATTCTGGGCCCATATCCTGACACTATATCTTGATGTTATGATAGCTGATTACGATCAAGATACCGGACCAGGATATTGGTAACATCCTGAGGCAGTATCCTGACTATTACTAACAATTTGCTTGTAAACGTTGGTTACAAGGGACTAACGTTCATGAGGACCAAGTCACCCTAAAGACCTGCTCAAATTGGTTAGGATAAGGACGTTGATGGCGGAAGAATAACTCTTGTAACAGTCAACATTGAAGAAAGGCATATTCTTCAGGAGTTATGGAAGCTAATTAAATGCTATTAATGTTGTAACGTTCACCAAGACTTGTTTTCCTGAAGACTTGGTCTAAATGGTTAGAAAAGAGACGTTGGAGCCAGGAGAAACAGCCCCCAACGTTCAGAAGGGAATATTCTCAGTATCCCGGAATAATAGGGGAATATTCTCAGTATCCCAGAATAATAGGATAGTTTGTTGGTTCTTGTAACTATAAATATGAATGGCCAGATCTCGTAGGACACTTAACTTCACCTCACTCCACTTCTAACTCTCAAATTCATACACATTTCTCTTGCAATCACACACTAACACTCATCACTTGCAATCATTGTAACACTTAGTAGAGATCTGAGCATTATCCTGAACTGTATCCTGGTTATTCAAGCAATAAGAAGAACAAGGCAGCCGACGATTGTATGCTCCCGAGGTTTTAATGCCGGAGATCTAGATTGATCAAGGGCTTTCCTCGTACGTCTCGTGTCAACTTTTACATTTTTGCTCATTGTTTGATTATTGATATAGTCTGATATCCTCAGGCTATATCCTGAAACTGTCGTTATAAAGCAATCAACTCAATATATATTTTTTGTAAACATCATTAGCACACTACCTCACAAACTAATTTGATCACTTAATTGCTTCGGTAATTTTTTACAAAACAACATTTAGTTAGTTGTATGATAGGTAGTTTATATGCCTTAGGAAAATGACCAAAATGCCCTTTTTACGCATAATTTCATTTTAAGTATATGTAACCTAAATTTTGACATCTAAACTAATTATGCAATGTTATTAGATATGCTAAGGCATATAATA